>OZ007599.1:234307634-234961384 GCA_963931845.1 Maratus michaelseni
ATTTGAATTACTATTAAAATAGAAGACAATAATGTCATCTATATAACGGTATATTTTACAATTAGCAATATTAGAGTTACGTTCATAATAATATAAATACAATTCTGCAAGAATTGAAGAAACAATGCCACCTTGAGGGAGTCCACAGCTTTGTATATATATAGTATCATTAAAAACAATATAATTATAATGGAGAATAAATTTAGTTAATGTTTTAAAGTAATTTAACGAAATTTTATTTTTTAATTTAATAGAATCCTTGTATTCCTTATATAATAAATTTACTATCTTGAACATATCGTTAATATCAATGTTATTAAATAAGTCATTAAAATCAAACGTCTTCATGTATTTTATGTTATTTAAATTTTTAATATTATTGACAAGTTGAAAACTATTTTTTATGCTATACAAATTATCTTTTTGTTTTGTAAGTTCAAACAATTTAGTGAGAATACTTAATAAAAATTTGCTTGCATTATTGTTATAAGTATTACAACCGATTGTTACAGTTCTAAATTTTAAAGGAGTTTTGTGGAATTTAGGTATAACAACTATGTATGGATAATTAAAGTTATAGTTTTTAATTTTTAGTAATTTATAAAATTGAAATATATGTCGATTATTAATGATTTTATCTAGATTAGTTATTTTAAAGTTTAAATTTGTATTTATAGCTTTAGTTATTAACTGCGAATAATAATATTTGCAGATGAAAGCATAATTGTTTGGTGATTTATCAACATATGTAATAATAAATTTGTTTTGTAAATTCGTTATTTCACTATTTAGTTGTTTAAAATTAAAATTATATATGTCCAAATTCCTATGAAGTTCAGCATTTAAATTACTTAAAACATTTAATTTCCATTCATTAAAAAATTCAAGAGGTTTATTATAATCTATTGATATTTTATAAATAAAAAGGTCAAGATCCAGATTAAATTGTTTTAAAATAGAAAAAATTGTATAACATGAAGGTAATCGAAATTTAGTCCCATTAGTCATAAGATTACGCAAGTAATCATTCTCTACAATATTAATATCCCCTGTAATAATGTGACCATGTACCTTATCTACATAATTGCTATAATTAGGATTATTACATAAGCAAGGAGGTTTATCATTTGATGTTAGAAATTTTGAAAATTTATTGTAATTGAAAATCCTACGTCCTAATGTAACGTTGTATTTGTACGATTTATGTATTGTAAAATTTTTTATGGGGAATTTGTTCTCAATGTTATTAATTACATTGTGTATATTTATTTTATTAAGTACAATATTGGAAAAAGTAATTATAAGTAGAGTGTTGTTAGTTTTTTTGTAAGTGTTTTTTGAAATTTTTACATTAAGTTGATTAATTCTAAATAATAAAAGATCAAAATAAACATCACTAAAATGTGGCGATAGATTTAATGATAAAAAAACTTTATAATACTTGTTAAGATTATATATATATATGCATGCATGCATATGTTTATGATAACCCAATTTCTACTAATCGAGGACTCTACTGGCTCACCCGAAAAGACTACTGATTTGTGTGAGAACTAATGCAACAGTTGCCAAGTCTCCCGATTTTCTAGTACCATTTTTTCCGAATAGAGATATTCGGTTTATTTAATCGAAAATTTCTGCGATTATTTAAAGCAAATATTTCTATTCAGAAATTGTGGTTCTCAAAAATCAGGAGATTCTGCAACTAATGACTGTGTGAAGGATGCGCATTTTAGTGAAAACCTGTAACCGAAACAGGTCTACCAATAATATGCTCTTTACATATTAATCTAATAATTTTAGTAAGACAAATCTACATCAATAAGCGGAAAAAAAATAAGGGAAAAAGTGTGTTTGTGAGACATGATAAATTAGTTTTAATCTATATTTCAAAGGGTTAGTCGATTGGAATCAATTGACCAGCAACGGAGCATGGAAAAATGATTACATGAGAAAGGAAGTATACCATGCAGAGAACAGATATATATTGTCGGTGTCGGTAGACGTCATAATTCGCTTTCTGTGACCAAAATTTCATTATACAAGATACAAAAAATGTATTTCCATGGAAGGCAATGCAAAAGATATGCAGGAAAAATATCTATAATTTATGAAAAATTAATAAATTTTGAAAGATAATTAAGTCAAAATTAGAAATGACATTTCCCATTGATGTATAAAAATTAGGGCTCCCAAATGGTCCGCTTTTTGAATACCGGTGTTTTCTTAGAAAAATTTTATTTTTAGATTTTTCTTGTTTTTGTGAAACCACCTTCGGAGGTAAAATTATTGTTATTCAGTTTGCGAACCATTTGAGAGCCCTGAAAAATGCATTACAAAATATTTTAGAAATAACAATCACTATTTTTTTATATGTAAATCATTACTATCAAAGTTTAGATTAATATTAGATTCTTTTTCCAAAACTAATGAATAATTAGTTACCATTTCTTTAAAATCATTAGCGATCTATCGGTGTCGATGCTTTTATTAATTTTACTACATGATGCATTTTAAGCTTGCGATGGCGTACTTAAATTCCTTGTCCTCGAAGAATTTTGAGGTTCTACATATGTTTCTTCTTCAGTAAATTTGTCTTCTTCAGTGCCTGATCAAGCGAAAGTATGTATATACTGTCGAAATTACTGTCCAAATATTTAAACATTTTCTATGTTTCAAAATAAAGATTTGAATATATAAATACACATTTAGATAAATATATTTTCTGTTTTTAATTTTGTACTCTGAAAGTACAAAATATTGATTATAACCAATACAAGGTTTTACAATGTATTTAAAATATCAGTTTTACGAAAATTGTATGCCAAATAATTGGAGACACCAAAAGTCAGGAGCAACAGAGCCAAGGCCTAGTTCTCCCATGCTTTAATCAGTCCTTGTGCATATACATATGTATACATAGTAGAGGTCTGCATGGGCCCGGGCCTGGCCCCACGTGGGCTTAGTTTTTTTTTTCTCTCACACTTGGGGCGCCCGCTCCTTGCACTTCATATTTCCCAGTCCCGGTCCGAGTCTAATGGAAGTGACACAGTAAGAAGCTTATAATAGCCCCCGGCACTGTTTGTCCGTCCTTGTGTTAAAAAATATTATAAAAAGAAGGGGAAGAAGACAGATGAGAAAGAAGAAGAAGAAGAAGAACTGGAAGGAAAGAGGTGATAAGTATAAAGGATAAGGCTGGGATTACGGTGCCTCGCTCTACCGTATCTTACGCTCGATCGTAGGATAGGCGTTCCTGCGATCAGTCGTAACTTCGTATTACGGTGCCTCAGCGTAAGTCCTCGTGCTTCGGTGTAAGTCCTCCTGCAGTCAGCCAATCAGAGGCCGCAGTTACATTTGTTTCGGTTGCGCGCGCATCCACTTGCGTCTTAACTTACGGCTGCTTCGAAGCTGTCGTAAGATCGCGAGGCACTGTAATGCCGTTTACGTTTTGTTTATATCGTAAGTCTCTAAGTTGATCTTAAGCGAGGCACCGCAATCCCAGCCTTAAGTATGGAAAGTAGACCGTGTACGTTAATGGGAGCTGGTACACGTTAAATCTGTTCGTGGCTCTAATGTCCTCCAAGTTCTATATAAGCGCTACCTCTGGGGGTGCCAATCCAGATGCAGGTCTCTCATCTGGAATTGGTTCAAAATTAGGAGACTAGTTTCACAGTTATATGGATCATGTCAGCTATATAGAAATAAAAAGCTGCAAAACCGGGCTCTTGGGCCAAACCAACAACAACAACAACAACCCATTATGGTTTAGTCAGTTAACGGCAATAGTACATATTTTAAATTACAAATTGTTAATTATTTAACAACCTTTCATGGGCCCAATGGACGGGTAGCCAAGTCAATTAGCACAATAAAAGTAAATTAATTTCAATAATGTAGTTAAAGTGTAATTCAGAATAAGTTCAGTTTAAAATGTAACATTCTTCTCTTCCAGGTTCCCCTTGCAGTTCCTCGTGCTGCCGGTTGGGACGAGCCAATGGCCGGCCCCAACTGGTAGCACAAGGGTTTTTTTTTTAGCAGCAGTTTTTTTATTCATTTTATTTTTGACTGTTCGCCTCTTTATTAGGTGCAATTGGACATTGTCCGCAAAAGCTACCGGACCCGCTGTAATGGGACAGCCCACGGAGCCAGTTTTTACCAGGTGGTGTACGGTAGAAAGGCGCAGTCCCGTCAGCCCCCGCAGCGTTTTCGTCTGCCTTGCAACTCGGCCCAAAAATGTTCCCCGATGGTACGACTTAGCTATTGGCTGATTATATTTTCATTTCAGTGGTTTCATTATCTAGTTAATTTCTTTATTTAGTTTCCCTCAAAATTCTCTCCCCTTTTTCAAGCTAAGTTCAGTACCAACGTTTCGGCACTAAATTGTCCAGCCCCATTTCAACTGTCATGACGAGTACGTGGTGTGCGGCGTCAGATCTCAGAACATTTAAATTTAGGAGTGAACAACACAGAAAAATCCGGACTCAGTTGATTGGCCGAACTGGGTACTTGTCTTTGTGGACCGCCCCAATAGGGCGATCAGGCGAATTTCGCCCCAATGACCAGGCACTCAAACCCGTCAAACTGGGTCGAATCCCGGTAGGTAGGGGCCTGGTCAGTGGTCTCCAAGAGTCTAATGGAAGAAAATTGCCATTCTTTTGTAAAAATAATTGCGATTTTGTATATTTGTTTAACAAAACTATTTTATTTCTTTCTGAAATTACAAAGAAATATTTAATTCTCTTTTTATTTAATTTAATTCTAATTTTAAAACTCTACTTTTTTTTAGTTTATAGAGCTTCAAAATTAGAATTTTCTTTAATTGATGATCATTAATATTGTTGTTCAGTATACGATGGATTGATGGACGGGACATATAAAGCAAATATGTATGCAATATTCTTTTAAAAGATTTTTAATTGTAGGATAACGTTAATTAAGAAATGTGAGCATTTTTTTATCTATTAAATATGACTAGGCCTTATTCATTTTATTTATTTTTTCACGGGCCGGGACACTGCAGAAAACTAAACGGGTCGCGTGGGGTTCGGGTCGAACTTTTAGTTTTTATACCCAGCCCGAAATTTTCGGTCTGTAGTAGGATTTCAGGGTGTCCTGATCAGTGTTGAATTCAGACACTTTACTCCGGGAGGGATTTCTGTGGCTCCGGGGGGACATGATAAAGTTCCGTGGGGGAAATTCCACTTTTTGACCATTGAAAGAATAAAATCTCAAATCTTCCGCGGAGGGGGGGAATTTCAAAGCTCCAGGGGGGATGTCCTCCCCGGGCCACCCCCTGAATTCAACACTGGTCCCGATTTACGCTGACCGTCCCGCCAAAAGTCCCAAAGCACAGTTTTAAATTTCTTTTAATAGCATGCTATTTGTTAGTCTGCATCGAATGGAATTTAATACAGTAAAACTTGTGAAAACAGAACCGGTCTATAACCGATTTTTTTTTTTTTTTTTTTTTTTTTACTTCCGAAAGGATTACCGTATAAATGTACCTGCTAAATCGGAAACCTGCATAAAACGGAATAAAAATCCGATCTCTATCGATTCTGTTTTTACAGGTTTTATTGTACTTTGTTTAGTAAAACCAGTGAAATTGGAACTTGTTTATAACGGAATCCTGTTTTAAAAGTAAACATGTCATCGTCCCTACGGAAGGAATAAGCACTAACAATAAGCACAAACTATAACTGTACAATCTGAAACTTCTCCAAAACGGAATTGGCTTCGGTGACTGGCGTTTCCACTTTCACCGATTTTACTGTTATAAGATTAAATATTGTGTTTTTTTAGCACAGTGAAACCTACTAAGGCGAAATTTCAAGTGACCAGAGGAAGATTCCATTTTAGAGAGGTTTCCGTCTTAGCAGATATAATTGTATGGTATTCCTTCCGTGGGGGGGCCATGACTTTTTTACACGTTTAGGACAGGGTTCCGTTTTTATAGAATTTACTGTATGTAAATCCTTAAAACTGTAGCGTACTTTTATGTCCCGATTTAAATGCCGAAGTCCCGTTTTTGTTGTTGCTATTGTTTGTTTATTTATTTGCTCTTTGTCCAGCTTTTTGTGATAGTGAACCTGGCAACACTAGTCTTCTATACAGAATTCGAAATATGTAGTATATACTATGGTGTATACATAGAGTATATATGTATACATATGGTTTCGTAGCCTAAGTCAGCTTCTCGTCATTGTATGAATAATTTTTATAATTAGTAATATTTTTTTTTTTTTTTTTTTTTTTTTTTTTTTTTTATTAGTAAGTATTATTTAGAGTCTGAATTAATTTAGTTACTTGTAAATATTATTGATAATTGTTATTTAGTATTATTGAGAATTAGTAATAATTTTATGGCTATCAAACAAGGCTTTTTCGAAATCCAAGAAATCAGATTTTAAAACGAATATTTTCGTTTCCTGTTAAAGTAGTTGTTTCCTTTTTAATGTTTAAACTAAGCGGAAATATATAATAATAAAAATAAAAAAAAATCTCCGTAACTTTACTGCGGGAACTGTGATGACTCAGACGGCATGATAACCGTAAGCTCTTTGCTCCTCAACTCATAGCTAATCAAGAAATGATTATCCCTCTGTTCGTTTGAGGGCCATCTATCACGAGATGATGGTTTAGTCGGCATCCCCATTCTAGGCAATCATCTTGTAATGTGTGTGCACTCCCTGAAACCACACAGGTAACCACAGCGACGTTGAATGTTTTCGTTCTCAAAAGCATGTGGGAACATACAAAAACAAAACCAAAATAACCGACTTCCTTCCCCCAGAAAAGTGAAGGGGAAATAAACGTATCAGACATGCGCAGAGCGGAACCCAACGAGTCATCGGATCGTCTGCGTGCGAACTGAGAGCGGCAAAAAGTGTTCAAACCTTCGCTAGAACCGGACAGGTAACAATTTTCACGTGTTTGTTTCGCTCGATTTTTATTATTCTCTGTGGTAAAAGGATTGGCTCCGAATATAGATTAAGGAATTCCTTTCATCGGACTTGTTTAGCTTCAAACTGAATTTGAATTCCGAAGTTTTTAAATGATGCGCTAGAGGTAAGGATAATAAATAATTATTTTTATTGTTATAAAAAAACTTATTCGGCTAAAATTATTTGTGTGCGTTTTTAACCTTTTTAAAGACCGAATTCAGATCCAAGTATAGTAATGGAAACCTTCCACAGTTGTTTGTTTATAAAAAAAAATAACCAATAAAAATTATGCTTTTATTATTTTTTTTCATAACTTTCCCTTGCATGTTTTATAATCTGGATCATCGTTGACGATCTTAATCAGACCAGCCAAGAAGCAGAAAATAATGTATCACAATTCTACTGTCGTTCAGTGAAAATTTTATTAAGACAATTTATGTCTTCTTTATTCTCTTGCAAAAATTGCATGTTTTTGTTTTGATAGTACTAGAAATTTTTGATTTTTGTAAACTAATGGCTATTTACAAAGGGGGAAAAAGAAAAAAAAAAGGTTTTGGGACCAGTGTTCCATACTGGAAAACTTAATTAGTCAATTTCCAGTAATAGACATCCCATGTGGGATGTGACCAATAATAAAGTGTAATTTCAGGAAAAGTCATTGTAGTGCATAAAATCTTTTGATTTAACTGAAAAGCTAAGTAATCAAATTTAATTTTTAAATTGCACTAACCATAATGTAATAATAATAATAAAAAAATTATAAATACCTGCTTTTAATTAATTTCATGTGGTTAATAAATTTTTAAATATTAAACCAGATTATTATTATTTTTATATAACTTTGCCTCGCATATTTTAGAATATAGTAGTCAGTCAAACCGATTAGGAAGTAGAGAATAATGTTTAAGGGTATAGGAAAAGGAGGGGCTCATGCGACTCAAGTCCTTCCTTTCACTTTAAAACTTTTTTTTTTTTCAAGGCAACATCAATAAAATTTATTTTTTAATTTATTTTGTAATTCGACTTTCCTAATTAGGAGCAGTGACCTGTAAAAGATTAAACAATTTGCATGTGCTTCTGATCAAAAAAAAAAATTATTCAAATATGACGGCTATTAGGAAAATGATAATGCTTGTTCATTATGTACTGCTTGTTCTCTAATAAAGTGCTTTTTTTTTTTTTATCAATATTTGTTTATCGTAACTTATATTTTTCTTTTGGAAGGCTCGACACTCGTAAATTAATTGACAATGATGATTAAGCTTTTGGGTTATGATATTTTCTGGTTAAAATTTAAATCTAAAAGTATATGAAAGATTTATATTAACGTTAAAATATCTGAAACAGATAAATGGAAAATATTTTGTATTGTTTTAGAAAACTGATGTGTTATATATATTTTTTTGTTGTACGGGATCAAATGTAATTGACGGGCTTGCAGTCAGAAGAAATTATTTTCATATTTACACTTTCGGGAAATTAAAAAAATCTATACATTTTTTAAATTTTAAAGTTTTGCCAAAAATATTTTTTCCGCTTAGGCATTAGTCCATGCACCTATGCATGATTTGTCATTAATAACATCCAAAAATAATTATTCTGGGATACTTTTTTTAAAAATTTAACAAGAAAGTGGACTTTTTAAAATTCCAGCTGATCCCTTCTTGCTGCAAGCCTTTGAATTGCTGTTACAGAAATAACCCTGTCACGATAGCGCTTATTATTATTATTTTTTTTCTTATGATATGTATATTTTTCTGAAATCAAAATTTCTTTTTTATAACTTTTTTTCCTTGAACTATTCATGAGTTGTAAATTAATTAACATTGGTGATTAACCTTTTAGGATAATTGTTATTATTTTTATTGGAAAGAGAATTCATCGAATTTATTTGCAAGTGATTTTGCAATATTTATAAATTGAATATTTTTTTCCAAACTTTTATTTATTTTTAGTTGAGTAGTGCATAATTTTCATAATGCGAAAATTGTAGCTATGAAATAACTCTTTATTGATATATAGTTTGTTTTTCTTGAGCAAAGCGGTGTTTTATAAAAATCATATTTCATATTTAAAATAATGTGTGCTTCAGTATGATATCGAAATCTTTATTTTAGTAAAATTGTGCTTTTCTTAAATTTGTGGGGTTTTCATTGGGAAGTGCTGTATTTTATCAATAAAAATAATAAATAACTAAAATGTGAAATAAAATTAATTATTATTTACATTGATTTATGATAATTTTCAGCATAAGTAAAGTAACTATTATTTTCATCTCATTATCTTTCCTTTGTTGACTTGATAAAATAAGCGTACGGTTCTGAATTATATTTAATGAAATTAATAAATATTTTGTGATTCATTCTAAGTATATTAAAATTATTGTTTTTTACAAACTTCAATTAGTATTTAATTTTCAAAAATAATTTGTAATAATAAAAACCAATAGTTTCAATTTCAAAGAAAAAACACTTACGGGATAACCAAAGTCCTAAAATAAGTTTTCAATAACGAGTTTTGGAATCTCTTTGATCGCTATTGTGAAATCTATTATTATTATTATTATTATAAATTGATTAATGGCGTGTTCTGTAGAAAGCAGTACCCCCTCTCCTTTCTCTCCCCCCCCCCCTCCATAATTCCAATTTGAGGCTGAAAATGACATTTACAGAGGTATCACCAGCTTTTACCCGCATTTCATCCGCGGGTCGGATCGAATTTACCTTTATACTACTTTATTTGTTTTTGATACGGATCAGATTCACTCTATTTTTTTCTGTACGAAATGCGAGTCATCTTTATATTGATGAAATAATCAGTTTCAAACTTAATTTAAAGAATCAAAATCCGTTTCTACTGATAAAGGTATTTGTATGTGATGGCATATTAAATTAAATAATCAATAAATAACATTAACTTTTTGACTCATATTTTAGAAATGAATTATTAATAATATGGGACCAAATTAAATTTAAAAAGAGACAACTCAACAAAATTAAAAATAATAAAAAGAAAAATCTGTAAATATTAAATTTATGACAAATTAAAAAAAAAAAAATCCATTGCATTATAAAGTTTTAAAAAGCTAAAATTTAATCATGAATATGGTCATTTTCAGTATTTTTTATCTTGTTAAAATGTTATTTTCTATTTTTAAATACGAATAAATTGCAATGGGTTTTTATTGTTTATGTTCAGTAGAAATAACGACTGGAAAATTAATGAAATGTAATCATTATTTAACTTTAAAATAAAGAAAGTTTCGATTAAATTTAAATGCAAAGTTGTATTTAAGTACAGTGTTGTTATTCTTTTATATATGCGAGTTCCGGTAAACTACTGAGAATACAGATCAACGAAAATGAAATCCATTTTTGAAAGTTAATTCTAAAGTTTTCTGGATCAGGTTTATAGAACATAATACACATGCTCCTACCGGCATTTATTGAGTCTCGCGCGAGTTTTCACGGTGAAAGTAATGGAGAAAATAAGTTATTTATAAAATAAGCATTACACAAATCTAATTAAAAATAAAAAATAAACTTTAAAAAAATACACTGCAGTGTTATTATTCTTTTATATATGCGGGTTCCGGTAAACTACTGAGAATACAGATCAACGAAAATGAAATCCATTTTTGAAAGTTAATTCTAAAGTTTTCTGGGATCAGGTTTATAGAACATAATACACATGCTCCTACCGGCATTTATTGAATCTCGCGCGAGTTTTCACGGTGAAAGTAATGGAGAAAATAAGTTATTTATAAAATAAGCATTACACAAATCTAATTAAAAATTAAAAATAAACTTTAAAAAAATACACTGCAGTGTTATTATTCTTTTATATATGCGGGTTCCGGCAAACTACTGAGAATACAGATCAACGAAAATGAAATCCATTTTTGAAAGTTAATTCTAAAGTTTTCTGGGATCAGGTTTATAGAACATAATACACATGCTCCTACCGGCATTTATTGAATCTCGCGCGAGTTTTCACGGTGAAAGTAATGGAGAAAATAAGTTATTTATAAAATAAGCATTACACAAATCTAATTAAAAATTAAAAATAAACTTTAAAAAAATACACTGCAGTGTTATTATTCTTTTATATATGCGGGTTCCGGTAAACTACTGAGAATACAGATCAACGAAAATGAAATCCATTTTTGAAAGTTAATTCTAAAGTTTTCTGGGATCAGGTTTATAGAACATAATACACATGCTCCTACCGGCATTTATTGAATCTCGCGCGAGTTTTCACGGTGAAAGTAATGGAGAAAATAAGTTATTTATAAAATAAGCATTACACAAATCTAATTAAAAATTAAAAATAAACTTTAAAAAAATACACTGCAGTGTTATTATTCTTTTATATATGCGGGTTCCGGTAAACTACTGAGAATACAGATCAACGAAAATGAAATCCATTTTTGAAAGTTAATTCTAAAGTTTTCTGGGATCAGGTTTATAGAACATAATACACATGCTCCTACCGGCATTTATTGAATCTCGCGCGAGTTTTCACGGTGAAAGTAATGGAGAAAATAAGTTATTTATAAAATAAGCATTACACAAATCTAATTAAAAATTAAAAATAAACTTTAAAAAAATACACTGCAGTGTTATTATTCTTTTATATATGCGGGTTCCGGTAAACTACTGAGAATACAGATCAACGAAAATGAAATCCATTTTTGAAAGTTAATTCTAAAGTTTTCTGGGATCAGGTTTATAGAACATAATACACATGCTCCTACCGGCATTTATTGAATCTCGCGCGAGTTTTCACGGTGAAAGTAATGGAGAAAATAAGTTATTTATAAAATAAGCATTACACAAATCTAATTAAAAATTAAAAATAAACTTTAAAAAAAATACACTGCAGTGTTATTATTCTTTTATATATGCGGGTTCCGGTAAACTACTGAGAATACAGATCAACGAAAATGAAATCCATTTTTGAAAGTTAATTCTAAAGTTTTCTGGGATCAGGTTTATAGAACATAATACACATGCTCCTACCGGCATTTATTGAATCTCGCGCGAGTTTTCACGGTGAAAGTAATGGAGAAAATAAGTTATTTATAAAATAAGCATTACACAAATCTAATTAAAAATTAAAAATAAACTTTAAAAAAATCTATTTTCTGAAATATATATATTTTTACCTTTAGCTAAAATTATATGGTGTTTACATTTTTAAGGTTAGTCCGTTATTTCCCATTAAAAATTACATTAAAAAAATATATATTGCAAAGACTTCCTTGTCGCTCGGCAACAGCGGTAGGTTAAGGCTGCTCATCAGTAAACTTCCCGATTCCCCTCCCTAATGTTATTCCTATGGGCGTAGGATGCATTCGTATTTTTAAAATATCTCCTCGGAAAAATAATATTTTTAACTTCTGTTTTCTTTCTATTGTTCTTAAAGAATATCTCTTTTTTTCTTAGTTGTCAATTTTTTTCTAAAATATATACTTAATTTTATATGAAATGTTAAAATCTTATTCCGTTTCGCTAAGATTTTAACACATAAAAATATAAATGAAGCACATAGTTTAGAAATATTTTGATGACTAAGAAAAAAAGAGACATTCCTTAAGAACAGTACACAGGAAACAGAAGTTAAAAATATTAATTTCCCGAAAAGATATTTTAAAAATAAGAATGCATCCTACGCCCATAGAAATAACATTAGAGAGGGGAATCGAGAAGTTTACTGACGAGCAGCCTTAATGCCTTTTTAGCGACAAAGCATTTTTCACTACGGAATTTTTCGCCGTCGTCAGAAATGCGCTGTCCACTTTAGAAATCTATCCCAAAAGTACTACGGTCTGCCGATGCCATAACGATTGTAGCAACGACCCGCTCTATCGCTTTCGCTTTTATCGATCATAAATCACTTCTACATATTGCTTAATTTCAATTTTTACATAATCGAATAGGGAAAAATGTATTTTCAAATGAAATTTGTTTCGCAACTATAGTTTAATTTACTGATTTTTTTATGACTCTTTGAATAATTTTCCAGCATGATTTATATATATATATATATGTCTCAGCAATGAACGTTTGTTTGCTACAATAATGTAAAGTAACTAGGGCAGAGGTACCGCAATTGGCAAATGATCGCCCAGAGAAAATAAAGAAAAGAAAAAAAGTATTTTCTTCCCCCCTTTTTTTATTATTGTTGTTATTTTTTAACACTTTCCAACATAGTTAAAAAGTGTTTGACTTCTGTTTGTGCGGCCGTCTGTCTCCGACCTTGCTTTAACTCGGGTAATTATACTTGGATTACCATGAGCTTGGTATATGCTTTTGAGGACATTCCATAAGACATTCCCAATATTGAAACTGGAGTATCTAGCATTTATAGTTCGTTTACAGAGACACACAAAAGAATTCCCTTATATTATGGTCTACGGGGGAAAATCCTTTTCATCATACTTTAATAAGGCCACGCTGTTTCAAACATACTAAAATTGGTATTCATTATTGAGGTGCAATACAGCAGCCTTTCTATATAATATGTGTATGGAATTTATCATTCATTTACAGGAACACAAAAGAATTCCGTTACATTATGGCTTATGGGGAATAATAATCATTTGCAGTGTATTTTTACACTATTTCAAACAAAATGAAATTGATTTGCATTACTGAGATACCCTACAAGATGTTTACTGTAGAATATGGAGTGCGTAGCATTTATTTATTCATTTACAGAAAACTACTAAAAAGAATTTAATTACTCTCTATGAGCGATATTCGCTGGAATTGCGTTTTCAGATGCGGTATATGATTTTAGCTTAACGGAATTTTTATACATTACGTGGTGTGTATAAATTCTATAGCTTAAATGCAGAGCATATACAGGGTTACAGCTTAAATTAATTCTATAGCTTATACACAGGGATGCTAAAAAAAAAATCGTAAGCACTAATGTCTATGCACTGCAAAAAATAATTGTTGATTTTACAGTATATGCGCGGTAGCGTATTACTGCTTGCACGGCAGCGTATTACTGCTTATTTTACTGTTTAATACTGTTAATTTTACGGTATAATACTGGCAGCTGTGATGCCAGTTTTATACTGTAAAATCAACAATTATTTTTTGCAGTGTGGGCGTGAATTGCTTAGAGCTGTTTTTTTAATTGTGTTATGCATTTTACAGATTAACTTATATTTATAGTTAGTATGTTCTAATATATGTATCTTTATAAATAAATTCATGTACAGCGTTACGCAAAGAATTGAATATATTGTCGTCTATGGATGGGAATTGCTGTAACTGTGATTTTGTGATACGTTTCCTATCAGAATTAAATTTTAGCTTTTAATATGTGGTGTGTATAAAAAATTTGTAGATCATTACAAGGCTGCACAAAATACTTCAAGATACCATATGGGCGGTAAATGTGGAAAATAAATTTTTAAATGTGTTTTTTTTTTTCTTTTTTTTAGCTGAATTAAATTTTAGCAAACCATGTGGAGTATAAACAAATCTATAGATCATATACAGGACTGCTCAAAAGAATTTGAATATCTTACCGATTGTGGGCGCTAATTACTGAAATTGAGAGTTAAGCTGTGTTATGCGTTCTAAATTGTGTATTTAGATATCTTCTTTTACCTTATTAAATGATGAAGTTTCTTTACAGTATTGCAGGACAGTACTGACCCAACACGGGTCGGATCAGATTTTTTTTTTATGTGGATAGGTTTCGGATTGGGTTTTGACTTTTCGGGCCGTGGTTAAGCCAATTTTTCAAAAGAAAGTCCAGAATATTGTTTAGACAAAAAAACTACACATTTGAATATATATCAGAACATATATATTAACTTTCTACATAAAATATAAAATTATATATAAAGATAAAATTTTAGACTAATTTTCAGTAATTGCGTTTAATTATGGATTCATTTTCTTCCGTTTCGGGTTGAAGTATATCATGTCCGAGTCGGATTTCGAGTCTGTGAAAAGTTTTTTTTTTTCGGGTTTCAAATATGTCTGGATTCTATTCTTCGCTCAAGATCTCCCGGTTGAGTCGCATGTTAGGAGTCATCTATTAATTACGTCACACAAATTTCGTGTGTGTGTGTGTGGGGGGGGTTAATCCCCCCTCTTATGTCACAAGGTGTAACATTCGAGTTATGCCCTCTCTCCTGTTGTGATGTCACATTATTTTTAACTATTAATTTGCAATATATACATGATTGCAATATATATGTACACGATCTATTGTCTACTGATAATAAATATTATAAAACAGTTAAGATATTGCGTGCATTCATTTCAAGCTGTTACAATTCAAATAAAAGATAAAATTCCCATTATACTACATGAATAAAAAAATATATTTTTAATGAACTTTATTGCTCTGCTTGCAAATATTGTCTACCTAATTATTTTCATATTTTATGTGTGACGTCACAACACCCATCCCACACATCCTATCACACTTTCTAGATTTCCTCCTACCCCCCCCCCATCTTGACGTGTTACGTAATTAATGAATGCCCCCTTAGGTGCTCTCCCTGTAAAGGTTTTATGATTGATGTTCACGAATCATTTTTTAAATAAAATATTTTCTCTGAGTTTACAATCGCATCGTTGTAGTATAGGTCGCTGTTCATTCCGTATGAATCATTCCTGAATAGAGGTAAAGGCTCATTAAATCCAATGCTTAGCGTTCTGGTAATAAAATTGGGAGCTATAGGAGTCAAAATTAGCAAATTCAATGTTAGAGCGGGCTGGCTGTGCAAAAATACCAGACTTTCATTGTGAAAACGACAGTTCGGGTCACTTTCTCCTCATAAAGGTCCTCGCTGAAGGTGTTTTTCTCATATCAATAACCAAGAATGACCGATGCATAATAAAACTGCCCCCTTTCTTACATGAGAAAAAAGTTGAATGATTTATTTTTCATATGTTCGAAATTAAATAAAAACTAATAAAATATTGCAAACAGGCACGATTTAATTCATTGCTTCGTTTTTTATTTAAACTCAAATATTTTAGAAGAAATAAGTACCTCTGTCTTAATCGATACTGACATACGTATGTGAAGCAGATAAGAAATGGAAATTTAAGATCCATTTTAAGGACAATTCGTTAAGTATTTACCAAAGATATTTTGCAAATTATACTCAAACAATTTAAATAAAATCTGCATTCATTCTAGAACAAATTTAATTAATTTATATCAAACAAGTATCTATCTGTATTTTAATATCCCGAATAGAAAATCTTTTGCAGTTACTAATAAATTTATTTTAAAAAGACAAAGACAAAGTAACGTTACTAAATCAGTAAAGGCTTTTGCTGGGCATTTTGTCGCCAAAGAATAATATAATTTCACCACCCCTTTAATATATCATAATTTAATACTGGTATTACAAAGTAGGGGATCAACTGCTATTCCTTTCAAGATGCCGCCTTAGGTCAACTGTCTCGTCGCCTCAAGTCTAGAGCCGCCCCTGAAATAAAGGCATAAGATTAGTGAACTTTATAAAGCTGCATCAAAGTGCTTTATTTCAGATACATTAAGATAAATCCTTAACCCCTTTTACCTGTTGAATGTAGATTATCTTCTTCAAGCGTGTTTTTCTTTTATATTTTGTTTTATAAAAATAAATAAATACGTAACTAAATAAAGTCTGTAAAACTTATTAATTGTTTTATGTAAGAAACCCTTAAATACTTTCTAATTTCTTTATTCTTCTCGCTAGATAATGTAGTTTTGAATGACCTTTCTAATACAATGATAAAATCATTTTCATTCATATATCATCCAGGTTTTTCAAGTCAAATTTAAAAAATGAGCCAGAAAAATTATTTAATGGAAATTTTCTTCTTCGTATGTGGAGATTAATTAAATTCTGCTATTTAAAAAAAAAATCCGGTTTCATTTTCTTGGAAAAAATAAAAAACCGGAAGGTTGGCCACTTTGATATGCATGAAAATTTCAAATAACTTTATTCAGGTTACAAAGAGGCGAACATTTTCTTAAAGTTATTTTATTTGTATTTTTCCCGTAAACATGATACTTCTATGACAAGAGCTTCTTGCTAATTTAAACTTCTTAACTACCACTTATACGAGTTTGCCCTTACCTTGAAAATCAGTGTCTAAAACATCAATTGTATCATTTCTATAGGGAAATTAAAATATTCCTATTGAGTGCTATTTAGATTATCTGAAATTTTTATGCTCGTGTGGTTGTTTCTTTTTCTTTGTTAATGTATCAGAAATTAGTGGGTTTGGATTTGAGATAGCTTTAGTTAAAATCGTTTTATATATTTAAAGTAGAATTTGTAAACTTTGATTAAACTTGTTGAAAGGAGAAATGGAAGTGAGACTTTGTTAAATGGTTAATTGAAGAAATTCGATATTTTTATGTCTATTATCTAGTACATAATATCCATTACAGCCAGGTCCAATAAAATCAAGGTTTTCTAAGGTTATAGATTCGAGATGGGTTCTTCCTTATAAGGGGCCCGAATAAAACGAAGTAAAAAGAATTTGCTCTGGAGTGATTAATATGATTACAATAGAGCCCTTCTTTGAAGCCTGTGATTTCTCTCCACGGTCCTGTTTTGAATACTTTCGTCTCCCGCCTAATCTCATCACTGATTACATATTATTTTTTAAATGCTGAAATCTCAATCATACATCGCCAAAAGAAAAAAAATAGAGAAAAAGCTTCTGTGAATGATATTCTCCCCTCCTTCCACAACTCATGTATGATTGGTGATTATTTTTAAAAGCCCAGATCTCTTGTTATAGATAACCACAAACTTCCTGCTTCTGCAAATCACTCTCTAATCCTCGATATCTTATCTGTGATTGCAAATTATTTTGAAATGTTCAAATTTCTGTGATATACTCAAATCTCAGTCATATATCGCCAAAACTTTTTTCTGCTTCTGTGAATGACATTCTTCCTGCCCCTCCATATCTCATTTTTGGTTGCAGATGTACTCAGATCTCTGTTATATATCGACAATTTTATTTTCTGATTCTGTGAATGCCGTTAAATGTAGTATAGATTCCATCCTTTTGCTAACGTTTTTTCACGTGTATTTTTATTTATACATCATTTTGAGGAACTTAAAACTACTAGGTTTGTTCTTTAAGAATGAGTTGAAAGTTATCTAAAATCCTTAATTTAGCTGGATGAACGGATATATAAATAAATTATTCTACCTTGTATACGATGTTTTAATCTGAATTATCCTCTTTTGTCGATTGTTCATAGAGTAAAAATAACTGTTTTTGAAGAAGGTTTAGTCGCGCATCACTTCAAGTTCTGTGAAATCATACTAATAATGAAAACATGCAACCTTGAGGACATGCTATGAACGACTGCAAATGGTAGGTCTTGAAGGTCAGACTATTAGCAGTTATTGTATAAAAACTCTACTTTAGTATTCTATAGGAAAAACCTTACTAAATACGCCCATTTAATCATAATGTGAAATTCTTGTAAGCTATTTCACAGCATTCTAAAGTCAGAAGGGGAGCACGGAACAATCTTAACAAATTTTATAACGAAAGGATTTTTGCAATCTCATCGTATGTTGTAAACCAGTAAGATGTGTAAAACTCCTTCAATGGTGGGGCATAATTTACTCAGAAAGGTTTTTTTTTATATAACTTTTGAACAATACCTTTATATCTGAAAAAAAAAAACGTCAAATTCAAAATGTGCAAATTATTTACAAAAATGAAAAATTATCTGTATGATTAAAAAAAAAGAAAAAATATTTTAATTAGAGTTCTAATGACACATACAACAACTAGCTTTTATTTCTGTTATTATTACTATCATTATTATAATCATTATTCAAGATACAATTTTGGAATTTATCCAAGCGAAATTAGTGAATGACTCCATCACGATTAACTATCAAATACTAAGTTTTTATTGAAATAAATTTCATTTATGCGATCAAACACCATCCAAACTCTGTAAAATTTACGAAAAATCATTTGAAAGACACACGGCCGGGTCAGGTCATAGCCGACCTGAACCCGAAAATTCTGTTTCAAGTCAACCCGAACCTTGACACGAACCCGACACACTTTAACCCTAAAAATGAAAATAAAGATAATTAGTTCTTTTTTAATACAATTGTGAAAAAAAAATAATCAACACTTTTACATTTAATACCAATTTTATCTTTTATATTGAAAAATAAATATGTATATATACTCATTTATCTATAATAATAAATATTCAACTATATACATATATTTAAAATATATATACATTCTGTACTATCTTTTGGAAAATCTGGTTAACACGAACCCGACTAGATTGAGTTTCCGACCCTAACTGTAACGAAAATCATTAGCTTCAATCCGACTCGAACTACGTGTCGGGTAAAATAGGGTTACACTTTACACTATCCTGTGCAAGTCTCTACTCTGACAGCCCATTTTACACCACGTAGAGTGTAGAAGTTAGTTGCGTCGAAAATATGGCAAGGCTAACACGTGTTTACGTTCAAGAAAATATTCAGAAAGTAAAAAAGAAGACAGAATCAGAATCATCAATGTTGCAGTCTTGCCTGTCGTGGGAATTGCAAATTTCCAAAATAAATGTCCAATAAAACATCCAGTTTAATTTTTTCATTAAAGTCGAGACTTTGAAGGGTCATACCAGATGTCCCAAAAAGGAGGGACACTTTTTTAAATTAAATAATTTGAAAACCGTTAACAATAGAAATTACCCGTCTTTATCAGAAAACCAATAAATTTTTAACCATACAATTTCAAAATTAGTTTCAAATTTCACCAATAAGTGGCGCTATAAGCTGAAAAAACTAAATGACAATATTTTAGAAATCTCCGCCATTTGCATCAATAGCATGGCGCAGTCTCATAACAAAACTATCCGATAGCCCTGAATATCAAGAATGTCCTCACATGCCTTACAGATTCATTTCCAGTAAACTTTGTGGATTTTCTTTGTAAACTTTATCTTTTATATGTCCCATAGAAAGAAATCACAAGGATTCAATTCCGACGAATATTGTCATTTAATTTTCGAAAAGTGAAAGACTCTATTCGATTCCAAATCACTTCAATAGTCGTACCTATAGATTATATGCTTTTATGCTTAAAAATTGTTCCATATGAATGCGCCGAAAATGCCTTATTTGAGCGGGGAAAAATATTTTTAATCCAAAGAATTAAGAGCATATTTTACTGCATACATGCAATGAAATTTTTTATCTCTTTGTAATATTTAATATCTTATTTTAAGAGCTGTTTTCTAAGCCATCGTCTGACCTTTCATTCGATTTTTAAAGTCAAATTTAACAATGTTAAAATGTGTGTGTATTTTACACGCTTTTAAAAAAGTATTTATACTTACCGTAATTTCCGGCGTATAATCCGCGGATCAAACAATTATAAGTTTCGACACAGAAATTTTATTTTAAATAATGTAACATACTAGATCGCTGTAAATATTTGACTTCAATTATTAAATAAAATTTCTGGGTCTAAACATAATTCTTTGATCCGCGGATTATACGCCGTAAATTACGGTACTTTTTTTTTAAATACGTGAAAGTAAAAGAATAATGGAAATAGAGGGATTCGTTGAGGTGTTGTGTCAAAAATAAATCAGATTTAAAATTTTAATTTTAAAAAACGCAAATTTCATTTTTTTATTAGGAAAATATCACTTACATAAAAGGACACATTTCAGCAAAACAATAAATTCATAAAAAAGTGTTTTGATCTTACTTATTATTTTTTTATCAATTAACCTAATGTAGAAAAGTAATGAATTTTATGAAACTGTCTCTACCAATAAATAAGTAAAATATCCATAAAAAGAAAAATCTTTCTTAGTGGATAACATAAACTTTTTATAGTCCATATAATATATAGGAGTATATTTAGAGGAATTTTATAAAACAGTTGCTGCCAATAAATAATTTAATATCCGTAATATGATACAACTTTCTTAGTTAAAATATAATCTTTTTATAGTTCAGTTTCAATACAATAAAATCAGAGATAAAATACTTTTTCTTCTACAAGTATAATAAAGAATTCTATAAGCTTTTGATTTATCATAGGCTACCAAAAAATAATATATGACATTTTGCGTACATTAATACAAGGTTTCGAAATCGATTTACATAAAAAGTCCTGAAAGTAGATGATAAAAGTTACGTTGCGTTACTATGTGTAAGGAATATTTTTTTTAGTCCATTTTTATATCTAAATCGAAAATGGCGATTTGGACATACCAAAGCTGAAGCACGTTTTAATCATGTTAAACGAAGTTTCTTTCCAATTACGAGAGATAAATTGCTGTCCTGAAATAGAATCAAGGCAGAAGCAAAAAAAAAATCCCGTAATAATATTGTGCTTTGGAAAGATAGGGTATATGTTAGTCTACTAAAATAATATCCAACATCTACATTCATAGAAAATTCTGATAAAAAATATATAAATTCGATAGTTTAGAATATTTCTACTTTTATTCATGCTTATGTACTTCTACATCTCTCTGAATCTTCAATTTACAAATGATCATGGTCATAATATTTTTTCAATAAAATAGCTGAAAGCATATAGAAAATTCTCATAAAAAATTATACAAGTTATTAGATACATTAAAACACACATAAACAACGCTTGCATTCAGCAATTAAAGATATGCAAATCTTATAATACAGACATACATACAATAAATACAATAAATTACTTATTAGTGAGAAACTGCAGACTCAGGAATTGGCCGGAGTGGTTCAGTGGTTAGAGCGACAACCCGGAACGCTGTGGACCCATGTTCGATTCCTGGCTCTGGCTAATTTTTCACTCCATGTTGGATTACTGTATTTATTGTATGTATGTCTGTATTATAATATTTGTATATCTTTAAGTTATTAGATAGTTTAGAACTTTCTTCTGCTTTTATTTTACTTATATACTTCTATCACTTTGCATGGTGATGTTGATATACCATTTTTTTTTTTTTTTTTTTTTTAAATAGATTGAAATTTCTCATAAAGTATAATTTAAGTTATTGCATAGTTATGAATATTTCCCGCTCTTGTTCTTACTTAATATACTTCTAAATCAGGGGTTGGCAAACCTTTTACCAGTGTTGTGCGGAATCTATGTTAAGAATTCACTTCGTGTGCCAAATTAATCTTACTAAATTTGTGTATACCTATAAAGTATATATTTTATTCTAACATATCATATTATCACCATAAATTTCTTAAGATTATGTGTATCTTAAGTGTTATTCTAAAAATAATTAATTAGAAAATATGTTTACTTAAATTTAATTATGTATAATTATCCACAAGCTTGATAAATTAGACATTTCAGACAGGTTGTTTCTATAAGAAAAACAATGTTAAGTGATAAGGAAACTAATAATAATTTTATTATTATACAAGTTACACAATATTTAAAATGAAAGGCATGAAATGAATTAGAGAAGAAAAGTACTTAAGAAGCTTTAGAAAAGATGAACATGTTAAAAGAAGGAAAATAGAAATTGATAAACTCAGTCTTTGTGCCACAGTAAGTATGCGTGACATAGGTTGGCGACCTCTGTTCTACATCTTTTAATCTTCAATTTACAGATGGGGATTTTCATAAATAAAAATTACTGAAATAAGATAGAAAGCTCTCATAAAATATAATACAAGTTATTAGAATTTAGAATGTTTTCTGCTTTTATTCATACTTATGATGTACTTCTATCTCTTTGCATTTTCAATTTACAAATTATGATGATGATAATGACAATATTTATTTGAATTAAAAGTTACTATAAGCAGATAAAAAACTATCACAAATTATAATACAAGTTACTGAATAGTTTGAAACTTTTTCCTAATTTTTTATACCTCTTTACACTTCTATATCTTTGAATTTTCAATTTACAGATGATATATAAAAATAATTTTTTAATAAAAATTACAAAAATAATATGGTGAAACGCTGATTATGAAACCATGTGTAGAAGTTTTATTTATTTATTTATTTAACCTCTGGTTTAATAAGCGGAAATTTAAATACTTTAGAACAGAAGAAAGTTTTAATAATTTTAAACGGAATTTCTTTCCATTTACCAGAGATAAATTGCTGTCCTAGAACAGAATCGAAGTAGAAGCAAGAAAAGCACTTCCGTAATATAATACATTGGTAAAAGAGAGTATATGTTAGCCTACTAAAATAAAATCCAACATCTACATTCATAGAAAGTTCTCATAAAATTTAAGTTATTGGATAGTTTAAAATATTTTCTGATTTTATTCATACTTAAATACTTCTATACTTTTAAAGCTTCAGTTTTATAAATGATGAATGCGATAATGACACTAATTTTACATTCATAGAAAATTCTCTTAAAATATCATATGAGTTATTAGACAGTTTTGAATATTGTCTGGTTTTATTCATATACTTATAATTATACATATATTTCTTTGAACATTCATTTTACAAATGGTGATGATAAGGACAATAATTAAGGTGGTTCTCAAATGACCATGCTCAACAGCGTGAAACTTTCTGACTCATTTTTAAATGCAAAAGCATAAAATTGGCAGGCCTGACTACGGAAGCGATTTGGAATCGAATAGAGTTTTCCATTTTTGATAAATAAATTACTTATCGAGATATAAGCAATTCGTGTCATGTGACGACACGTTTTTCTCCCTTCTCGCTTTTTTGCGTCGGGAATTCGGTTCAAAACGTCGACTTTGACAGTATTTACTGAAAAATCTTCTACATTTACCAAAAAATGAAAAACGTGTTTCGATTACATAGTTTCTGAATAAGAATATCCGCCAATTTCATGCATTTTCGAACAAAAATTAATTCAGAAAGTAACTATTTTGGATTTGAGAACAGCCTTTAAAAAATTACTAAAATCATATGAAAAAAATTAGATTAGATTACATATAGAAAAAATTTCTTTAATCTGTTTTAATAAGCGGAAATTTGGAGAATGTAGAACAGAAGCAAGTTTTAATCATGTTAAATGAAGTTTCTTTCCATTTAGCAAAGATAAATTGCTGTCTGGAAATAGAATCAAGGTAGAAGAAAAAAAAAGAGATTTTAGAATATATTTTTGTTCGTAATAGTGTTACTATTTAAAAGGATAGAGTAACTAACGTGCACGCTAGTAAAACGAAATGCAGCACCTTCATTTATATCAACTTTTCATACTGTATATAAATTATTATACGCTTTAATACATTTGCTTCTTTTTCAAACTTACACATTCACGCTTCTTGAATGGTCAATTTACTGATAATAATGATGTAAGTAATAGTAATTATGATATTAATAACAATAAAAAAAATAATATTCACTTTTAGTAACTTATTATTTATTATATAATTAAAAATAAATTTTTCTTTTTCTTTTTTAATAGCTTATTTTTTTATTAAAAATTCCAAAATGCTTTAGTTTTTAATTATTCTTAATCTTAATAGATAATTTTATAAACATAAAAAATGGTTTAATTATTGCGTCGCAAATTTATTACTTTAAAAGAAATTAAAGATTTTTATCATTTTAAAATCTGGTATTTCAGAATTATATAAAAACGAGATAAAATAAATAACTTATTTAAATCTTGAGCTTTAAAAAAAAAAAAAAACATTCTAAAGAGATTGGTTTCACCGTTAGCTTAATCAGTTAAATATTCGAGAGTAAAAAAGAATCGCAGAAACAAGTTTAATAATCTTATGACTGTAACATTGATGATGATTGATACAATGGATAAGATTGAGGGAATGCGAAGACCGTGAGAATAATTTTCATGGATCATACAATATAGGTTATTGACATAAGCCTTTTGCAGATGTTTCTTTTTTATATATATTTTTTAAATGAATATATTAAATAAAATTTAAAAAAATCAATGAAATGTCATTAACCCCTTGAAATGATTTAAATGACAACGTATGTGCTACTGAACTAGACTCGAATATGAAAAAAAAAACTATTTTTGTCGATACACAATTCGATCCGAATTTGAAGCACTGTAACCTGAAACGAACCCAACTTGAAATCATTAAACTTTAATCAGACTCGAAAACGTAATTAAAGAAAATTAATACCACATTTAAATGTAGTTATAGAAGAACAGTCTACAATTTTGTGTCTAATTTAAATTTTATTTGCTATAAAGTAAATTTAATACACATATATACTCATTCAAATATATTGTTATAATCTGAAAAAAAAAAAATCTGCAGTTTCTTCTAAAAAAAAATCCTTGCAATCCCATCCGCAAGTATCAAAACCCAACCAATCCGACCCACGATAAAAATATATAAATAAATAAAATTAAAGTAAATCTAACTTTTACGCGACCCCCCCCCCCCCTCCTCCGCAAAAAATAAAAAATAAATAAATAAAAACCTATCCCGTATGTTAGGTAATTCGGTTAGCCAACACGATGAACGATGTTGTTCCTATTATACATTCTAAAACAAATACCGTAAAACTGGGAAGAAAACCCTTAATTTTGAGATAAAAGTAAACTATTTATTTTATGAATTTTTTTTAACGAAGTTTTCGTTTCTTAACATTCATATGATGTTTATAGAGATATAAAACATATTTTTTCCTGTATATCATTTCAGTCGACGCCTTTGTTTACAGGATTTGTTTTACAATATAGTTGTTACCTTCACCTACGACTGTAGACTAAATTTTGTGATTTTGCGCTACTACTTAGTACTAGTACTGCATTTAACATTACAAGACTAGCAAAATGTGAACTATCTGGATAAATATATTTTATTATTTGATATATTTTATTATTTTAATGCTTTGTAAATCTCAAAATACACATTTCGCTCGTGCGGTTATTATAAAAGGTTTTTGGAATGAATCTCCCGTTTGATACCTAGTTTTTAATTTGGAGTTGCAAAACATCAGACATCACGGGTACGGGTGTAATACGTCGTTCTCCAGCTCCGAAACTAAGGTTTGGGGGGGGGGGGGGTGCACGTGCAATCCTGGTTTTTGTTCTTAAGACATTGTGACTCATACATAGACCTTACAATAAACTTACAATAGATTATTTCTCTGTGGACTCATATCACTGTGACTTTAAATGTCTGCTCAATTGTAATGTAAAACTATAACTACCGTAAAATCTGTGAAATTGAAATCTGTCTATAATGGAATCCTGTCTTAAATGAAAAAAATATATGGTCCCGACAGAAAAAAATACCGGTAAATTCTATTTGCTAAGACGAAAATCTGGTATAAAGCATTTTTTTTTTTTTCTAGTTCATTGTGATTCCATTGAATAAATATTTGACAAAGCTGATTACATATTTCACTATTACGTATTTTATGATTACATATTTTTAATTTAAAAATAAGTTGGCTATTAAAAACACTTTGTAAAATACTTTTTGAGAGGAGGGAGGGAGAAGGGGGGCGCCGTGAAAAAAAACCCAGCTAGTTTTCGGCCCTGTCGTTCTCATTCTGAGCCCAGAAAGCGTATTGCGTCTGTCACATGTCATTCTCATTTTGGGGGCAGAAAGCATATCACGTCTCATACACACCTCACGTAATAGTGCAACGGGTTAATAGAATGTGAAAATACTTCAAACAGAAAAAAAAAATCTTTACATGAAAATAGCATTTTCTCCGATTGTCTCAATGCTTTATCAAATTTTAGTGTTAAATGGTCTAATATCATTACTTATAGTCAGCATTACATTATCAATGATCAAAAACCGCCTGACTTAGAAGCCTGAATAGTTTGTTAACACTATATCTACCGATGTCAAATGACACCTTTTTAAAAGATTTCGATTTATGGTTATTTTATTTGTAACTTTTAGATTAAAAGAAATGGAAGTCATTTTTAATACATTGAAGACTTTAATACTTATTAACTTTAAAAATTACAAGTAAAATAAACATAAATCAAAACTTTAAAAGGCGTCATTTGACACCGGTAGTATTAGTGTTAATGAGATCAGATTTACTTTTGCAATAACTGATGTCTTTCGTATTTTTAATTGAGAAATGATTCAAATGTATTTAGTTCTAAATAGTTGGATTTCATATTAAATAAATAAAATTTACATTTTTGTGATTTTGCCTTTTAAAACTTTGTAATTGCACCTGGAAAGCGACATGGTTTTGTGCCACAGTGCTATTAAATCTGTTTAGAACAATAACTAACTTATCTCAAAGTCAGGCATATTTTATCTATCTAGTTTATTTCAAAATATCGACGATTTTTCAATCTTTTCTTTTTTCTGTATATTGAAAAAATAATATGTTTTATTATCATACAAACAGAATGCGAATGTTTTGCAATATTTAATTATCGCGAAAAAAATAAATACATTTTAAAAAATAGTCGACATTTTTTGTGAATTAAAAATAGCGAAAAATGGAAACTAAAGGAATGTTTTTCTGATTTTCAAAATTGAAACATGTACTGAAGCAAATCTGAAATGTTATTTGTCACCAGTTCAGAAAAGTGATGATCTTTCTTATATCATTCATCAATATGCGCGCAAACGTCTTGAGATAGCTTGCAGAAATGACTGATATTGAGATATGGGAATGCATTTTGTTTTTTCAAAAATATTTTTTTAAGAAATGTTATGACACACATAAGGCATTTTTTCTGTTCGCTGAAATTACATGAGAAATGGAGGTTTGAAATTTAGTTGTAAATTTATAAAATAAGTTAAAAAAAAATAGCTTTGACATTTTTTTTTTTTTTTTGCATTAAAAATAAAGGAAAATAAAAATTAAAGGTTTTTTTTTTTTCAGATTTTTTAAACTGAAACATGTACGCAAGTCTCAGATGTTATGTGTCACTCACGCAAAAAGTGATGATCTCCCCCGATAACATTCATCAATACCCATGCAAACGTGTTGCAATTTGTAATAGGAGCAGCACGTGCCCAAAGGGAAAAAAAGAAACAAGAAAGAAAAATCATGCGTCGACTATAGATTATGAAACATTTTCCAACATATTTAGAATACTGTTAACAAATTTTCACCGTTTAAAAAGGTAAAAAAGGACAGCCAAGTAAACAATTTGGAAAGTGCATGATACGTCTGAAAACCGAATTTTAGCAATTGCCATCTACAGTCAGAAAAGTATACTAATTCGTTTGTATGATCTATAGATTTTTATATTATATACTACGTAGTATACTAAAATTTAGTTCAGTTAGGAAATGCATAACACAGTTGAGAATTCCTCTTCAGCAACTTTCATCAATAAACGGAAATGTACTCGAATTCCTTTGGGTAACCCTGTATATGATATTTACACACACCAAGTAATATGCAAAAAAATAGTTAAATTTAAAAACGCATATACCACAACTGAAAACGCACTTCCAGTAATTATCGCTCATACCCAGCACTGTTACCGAATTCTTTTGTGTATCCGTGTAAATGAACAATAAATGCTATGCACATCGTATTCTTCAGTAACCATAGTGCATCTCAGTGATGTTTATCAATTTCAATATTTTTGAAATAGTGCAACATGCAACACCATTAAAGTTCAATGCAAGCAATTTTTCTCCGTATACCATAATGTAACAGAATTTTTTTTTGAGTGTTCCTGTAAATGAACTATAAATGCTACACACTTCATTTTCGATACCGATCGTGCCATAGTATAAATTACATGACACATATATCAATTACGTGGCAATCGGATTACATTTACGCGAGTTAGACCGCGGAAAAAGCAGCCGGACAAACTATGTTCAAACATATTTGAAAAAAGGATGGATATTCTTGAGAAATGGGAACACATTTCTTTCAAAAATCAGTCTTTCAGGAATTTTATCAGGCACGTAAGGAATTTTTACTGTACACTGCAATTATATAAAAAATGCAGGTTTGAAATTTAGTTATAAATTAATAAAATAAATATAAATAATTTAGTCTTGATATTCCTCTTGGATTAAAAACAGAGAAAAAGAGAAACACTAAAGGAATCTTTTCTGATTTTCAAAATTGGAAATATTTATTTAAGCAACTCTGAGATCCTATTTGTCACAAGCTCAAAAAATTGATGATCTCCCCGATATCATTCATTAATTGCATGCGAACGTGTTTCGATTGCTTGAGAAAAAAAAAAAAAAAAAATGATTGATACTCTTGGCGACATGGGAATACATTTTTCCCAAAATCATCCTTTCAGGATTGTTATCATACACCTAAGGAATTTCGACTATGAACTGAAATGACATAAGTAATGCTGGTTTGAAATTTAGTTATAAATAGATAATAAATTTTTTTTTAAATAAATTAGTCTTGACATTTGTTGTGGATGAAAAGATAAACTAAAAGAATCTTTACTGATTTTCAAAATTGGAAATATTTATTGAAGCAACTCTGAGATCCTATTTGTCACAAGCTCAAAAAAAAGTGGTGATCTCCCCGATATCATTCATCAATTGCATGCGAACGTGCTTCGATTGCTTGAGAAAAAAAAAAAAAATATTGATACTCTTGGCGACATGGGAATACATTTTTCCCAAAATCACCCTTTCAGGATTGTTATCATACACCTAAGGAATTTCGACTATGAACTGAAATGACATAAGTTATGCTGGTTTGAAATTTAGTTATAAATAGATAATAAAAAAAAAATTAAATAAATTAGTCTTGACATTTGTTGTGGATGAAAAGATAAACTAAAAGAATCTTTACTGATTTTCAAAATTGGAAATATTTATTGAAGCAACTCTGAGATCCTATTTGTCACAAGCTCAAAAAAAAGTGGTGATCTCCCCGATATCATTCATCATTTGCGTACGAACGTGTTTCGATTGCTTGAGGGGAAAAAAAAAAAAAAGATTGATATTCTTGCGACATGGGAATACTTTTTTTCCCAAAATCATCCTCTTTGGATTGTTAAGGAATTTTGACTATGAACTGAAATGACAGAAGTAATGCTGATTTGAAATTTAGTTATAAATAGATTTTTAAAAAAATCTAAATAAATTAGTCTTGACATTTGTTGTGGATTAAAAAGAGAAACTAAAAGAATCTTTACTGTTTTTCAAAATTGAAATTGTAGTATTGAAGCAACTCTGAGTTGCCACCAGATCAAAAAAGTGATGATCTCCCCGATATCATTCATCAATATAATGCGTGCGAACGTGTCTCGATTGCTTGGGGGAAAAAAAAGAGATTGATATTCTTGAGACATGGGAATAAATTTCTTCCAAAAATCATTCTTAGGAATGTTATCACACACGTAAAGAATTTTTACTGTGCACTGCAATGACATAAGAAATGGTGGTTTGAAATTTAGTTATAAATTTTGTCTTATCAGTCACCAGAGACGTCAATAAATTATTTGTGTTGCTACCGAAAGAACTTTTAAAGAAAGTTAAAAAGACTATTTGAGCTGATTAAATTTGTAACATATAACCAAAAACGTATTCAATTTCGGTAAATGATAAAGTGTAAAATAGGATTGATTTATAAGTAATATTAATGATTATTAAGTAATGTTGATAATAAAATGGTTCTTATTTCATACTAGATAAACATTAAATTATATTGAATGGGTTTAATAACATTTTTAAATACACCATGAATATAAAAATCAAAGCGTTTCGAAGGGAAAATCCTTCTTCAGACTAAAATACTTGCAACTACGCAGGTGCTGAAGCCGGATCCTCATATATATATTTTTTTAAGTGCCAGAGTGAACGCTTCAGTCCTTAAAAAAGGTGCCGATGGTCTCTGATGATTGATCTCCGATGCTTACTTACATAATTCTATTACTTTCAGCTAGATGGGAAATAAGTTACAGAAAATTCCACTTTTGGCGCTGTCATTAAAATTGCTCTTTATACCTTTTTCTTGCTGGTTATGTAGTTTGACTATTTGCTAGAAATATTCCTTGACGTTTACCTATAAAATTACCTCTTCTCTCCCCCCACCCTCCCCGAGTCTTATTGCTTATAGTCCGACTGTTTTCTTACGAAGTATTCTTTCACGTTTACCTCTAAACTGCCCTCTCTTTAGTCTATATGTTTAACCTTTTTCATTCTATATTCACCTCATGAAATGTTAATATTTACTATTTAAATCTTCTGGTAAAATGCTCCTCATAATCTCTTTCAAATATAAACTCATCCTGATCTGACTTCTTTTTTGTTTATTTATTTATTTAAATGCGTGCTAGTCTAATATTGAAAAAAGGACATTATGTTCTAAGGAAGGATATGAATGTATGCTTAAGCTGAAAAAATAATAATATAATGAGTTAACAATATACTTAATAGCAAAACAATATTGGACCAATGTTGTTTATATTGGCTGTATCTTGGCCAATATTGACAGTACCATCATGAAATGTATAGTCCCGACATTGGAATACTTACATTTTTTTCCGATATTGACAAGACATATTTCACCATTTCATCGGCATTGTTTCCAATGTAAAGCCAATATTTCACTAATATTGTTATTTCATTGGAAATTGCTGTTGTGACTTATGCCCCCTGGTCGACTGACACATCAGACCGGGCCCCTAAAGCATTGGTCGGAAGAGTCTATTTGTCGGGGCACAACAAGGTCGGAAGATTGACTTTGTCTCAAAGAATTCTCTACAATTTTTATACTTATCAGAAAGGGGAAAACTCCCGACTTATTACCTTTCTCCCACTGAGAGATACTGACCTCCCAGGCAAGATTTATCTCCACATTATTCATTTTACGTACCTGTCTGCAGCATCGACGCGCTATAAGAAGCACCGCGTTTCCAGAAATCACCCCTGAAGTATGACACCCGATGCTTATTAACTTCAGTGTTCTGGTGGGAACCGATGTTAATAAGCACACTATGTAGTCAGTACTTATTAACATCGGCTCCCATCATAAGTAACTATAACAAGTACAAGGAATATGATGTGCTGTACAACATCGTATTTCGTTGACATCCATTGGGAGTATATTTCCGATGAATTAAATTATTGGCATAATACTGGGCACCAATATAATAAATACTGACCGCTACTTGAGATGTATCTTATATTTTTCTTCCCCATATATGAGAGAAGTGAGTTATTTCTCACTAGCATACTCTTTTTAAAAATTTTAAATCGGAACCAGTCCACAGAAATTCAGAACAAGTCTTCCCTTTGGGCGGCTGTCCAGGTGTCCACTTGAAGAGTGCGTGAGTTATTCAGATATTCTCATCATGTTTCTGAAGGAGAAACTATAAAAATACATTTCGAATGATAGAAGCCATATCTTGTTTCTGGCTAACTATCTTACTTATGACTTTTCTTCAGAGAACTTGACGTACTAGTGATTAGAACACGTCCTTTTTAAGGTATCCGGATTGTCTGAGAATTTTAAGTATCGGTATTTTAACCTGTGAAAACAAATGTCGTAGGTCAAGGACGCTTATTCTGTAGCTAAAGAGCAATAACATCGTTAAAACTGAAACTAATCTGCCTTGCTTGACACGCATTTATAATAGGGTGTTTAAATACCGTCACGTTTTTTTTTTCCTTTGTCTTTTTAACGCCAGTTAGAATTATGCAATATTTAAAGTGCATTTCAGCTTTCGGTTTTTCATATTAAGTTGAGTATTGTGTTTATGCACTTTTAAGTAGTGAATTTATGAACTATTTCCGTTAGGAAAGTAAAATTTAAGGGATAAGGTATACTTTTGAAAAGTCAAAATTTAGAGAAAGTTTTAAAGCTTGTTCTCTTAAAAATTATTCGACTCACTCGAGCGAAATTTTACAGAAATATTTAAACATTCCTGTTCTTTTGAATATTTCATTTTATAAAATTAAATATATTTATTTTTTATTTATTTTACAGATGCATATTTTTTCCAAAAATTGGTGCACTACATGCGCATTGCTTACATAACTCAGTAATATAGTTTTTTAGGTGCGTTGGTAATTATATAAATACGTAGCACCTATAGCCGTCGTCTGGTTCGTTCTCATATAACAGCGCAAAAACTACCCAACAGAATGGTTTGAAATTTAATATATATAATAAAGAATTTCGTCGAGTCATTTCAAATTTTATGAAAATCGAATCAAAATTTAAATAGATGTTAATAAAAGTTTTTTGTTTCATTCTATTAAATACAATTATACGTAATTAATTCAATGATATCCCATGATAGGCAATGACTCTAGGTTGCCATGGTAATTACATCATATTTAAGATGGAGTCATATTATTTCCGTATTACTGAATTTAAAAACTGAATTTGTATACTAAAATTGTTTAATTATAGCAATCCTGTAATCTACCGACAGTTTTTTTATAGATGTTTCCGGAGAAATAGATATTAAATGGAAAAAGAGCTAAATATATGGATATCAAGATCTGAAAATTTCAAAACTAGGTTAAGTTTCCCATTGGAATTTTCAGTAAATGTCAACAAAAAATAAAATGTTGCCAACTTAAAATGTACTTATTTTGTTACGGAAATTAATCATATCATAATAACAAACGATATAAATACTTATAAAATTTGTTATAGTACGAACGCACCTCATTTGTCACTTTTGACGTACAATTTCCAACTTGTTTTAATACTTACACAAACAGTGTCTAATTAAAACAATTTAAATTTTCATTTTTTTTAACGAAAGTTTATTCTTTTAATAATAGAAATAAATTTGTCATAAAAATAAAAGTACTAAATTCGGAAACATTTTAAAACAACAAGCAAACAAACTTTAAGAATATTAACTGGAAAATCAAAATTTTATGTCATTCCACGTACATTCATTTACTGTGCAAGATGCTAAACCTTCATGGAAACCTGCCTAGACATTTTTTACAAAATCGTTCTCACAATCTGCAAATAACAGTTTTGAATAAATTTACTTTAAAATAAACATTATTTATACCGAGTAATGGCGACGACAGAAGCTCCTTTCTTAACTTTTGGTTTAATGCGAAATTTGTATATAATTTTGTTTAAAATATTAAAAATTAACATTATTTTAATATGAGCTAAATAGAAAAAAACAATCCTTCCGACTCAGTCGGGAGAGTTGATTGATTGATTGATTTCTTTTCTTTTTAAAGTACAAACATCAGATTTAATACAAATTAAACAAATTGGTCTTACCTCTTCTAAGTTCGCTATTTTGGAGAGGGGTAATTTGTAGGCAAATTTTAAATTGTACTTACCAAATGTAATTGAATGGATATAAGGTAATTATATCAAAAATGCAAACAAATTGTTGAAATCATAGTTTAAAAACTGCCTATAGACTATAATATATTTTTGACGCTGAATCGAGGTTCGAACCCAAATTGATCAACAAATGCTATCGAAATTTGTAAATATGTCTCGCCTCATAAAATAAACAACTTTCAAAGATTTTATTGCAATTGAAGAATTTTAACCTATATTAATATTGAACTGAAAATATAGCCCTATTGACAGTAATGCTATTCGCATTTTCAAAGAGCCGTTATTTTCGAACAAATTGCTGAATATTCTCGATTAAAGAACTCATCCAAGATATTTCACCTTAAAAAACCCCAAAGAAATCAAACTTGTATAATGTAACATTATTAAAATGCACCGCAAACTATTTTTCCCAGTGATAAACTATAATGTAATGGAATTTATTTGCGTGTCTCTCTAAACGAACTACATAAGTTGTCGGCATGTCAAGTTTTGCATTATTTATATATAGATCGATTTTTCCTCTCTACGATCGGGAGGTGCTGGGTTCGATCCCAATCGCGCCCGTCGGCCTAATCGTTCGGAATTTTCGTGGTTTTCTTCGAGCTGTGGATTTATCCATGCGTAAATACGGGTTAGGTTCCCTTAGAAAGACCCCCACGAAGGGCACTCCCCCCGGGCCTATATCCCTAGTGTAGATAATTGGCCGTCTCTACGATCGAAAAATCTCGTGTTAACCTATAAGAAAATTTAAATACAGATATGAATATGTAAATATACATATTCAGATAAATGTATTTTTTGTTTTTAATCTTATACTTCTCGAAAAGCATAAATTACTGATTATAATAAGTACGTCAAAATAGATTTAAAATATCAGCTTCGAAACTGCATACCAAATTTCGGAGGCCGCAAAATCCGGAGCCCCGCGGCCCAGTTGGCTGTGCTTTAATCAGTCCCTGGTTGGTAAAAAAAAAAAAAAAAGTATTTTGTTGTAGATGAAGGCATTCCTAAGCGGGGGGAGAGGCCATGCATTGTACTCACCGCACCGTCCCTATTAGGGCGGCCCGGCCCTATATAACTGTTCTGCGCTAATGAATTCTACTGACTATTTATACACCAATTGAAGATAAAGCTTCACACACAATATAACAATACAAATTTCTATCAGTAATCTAAACTTTTTATCTCCAATTCCATTTCGGGTCTTTATAAAACACAATCACTTTTAAACGGGTCATGAACCTACAACACTTCCTTTCTTCGGACAATGCAAGGCCTGACTGTCGTGAACAAGCACGGACTAGCAACTTGTCCGAGATCGGGCGACACTGTGAGTTAAACAGTGGACCTTGACCTTGGGGGGGAAACAATAATTTGGGACCGTAAATACCTGTCTCTCATCTCTTTTCTTCGATCAGCTGAATAATTGGATCCTAAAGCGTTTTGAGTCTCAGAGAACTACTGGAGTTTGACAATCTGATTGGTTAATCTTCAACAATGCTAATATCATAATCCTTGCAAGTTTTCGATCGCGAAACAGGTGAGTGAAATCTGAGTATCAGTTGGTGTGGAACTTTTGTAGGGAATGGTTGTGCATGTGTTCCTAAAGGATAAGTACTTATGTTTTGGATTTACTTTGCCTAGGTAAGTTTCAATTAGATCTTTTTGTACTTATTAGTCAAAATATTTTATCGATTTATGTTATAATAAGGAGGTTCTGAAAAAAATATTTTTCTCCACTCAACAACGTCCTGACACATTTTCTAACTCATTTTTAGACGCAAAAGCATGATTATTGAAGTGATTTGTAATCGAACAGTTTTTCACTTTCCGATAAATGAATTACATCTTGAGCCATTGTTTCTCAGCACGGCAGTTTTTTTCCCTTTTCTGGGCTGTCGCGCCCCAAAATTCGGTTCAAAACGCCAACTTTGCCAGATTTTTCTGAAAATCTTCTTATTTCACCGAAAAACAGAAAAAAAAAACAGTTCGATTACATAGTTTCTTAAAAAGAGCACCTGTCAGTTTGATACGTTTGCTAACAAAATGAGTAAAAAAAAATGTATTAAACCTAGCCCTTTCGGATTGGAAAATAGACTTAATTAAAGGTATTATTTATAATATACGCGCTTTATTTACTTAGACTTAGTCTAATATTATTTATAATATACGCGTTTTATTTACTTAGACTTAGTCTAATATTATATTTTTTATGACATTTTCTATTTATTTTTATGAAACATGTAAGATAATCATAACTTTGATACAAGATGGTACGATACTCATAACATGCCTTTGGTATTTGGGGGTGCGACTCTGGATTACCAGAACAACTTCAAACTTAAATAATATATGTATTTAGACTTCAATGCTAATCAGCTTATCTGCCCACCTCTTTTGTTGCAATTCGATAAAGAATAGAATAAGAACATCAACACATTCCATTTTACGACCAAAAGAGTTTCAACAGCTTATAGCTTCAAAAACCGAATACTTTTTAAAAATTTAATGAGTGACTTTAAGGGCCAGATTTTTGTTTATAAAGTTACTTTCATTTTGGAAAGCGAAAGTAGCCTCATTAAAAAAAAACTGCAACCAAAATCGAAAAAGTTAAAACTAGCCCGGTTACCCGGGAGTAGTCGCGCCGGGTATAACAAACCCAGGATGCGCACGTTTTTTACATTTTCGAAAAGTAATTTTCAACTTACTTTATCGCAGAATTTGTAACAATTGTCTCCGACTAAATAAGGTGACGATTATTATTTGTATTTATTGGTTACAAAGTAAAAAATACTTATCCCTGGATATGCGCGATTTCTCTCGGGTCAAAAATCGACCCCAGCTGTCCTATGTAAAGAAAATTATTTAAAAATATTAAAATGCAAACAAGAACTTTCAAAAGAACGCTCTCATAGGTTTAACATTAACTTGGCAGTTTCTTCTCTTGACAAGTGTGTAGACTCTTATTAGATAGCAATTTTCCTTTCATCATTTCAACTTTTTTGATATAATTATGCGTGAAAAAAAAATCGTAAATATATAATGTTGAAATACTTGCAAAAACTTTTATTAATGTATTCAACATATTTTTTTAAAGTAATTTTTTCTTACACGTTTGTTGCCAAGTTAAAAGTACCGGAATTTTATTTTATTTAGAAAGTTCGAATTCATACCAGAAAATACTAATATCAATATTTACTTTATTTAATTACAGACATTTCGTGATTACATAAAATAAAATCCTTAAATTCATATTTAATACTTGGAAATTTTTCCAGAGAAAATTTCACACGCCTTGCATTGATAATATTGATATTCAAATTTTAATTGCTTAATAGGCGTATAGCAAACATACATAGCCAACATTCAGTGCGCTAATCTGATGACCCGGGTTCGAGTCCCGGCTTGGGTACTTTTCACTATGTTGGCTATACGCCTATTAAGCAATTAAAATTTGAATATCAATATTATAAAAATCCTTCTTTTGAAATTTCCTGTACGAATTCGTAATTTTAGATTAGAAAATCACGAGTATACTCGTGGTTGGTAGCGAATGGGTTAAAATGTTTTTCGCATCCTTGAATAGAATTTGTTTTAAATCTGTTTATGCAAAAGAAACTACTTAATTATTCATTCGGTGCTAATGCTACAACGCAATAATGCTACAAAATTCTAATAATCTGGTAATTGCTGCGTCGAATATGAGTTTAACTGTTATACTACGAAAGTATGTCTTCATAAGGTAATGAATCCCAAGATTGTTAGTTTGGTTTCAGAAAGTACTTAATGACTCAATGTTAAAGAATCTCAACGCAGTCAATGTTGTCAATTAGGTCATTCAGAGTTTGGAGTGCTTTCTTTTTTAGATGTCGCGAATATGAACTAGAAATATCTTAGTTATTTAAATATCGCCATTTTTCTTTTTAAAGCTGCTCTCAAATCTAAAATTTCCTATTCGGAGACACAAATACAAAATAATTTTCATTCCTACATGCGTAAAATTTACGCGATTCGTACCAGATTGCGATAATTTGAACAACATTTATAATTTTGCTATAAAAGTGAAGCATCTCTCTGATTATACAGTGAATATTTTTTTAAACGATTTTATTTTTATGAAAATCGCATAAACTTGTGATCACCAGTTTGCTGTCAGCTAAAATTAAAGGCGTACTGTTTTTATAGAACATGTAAAATTCATTGGTTCGATTCTTAATGATAAATGCATGTGGGGATAAAAAAGGTTTTACAATCGTTAGGAAAAAACCCTCGTTCTTGAGCATAAAAAATTCGAAAACACAACTTCTATTGCATCCAGTTATGTAAAAATCCAGTTCTCTCTCTTTTTTCCTTCTTTTTAAATAACATTTTTAAGAGCATTAACTTTATGTGATTTCTTTTGTTTGATATTTTCTAAGTGGGAATATGGCTTAAAATATTTCACAACAAAATTAATTAGTATTCATTAATAAATTCAAATCGTTCATATATAATTCCTGGAAGCGACAGGTGATTCAATGGTTATGAATCCCTATTATGACATAAGTTTTGTGATCAGCATGGATTTCGAATGAAAAGAAGGGGGGGGGGGGGGTCGGTCGGTAAATATACGAAATACGAGGGTTGTGTTTTCACTCTTCCTCTGTAATAACCCTTTTTTTCATTGCCGAGATAATTAATTAATGGATTTCAAGCAGAAATGGGTACAGCAATGCACACCTGAATTTGTTTAAAGAGGATTCGGGAATTTGTTTCAACGTTGGTGCAAATGCATCGCTTGTAATGCGTCGCTCTATATTAAATTGTACATTTGTATTGAGAAAGAGCTGTTCTACAAACATGTAGAATTAAAATTGTATGTCAATTAATGAAAGAATTATGCCAATTTTTGCATTACTTTCGGTACCAATAGAATGCTTAAAATAAACTCTTTATAGATAAGTGATCACTTCATAAGTCTGCAGAAAAGTCTTGTCCGTCATTGATGCTTAGCCGCTTCCGATTTTGATCAACGAACTCACCAAGAATTTAGTTTTTAAGATGTCAGGTAATTACCAACCATATTACCTAAAAAATTATCCCCCCCATGAAAGCGTGTTTTATTTCTTTCTCTATTTGCCATGTAGGACGTCTCAACAGAATGAATGAGCCATCGCCAACTAGGCCCGGAGAGCGCCGTAATTCTGCCAGGAATGTCAAATTAGCAAAATAAGTGCTAGATAATAAACTTTTAATTTAAAAATTAAAATCGCATAATAAGGACAATAATAATGAACTAACTGAAGCTTTCTTTTATTTTTCATTTTATGGTTTTATTACCAGTATTTTGCTCAATATCAAAATTTTTAGCACATAATAACGAAAACTCTTTTATTTAGCAATAACTTGGCTGTTTGTCAATGAAATCTATAGATTTAGAATATGAGCATAAATATATTCTGTTTTAAAACCACGACAGCATATCATTTCATAGCTGAATACTTCCAGAAAAAACAACTGTAAATTTCAGTTCATAAGAATGGGAAAATCAGTCAGGCCAGGCGGCCAGGGTCTCCGAAAGTCTTAATCATTAACTGATGTTAGCGATCTCACACAGACCGCCGCTTTTTTTCATTTTACATAGTTTAACTATAGAAACTAATAAAATTTTGTTTCGTTTGGAGCCCTGGAACTGTCGCTAAAGACTTCTAAATAGGTGAATTTTAATTACAACAGTCCTGTGCATAAAGCCTAATACAGAAACAGTAACCGATGAGTTAATCGAACCTTTTATTCATCCTTCGATCAAGCGGTCTCGGAGACCGCTCACAAGAGTTATGTGACGGCTGTTCTCAAATCCAAACTGGCTACTTAATGACATATTTTGTAATTAATTTTTGTTCGGAAACGCATGAAATCGGCAGTTGTTCTTATTCAGAAACTTTGTAATCGAAAGACGTTTTCCATTTTTTGGTATAGGCAGAGGATCTTTCAGAAAATACTGTCAAAGTCAGCGTTTTGAACCGAATTTCCGAAGTCGCAGCACGAAAAGGAGAGAAACGTGTTGTCTCTTGATACGAAAAGCTTATAACTCGATAAGTAATTCATTTATCAAAAAAATGGAAAACTCATTTCGATTCCAAATCACTTCAATAGTCAGGCCTGCAAATTTTAGGTCTTTGGCTTTGCGTTTAAAAATGAGTCTGAAAATGTTGCAGAAAGTTTCACGTTGTTGAGCAGGTTTTTTGAGAACCATCGTAAGTGTTAAAATACCACTTTCACCTTGTACGGATTGTTTTTATACCAAACATCTGTTTTACATTTATAAATAATTTGAAAAAATTCTTGCACACTTAAATTTTTTGCGGATATTATTTGCAATGTTTACCACTAAAAACTCCCTTTCTACAAAGAATGTAAACGTATATGTTTTTCTTTCAGGAAAAGTATTTCTGGGGAAAATTAAGCATATCGTTAATGCTCTATTTATTTTCTGAGTGAAGCATATGCTATATTTAGTTCTTTCTAGAGGAGTAAACGAAAGCAATGTAGACAATATGGATAAAATATTTCCGTAACTACAATGTAAATATTATCTTTAGATATAGCGCAAGTTCCTACAAATTATGGACAGATTTATTAGTACAACTCATGCATTTCGTTATCTTAGAACCTTGTCAAATTCTTGAGTCTTATTATAGCGAAATTTTGAAGCTCGGTTTTGTATCCAAGCGCATAAATTTCATTGTGTGTTTGCCAGGGTTTCGTACCGTATATTTTTTTGTTCCAGTTTTCCTTCCTATTTAGTTAAATAAAATATCTATGTTCGGTTTCCTTCAAAATAATTATTTTCAGTTTTAATTACATCAGTCATCAGAAATAATGGGTTTTTCTGTTTTCGTTTTGGTTTTGGTTCGTAGCCTTGATTTCAATATATAAATCCAGAGTTTCCCCCAGATTTAAAAAAGGGCAGGGTGCTGCTGGTGAGTAAAGGGCACTGTTTTATTATTTAGGGCACTTTTTGAATTCTTGAGGGCACTTTTCGGATTCTTATTGGCACTTTTTTTAATTGTTAAAGGTATTCTTTTGGTTTTTAAAGCCATTTTTGATATTTAAAAGTCAGGGCACTCATTTTAAGACAACATTGAGTCAGTTTGTACTATGAAAGCAAATTGTTTAATGCAAAAAGGAGAAAGGGCACTTTTTTTTACTGAGGTGCAAGAAGGGTGCTAATTATTTTACTGGAGGGGCAAGAAGGGTGCTAATTATTTTACTGGAGGGGGCAAGAAGGATGCTAATTCTTTTTATGAGGGGCAAGAAGGATGCTATTTTGTAAACCGAAGGGCAGGCAGGGTGCAGCACCCTTCTGAAACTGTCTGGGGGAAACTCTGATAAATCTTTAAAAGATCTACACTTAAGACAGAGATACTGCTAGGATTTTTTTCAACTCCTTGACTTATTTTGGAGGTGTAAATTTATCTTTATCAAAAGCACAAAAACTAAGACAGGCATGAAAATGTTCGTTATGATTAAAAATGTATGTGGGCCTCCCCTTTTTTTCTTTTCTTTTGAGGGGTGGGAGTAGGGCATCTTTCCATCGCAAAAATTCCTTGGGATGTCAGATGTCCGTATGATGTACTTTACATTCGTATTTTTCGGTAACACTATTAACCTTTTTATAATACATTATTTAACTTTCATTTTAAATACTCACTCAGGTTTGTTCTTTAGAAACGTGATTGTCAGATTACACTAATGCTTAGATGTCCTTATTCATAAATAACAATGAGTTTATTTAAAAATGTAACCGTTTGATAATGATGAATTTAATAATAGCCTTTTATATAATTTTTACTTCATTTCCTTAAAGAGTTTTATACTTCTAATTTCAACTTCCATTCTAAATTGGTATACAAAGCTTTTGCTTCTGCTCTTCTTGACGGCATCTTTAATAATAAAAGCTGATCAAGAGTTTCCTTCTGAGATTTATTCAGCCTAGTTGGAAAGGATGCTTGATCTTTTATTCACTTTGCTTGTGTCTCGAATCGCGAATGGAACTACTCGAAATCGATAACGGTATGTGGCATTTAGGTTGCTTATATTTCTTTAACACTTTGCTACATGATTTTGTCTGTCTTTATGAAACTAATTGAAACTTTCCATGCGGTAAAAAAGAATGAAAATAATATTTTTAAATATTATTTCAAATTTTCAGTTGAAGTTTTTAATAGTGTTCACACTCCGTTCTTAAACGGGGCAGCGTGGGTTTTTCAAGAGGGTACAGTCTTTAGCTGAATTATTTTACAGCGTATATTGTGTGTTGAACTGCAGGACAACAGACAACTTAATCTGAAAGAAATTGTATAATATGTTTCCTAATTGCTGGTCTTTATCTTTTTTTTTTTTTTTTTTTTTTTTTTTTTTTTACATTTTAACCGTGTTCTACATAAAAAAGAGCAGGGTGCAATTTTCAAATTTAAAAAGGGCAGGGTGCATCGCCATTTTAGAAAAAAAAGGAAGCTAGTTGCAGCACCCTTTGATAACCGTCTAACAGGAATACAAGTTTTTAATTTTATCTTTCGTGATATATAAGTGGCACAAAATACAGTTTACCTGTTTGAAGCAATGTGATGATATGATGCAGAACCCACTCAAATAAATAAAAGATCACACGTTTCCCGATATTATTTTACTTCCTATTTTTGATTATTTATTAATAAATATAAAAAGAGAAATTTTACCAGTAATACCTGATTTACACTTCTGTGTTTTTGTAAAACAAAATATACAATATAAGTAGATAAAACGGCGTTTAGAGCACCAAAGAGATTCACCAAATATTGTACTATATTTTCGGTAGCATTTAGCATATCGTCATCGGTGCCATATTGATGACGACACATCAAACATCAAAATGCGTTATCATCATCATCGGCCATGGTAATGATGTTACATTTGAGTCATCAAAATATATCATCGTTGTCATCAGTATCGTCATCACCACTGAATGCTAACGAAACTGGTAATGCAATACGTATTTGGTGAATGTCTTGGTGCTCGAAATGTTGTTTTATCTAATCATGTTGTAGGGCGCAAAGTCTCATCAATTTGCAAAACGTACAATCTTTATCAAGTTATATTTGCCATCAAGTGAACTATATTGGTAAAGGGCACAATAAGTGGCGGCCATTGTTCAAAGGGCTTCTTAGTAAATTAATAAAAGTGGCTAGTAAAAAATTATGTGCCAACGGCCACTTTACGGCCATCTTTCCTGTTTGAAAATGTCTCAAAACTTTCCCCCACACGCCCAAAACACACACCTTCTATTACTTGTCATATTGTTTCTCAGAAGATTTGCAATCAGTTCACTCTTCTAACTCCTGAATACCCAAAAGCCAGTAAGACTTTGTTGACTTTTTACCTTGATATTTCTAACTACGAGAGAGTAAAATTTTCCTTCATGCCATCAACGATTCCACTCTGGCCGTTTGCAATATGTTAATATTAACATATTTATTTGGGCTATTCAATTTTAATTAATTAAAATTTATTTAACGCTTAAAAAGTTGGTATACTAGTTTAAAAAATCTGGAGTAACTCAACTCGACTTTCCGAACTTTTCATAATATTCCGCATTCAAATAAATAGTAATATAAAAATAAATAAAAACTTATATCCTAATTTTACAAAGGTGAAATGCTCATGCGCAAAGTTGAAAAAATGACCTCATATTCTAAAAGACGTGCACTTTCATTGATAAAGCTGAGACATTTTTCGTAAAAAAGAAAATAATGAAGTAATTTGCAATGACTTTTCATTACGCTAGTGCTGAGATCAAGAACTATAAATAAAATAAATATACAAATTGAATTTACATAGTTATACACTAATAATGGGAGTTTTAAGTTGATTTAAATGTAAGCTATTTCACCCTTTTTCCTTAGAGAATAGAAGTTCTACTAAATTAAGTCACTTTCTGGTGAAACAGGATTGATTGTTGTATCAGGATAATATGTGTGTGAACAATAAAAATATATAATTGAGTTAAAAAAGAAAATACTTATTGGTGTTATTGGGTCATAAAATGGTTTAGATATCAAACCCGTTGACCGATTTGCGATTTGTACGAAAATGACTACAGTTCTTGCGACAATGTTCTATAACATATTCACTAACATGGGATCTCAATCAAAAGCACAATTTGGACGCAATCGTGTTCATTCACTCGCGCGCGCGCACACACACATACATCGTAAAAAAAAAAAAAAAACACGAAAAATGCGCTGCAGGAGCCTTACAAAAAACATGAGGAAATAGAACACACATGCATATGGTACTTATATACTTTTAAAAACTCACAGTGAAGCGTGTCAAGTACTGTCAGCCCCGTCTAAAGGTTTATTTTGTCACCGGTAATTCCTAATCGATATTTTTGCCTAATTAATTGCAGAAGTGCCGTGATTAAATAAGGTAAAATTTTCTATTCAAAATTACTGATAAAAGATTCTGAGCATCCCTGTACGCCGCGAAGGGGTTAAACAAATGTTCTGATTCAAATCATGCTTATTTGACTTGAAAAGAAAAAATAGGAATGCACAAGCAAGTTAACATATTCCTAGAGGAGGTGGGGGGGAGGTACTTTTAAGTATTTCAGCCTTTTTTTTAATAATATTAGAAGATCGTCTATTATACTATAAGTTATTTTAATATAAGTAAACACATGCAGTAATTACATAGTCTTATAGATTTTGCGGCATAATTTACTACCGATTATGTTGAACTTTGCCTTCTTTTCATGTAAAAAAATGTTAATCTGTAAGTTAAGATAGTGCTCGCAGCACTATCTCGCCGTAGAGCTCTCTCCCTATTGTTTTGATTAATGGCCTGGCTCAGACTTCCATAATTAAACTAACATGGCGATAATTCTTGCTCCAGAAATAATTAAAGTTTAGTTATGGTTCTGATAGTGGCCGATCTAATTTGATGTTAGGTTTTTAATGTTACAATGACCTTATTGATTCCCTTATTCATGCCTGCTGAGTGCAAACTCGCCGAAAACTATTATATAAAGGAAAATAGATTTTAATTTTCTATCATTTTGTTGTTTATAGGACAAGGATTAAATTAATCGAGGAACTGATAAATTAAATATCGTAAGTTTATTCGCAAGCTGTTTAGAAAAGGCGAAAAACGTTTTCCAGCATAAGAACAAAATTGATTTTTATTTTTAATTTATCAGGAAATAATTCAAATTTATATATATATACGGTCATATATCGTTTAATTTCTATGAATACATCCCATTATCTCAAGATTTATAGACCTTAGGCATGTATAAATTCACCAGCAAAAAGTGATAAAACTGCTGGTTTGGTCGTTTTTTTTAACACTTTCCAACCTAGTTGAAAAGTGCTTATGACTTTGGTTTGTCTGCCGTCTGTCCGTGCTCTAACTCCCGTAAATATGCTTCGATTGTCATGAAATTTTTGTATGTTATTGTCGTTTACTATAGCATGTTCCCTATTTCAACAGAAGTGTGTAGCACTTAGTTTTTTTTTTTTTTTTTTTTTTTTTTTTTTTTTTACAGGGACAGTCAAAAGTATTCCGTTACATTACGTTCAATGGGGAATAATCGGTTCAAGCGCATTTTGATGACGCTACGTCATTTAAAACATAATGAAAATGATGTATAAGTATGAAGTGCATGAAAACATGCTTTTTGAAGATTACGGGGTGCAAAGCATTTATTATTCATTTACATGGTCAAACAAAATAATTCTTTTATACATCGTTATATGGGGAAAAACCGCCTGCAGTGTAATTTAGTGATATTCCATTATTTCAAACATAATGAAAATTATATGCATTACTGAGGTGCACTATAAATTGCTCTCTTGTGTGCATTGAGTTTATTTACAGGGACACACAAAAGATATTGGTTACAGTACATTGTGCTATATTTACAGTCTATGTGTGATAAATGCGTTTTCAACTTTGGTTTGTATTTTTAACTTTTTTTTTTTCATAATACGTGTGTGTTTATAAATTCGGTTGACCATATACAGGGCTACACAAGGAAATTCGTAAGTACTACAGACTATGGGAATGAATTGCTTAAGGGTAGTTTTTAATTGTGTTTACGCATATTCCTGCTGAACTATATTTAGTAGACTAATAGAAGTTTGTGGAATATAAATAAATTCATATACAGGGCTACGAAAAAAAGATACATTGTCGTTTACGTTTGGTAATTGCTGCAAGTGAGTTTTAAGTTGCCTTTTAGCTTAATAGGTGGTGTGTACAAAAGTCTTCAGATAATATATAGGGCTGTACAAAATATTTCGAGTGCATTTCCATCGATTGGCGAAAATTGCTAAATGTGAATATTCTAACTTAACTAAATTTTATCATACTATATATCCACATCTATTGATCATATACAGGGCTGCACAAAATAATTCGTCTACTTTTTTGACACTGGAAGGTAATTTCGAAAGCTGTAGTTTTCAATGTGTTATGTGTTTCCTAAACTGTTTACTTACATATCTGCTTTCACCTTTCGTTACAGTTTTCTGGCTGTGTTGGAAAGTGTTTCATAATCTATGCTTGATGCATGATTTTTAGGTGCGTTCGTAATTATATAAATACGTAGCACCTATAGTCGTCGTTTGGTCCGTCCGTCTGTCCGTCCGTCTGTCTGTCCGTCCGTCCGTCCGTCTGTCTGTCTGTCCGCATATAACAACTCGAAAACTACCCAACCAAATGGTTTGCAATTTAAAATATATTATCTTTGCAGAATTTTGTCGAGACATTTCAAATTTTATTAAAATCGAATCAAAACTTTAGGAGATATTAATAAAAATATTTATTAAGAAATTTGAATTTTTTTTTTAAATCGGTGCTTTTTTGTTATAGGAGCTTCCGAAGTTTAATCGTCAAGCGACCGAGATACTTATTTTATGACAGAAATTAATCTGCAGACGATATAATTCATTTCACAGAATTAAAAATCATCAAGATCTGAATATTTATATAACTAGCTGATACATATATATCTGAATATTTATATAACTAGTTAAGATATTTGTATGAACAGTGTCATAAAATATATACTTAACTAGCTGTTTAACCCGTTCTACGCACGGGATATCATGAATTTAATTCTAAAACGTGCGTACGAACGCACCTCGTTTGTAACGTTTGACGTACAATTTCCAACTTGTTTGTTCTTGTTTTATTTCTTGAAGGGCAAGGCATATTATGTATACAACTTAATTTTTAATCAAAAATTGTACCAGAATTTTTGAATGAAATTTTGCTTTTCTAACTGCGTAAAAGAAATTGAAATAGCATTTATTTATTTTCTTCGAAAAGTCTGGTTATAATTTTCAAAATTACAGTAACACAATTACTTTTCCCTGAAAAGGTTAAATTTATTAAATATCCGACACTTTGGATGTGTCGGTACCAGCGGACTTTGATCAGGGCCCGATTAACCCCTGAATCTAGGGAAAGCACGGTAGCATTTTGGGAGCCCCTTTCATTTGGCAAAAGTTTTTTTAATTCTTCATTCATGAAAACTCACCAATGATACTAATATTATTTCCGGGAGTAGCTTAGCCAAGGCCCATATATTTCACTAAACAGCTTTTTCGCGGATTTCCTCTTGGATTAAACAAACTTTGTTTTCCAAAAAAAAATAAAATTACAATATAAAAAAATTAAAATGGGAATTGGAGGGCCCTCTCCTTTTAAATTTTAGAGGGGAAGCATGCGCTTCAAGTGCCTTTTGGATAATCAGGCTCTGGCTTTGATTCAGTAAGACAGTCTTAGATGGAAAAAATTATAATAAAATATTTTAATAAACATTTATAACACGTGTGTATATATATACAGGATGATTCCTTAATTCAGTTTTGTCACAAATAATCAAGTTAGATACAGCCATGAACGCGGTATCTAGGTATAGTGCGCTACACGATGGATGACCTGACAACCCCCTAGCGGCAAACTGCGGAGTTAGCGTTCGTATTTTAAAAACTGTACGAGATACGGGGGTAAAGTCAATTACAAAGTTGTAGATCGTCCTCGAATTAGTATAAAATAATGTCTTATATGCAAAAATACTTTAGAAGCCTGAAATGTAATTCTTATATCCAATCACCAGCTTAAATACACCACTATTTACATGCAGAAGTATGGAGTTAGGCGGATACATATTCACTGATAAAACTAACACTGTAGTAAGGTACTATAGCAAGTAAACACTATGAGCAAGGTACAGTTTATTTTAAAAATATTAAAAATAAATGAACAACGTAAAAAATAGCACAAATAAAATACATATGAAATGGCAAACAGCTGCTCCGGAGCCTCTAAAGCTCCATCATCAAACAGATTTAAATGTTGCAGACCATGCATGCTAGCCTCTCCGCTCGCGATCAAGATGGAATGGCCAAATTTATTTTAATAAGAAAATCGTTAAGTATGCTTATGGCGTTGCTCATATATTCTTAGGTTATTTTATTCAAAATTTAATTTTTCCCTTCTTAAATATTAAAATATCATGGGCTAAATTATTTTCTAAATTAATTCTTCGTGTGTGCATTAAATACTTTATTCGAAAAGCTTTCCTTTCATCATACTGTTAATTTCATAACCGTTAAAGATATCTTACTCTATTATTCAGTTTATATGCTTCCAATCTTCTCTTTGTGGTTTTTACATCTGGAAGCAAATATTTCAACTATCCTTTACCCTTTGTTCAGATTCAGAATATAACAAATCCATATCTATCTAAATTTCCATCTGCTGTTTTCGGACTTAATAATAATTGTATATACAGTTCGCTCCTATCAAAACCGCATTTCCCATGCATTTTTCAGATGGTCACTGCGTTGCCGTCCCATTTTACTTATTTTGACTAGCCTATCAATTATGGAATCCCTTGGTATGTCTACTGTTCGAAATTAGCATTGCGCTCTCCCAAACGGTTGTGAATAACTCCGCGCCATTGGCTTGATTCAGTATTTTTATGTTAGCATTGCAACTTAATGAAAAAACTTCAGATCATCTCTGACTTCCAAGCTAGAAGCATCTAACTATTAAGTTAAGCTACGGAGGCCACCCCTTGTTTTTCATCGTTATGTGTTTGCAATAAAATAATTTCCATGGATACCGTTTACTTCCCTTCAATGCATTGTCTTTAACATCTACAGGATGAGAATGCTGTGTTCTTGCCTTAGCCACAACGCAACTTTTTGTACTTCCACCGTTTTCACCGCCCTTCATGTTTCTGTTTATCAGAAATATATTATTTGCTGGATACCATCTTATTTACAATTACTACAACACAAAAAACTACTCCACAGACCTTGGCGCCGTGAATTTACAAGATGTTAGAACAGGGGTGGCCTACAGAATTTATGTGAATGATTGTATGTTATGTGAAACGCCTACCAGGAAAATAATTTTTAGCCTAACTGACTAAATTTTAATGGACTTTGTCATACTCCAAGGATTTTTGACTAGTTGTAGTTACCAAATGAAACTCTGAACTCTTGTGGAATATATAACTTTTCACGTATAATTCACGTATAATCCTGAAGTGTTAGCATCTGACTCCAAACATTTTTCCATATAAACTTTTAAAACCTCCAATGTATCCGAAAATAAGAGGAACGAAAAGAAAAAAAAAATGTTAGAAAGAAGGAAGAATAAAAAAAAAACTGAGTATATTGTGCCATCATAAAGAAAGAGAGTAACCAACTCAGCGTTAAGATTTACAGATGCTATCGGACAATCCAAATCTTTCCGTAGAAGTTTTGCTGATGCTGCTTAGAACCGAAATCGAAAGAAAACCGCATCATATTTTCTCTCTCCATACCAGCGATGACTAACAGCAACAATAAAAAAAAAACGGGATCCCGTATCTTCTCACCGCCTGCTAATTTTCTGGATTTTAACCGAAAACTCTAATTCTGCCAGGTTCCTGAACCGATCGGATATATCTCCCAGATTGACTGTGCTTTAACGTAGCGCATCTGCATACAACGATCGACCTTTGATGTTTTCCAGTATGCGATATTCCTACCGCATACCCTGTGTCAGAACTCAGAACAACATTGCATAAGAAAAAAAAAAAGAGCGGAAGAACTTAGGATTTTCTTTTTCTCATTTACTTCATGTTGTATTGCATAAATCAGTACTCATAATGATCAACCGTATACAAACAATTAAAAGTGACATGACGCCGGGTGCAATAATTTACATTGGTATTCCGAAACTTTCTAGTAAAAAAAAAAAGAATAAGTGATTTGTATATCACAGCTTCGGTATGCATTTAATATTCGCGATAAGAATTTGCGGATATAATTGACTGGAAGATTTCTTGATTTTTTTTTCTTTTTATTTTTTGAATTTGTGACGTGAGTGTAAAAATAAACGCGATATAGTTTTGTCTACACAGGAAAGTTTTTTTTTCCAAGAAATGAAGTAAGTTTTTTTATCTTTTCAATTGGCTCGTGGTATTATCAATGGTATCTTTTAAAGGTTTATAATTTTATCATATTATTATTTAAAGCAATTTGAAGAGTAGATATAAAGCTTTAAGATTTTATTTGATTATTTGGTATATGTATATGTGTGTGTATGTACATTTCATGCTAAACGGTCAGATTTTATATTTTAGACATACAAATAAAATTTGTCAACAAAACATAAAAAAAAAGAAGTTATTATCTTTTATTTTAATTGAACGAAGTTTTATGAACAATTTCATTTTTTAAAAAAAGAAGAGTAATTATGCATATTAAAAATAACATAACATAAAATTTAAGGGTTTATATTTTATTTATAAACTTTGTTAATTTTTGTGCTTATGACCATATATTATAGAATATTAATATAGATTCTTTTAAAGCGAAATTTTTGAATTTTTACAATCTTTCAAGTGTTTGAATATTATATTTCAGATAGATAAATAGTAAAAGGGACATAACAAGTATCAGCTCTTTTACAAATTATATTTATATGTGTATCTGTTTCTTTTTGTTTATTCGAATTCTTGTATTTTAAAATATATGTGTGCTCTTTAATCTAACAGATAGATTTTTATAAGAGAATTTTTATTGAACTGTCAGATTTTTTTTGTTGTTGTTTATTTTAAAAGGTGTGTTCATACAATATAATAATTCTTACAATAATGATAACAATAATATAAGGCTCTATGCATTTTAAGTTTTGTACAAATGTTAAAAAAAAAAAAAAAAAAAAAAAAAAAATACAAGTAGTTAATATTTTTACAACATTTCTCATTATTCATTTTATGTGGATACCATCTATTGAGTGTATTGCACGGTTGACAATAGAAATCTCTGATTTATACAGTAATATAAAATATCAACATGTTTAAATTAAATTAAATTCTGTCGTTATATTGAAAATTGGTATCTACTTTAATTTATACTTTCCTTCCGGAATACTGCACACTTGGGTTGTAGCACAGTTTTTTTTTTTCAAAATGTCTTGCTTTATTTCTCTACAGGTTAAAATTTTTTTAAATAAAATTGATATATGGATTCGTGTTTATATTGGGAGATTCTTCTCAAAATTTATTTTGTGCACAGGTATCACTACTTTCTAACCCGGATAGTAAGGTAGTAAGATATGTCGATGCATTGTGTTTCATAGTATATTTTTAGTGCTGGCTTACTATTTTACATATGTTGAGATATTCTGCATCCCATATGCATGCATGTGCAATTTTCTTTGTTTTGTTTTTTATTATAGCTGATAGTGTAAAAAATTAATTTACGACGTTTTAGGATTTCATTCTCATGCTGTGTATGTAGATAAAATGATGATGTATATGCTATAATTAAACTTTTTTTCACAACAAAATAATGCAGCTGTTGAATTAATGAAGATGTATATATATATATATATCTAAATAATTTTCTAGCCTTGAGATTGCCTAAACTGTTAAGATTTCTTGTCTTACATATTTTAAAAGGGAATAAAATATTTTAATGGACATTTTAAATCAAATATAATGATCAACTGCCTTTTAAAATGCATATATTTACGCATGTATATATATATATATTTTTATGTGTATGTGCTCTTAAGACTCCTTGCTAGTGAAATGTTTGTGGCCGCCTTCCATCCAATTAATAATATAAAAAAAATCATCGATTCTAATTTGCAAATCTATTACACATGTAAATTATACATTTGGTATTATGTTACAGGTATTAAAATTTCATCAGTCAATTTTTACCTTTTTAGATAGAATTAATATTTTTGCTACGTAACTCTTGTTTATCTTGTACTGTCTCCCTACTTTAAATTTTGATGTAGAAGTCATCTTATTTTTCAACGAATATTTTTCAGATAGTCTATTTTCAACTTTTCGCACAGTGGGTATCAATTTACTCAATGCATTTCACCTTCAGATTTTTTTTTATATTTAATCTGTTGGAATTCTTTCAATTTAATCTCCATTGCCACTTTTTTTTAACTTGAATGTTTATAAATTCTTTTGATGGGCTCTCTGCATGCGATTGCTCATTGATTGTTTCTTTTCCACATCGGATTTGAGCGAGATGGCCACTGGCTTTTATCATATGTGGAATATGTACTTACCCTTCCAATTTTTTTTTCTCACCGTCACATGTATTGACATTTACATTCTGGTTCAAAAATTTTACTTTTAATTTTTGGCAATGTGCAGTTAAACTTCACAGAAGCATAACGCTTGCTTTCTGATTTTTACATTCACATGTTTCACAGTTCTATATTTTATTATTGTAAGGTACATAACTATGAGGGATTTTTTTTCTTTTCAATTTTTGTGGATACACTTTCAACTTTCGTACGTATCACTCACACACTATATTCAGAATTGTATTCTACGAATTTAACCGATTTTTTTTTCTTGTACACACACATTGTTTAAATTTTATCGCTGACATTTTTATTGTGAATTTGCTCATTTGGTACTTTACTTTTCACATTTTACATTTATACTTTGTCTTTTCAAAAAAAAAATTTCAAGAAATTCATTCAACACGTAGATTTTGTGAGTATTCGCTGCTATTCGAATTACACAGTTGTACAATGGTTCTTTACATTTTTTTCTCCTTCGAATATTAGTGGATATTTTCAGGATCCTTCTTTTTGTACAACTCTGCACGCAGACTTATATATACAAAGATGTACAATGCTATTTTCCTTACAAAGATGTTACAATGTTTTCATTTATGAGTTCTGCATGTGGGTTTGTCATCTTCTCACACATTCTTTTTTCTGTTATTAAATTTGTATGCTCACATTAAGATAGGTTTGCTTCTTTTTCATATTATTTTAGGTTACGTGAAGAAATATTCCACGGTAATTTTTTAATTTACACATTGTTCATAGGGAACTGTCTCTTTCGTAGACAGAAATATTTGTTCATAGGGAACTGTCTCTTTCGTAGACAGAAATATTTGTTCATAGGGAACTGTCTCTTTCGTAGACAGAAATATTTGTTCATAGGGAACTGTCTCCTTTGTAGACAGAAATGTTTGTTCATAGATCTGATCTCCTTCGTAGACAGAAAATGTTTGATCATAGGTCTGTCTCCTTCGTAGACAGAATTTTTCTTTCATAGGTCTGTCTCCTTCGTAGCCAGAATGTTTGTTCATTGTCTGTACACACATACCGTTGGATTACTTTTTCAATTCTTTAAAATTTTTCTACAGCATCTATTTTAATTTTTCTGCTGGATTTATTTCAAAATCCCTTGTTATCATTATCTTCTTAATCTTTATAGGTTTGGTAATTTTTTTTACAGATATGTGTCAGGATTTTAAATATTACACACTTTATATTTTTGGACGTTAAAAAAAAAAAAAGTCTACAATATTCTAATTTTGTCTTTTTTTTTTTTTAAATTTTGCACAGTGTTCTAAATTTTGGACTCTATAATTGTAGGAGACATGTGCTATAAGGTATTTATTTTATTATAATGTTTACTTTCAAATTTCTTTTCTCTTTTTCATCGTTGACATTTTTTTTAGATTTACAAATCACATTTTTGTTTATTATATGTACATGATACATTTCTAGGCGATAAATCTCTTCACTGGTAAGTAATTTAAAAAAAAAATTCACGAGATTTATCCCGCACTGTCAAGACTGCTGAGTTGAATGTATATGTGCTGGTACAGGTATGCTTTGTTTGATATTTTGATCATTAGTTTGGTTCATTTTAAAATATGTACATGTTTTATTTTCTGCTGCCTTTTAATTTTCATCTCCACATTTTTTTTTCTCACGAACATTTACTTTCATCATGCTCTGCAACATGTACAAGAAAACATATGTTTTTACATGTCAGACATTTTTCAAATTGTTGATAAATTTAATGTACACGTTGGTAATGTCATCCGGTTACATTTGGCTTACAAGAGGTACTCTCTCTTACACACACACATACAATTTCTTTTAGCAAGCCTTTCATATGACAGGTTGTTGGGGTCCCTGCATGTGGTCAACGGTAGGTATTGCAATGTTAACGTTTATTTTAACACACGTACTTCCTGTTTGTCATTGTGCCTTATGCACTTTACCCTTCATTTAAAAATTATAATTAAATTTTCCCTCAAGGTTCACACACCTTTGTTTACAATGTTATCTTTTGGTATTTTCAGTTCTCATATGGTTCAATATTTTCATGATACTTATATTTAAAAATTTAACTTAATTAACATTTTATACATTTTTCCTTGTACATACCAGCCATATTGTGCACTCAGTCATGTTTGATAAGATTTTTTTTTTTTATTCAGTGTTGTCTGTTACACAAAAATCACATTTAAGGCAATTGCTTGCATTTATACTCTTTACATGTCATTTTTACATCCCTAGTTAAACTTTTATAAGGTATACTTCAGTTAGGTATTATTTTTGCTTAATCTACACTCATATATATATTTTTGGCTTTTTAAATTAGATGGAATAGTGCTGCATTCACACTTACATTGTTTACATTGTTATTTAATTTGCTAGGTGTCTTAATTTAAATTTAAATAGTCTATATTGTATACGTGCATATATATATATTAATACATTGATATAGATATACAGGACATTGCACAGATTCAACTGCGCATTATATATTTTGTGTAATTTACGATATTTATACATTTTTCTATGTTTTCTTTATTTTAGTAATCATTTATATTAATGTTTATATTTTATAAACATTCTTAACTGCATGCAGTTGCCATATGAAAAGAAAAGAAATTTTGACCTGTTGTAGTACTACTAATATTTACTATATTTAATATCAAATAAGATTGATTTTTTCTTGTGCACATTGATTTATGCAGGTCTCCGTCCATAGATGACGAGATTTAAAATATTTTGTTCTGAAAGAAATATTTGAACAAATTTACTGCAGTTATCATGAATATCATGATTAGATTGTCACATGTATGACATTTTTCTTGGGTACCCATATTTTCTTATTTACATGTTATATAGTGTGTTTGTATTGAAAGCTTATATGTGTATGTATTTTCTGGTGGTCTCCAACTTAATACGCAATAGTTATTGTTTGTGTTTTTGATTGTATTTTTGTGTATATTTTTGTCTTGCGTGTAAGGATCAAGCCATGGTAAGTTTTCACATTTCATTTTTGTCGAAGGGGAGAAATATATGGCGTTGCTCATATATTCTTAGGTTATTTTATTCAAAATTTAATTTTTCCCTTCTTAAATATTAAAATATCATGGGCTAAATTATTTTCTAAATTAATTCTTCGTGTGTGCATTAAATACTTTATTCGAAAAGCTTTCCTTTCATCATACTGTTAATTTCATAACCGTTAAAGATATCTTACTCTATTATTCAGTTTATATGCTTCCAATCTTCTCTTTGTGGTTTTTACATCTGGAAGCAAATATTTCAACTATCCTTTACCCTTTGTTCAGATTCAGAATATAACAAATCCATATCTATCTAAATTTCCATCTGCTGTTTTCGGACTTAATAATAATTGTATATACAGTTCGCTCCTATCAAAACCGCATTTCCCATGCATTTTTCAGATGGTCACTGCGTTGCCGTCCCATTTTACTTATTTTGACTAGCCTATCAATTATGGAATCCCTTGGTATGTCTACTGTTCGAAATTAGCATTGCGCTCTCCCAAACGGTTGTGAATAACTCCGCGCCATTGGCTTGATTCAGTATTTTTATGTTAGCATTGCAACTTAATGAAAAAACTTCAGATCATCTCTGACTTCCAAGCTAGAAGCATCTAACTATTAAGTTAAGCTACGGAGGCCACCCCTTGTTTTTCATCGTTATGTGTTTGCAATAAAATAATTTCCATGGATACCGTTTACTTCCCTTCAATGCATTGTCTTTAACATCTACAGGATGAGAATGCTGTGTTCTTGCCTTAGCCACAACGCAACTTTTTGTACTTCCACCGTTTTCACCGCCCTTCATGTTTCTGTTTATCAGAAATATATTATTTGCTGGATACCATCTTATTTACAACTACTACAATACAAAAAACTACTCCACAATGCTGAATTTGTCCACCATCAGTACAATAGAATACAATGCATAATGTATTCTGTATGAGTTCCGATGGTCGACATATTGAGCATACTTAACTGTGTTTTTCTTTTCTTTCTTTTTTTTTAATGAAACTGTTAACATGTTTTTGTTTTATTAGTAAATGTGCATTTGACTTATAATGACACACTTCTGAATGTAATAATGGCATATTTAAGCTGGTGATTGGATTTAAAAAATTACATTTCAGGGCTTATAAGAAAGTTATTTTTATATGTAAGACATCATTTCTTACTAAATCGAGGACGTTCTACAACTTTGTAATGTTTTTTTTTAGTATCTCGTATAGTTTTCAAAATACGTACGCTAATTATGCAGTTTCTTGGTAGGGGGAGCTGCTATAGTTATGTACCTCATAGCTATTGTGTAGCCCATACCCGTTTTACTGTACCTAGCTATTTCGTTCATGGCTGTAGCTAACTCGGTTCACCAGTTATTAGAGACTAAACGAAATTATGGAATGACCCTGAATATAACAAGTTGGAAATTGTACGTCAAACGTGACAAATGAGGTGCGTTCGTACTATAACTAGTTATATAAATATTCAGATCTTGATGATTTTTTATTCTGGTGAAATGAATTATATCGTCTGCAGATTAATTTCTGTAATAAAATAAGCATCTCGATCGCTTGACGATTAAACCTCGGAAGCTCCTGTAACAAAAAAGCACCGATTTTTTTTAAATCAAATTTCTTAATAAATATTTTTATTAATATTTTCTTAAGTTTTGATTCAATTTTCATAACATTTGAAATGTCTCGACAAAATTCTGCAAAGATAATATATCTTAAATTTCAAACCATTCGGTTGGGTAGTTTTCGCGTTGTTATATGCGGGCGGACGGACGGACCAGACGACGACAATAGGTGCTACGTATTTATATAATTACGAACGCACCTAAAAATAATGGAAGTCTGTCAGGTGGCCAATGTTAAACTTATGGGCGTAGAATGCAATGTTAAATTTTAGAAATTAATATAGAAAACATCTTAATAAATAAAATCTACCAGGAAATCTCAATAAATTAAGAATCACAAACATATTTTAAAGGTAGATGATACAATAAAAAAAAAAAAAAAAAAAGAAAGAAAAAGTATTTAATCTTGAAAAAAATGTAGCAAAATCAATTTTAAATAACAAATTGGAACAGAAATGGAATATAGATATTATATGATGATGGAAAAAGGAAGAACAAGCGATACGTGAGTGTTTTATCTTCAGTCGGCATCCACGTGTCCCAAAAAATACATCATTTTAATAGACAGGTGGGCGGTCGAATTAGCTTATTACTGCCGATATAATGATAGAATGTAAGTAAAAAATAAAGAAACAAGAGAGAAATATATAAAAAAAAATCGTATAAAACACATCAAATATTAAAATGAAAAATCAATAATAGTAAATAAAGATTTTCTTACAGGGTTTCATACCATGTGAAAAGCATTTATACATAAATCCAACAGTTATGCTACAGTTACAGATAAGAGACGAATTGAACAGATGAGGATTAATTATTGCGGCTACAGTTTAAGATATAATACGAACAGTTAGGTTGTTTATGAATTTAAAATTAATTATTACTAAATGAAATAAAATATATATAGAAAAATTAAATGTAATTATTTATATTTAATTTTTAAGACTATTAAACTGAAAAAAATATATATATTAAAGTTATATACTCCTTTTCAAATGTAAATTCTACTAAAATAAATAAATAAGCTTTTAAATTTTAGCTATGTTTAAAATTTGGTATATCATTTGAAAAAATAACTCCTTTTTTTCATACTTTATTCATTTTAGGGTACATAAACAAATAAATAGTCATTTGTTTTCGGGATTTACAAAAGTATTAATTTTAAACAATTAATATTTTTTAAAAGAAAAATGTATTTTTTATCGGTACTTTTTACTACGAGAATTAAATTTTAAAATTTCTCCTTAAAACATCAAATTCCAAAGTCAATTTGAGGAATGTATAACAGAAAACATTGTAAAAATTCATGGAAATTTATCAATTTAAAATAATAAACTTCAAAAATACATTCTGAGATATAGCACGGCAACCACAGACAATACAATAAAAAAGCTTTATATTTTTTGATTTAATTATACTATTTACATGTGGGTTGCGTCATTTTATTCTAAAATCTCTATAGTATTAAGTCAAGTTTTTATACACCGTTGATGAAACTTGTATTTCAAACATATGTTTTCATTCTTTAAATTTAAAAGTAGGGGCTGCTTGTTTTAACCAATAATTTATGATTAAAGAAGAAAAAATACTAGAAAGTTGTTATGCTTATTTAATCCAACTGTAGCAATAATGCAACATTTTCCAAACGTCTTCAAAAATTCGTTCATAATCTATTGTCTCACAATAATAGTGTGCAAAATAATTACTGGCATATCCGCTAGATTTCTGGAAACCTTAATTTTTGCCATCTGGATAGCTACTTTTAATTTTATTGCATTAAATTCGCCCCCCCCCCCCCCCAAAAAAAAAAAAAATAAATAAATAAATTAAATTAAATTAAAAAATAATAATCATCACAATCGAAAGGGTCACCTTATGTATATCTTCGCAAGCGGGTCTCAAGGGTATTGCACTCTATGCATTTGATAATTTACATTCGAAGAAGTGAAATGCTCAGGTTTGGGTTGATCTCTTTATCTTCGCTCACTTTCACCCTGTTTCCATTTTTGCGTGCAATTCTATGAAAGAGAATGTCTGGGTAACATTCCTATTGCTCGAAATCCTTCTAGCTTCTTAGTAAAGAAAAAGACATCTGTCTGCCCTGCCCCACAAATTGAACTTTCGCTTGGCTGCGCTTATAAGGTGACGCATGGGAATGGAACTCCCAGAAGTGAAATTTGTAAAAGTAGACCATTTTCCTCACCTTTTTCACTTGATAAAATGACCTGTGTAGCGTTTTAAACTTTTCTTTTGACATTTTTTAAGCCTCCTTAAAGCGACCCGGGACTGGTGTTGCCGGTCACAAAAAGTGCTCTAGTGTCACAAAAAGTGGGATAGCGCGGCATATAAATCGGGACATAAAAATACAGTAAACTCTATGAAAACGAATCCTGTCTTAAAAGTAAAACTTTCATTGCCCCTACTGTAGTAAAACCATGCAATTATATCTGTTAAGACGAAAGCCCATTTAAAACGTATTTTTTCTCTTGTCCCTTGCAATTCAGCCTTAGCAGGTTTTATTATATCAAATAAACACAACATACTTATACAGTAAAACCAAGGGTCGATCTACGCAAAATTTGGGGCCTATTTAGAACCCCTTCACAAAAAACTATTCAATAAAACAGACGCCTTCACAAAAATCTATTTAATAAAATGGGCACCTTCACAAAAATCAATTTGATAAAATGGGTCCCTTCACAAAATTCTATTCCATAAAAACTTACTATTTATTAATTATTTATTTTGTGACATTTTAAAATGTGTAATTTGTAAACAAACAAGTTCACCAGAGAAGAAAACTTCAGCAGAAGGATTTTAAAAAGTTTTTGTTAATAAATGCTTGGTTCGAATTTGAGTAACTGGAGTTCAACTTTCGTTACAAACTGTTATTTTTCACAAAAATATAATAAATTTCAAAAAAATAATAAATTCGCAAAAATAAACTTTACTTTTCACAAAATGGGCCCCAAGAAAAAAAAAAAAAAAAAAAAAAAAACCTGCATCGATCCCTGAAAACCCGTGAAAGCGGAATAGCTAGGCACTGAAATTTGTTTTCCAATTTAGCAGGTATAATTGTATGGTATTCCTATCGTAGGGACAATGAAATTTTTACTTTTAAAACAGAATTCCGTTATAAACAGGTTTCGTTTACACAGTGTTTACTGAACAAAGTGCAGTAAAACTTTTAAAAACAAAATCGCTAAAAACCACAAAAAATTCCTTTTTAGGCAGGTATATTTGTAAAGTATTCTTTTGGAAGGGATTATAGAAAATTTTCGGTTTGACAGGTTCTGTCTTCATAGGTTTTACTATATTAAGTTCCACTCGATGGAGAATAACGAATACAGTCAAATCTCGTTAACACGAACACGCTTAACGCGAATTACTTTTAGCACGAACTATTTCCGATTGCCCGTCCAGTTCTGTGTAATGTATTTAAGTTCGGATAACACAAACTACTTTTAACACGAACAAAAAAAGTTTCCTCTTGAGTGTTCGCGTTAACGAGGTTCGACTGTAGCATAGTACTAAAATAAATTTGAAAGATTTTGTGTAGCATGAAAAAGCGTGATTTTTGGCGTCCCGCACAGTAAGTTGCGCGCGGCAGGTCTTGGAGCCTCTGAAAATCGGAACATCCCGCGTAAATCGAGGCAACTGGAACAGGAACAAAATGCCTGCGAACAGGAACAAAATGCGAGACACTTGCTATCAGGAACAAAAAACTCGAAAATATCACATTTTTACTTTTTTTTGGCTTAACAATTACTCTAATGCTTGTAGAGTAAAATGATGCAAAGTGCATATCCAATTCAATAATTAGATAAAAAAGATATAGCTATTGTATATACAGGTTCCTTTAAAGAACCCAATTCTGTCCTAAAAAACCCATGGGATGCTAAATTTTCGCTAGTATGCGATGTCCTAATTAAAATTTTATGAATAATTTTTTTGGTCAGTCACAATTCTCTGTATAATTTTTTATGGAATCTTATGCGTATTTTCGCAAAATAAAAACATTTTTCTTTATCATTTTTACAATTTTAAAATAATACGTACGTCTTTTTTTTACCCTATTTTTATTTAACAGTAGCCTAGCAACTGAATTTTATAGCATACCAGACAGAGAAAATTAAATGAAATTAGACGACATTCTAAAAAATCTAATTTTCTGAATCTTTAGGAAATCTTATACGATTTAAAAATGTACAAATAATCTAACATTATTAATTGCTAATTTCAAGATGTTAGTGATTGTGTGAAGGGAGATGAAAATTAAAATGTCTTGCAAAATTCACGTTGAGAGGCCCCTTGAAATTTTATGACCAGTACAGACTTGCCAAGTCTCCTGATTTTGGCAGAGGAGACTCCTGATTTTTGCTTGATTTTCCATACTCCTGATTTTCTAACACAATTTTTTCTCATTCTTTTATATTAAATATGCTAGAAAGTTTTCAGATGTTTATTTCTTCTCTGTGTTTGATTAGTGCTATTTGATATGATAGAAGTTTAGTTCAAATATATATGATGGCTCTTAAAAACTTTGACTCTTGTTGTGAGAAAATGTTCTATTTTCATTCTTAAATTCAAAATCTGACACCATCAATTTTATTTTCTATAATTAATGAAATATAACTTTACGTTGCAAACTGTAAATCCTTTTTTTTTAAATCTAATTATTGTGTATCATTTTATTTTTTGTTATTAATAATTTATTTATTAATAAAAGAATTATCATGCATAACTCTCCTAATTGTGTATTTTTATGAGAAGGAAAAATCCATTCCCTGGTATAATGAATTTTAAATTGTTTTAAAACATATTTTATGTCATTTGCTTAATTAAATGCATTTTGAAGCTCTCAATTAAAAACAATTTTAAAGTTCTTAAGTATATACAACTGTAATATTATTTAAAATGAATTAAATTATTATTATTATTTTGTGTTTACATTTAAAAACGACAAAAAAAAAATGGTCATGAGGTCTCCTGATTTATGACCTCTGGAACTTGGCAACTTTGCTAGTATAATTTTAATAATAATACTAGTATAATTTTATAAGATTAGTATATAATATGAATAATCTTATATTATATAACAGAGTTTCCCCCAGGTTTAAAAAAGGGCAGGGTGCTGCTGGTGAGAAAAGGGCACTAATTTTTTATTCTTAAGGGCACTTTTTGGATTCTTGAGTGCACTTTTTGGATTCTTTAAGGGCACTTTTTTTTAATTGTTAAAAGGTATTATTTTGGTTTTTAAAGCCCCTTTTGATATTTAAAAGTCAGGACACTATTTTCAAGACAACATTGAGTCAATTTTTAGTATGGAAGCAAATTTTTTAATGCAAAAAGGAGAAAGGGCATTTTTTTTTTTTTACTGATGGGCAAGAAGGGTGCTAATTATTTTACTGAGGGGGCAAGAAGGGTGCTAATTATTTTATGAGGGGTAAGAAGGAGGCTATTTTGTAAAGCAAAGGGCAGGCAGGGTGTAGCACCCTTCTGAAACTGTCTGGTGGAAACTCTGATATAATTTCTATATGATTACATATCCCTTTAAAAATTACTACGAGTAGGTAGAATAATATTCCAAAAATAGCAAGTTTTAAAATTTTTGCTAAATTTTGACATTTTAAAGGTACCTGACCCCTTAATAAAATCAGACTTTAATTCTCACAATTTTTCCGTTTTCGTATAATTCAGTTTATTTCATATTATAATAAATTAATAAACTCGTTCATCGTACTCATCTAAATACAGTTTGGCTGAAAGCCAACAAAAGTAATTGCCTTTATTAGGGCAAAAATAAAATATCTAGTAGTTATAATAAATTGAGCGCAAATGGTAGCATATCAAGTGGAAAAGGGTAATAATGCCGCAGATATGCTTAAAATATGAAAAATGTAAAAATCACGCTGCTTCTAAAAATAATAATAAAACCATTGCATTCTTCTCGGCTCAAACTGAAGTGTGTGCCTCCGAATTTATCGGATTGTGCATATAACACTATTTTATTTTGAGTAGCGTTTCTCTATTCATGCTATTGTTATCTGATTGGTTTTTGGATTTAGAGCATTTACAGTTTTCAATTTCAATGTATTATGTTTAGTTCTAAATCCTCATAGCAATAAAATCCTTCATCGTCCTCATGTTAAAATTTTTCTTTACATTTCATATATGAGATACGTTATGCCCATGTGTTATAAAATGGGGATGTGTCGTATTATAGAAGATTGTTTCAGATTAAGGCTGTTCTGAAATCCAAACTGGCTACTTTATGACATATTTGTAACTCATTTTTGTTCAGAAACGCATGAAATTGGCAGGTGTTCTTACTCAGAAACTTTGTAATCGAAAGACCTTTTTCATTTTCAGAAAATACTGTCAAAGTCGGCATTTTGAACAGAATTTCCGACACCGCAGCACGAGAAAGGGGAAAAACGTGTCGTTTATAACTCGATAAGTAATTTATTTATAAAAAAAGTGGAAAGTCTATTTCGATTCCAAATTGCTTCAATAGTCGGGCCTGCCAATTTTATGTCTTTGCGTTTAAAAATGAATCAAAAATGTGTCAGAAAGTTTCGCGTTGTTGAGCTAGTCATTTGAGAACCACCTTAAATTTTGTAATTAAAATCCTAATCACTTTTAAACTTTTATCACTTTTAAGCTTTTATCACTTATAAACTTTTATCTCTTTATTTTTTTCTTGTAATAGATAATAATCTTCCCCCATTTCTCAGTCTTCTTAGTCTCGTCTATACATTCCCAAGACTGTGCCTGCCTGAATACAGTGAGAACATAAAATCACAAAAGTGACCAAGAAACTGAAGTTAAAATTCATAAAACATTTAAAAAAAAAAAAAAAAAAAAAAAACGTATTTAAATACATTTTGGGGGATATCAGAGCCCGGAAAAGAAATGTTAGTTTCCTTTGGAAGTTTAGAAAAAATCAAGTATTTTGGAAAATAAATTAGGATAAATGAAAGTTTTAGGGGTGAAATAGATTATATCAACTAGTAAGTAGACGAAAATTCAGATCGGCCATTTTGAAAAGTCAATTAGAATAACTGAAAGTTTTATCGGTGAATCGAAAATATTTCGAGATTATAGCTTAAAGTGAACTTAAAAACCACGTTTTTGGTTTTAGAAAAGCTTTCAACGAGCTTGACTTATTGTCTTTTAGCCTACGAAAGTACAGCGTATTAAACGAGATCTAATTTATTGGCAGGCAAGTGCTCTGGATAGAGAGTATTGAATAGGCTGTTCCCCATCAACTAACAGCTGATTCTTATCCTTTATTTATGACAATATCTTTCGCGTTAGCCGTTTCTCAAACGGTCAATGACCAGCAAGTGACGACACCGATAAAGTACGCTGTGTGAAATACTACGATTAGACAAATCAAAATTTTATCGTCTTAAATAGCTTACTTGATTCTTGTTTATTTTATCTATACCTTTGTTAGTAAGTGTTTTGTGTATCATAGATTAGATTGTTTTCATTTGCTTCTGTATAAACATTACATAAAGAAAAGACACGCTTAACAAGTTAACATGGAAAATTTTTACATTTTAAATGATTTAAAGAATGGATTTTGAAGAAAAAAATAATTAAATAATTAAATTAAAAATCATTCATTTCCATTAATACACGTGAAATAGATAATTTTCAGTTTTGGAATGTGAAATAAGCGTAGTAAGATATTGTTTCAAACGACAGGGTATAGCAGGATTCCTGAATGATTTCGACAATGGTTCTTTCTTTTACCCAGTGTTGAATTCAGACACTTTTCTCCGGGAGGGATTTTGTGGCTCCGGGGAGAGGGGGACATTGCACTTTATAACCATTAAAAGCATAAAATCTCAAATCTTCCGGGAGGGGGGGGGGGATTTCAATGCTCCAGCCTGAATTCAACACTGTTTTTTACTGTCATTTATTGTTAAATTTACATGATACTTCTTGAAAGATGAAATGTACCTTACAATTCAAAAATTTTCCCATGTGAAAAACTGTGTTGTTATATATTTTTATTTTTATACAGAATTGACGTCATAATATAATGTTACCTTGTCCCCATTTTCTCAAGCATTTATTAGTTATTTATTATTTAAAATGCATCGAACACTACTTATAATTTCTCTAATTACCTTTCTTGCGTTCTGTGATATATCTAAAGCTTGGCCCACGTGATTTAAGCAACATTTAACGTATTTAAAAGTATCATTATCAGACTTTTCCCCTGGTTTAAGAAATGGCAGGGTGCTGCTGGTGGAAAAATGACACTTTTGATTTTCAACGGCACTTTTTATATTTTTAAAGGCGCTCTTTTGATTTTTAAATGGGCATTTAATTTAAAAATGTATTTTCAAGTCAAGATAATGAGTCAATTTTTACTATGTAAGCAATTTTAGGTAGCTCTCAATACAAAAAAGTATAAAGCTACCTATTGCAGCCGTTCGGAGGAAAGCAATTCCGGAAAATTTTGGTATATTTTCACCGATCATAACCCCCAGAACCCAAAACCACCCTCCGTTCAAATGTTGATTTATATATATATATATATCTCCATATATATATATATATATATATCTGACCTATGTCATACGATAACACTCGTATTTATAAATCAATTTGGATGAAACTAATTGTGTGTATTAAGCTCACCAATGTCTCGACCGAGTTCGTTGGCCAGCTTGGTCCGCCATCTTGTTTCAAGATGGCGGCCACTTAAAGATTTAAAACTAAAATAAATTTACAAAAAAGTTAAAAATTTAAATTTATTTTTTGCTTACGTGTTAGGCCTTGGTACAAGGATTCCGAAGCTTTTTTTTGTTTTACCTCTATCTTAAAAAATGGCTGAGATAGAGCAGTTTGAAATTCTAGGGTGGCTGACATTTTGAACACATTACAAGACAGCACATTGCAAAAAAACAACGATTAATTTATGAGTTTTAGTGAACGCGATTTCTCGCAAATTATTTTCTTTCATTGTTGTAATCATTTTCCCAATCATACGCATAAAACTATATATTCATATCCGTTAGCGCCAAATTCTTGCCAAACTTGGCGACATTTGGCGAAATATCGCCAAATTTGGCGACCAAAATAAGTCTTCATAAATGAAGCCAACTTGGCTATGGCTCAATAATTTGGCGAATTTCTTATTCAAATTCAGTATTAACGAATCTTTTGTAAACGGTTTCTTTGCATTTTAGCTTGCTCTTTTCGAGTAACATTAGCTAAAATTTTAAAACGAAGATATAGGAAAGCTACCTTTTCCTCCCGGTACAGGCCGGAAGGACTTTTTTAAATACAAACTGCAGTAAGGACATCATACTTTGTCTGAGGGGCACGAAATATGCTATTTTTTTTATGAATGACAATAAGGATGCTATTTTTCAAATCAAACGGCTGGCAGGGTGCAGCTAAAGAAGTAGGATATAACAATCCAATATTATAATCCAACTTCTTTGGGTGCAGCACCCTCTAGAACTGTCTGTGGGGAAACTCTGCATTATAACATCATGAAATCATGAGTCGCATTGTATGAAATTTTGTGTAAAATTTGAAGTATTTACCTTTTTTCCCATTACTATACCATAGTATAAAAACAATATTGTTTGTAATGGTTATATCTTGGCTAATATTGTCATTAAATATTGATCCAACATTGGAGTGTATAGAGTGTGTCAATATTGAACGTTTATATTATCTAACATTTTTACATTTTTTATTTTTAACACACGTTGGAACGTTTACATTTTCTCAACATTGCACCAATAATGATAAGAAATATTTCGCCATTCCATTGCCAATATTCCCAATGTAAAGTCAATATTTCTGTAATAGTGGCATTTCTTTGGAAATAAACCAGTTATTTAACCAATATAGGCATTGTATTGGAAGCATTTCAGATTAATACATTATTGAATTCCAATTTAACCAATATGCGTTTCTCTATGGATATATATGTATAAAATTAGCATTTACTGGAAAATATTTCAATAAAGATACAAACTATTTCCATTATAAATTTGATGTGCATTAAAGAAAATATTAAACTTTCATAACTTTCACGCCCAGTTCTTTGCTTTCATGTTATAAAAGATTACAAGAATAGCTGTCTTTTTATTATTTCCCATTACTGAACCCTACATAATATGCGGGAAATATAGCTTTTATAATATTGAGGTATATTTGAAACAGATTTGAACGTGCAGCTGACACGCGTATGCGATGACAGAAGGGAGGAAACAGGCATGCATACGCGACATCGATGAAGAACTTCCTGTGATGGGGAGGTCTCTTCTGCTCCCGAACTTATGTGCAGATATTACCTTTCTCGGTTTAAAATCTTTTTATTTTCTGGCACCATTTTTTCCCCTAATATTATCGTCCCGTTTCTGTCCTTTCCATCTCTTCGCTTTATTTTTTGACTTCGTTTCCGCTTCCTGTGTTTATCATCAGGCCCTGATTTTCCACTAGACACAGTAGGCCTGATCTTGGGGCCCCCAAATTAGCAGGGGCCCGAGATTTCGAATCTTACTGAGAACTATTGAGACGTCAGTCAAGACTTCTAATCAAATATTGAAATCAAAGCCCGAAATCAAGGTAATATTTTAATACACTAACAACATTTGCCTGTTTTCATAGCATTTCGCCCCTTAAGTAATAATTCTTATGTTCACTCATATAATAATTGGTGTTTTGAGGGGATGCTTCGTTTCCCCCCTCTGACCATAAAATCCCATGTTAACTTTTGGTAAAATTTATTTAGGTCATTAGTCATTATTGAAAAACTGTTGTCACCACCAGAAAGTAGGCGTCCGATGCCAATGAAGTATGTTTTTTTTTTGTTTTTGTTGTTGTTGTTTTTTAATATTTCCTTTAAGCATTAAAAAAAAAAAATATATATATATAAACTTTAAAATTTCTACCTGAGGAAATTTTTAAAATTTGATCATATTCTTAAAAATACTGAAATTTAAATCGAAAATTCTGCTCTATGATGGGTAAAACCGTACTTCGAAATTCATACTTCTAGGTAATGACGAGTGAATATCTAATTACATTTTCTCATTGGTTAACATGATCGGGGAGGATCGGTGAAGAGCCCCCATAACCAAAATAATTTATTGGTTACGTGTGTGTGTTATTCCAATACATACAGTGTAACTCAAATTATCTAAAATAATGAGTTCTAGATGAAATTCGGATAATTGGGAAAAATCATATATATTTTTTAAAAAAGTTATGTTGCGAAAAAAAATTCGAAAACATCTCTTTTGCTCTAATACTAATGTATGTTGGAAATAAGATCAATTTTACTTGAAATAATTAGAAAAAATTCTTTGAACAAAAGCAATGGTGGAACCTTCAATCTGTTTACAGATGTGGGAAAGAGTGAACGACCATATTCCTAATAATAAAAGCTTTGGAAAATCCCGACTATTTTCCTTACATACTTCTACGTCAACTGTTAAGAAGATTAAACACTATTTGATTTTCACTTAACTGTGTAGTTACAAATTTTAAAATACAAGTAAATTCTTCGGTATCTTTTTCAGTATCTCTGAGAATCGTGAAATACAGACTTGGAATTATCCAAATTAGGCTTCTAATATTCCAATTAAATATAAATTTCAACGTTGGTTACATAGGAATTTTTTTTTAAATTATATTTTTACGAATGAATACATACATACAATTCGAATTTCAATAAGTTTTTTTTTTGTCTTTTTTTCTTCTTTCTATCTTCCCCCTTTTTAATCATTTTTTTAAAATGTCGATCTGGATACTTTGTGCTCTGGAGTGCGAATAGTTGGATTTTTACCGTATATCACTTAATAAATGGATTGCATAAGACAAGTTGAATATAAGACCCCCTACAGGGCCTATGTCTAGAACCTTCACATTTTAAAGTAGGGCCTCGTTTATTATAAAAATATTTTTCTGGAAAATTTTATAGATAACAAATACAATTAGATGTTTAAATATTTTAAATAAATAAATCAATAAACTACATAAAAAATAAAGACTTTTGCCTCGTATAATACTGCAGAAGAATATACAAAATTTTGAACCATCCAATTCACATTGTTTTGTATCTCTTTTAACAACATTAATTCTGTGTGCTTTGAAGTATCGTATAACTGTATTGTATAACCGATATTATCAAGGTACCCCTATTGTTAAATCGGAGATGTTGTGGAAACGAGGATTAAATAACAATGAAATTGGGGTCATATGAAGCGTGTGTGTGTGTGTGTGTGTGTGTTTTGTGGAAAGGGAAGTGTCAGCGAACATATGCTTCATCTTTTCACATCATTTCAAAAAAGAAATTGTTCTATAACAATATATTTCGAAACTTAAAATATCTGTCAAATTGCGAGTCCCTCTTTAAAGGATCAGGGTCCATAAGCCGTGTTTTTGCCCCATGGAATAAGACTAAAACTCGATTTTGTTATAACTGACTTAATTATTTCACTTTTTAATATTAGAAAGTTTATCCTGTACGATTTCAACAATAGTTTTTGCATTTTGTTCGGATGACTTACACAAGCTCAAATTTCGTATTATTCGTAATTTTTGATGAAAAATACGCAATTTCTCCTACTTTTACCTCAATTATTTATATGAGCGCAATCGTGCAACATTTTCTTCTTTACATATATTATAAAATGCATCAAAATGTACAATCTATATTATAAAGGCCAAACGTGTCCGTCCGTAACGCATACGTCATTTTGCGAATGGCAACAACTGACGATGAAATTTCAGTTTTGTGATTTTTGCTATTGCAATTTTTTTAATTTCTAAACATAGCACATTTTCAATTTTTACACCGTTATAGAGGAAAAAAAATTTACTTTCAAATGCAATTTGTTTGAAAACTATATCTTAATTGCCTGATATATTATGGCTTATAAAATAATTTTTAAGCATGAATTTTGAAACGCCCAATAAACAAATGGAAGAATGCTGCCATTATAAATTTTTAAATAGTTACAGGTACTAAAATTAATGAATTTTGAAATAAAAAGTCACAAGAATAGGGTGCCTTTATATGAGAGTAGCGTTATACCGGATACAAAATTTGATTAGTTCAGACGATTTTGGAGAAAAGGAAGCCTTGTAATAATTTAAAAATTTAAAAGAAAATTATTTGTTTACACCATAAACAAACATCGGATATTTTAACAGATAATATAAACAGAAGATATTGTTTTAGATATTGCATTTTTATGAATAAAATATAAAAAAATTATTTCACAAATTTAATAAAAATGCATATAAAAAGTTAATATGAGCAGTAAGAAACAACGTTTTAATTCATATTTCATCAGTATTACAAATAATGTTAATGGTCATTGCGAAGTTGGAAAAAACGAATATACATGAAATTCGTTAATATCGCGATCACTATATCGCATGCATAAGATGATGAATAATAAATTAACAAAGAAGCATCACTGGTTGCAGCGAACTCCCTGTATTAATAATACCAAAAAAAATAAAAAAATAACAAAACCCTTGAAATTCATTAATGTCGCGATCACTATATCGCATGTATGAACGCTTAGTACAAAAAAAAAAAAAAAAAAAAAAAAAACTGGATGGATACCGCATGTATGAGCGCTTCACGCACAAGAAAAGCAAAGAAACCAGTAAAAAAAAATCACTAAATGCAGCAACTTTGACAAATAAAAATATGAAAAATCTATTAGATTTAGGGGAAAAAATGGTTTTCGCCTGCGTTCTGTAACCCGGGAAGCCCAGGTTCGATTCCCTATTATATGTAAAAATAAAAGTGTTGCAAAGCTCCGCTCATAGTAAAATATTAAAAAATATATTAAAAATTGAGTATTTTTCATAAAAAAAAAAAAAAAGAATAATACGAACTTTGAGCTTGTGTAAGTTATATAAATCCAAACAAAATACAAAAAATATTGTTGAAATCGTACAGGATAAAACCTTCTAATATTTAAAAAAATGAAATAATTAAGTCAGTATAACAAAATCGAATTTTAGTTTTATTTCATGGGCCAAAATCACGGCTTATGGACCCTGATCCTTTGCTTTTAAAAAAACTGATCAAAAGCAATAAAGACCTTGCACTAATCAAGCGAAATGCCTATGTAAGAGTTTAATAAGAATTTAGGTCTATGTTTTTAGAAAGGGACAATCTCTTTCAAGGGATTGTGGACCAGTTACATCTTGGCCAGCACAGGCAGACGTCACACACTTTCTGTATCTTAGATATTTTATAAATTATTTTAACTAATACGTACGAGGGTAAGTCATTAAGTAAGTCACAAAAGATAATTAAATAATAACTTACAATGATATTCACTTCAAAACTATTTTTATTTATCAACATATTCTCCACCAATATTTATGCACTTATATCACCGTTTTATTAGTGCCCCAACACCAGCTGCATACATTTCTTTGGATTTCTGTCTCAGCCACATTAGGACTTCAAGTTGAACCTTTTCATCATCTGTGAACATCATCTTGATTCCAAGATGGTTTTTTAGTGGACTAAACAGATGAAAATCGCTTGGGGCTAAGTCGAAGATGTTGAAAAAGTTGCCAACCAAACTTTTGAATTGTGTCCTGTGTTCAACTTGAAGTCCTAATGTGGCTGAGACAGCAACCCAAAGAATGTTATGCAGTTGGTGTTGAGGCACTGATAAAACGGGGATATAAGTGCATAAATATTGGTGGAGAATATGTTGAAAAATAAAAATAGTTTTGATGTGAATATTATTGTAAGTTATTATTTAATTATCTTTTGGACTTACTTAATGACTTTCCCTCGTATTACTATGCACTCAACTTCAAATATTTATTTGGCATGCAAGTTATAGTCTTAACTGATTATTGGGTTGTTCGGAAAATAATACTTTAAGAAAAAGGAACGACATTTTTTGTATTATTATGTAAGTATTTGATTTAATTACACATTGACTATTTTGGTCCAATACATTATCTTGTCAATTATTGCTAAATTGCGTACTCTAGATGATGCTCATAGACAATCCCAAACCGAAATTAAAGCACGTGTTTTATGGATCATTTGATATTCTTTGGCTAGAACTCTTAATTTTTATTTTATTTTTTATACTGTTTGATGTTTATCTGATCCGTAGATGTTGAATTTTCTCCCAAACATAAAATTACTGACTTCCAGAAAATTTTATCCCGATATTTATGTTCTTTTCCAAAATCAAGTTTTTTATTATTTTTCTTTCTAAACGGTTTTCTTTGCATATTCCAATCGTGGTGTCCAATTCTTTATAGCAGAAGAAGAATTTTCTAAGGATTACACGAGTTCTCAAAATTGTTTTTCACGTCATTTCTAAATTTTAGCATCTAAGTATTTAGATTTTTACTTCATTTTTCTCACGATTGTCCAGATTTCTAGGTCCGCAAATAAGCATAGTCACCCATAGTTGCCAACGTATATGGTTTGGCCGTAAATATAAGGTTTCGATTCTAAATGTAACGGTTGAACAGTAAGATTGTGTGGTTCCTCTCTATTCAATAAAAAAAAGTAATAACGCTGTTGCTGACGCAATTGAATTTATTGTGAAGTTTTTACTTTGTGGGCTTATCCTGCATAAACTTTAGCATATAAAATCATGAAAACTGAGAGTTTTATAGAGAAATATATGATAAACACACAGAAGCAGACAGTTTGTCAATCGTAGAAATATTTTCAGCGGTTTTTAATGTTGAAATCGCTGCCTTTTGCCTTTTAAACGTCTTATTTCTGCACGCACTGAAAGTGGACGTCAAGATATTTCAGTTACATATGTTTTATAGGATTAAAAACTATGCATAGTAATTTAACCATATTCTGCAGGCATATATACAACTAGATTGTGCTGTGCAGAGTCCAATCATTTTTGTTTTCAATTTTTTATTCAAAATTCGATTATCTGGATAGAGATTTAATTGATAGTGATGTATGGTATACGCATCTTTCCTTACGGAAAGCATCATATAACGTCAGCTTAAAATGAGCGTAATTAATGGACAGTTTGAAGATAGATAGTCTCATCAACAAATTGTTCTAGAAATACAAATTTTACAGAATATTCATGCTGACGTGAAGCTCTACATATTTCATAATTTATATGCAGTTGATTCTCGCTATGCCTACAGAGTTTTCTTATTAAATTTTTTAAGTCTTGTGAAATTTCTTTTCCTCATGGATCCATAAGTAAATTTGTACAAATATTTAAGGCCCAACTTTCGAAAATTATAGAAAAACTTTCAAACTACCAGTGTAGGGACTTCGGATATTATGGAATAGTCGGGTAATATGGAATACCAAGGTTTCTGTTTGGAAAATGCTGCCACCAAGCGGCAATATCATAAACTACTTAAGAACTTTTCCAGGATGCCCCCAGAACGTGCAGTTCGTCGGTTGGCGTCAGGGCGTGTTGTGTGAATAAATATTTGTTTTTCGTGTTTGGAAAGTATTAGGAGATAATTTGTCAATATTTTTAATTCATTATTAGAAGTATTTTTTTTTTTTTTTTTTTTTACATTGAAATTAAGCATAATGTACACCGAAATACTAACAGTTTATGATGCAATACTCTTTTTTTAGCTCGCGATTCACACCAATAAATATAGAGTAATTTTTTTCCCAAACCGGCGGTGTCGAGTTATAGGGAATACCAATATCTCACAATACTCCATGATTATGGTATAGCTAAGACAGATCCTTATATTTGTGCGAATCTAAAGTATGAACTGAAGTATATTGACTGCCTACCTAGACACTATATTTTGATCATGCTTTCTTGATACCATTAAATATTTTTTCCTTGCCAAATTTTGTTCGTTTTCATCACTTTTAACCCCCTATTCCATATTTCCCGACAACCTCAAAATAAGTTTATTATTATAATTATTTGTTTGCAAGTAACGAAATTTCGTAAAGTAATTTTTATTGATAAAAACTATTTGCAGATAGTTGAAGTTTGTAATTGTATTCAGTTTTCGGGTTTTAAACAATATCGGGATGTTGTATTACCCCAAATGTAAATAGTATTGCATAACACCCGAAGTTCCTCCATATTAAAAAGAATCTATAAGGAACTAAATTTAGTCTTTGTGATAGCTGATATTCTCTGAACTTTCAGAGTACATATTTTCTTTTGTGAAGTATTTTTTTTTTCTTCTGTTCGATAAGAAAATGAGCTGAAGTATTCACAGGAAAAACAATATTCTATTAAATGTTATTATTTTTTTAAGCTTAATTCCAAACCAATAAGAAATTTCATCCAACGAAATATTTGTCTTGTTTTAACAAAAAAATTTAGACTTTATTATTTGAGATATGGGGTGCATACTTACTTTAGTGACTAAGTGTACATGCGATATAGTGATCTTGATTGTGATAATGTTGGCTGTAGCGGGTACCGATATTTCTTGCGTGATCGGAAGAATCTTTGACGATAGTGGAAAGTTCAATCAACATTGCGTTAGACAATATAACTCCAGAGGCTCTCCTACCGAAGAAAAATCAGTCAGAAAAATAGTACCAGTTAAGAAAATACACATCTTCACGTGGACATATTTCTTTATTGTTAGAGACATCAAAAGATTGGAAAAAGGGGGTGGTCTCCCAACAGATCCAAAATTACGAACTTCTCAGTACAAAAAGTTAAGATCAAATTGAATTTCGCGGTACATTTGTGCGCCAACACTTTGATTACGACGCCAAGGATACATGTGTAATATCGGACAATTTCGACAGCAGGAATTTTTGACAGTTAAGTGTCTGGCATATTAATTTAAAGGGGAGGAAGAAATGAAAAGATTGCCATAGGTGACTTGTGGCTATTTCTTGTAATTTTGCTAAATAATTCAATGGCTCCTTGCAATATCGCGTTTGCCGGAATATAATCAAATAAATACGATAAATCCGAGGTCATTAAAAATTTAAGAAAGATATAACATGCAAGAAAATGGTTTGTGTTATTCTCTAAAATGCTAGTTTAAGCACACATTACTCGTTATATGATGACCAGGGCAATTCAATATTATTTTCTCTGTCATCATATCACAAAATAATAAATTTGTAAATAAAGAAATTTAAAAAGAAAGAAAGAAACGTGGCATTAAAACGTGAAGATCTAAATAAGTAGACAAGTGTTAGCAAGAAAATTTTCTTTTATTTGGATTTACCAGCAAGTGTTAATGGAAAAATCTATGATGTCATATACGATTCGCTGCTGCTGAGTTGCTGGTATTTGTAGATTATTACACAGAACACATTTGGAACAAAGAAGCAAATTAAGAACTAATTAAGAGTCACTAGAAGAATGACATAAGTTTTTTTTTTTTTTTTTTTTTTTTTTTTTTCTCCCTCCGGAAGTATCGTTAAAAGTAGCGTCAGTGTTCGCTACAAACTACTAATTTTTTGTATCGCGCTACTCCCTAAATTACATTTTTCCAAATGTAGTGCTCTGCACTACAAACTACAGGAAAAAAGTAGCTACCACTGTAGTTTCGCTAATTGCAGCGCGGTACTTCCGGCCAGTACAGGGACATATAAATAGATTATAGAGATATTCTATTACCATGGGCTAGTAAGTCTCCTGTAATGCACAGCACTGTAATATGGTTTTATATTTTGTCGTACTGTACAGTGTACTGCTTGAAATAGGCAAAATAGGTCACTTGGGAGGCGGGAACCAATTAATCATATTTTCAATATTTCTTATAGAAAAATTTGATTTGGTTTGAGAACCAAGGTATTTAATAGCTGAATTTCATCTATTTCGGTTATTGAAGTATCACAAAACAACAAAGTAATAACGCGTTAAGTTTAAAGCATATATTTAGTTGTTCAATTTATTTTCTACACAATACAGATGTAACAATGGAAGATTATTAAAATTTAAAATAACCGTTAATGTCATTAATTATTTATAATACATAAGATTCTTTCCTAAGAAAAACTTGCGATACGAATGCAATGCCATTTAAAAAAAGAACGGACATTGAACTTGTGATTTTTTTAGAAGTTCCTCTAAATGCGTCACATCGGGAAAAGTGTTTAGATTCATTAAGTGGAGACACAAGCCTCCGTTTGTCTTTCAAAGATGCTGTCAAGTTTTGCAATGTTCTGACTTTTTTTCAAACTCATTTACACTTGTCGTAAACAAATAGCTTTATTAAAGAACTTCCTATTTACTAACTTAACTATTTTCTTCTTCTGAATGAATATCAAAACGATACTGGATTATTCTCAGATATCTGATGGGTGATAGCATTTTTCTTTTCTTTTGTAGAAATTGAAAGACTTGTTCAGAGATATTCAACTCGTTCTTAACACTTTCCAACATATTTGAAAAGTGTTTATGAATTCGGTTTGTCTATGTCTGTCTGCCGATGCTCTAACACCCGTAAATATAGTCAGATTTCCTTGCAATTGATATTTGTTATTAAAGTTTACTATGGCATTTTCGGTACTGAAAATGAAATGTGTAGCATTAATAGTTTGTTTGTAGGGATACTCGAAAGAATTCCGTTAAATTACGGTCTCTGGGAGAAAAAATCGTTTGCGATGTATTTAATGACGTTGCACTATTTCAAAAATATTGAAATTGATCACTCAATTTCACTACAAGATGGTTTACGGTAGAATATTATGTACATATCATTCATTTACAGGGGCACACAAAATAATTCGGTTACGGTACTGTCTATGAACAATAATTGTTGGAAGAGCGCTTTCAGCTGTGTTGTGATTCGCGTTTTTAAATTTAACTATTTTTTTGCATTTTACTTGGTATGTATAAATTTTACAGAAAGAGGATATACAGGGCTATACAAAAGATCTCCAGTACATTTCCGCTTATTGACGGAAATTGCTGAAGAGGAATTTTTAACCTTGTTATGCGTTTCCTGACTGAACTAAATTATTTCATACTATGTAGTATACATATACAAATAGATCATATATAGGGCTGCACATAAGAATTCGGATATTTTTTCCTCCTGATAATTGCTGAAATTGGGTTTTCAAATGTGTTATACGTTTTCTAAATTGTTTACTTAGACATCATCTTTTGCATTATTAAACGTTGAAGTTTTGTAACAGTATTTTGAATATGTTGGAAAGTGTTTCATAATCTATGCTTGACGCATGATTTTTTGTTCTTGTTAGAATCTTTCATCGAGTCTGGTAATCCAATTTTACCTGAATCCGGCCAGATCTGTCTGCTCGGTTTGAATCAGGTTGGCTTGCAACTTTTTTGTTTTGGGTCGATTTTTTTTAGAGTGCTGCGGTCTTCTTTTGCGCACAGGTGTGAAACAGGCCGGGATTTTTTCGGATTGGGTTTTGATTTTTGTGGATGAAGTTCGGGTACATCCGAGTTTTCAAAAGAAATACCAAAATATTCTTTCATATGAAAAAAAAACTAGATAGAGATTTTAATGTGAATGAGTATAAATATTTAAAATAAAAGATAATATTAGAGGCATGATTATAGACTACTTCTCTATTTTGCATTAAAATATATGACATTGTTTTTTTCCGTTTTGGGCCGGGTTTGCGTTTAAATATTTATATCCAATTAAGGTTCGTTTCGGGTTGGTATGTAATTGCGTTAGGGTCGGTTTTTGGGTTGACTTCAAATGGAATTTTCGAATAGGTTTATACCCCCCCCCCCCCGTATGTATCCCACCGACCCACGTTCTTTTCAAAATATTCATAATAATTAATCGAAATTTATCGGACGGTTTCGTTTAAAATTATACCATATTTCACTATTTAACGATTAAAACAAATCTGGGGGAAGGATATGATATGCTAAAAAGTTAAATTTATTTCATCATAGATTGTAGCAGAAAATAGCGAGTATGTGAGAATAGTCTTAAATATGTATGTATCGCAAAAGCATGACGTTAAGTGCTCTTATGAAGGTGTGGTAGTTTAGGTGTGTCCTCAGAATCGATATGTAAAAATACCAAACTTCTCGTGTCGGCGTATGCCGTGTAATCCTGGCACGCTACCCATGTAAACTTTGCTAAAACTAAAAATTCAATTGTAATGCCTCACGTAATTTAGTGTTTTAAATAACAAATACTAAATGTTCATTTTGAGTCATTGTGGAGGAAAATGATAGTTATAAAAGATTAACAATTTTTCGAAATCTAATCTTGAGTCTGCCTATCGGATATCATGAATATTCAATGTATTATTTGAAACTTAATTGTTGTAAGAAACTTCTTGATTACTCAGTGATTATTTAAGCATCAAAAAGCTGCAAAATTTACAGCAGATATCAGATACTTGCTATTTTTTTTCTTCTAAAATCAAAAGCACGCCAACCTAAGTAACAATCACGGAATAATTTTCATTTGTATGGACATTTTTACTAAAATTTAAAGTAAAATGCAACAGTTTTTATTTTAAGTATAATGATACTTCGGCTAACCAACATAATTCGGTCCGGAATTACATTCATTAGTCGAAATGTATGTTAACTGAAATTGATTTTTCGTTCAATGCAACGCTACTGCGTTATCTTAAGGTGGTTCTCAAATGACCTGTTCAACAACGTGAAACTTTCTGACACAATTTCTGACTCATTTTTAAACGTAAAGAATTGGCAGGTCTGGCTGTGGAAGCGATTTGGAATCGAAATGAGTTTTCCATTTTTTTACTTATCGAGTTATAAGCGACACGTGTCACGTGACGACGCGTTTTCCCCTTTTCTCGCTGTGCTTAATAAACGTGTCCCCCCCCCCCCCCCAAAAAAAAAAAAAAAAAGAGGAAAAAAAAAACGTTCGTAAACCAAATACATGTTCGTTAGTCGAGTCGGAAAAACAGAAAAAACAATCATCATTAGCTGAAATATTCATTAGCCGAAATATCCCTGCATACCGGGTGATTGCAAAGACAAGTTATCACGATTATCTTTTAAGGTGGCGTGCAACTGTTAAACCCTCAAAAGATTTCTTTTTAAAAGTATACATGAAAGAGCAATATTTACTGAACATTTTAATAATATCAATAAAAAATGCATTTGCTGTAATTTGATTATAGAACCTTTCATGTTCCGAATTCGGAAAATAAACCATATACAAATAAAAATAAATTGACTGAATTTATTTTTTCTCTTACATTTAATGATTGATAGCTTTAATATAAAACATTAGAATTCGAAATAATAGAGGGGGGGGGATAAATATACCTGGATCTGGATTAGGTCTGTAAAAAGTTAAATGAAATATTTTCTTTCAATCTTTCTGTCTTTTTTTTTTTTCTTTTTCTTTTATTAGTCTGTTATCCTTTTTGCACGATTTTTTTTCAAGTCTGCATTTTCTGAAATCTGTACATGATTTTCCTTTCTAAAAATACTCTCTTTCCAAAAAAGAAATTAGACTTAATCAAACACAGACATGATAAGCATTTTTAGAGAGCAAGTCGAGTAAAATGGTCGCTATTATCTCGAAATGTATATACCTCACGAAATAGATACATTTGCGACCTATATTTGGAACATGAGGAACAGAAGAAAAAAATCTTATAACATGCTACAGTTTATAAATACACCTACTTAAAAAAAGAGGGAAAAAATGAAGAATTGGAAGAGAAGAAAAAAACATAAACTTGTCACCTTGTTTGAACACGAGAAAGAAATGTTTGAGTGTGCTTTTTCTGTTGCGTACAAAAATAAACAGGCATTATTCCAGTTTTGTGTAATTCAGGGAAATTCAGGTCATACTGAATTTGATGCGAATTTGTAATACAATTTAGAAATATATTCACTGGAGATTTGTCATATAACAACAGCTAGAATCCAAAAATTCTAGTTAAAATAAATATTCATGGAATTTAAAATAAATCATTATTTATTAACGCTTTATATTTTTAAGCATTACATACATTCTAGATGTGTTTATTCTTACGAAAATTAGGACTCCAAACAGTTAGAAAGGACTTTAAATTCTATATTGGGATCTACAGGGTTCCCACCAGAATCCATAAAAAGTTCTTGAAAACTCCTTATTTTTGTTTTTCATTTTTAAGGTCTTTAGAAGTACTTAAACTTTATTAATAGTCCTTGACTTTTCCTTGAAAATAAAATATTTTTTTGAGGCAATGATAATAATAAAGACTATATTAAAGGAGTCTTGCTTGAAGTCAAAGACTTCCCTAAACGAATCTAAATATACATTCTGTTAATTTGTAACCAGCCAATCCTATAGTGTTTTATAATGTCGGTTTTTATATTTTCCTTTGAAATATAATTTTCAAAGCAATACATTACATAAAAAGAATATCCCCATTGTAATTAGATTGTAGAATACTGCAATTTAACTATTCTATCCTTCAATTCCTTATTTTATTTTATTTTATTTATTTATTTATTTATTTTTTTTTTTTTGAGGGGGGGGGGTGACTATACATATTTTCCTTATATAAAAAACATTTGTTTTCCGCATATATGGATTTGTTTTGCTGATGTAGTTTAAATAATGCGACTAATCTTTGCTTTTTTTGCATGATGTCTTTATTTCTGTAATGCTTCACAAATGTAGTTAAAAAAATGGTAACTAAAGAAGTTCTTAAATCATTACTTTTTAAACCGGAAAAATGGTGGAAGAAATGCCAACAGCTTGTATATGTTTGAACAGTATTTGCATTCGGAAAAATATATGGTATTTTCTATGCCATGTTGGCACTTGCTTTCATTTATTCACATTTGGCGTATAAGATTTCCATTGAGATACTATGGGAAATCTCGTGACTATAAGCCAAGCGTTCGATTGATTTTCTTTGAAATATTGCCGTATTCTACAATTACCATTCCCAGTCTGCACTTTAAAAGGTCTTTGCTTGGTCTAGTGATTAAAGTGCTGACCACAAACATTAGGACTCTTATTCTCCCTTGATCGGAAATCGGAAATGACTGATCGATCAACAACATTGCTACATGTGATTTTGTTATTTTGTCCAGATACATTTACATTTCGCTTTATTCCTCTACATATTCCTTGATGCGAGAGAGTGGTAACTGCATTAGGTTTTCGGTATTTTTCTTTGCACTAAAACAAGAATTCGGACATTTTGTCTATAACAGTCCTCCGTGGAGGCATCTTTCATATGGCAATATTGAATTTTGTTTTATAAAGTTAATTTTTTGAAATTGTGTTCTATTTTAACATTTTTAATAAGTCTAATAGAAGCGCATTTAAAATCAAAACACATAGGGCGAACTGCAAATTTTCACCTTACTTTATTCATAAAATATCAATATGAAATTCGATAGATCCCACTGTTAAGTAATAGTAGGATCTATCGAATCTCATATTGTAATTTTATTTTATGGCGCATTTTAAGGTTGACCGGAAAATAATTGCGCCCAGGTCCAGTTGCATAGCCACACTTGCTTCCCAAAAAGTTGTAGGATTTCTCTTCTGACTACTAGCATATGTTGTTTTCTTATAGATCGCGATTTCATTATTTCTTATTTTATGAGATAGTAGAATAAAAATTAATGATTTCTTATTTTTGACTTTTATATTTTATTATAATTCTGTGTTATGCACGTGATTTTTGATGAATTTTTAAATTATTCTTTTCCGTTTCATTGTTAGACAGATTCAATTTTATGCAAACAATTTAACAATATATTTCCTATTTTTTTTCGGCCGAGGGACAAGCTTCCGTATTATCCGCGTTCCGATTTCTACAAGTTTTATTATATATATATATATATATGTGTGTGTGTGAGAGAGAGAGAGAAATAAATTATACATTTTTTTATTTTGTGGTTTTTATAAAGAAAGGAAAACTATAAAATTCAAATATGTTTTTTGAAGAAAATAGACCGATCTAACTTTTAAGACAAATTGCAATAATAAGAATTGTAACACCAATTAATTAGCATAAGATGTTCGTGCTGATGTGATAAATGATGAGAATAATAATATTAAAATAAATCATTTATGCGAAATGTTGGTAATCCGAATAAATAAAATATAGTTTAATTTTGTATTCTTTATGGTAGTATTACGTGATATCGATATATTTTTTGAGTCTACATTCGCTATCTCATCATGCTTTAAAACAGTGGTTCCCATTAGGGGGGAAGGGGGGGATTCCTCTTTGTAGAAGATTTAGTGTTTTAATCAGAGTCGAGATCACTAATAAAACGAAATAAGATAACATAGAACTTTCATTTCAGTTAGCCTATCTTGAGAAGAGGGGGGGGGGGGGGGTTGTATCCTGAACTACATTAAAAAGGGGTGTGAAGTATAAAATGTTGAGAACCAGTTTTAAAAAGACGTCAGACAAGCGTATAATCAAATCATCTCCCGTCTCTGTTCAGCTTAACTCCTAGTTTATTCATCGTTAACGCGAACCTCTTTACAGACAGAAAAAAAAAAAAAAAAAACGTTTTAAAGAAAAGAACGTCCATATCATAAATAAAATAAAGATAACAAAACGAAATGCTTGGTAGAAACAGTCAGAAAGACAAAAAAAAAAAAAAAAAAAAAAGAGAGAGAGAGAGAGAGACAAGCATGAGGTAAATGCACGCAAGAAGTGCCAAAGTTTATTGTTCACTAAAACATTTCTCCACCTAAACTATGTGCAGAACTTTCAGAAAAGTAAAAAAGAAAGCAGCACAAAAAGAAAGGAAGGAAATATATATATATCACACGATTCTCAAAACATTTCTGGCTTTGTCTTTAAAAGAACACGTGTTTTGCAATAATCTTTTTAACTGTTTTCTTTTTCTTTTTTTTCATTACATGTAGTTTGCATTCTAAACAACAACAAAAAATTGCCGATAAAGCACGTGTTATGATCGTTGACATTAAAGCTTTCCCAAACCATCTAAAAAAGACGTCATAACGACCTTCAAATATCGTTGCATATTATTTTAAATGCCTTGTTTTCTTCAAGGTAGTTGTTAAATCCTTCATCCAAAAAAATGCGATTTTGAATAATCTTTTTATCACAATTACGAATCATTTCCATGACATCGTGAATAATAATAAAAATGCAGGTAGTTTTATCAAGTTCCAAATAAACAGTTTCCACCCCCTCCCTATACATAAGATATATTTTACTGTAGTTGGTTACAAGCATGAACTCTGACAATGTTTTATGAAATATGCATCACTGTTATAGGGGTTGAGGTGGATATTCAGTTATTTGTAACCCGAATTTGTATATACGGAAATTTTATGCATGTGCAAATGAAAATTGTTTCACGATTGCTGTACTAAATAGCTGGAGAGAAGTTTCAAGAGAAGAAAGCTTTAACCCTTTCCGGCACAGTGGTCCCTCTCCGGGCACACCAAATTTTAATTCCAAACTTGCATACGGCACCAAGAATATTTTAATAAAATTTTGTTTCTATAATGAAAGCTTAAAATAAGGAGTTCTTATTTTCTAAAAAAGTCGTTTGTAAATTCCGATGTCAGTCCGTACTTTCTCATTTTACGAACAGAATTTGTCTGTGCCGGAAAGGGTTAAGGAAAGAGCTTTAAGAGAAGACTTATTCAACAACAATTCTGGGAGGGGGAGGGGGGGGGGGGAGTGTATGACGGAGTACCGTTTTCAGTGAAAGTTATGCACACAAAAAAAAATTCTAGGTTAATTATATCTTAATACTACTTATATATACAGAATGCCCCAAAAAGATAAAAAGGCGCTTTAATGTTTTACCTGTTGCAGATATACGCAGTCAATGTAAATTTCAAAATTATTCAAAATAAGGTAGGTATTAAGGTTGTGTGGTTGAAATAGTCCTGCCATTAATTTTCAAAAAGATGCACTTTTTATTTTTTATACGGTCCTGTAAGTTATATTTATGACAATTTCCTCCATGCTGTGGCAAATGCAACAGTAAAATATCCATTCTTCTACGACTACAGATGGGAATGCTCGGAAAACCACCCAGAAATTTTGGGGAATCAAGCAGTTTTTTTTTTTTTTTTTTTTTTTTCTGTTAAAAATTGGAAAATCTTACACTTTATTTTTGAAATATTATATATATTTTTATAAAACTACATTTTGGTGTTTTTTCCTACATATTTTTTCATCTTCATGAAAACATTCTATCACCCACTTGAAAACATTAACTGGGAAAATATAATCTATAAGATAATTAAACACTACTTTTCTCATTAAAAATAGGAATTCACAATGCAAAACTTTATTAATAATATCAATTAGTGAAAATGGTAAGAAGATTGATAACTAAATATAACTCGGTATCATTTGAAAAATTCATTTATTTTTTGCTGTTCTATTGGCAGTTTCTCATATCCCTTAAAGCTCTAGCCGTCACAACCATGATGGTCTATAGCATTATCTATATTTTATCGCTTAATACAGTTGAAATACGGGGCCCACCAGTACCAGTAATGATTGTGACAGTGCCTCCTAGCTTCATTAGTTTAAAATTTTGCTGCTGAATACCACTTCTATGCGGATACTTCTAGGTTCTGAAGATAAAGGGCAAAACTGGAAAATTTCATTAGTGGCCAGTGGCCAATAGTAGCAGTTTTATAAGTGGCTACTTTCTTTAAACTAGTGACCACTTTTTTATTTAAAAGTTCTAAACAGTAAACTTTTGTTAAAATCTCAATTAGTGTTAATCTAAAATTAAATAGCCCAAATAAATATGTTAATATAAAAATATTTCTACCAGCAAAAGTAGAATCGTTGATGAAATGCAAAAAAAAAAATACCCTTTTCTTGTAGAAAAGTGGCCATAAGCTGGCCGCTAACAGACAATTTTTTAATAGCCTCCTTTTTTAAGGTAGATTACGTAACAAATACTGCCTATTACAATTTCCCCTATGTTGGAATTTTTGGAAAATTTTTGCAGATCTACGCCAATCAGGACTCCCAAAACCACCCCCAGTTCAAAACTTTATATATCTTATCTATCAATCTATATATCACTTTTTTATGGACACGATAACTTCAATAATTCTGCAGAAATCTCTTCTAAACCGATACATAAAATCAAGGGGTATAGAATCTCGGTCAAGTTCGTTAATGGGCAAAATCGAACCAAGCGGGGGGGAAATAGGGGGGGGGGGCTTTTTGTGAAAACAGAAAAAAACCCATAACTTCTTAATTATGATACGTATCGAATCCGTTTAAAGTTAATAAAATTTCTAGGAAAAGGGTCGAAAATTTATAACAAAAATTTTGTGATTTGAAATGATTTTCTTTGTGCATTTGTATATAGAGGTTTTCAGAGTAATTTTTACAGTTCATTTTAATTTATGCTTTATATTGTTGGTTTGATTTAATAAGAAATATATTATGTTACGCATATTATTCAATGAAATTAGATTTTCTTCCAGTGTATCTAAAAAATTATTCTCATTCAGAATTTTCATCTAATTAAAAATGGCCTCAGGGGAGGGGAGGGGGGGGGGGTAATAGGGGTTTCAGAAGGAAAAAAAATCATAACTTTGTCAATTCATAAGATATCAAATCCGCTTTAATTTATTATAAATCCTCTTAATATTATCTACAACTTTTATATTGACAATTTTTTTTTATAGGACCAACCCTTACAGCAAAAAACTTTAAAAACAAAAAAAATCCCTGCCGATTCCGCCTATTGACACATGTAGATTTCGAAGTGGGCGGTCCCAACTACCGCATCATGGCAAAAATGTCATTTCTTCTTAAAATACCAATAAACAGGCGCCCCACGGTTTGCGTCTTCGAAATCTACCTGTGCCTGTAGGCCGAGCCGTCAAAGATTTTTTTTTCCTTTAGTGGTCCTGTGGCCGGAGGCTAGTGGTAATTTTGCCCTTTATATGAAAACTTCTGTATTGGTCACATATTGATTAATAGACAACTTTCTTTAGCCTTAAAAAGAAAATCACCAGAAATATTTAAAAATTGTAACCCAGAATTCTTGGAAATATGAAACCTTCTCTTTTCGCCTTCCTTTACCTTAAGTTCAAATCCTTAGACTAATTGTTATTAATATAAATTCATATAAATAAATCAGTATCAGGAAGGGGGTTGCTTGCAACCTTTATATACTAGTTAAAAGGAAATACAGTAGAAGCTCTTAATACCAGACACCTCTGGACCATAAAATTTGCCTGCTTTTCAGAGTTTAACCCAGCTGTACTCAACCTTTTTTTCTCGCGGGCCTCAAACATATATTTGCAACATTAGGCGGGCCGCAACACACTTGTAGTTAATGTAAACAAATATAGATTTCTATCGCAAATGCCGTGAAGATTGTTCTTTTGAAATAGTGGTATAAAACTTTTTGCTGCCAATTTTTTCTGCAACCAATATTTAACCATAATAAGCCTTATTAGCTATATGATAAGTATAAAACGTAACAATATAACAATGCAGCAATTCCAAATTCTCAAAAAAAAAATTCAAGGGATAATAAATCATTAAAAAATAATTTTTTTTCTCGATGCAAAAACTTTTTATTTTAAATGTAGAAATATATAGTGCAAATTAAATTATTTTGGAATAATGTTTGCTTAGTGTTCAGGATTAAGAAATGTATACACTACTATAGCACAAGGAAAATTACATGTAAAAGAACTTAGACTAAGGAAACGCCATTTAAGATCTTTTAAGGTAATTTTACTCTTAAGGTAATTTTAAATTAGTAAGTTATGAATAACAGGAAATTGCCTTCCCATGAAAATATATAAAAAGCAGTGAAAACATTAAAACTTTTTATACACATCTCAATTAATTTTATAAACAGAGATGTGTCTCGGGCCGCACATCAAAGGTCGCCGGGCCACATGCGGCCCGCGGGCCGCAGGTTGAGTATGGCTGGTTTTAACCCTTTCGGGACGGGTGATGCATATATGCATCGTCAAAAGTTGTATGTGGAATATGTTTTTGGCACCACTAATAAATAATTGTAATATTTGTCTTTTTTAATTAGAGTATTTGTTGGTATTTTACAAGTACAGGGAACTGTTTAAAAAAAGTGGTACCAACCAAATAAAATTTCTGTAAGGGATGCCGTCGCGAAAGGGTTAAAACATAAAAATAGCCTGTGTTGTGGATATATGTGAAAATTAGCAGTCGCCACTCGCCACGTGGCGATTAAAGTTTAAAAAGTGGCGATTAAAAAATCAGCTATCGATCGCTACCCTAGTCGCCACTCGCCAAGTGGCGATTAAAAAATCTGTTATCGATCGCCAAGTGAAATACACCATTTTTCATGGAAATATGCATTTCTACATTGATTACATCTAATTAGAGAACTGGTTCATTATTTTTCCTACCAGATGCAAACAGATTTCAACGACTTAGCTGTATTTTCAATATTTCGGCTTTTTCTTAGTTAGATTATTTTCTCAAGAAATATAGTTTCATTCTGCAAAATATGATTCCACTTGCATTTCAAGTAATTTATTCCTTTTTCCACACCAGATACAAGCGGATTTTAAGGACATTTTAGTATCTTCACTATTTCGACTCCTGCCACATGCTCACAAGTTGAATTATTTTTCTTCAAGAGATACTGTTTAATTATGCGAAATACACTCATACTCATACAATAGATATAAAACTCTTATAGAAAAATATGTTTATATACAACGATTATAATTTATCTAGATGTCAAGAAAATTTGAAACATAATAGTGGCCACTAACTTTAAAAAGTGGCCACTAATGAAACTGAGTCTACCGGCTACTGGCTAATAACTAAATTTCCCAGTTTTCACCTATAGTTGTGGATTGATAAAGTGTTAACTGAATAGACAATGTTTGCTATTCATGAGTGTCCGTTTTGGAGATTTTACTATACTGTATAGATGAGTTGGATGTACAGTATAGTGAAAATTTTCTTTGAGAGTGTAGTGCTAGCAGATGAAAGTTGTGAGGTTATATATTCCCTTTAAATTTTAAAATTAGTCTTAATCACAATTTAAACTGGAAAATGCAACTGAAATGATTATTTTATGAATTAAATCCCAATGGCGTTAAATTAAGCAAGAAAAATTTCTCTGGAAACTTTGAGACTGAAAGACTAAATTTTTAATAGTAAAAATCATTTATTTTATTTATTCATTTATTTTGTAACATATTTATGCAAAGTGAAAACTTTTTTTTTTAGTATGCATAAGCCTATTTTATGTTTTATAAGAAAAATAATTGCAAGAAAAGTTTTTATTTATGACACATTTTTTTTTTTCAAAATTTACAATTTTTTCAGAAAAAAAACTGGAAAAAATCTTTTATTGTAACCACTGAAAAATTTCCATCTCTATCATCTGCGACCAAAATTCACCGATTTATGATAATTGATTTTTTTCAAATTTTGGAGATTCTCGAAAAAGAAAAATCGCCTGTCTTTTTTTAGTTTCGGAAAGCTCCGAAATTTCACAAAATTCAAAGTTTAAATCATGCACTAAATACATAGATAAACAATAGTTTAATTTTAAAAAACATTGTCCGCAAGCTCAATGCTGAAATTGGAACTCTATTTTATGTACAAATGAAAGTTATTTCGTCACTGCTGTACCGAAAATTGAAATGCATTTGTGGTTCGAACTAAACTACACTTTAAAAAATGTGTTTTTGATTGAAGACTAGTCTTAAACTTAGCGGATTATCCGTAAGACAGAAAGGATGAACACATGACTTAGAAGAACAGTTATGTCTTATTTTTAGTAACCGAAAAAATGTTTCGGAAAAGAGTAAAATACGTCAGCTGTGTACCTAAACTAATATTTTAAAAAGGTTCTTTTTTGGAATATCCGGCCTTTTTCAGACTGTGTAACAGCTGCCACTAATTACACTAATGCCGTAACAGAAAAAGAGGAATTTAGGGTTATAAAGGAGTCTTTCAAATGAAGTATGCACATTTGTTCATGTTTACCTAGTAATTAGGACTAAATTTTCCCGTCGATTTATTTCCATCATTAATATAGACATTTTATTAAATATGTTCGTTTAAAGCTATAATGAGGGGATAATAAAGTTTTGATCTTTTATTAAAAAATCAGAACACTTTCGGTGTTCTGTTTTAAAAACATAGTATGGTTAAATATGTTTCTCAACCGATGTGTCGCGACACACAAATGTACTGTGAGAGTGTTTCAGGTGTGTCCTGACTAAATCACGTTAAATATTAAAATGCTTTTGAAATTTTAATATACTTTGTTAAAATTTCATTTACCTTGGTCTCTTTAATTACTCAGAAATTGAATTTCTTACATATATATATATATATATATATATATATATATATATTACAGGCTTCTCAAAACATTTCTAGCCTTACCGTTGAAAGAACTCGTGTTTTGCAATCATCTTTTTAATTGTTTACGTTTTTTAGAGTTCCGTACTTAAAAAGTGAAAACGGAACCATTATAAGATCACTTCTGTGTCGTCTGTCATCTGTCTTATCCCTTTAATCCGGGAGCAGTCGCATGGGGTATGACATACCCCAGGGTGCGTACGGTTTTTACAATTGTCACCACTATTTTTGGAAAAGTAATCTACAATTTACATTATCATAGAATTTGTAACAATTGTCTCAGACTGAATAAGGTGACGATTATTAATTGTATTTATTGGTGACAATGTAAAAACCATTCATTATCTGGGTATGCGCGACTTCTCCCGAGTTAAGACCTAACCTACACAATTGTCCTAAGGAATTGTCCTTGGTGATCCTAAGGAAAAAAACAATTTCCTCTTTCCCTGTGATTTAAAGCTGAGCCTGCATCACACAATTGTGTAGATCCTCCTTGACATAACCTGACAACGTAATTTTTTAAAAATATATGATCCTTTTAATTAGGGTTAAAAACCAAGCTTTTAATTTCTACCAAAACTCTTCAGGTCTTAAAGGGATAGCCCTTTTCCTCGTAAACTATAGGACGTGGAAAGTTCAAACTTGGGAAAGTTATAAAGCCTTTTTACCCACATATTTTCAGATTATTAGCCATTCACAAATATGTTTAGGGAAAATTTAGGGGGCTAATTAAGTTATTTAGAAAGAAAAGAAGTTTTCTTTTTGTATTTCATGTGGGGTATTGTGTGAAACTTCTCGTAACATAGAACTCGAAAATATATTTGTTTTTTTGTGTTTGTAATTTTAGGTATTATATTTTCAGAGATACCGTCGAAAATACGCTGGAAAGATATGTCCCCCCCCCTTCTATTTCCGAACTTACTGAAACTAAAATTATAAAAAAACTAGGGGTTGTAGGAGTTTATTTAAACCTTGTAGGAAAACTATAGCGATTTTCCTAAGTAAGATAGTTTTTGAGAAAAACGCATTTTTCTGTCACACACAAACTTTACTTTTCGGGCGGTCAGTGGGGGAGTTGACGGGCGCTCGAGGTATCTACCGACGCAGAATCATACAAGGATATTTGATAATAATTTTCAAAAAAAATATTGATAATTAGCCGAGATATTAATTAAGTTACTTGAAAAAAACTTTCTTTTTATGTATCGTGTAGGGTATCGTTCGAAAGGTCTCGTAACATCGAACTCAAAAATATATTTGTTTGAATTTTAGGTATCATATTTTCAGAGATATCGTCGAAAGTATATTGGGAAAACATTTCCAAACTAAAATTATAAAAAAGAAAAATACGGGTAGTAGGAGTTTATTATTTAATAAATAGTAATTAATAAATTCAATGTACGGAACCCTTTGAGCTCAAGTTATACTCTTACTCGACCTTTTTTTTGGAGGGGGGGGGGGGCATAGGATATCTGAGACCGATGTTAACCAAGTATCTTCGTAATTTTTCGATTTTGGTTGCAATTTCTTCTTTTTTTTTTTTTTTTTCTGAATACACTGATAGAGAATGTTCGTGTTCAAGTTCGAATCTTTTAATGAAACTATGGCAACCTATACGCAATATCGTGCGTTTGTCGGTGTATACTTAGGATTGTTAACAGCTTCCAGCTTCACTGAGTTACATTGAATTTCTGCTGTTTTTGTGTTCTACTTATAGTATTATTTCCCATTATATTTAGTTTGCATTCGAAAAAATTAAAGCGCAATTCAATCTTTCTTGGCCATCTTGTATGCTTATAGCTTTACTTGAGAAACAGAGGTATACGGAGATTCTTTAAATATATATATATATATATGCAGTGATATTACATACTTGCCAACTTGTAAGGTTTAACTTTACAATGTAGGATTTAGGTCAAATTGTAAGGTTCTAAGGGTGACAGGTAAGATTGTAAGGTTTTTTTGCTAAAACTTGTAATTATTCTTCAAATATGTTACTTATTGAGTAAAACAATAAAACTGATAAGCACATTGTGTTTATGTTACAAAGATTAGTGTGATTAAGCAATATGGTACGTCACGGCAGCTAAATAGAAATTCAAAACACGTTATTCTATGCCAGAGAATTTTTAGTCATGATGTGTATTTTAAAAAATTCTGAATGCAAAACTAAAATTGAATTTTTAATTTTTTTTTTATTAGAAATTTATTAGATGTTTTTTTTTTCACTTATAAAGTATTTTAATAATTAGCATGTGAGAAAATTGCTATAAAGAAATAAATGTATGACAAAGAATTGTTGGGTAATGCCAAATCAGTCTTTTTAAAGTGTATCAAAGAAGAATTATCAGTGCTAATATTGTTTGGGTTATATGTTTTTGACTTTTTCTTTTTTAACGTAAACAATTACTCGTTTAATATTTTTGTATTTCTGAGTAAATTTTGTATCAAACCATATACTACCTCACCAGATGCCTTCATAATACACCTTTTAATACATATATTTTTTAAAAGATACACAATGAAGTACATCGAGAAATTTTTAAATTTTTTTTTAGTTAGGCATGTTGGCAGGTATGATATTATATGGTTACACTGTATTATATGTATACCACCGTATATTCTCCGGTACAGTCTTGGAGTGCATATTCAATATAAAAAAAATATAATACAATACTATACAGTTTAATGATATTTCACGTGATTCTTCACAACCTACATGTTTAGAAACACTGGATTAAGCTATCAAATGTACTATTTTTACGTTAAAATGTATTTGATATATGGTAGATGTGCCAGTAATGGACACCCTTAAGGAATTTCTTTAAAAACTATTTTTTAATTAATAGTTATAATTGTTATATTCCACATTTTTTAATATTATATTAATCTACCAACAATATTTAACCATGCTCATAGTCACATTTCCCAATGTGAATCGAAATTTAATTGTAAATAACAGAAATAAATCAAAACACCCTGAATTCCAGTAATGGACATCCCCACAAAAAGTAACAGATAATTGATATGATTGTATTTAAAACTAAAATTTAAAGAAAGCATATTAATGAAATAAAAAAAAGCTGAATTTTTATTGGTTATTTTTTTTATAAACCAAAAACGTTGAAGGTGGCCCATTACTGGAAGGCGGTCCATTACTGGCACATCTACCCTATATATACATTTTTTAACTTTGCCCCCAGCCTACTCTAATATATTTAAAGCTGTTCTGACATCTTTTAATTCCTTTCGTTGAAGAAGCCTTTCACTGTTTTCCTTAGAACACTCGGGGCAGGGCACTCAACGCGCGAGATATATAATTATTGCTGGAGTTGATCACTCAGCTCTTAGTTTTACTTTCGTTTTCGAGGAAATTTCAACGTGGCGCCCTCTTTTATCTGTTAAAGAACTTTCTTCTTCCTTTGTTTCTGAAGAAACCACGTGTGTAATTTATCCAATATTTTGATTAGTTATTAATCGGACTTAACTCTTTCGAATACATTATTAGTGCAAGCAACTTAATAGATATTTTAGTGGTGTTATACAAACTCAAATTGCCTGGGAGTTAATTATATTATTTAAATAGATTCTTGAAATTTCTGAAATGAAAATCATTCACTGTTATTTTTGTATATAATTTTATTAAACATATTATTATTATTATATGTATTTTTTGGAATACACTATCTTCATGGTATTTTAATAAAGTTATACATTTGGATTTGGGCTTAAATAATAATAATAATATTAAAACGAAAAATTTTACTTTGACATTTAGATGAATTGCCCAAATTTCTTAATTCACCTCAAACGAAATTCCAAATAAAGCACTCTAAATAAAATAAGGTAATATAATTTAGATTGACACCGAATATTTAAATCGTATTATTTGTCATGGGCGGCTACCTTTTTAAAGTTATTTATTAATGGTATTCGCGTTCGAACAGAAACTTTATTTTCTCTAAGTTCACGAGCAGTTAGCTTATCCCCTCTAGAAATAGAGTTAAAAAACGCATTGCAAAAGTTGTTTTCTAAAAGCCTGTCCTGCACTTTCTCTATGGACTGTTGATAGGTATTTGAAAGAGTCTGTTTATCTTAGAACTGTTGTTAAAATAGATATAGCGAGGTTAGAAGAGTTTAAAGCTAAACATATAGTAACCAAGAGATTTTCACGTGATAGGAGCAACATTTAAGTAATAATAAAAAAAAAATGATTAATGTTATATAAATAATGTAGAATGGGAATAGCAGTTGCCAAAATTATCCATGCCTGACGTAGATCTGCTTTTAAAGTTTTGAAAGAAATCAACCAATAAAAATTACACAGAAAAAAAAAAATCACAATCTATTTAATATTTAAAAAAAAGTTACTTGAATCTTTCCTTACATTGGAGGTTTTTTATCTAGTTGGATAACCTTAAAACCGGAATGAAGGTTTTTCTCTAACCAGCGAAATAAAGAATCCACAAATTTAAGGAATAGTAAAAGTAACCTTCAAAAACCCCAAATGTAGAAGGATAGATATTGAATTTGATATCAATAGAAAATTTATGGAAAGTCAGTATACGCGCGTCTATTGTTCAGTTAATGAATATAAGAAGGATTCCCAAGAAAAACAGCACTAATACAAAAGTCACAAAACTAAACTAATGGTGGGATAAAAAAAAATGTTTTTGTTATTGAGACCAGAAAGTTTTGGTTGTCTTGTGTAGAAAATCCAGATCCAGAGACATGTTTTCCTCTTTCTGAAAATTGTAAATTTTAGACAAGAGCTGCTAATGTAGGGAATCTTTCATTTAAGGTGGTTCTCAAATGACTTGCTCAACAACGCGAAACTTTGACACATTTTCTGACTCATTTTTAAACGAAAGGCATAAAATTGGCAAGCGTGACTATGGAAGCGATTTGGAATCTAAATGAGTTTTTCATTTTTTGATAAATAAATTACTTATCGAGTTATAAACGATTCGTGTCATGTGATGAGCGGTTTTCTCCCTTCTCTCGGTGTTACGTCCGAAAATTCGGTTCAAAACGCCAACTTTGACAGTATTTTCTGAAAGATCTTCTGTCTTTACCAAGAATTGGAAAACGTGTTTCGATTAGATAGTTTCTAAATAAGAACACCTGTCAAATTTCATGTGTTTCCGAACAAATATGAATTAAAAAAATATGTCATAAAATAGCCAGTTTGGATTTGAGAACAGTCTTAAATGGAAACACGTTGGGGATTTTAAATACAGTATATTTCACGGTCATTTAGTAGTGACGCAGCCAGGATCTTCGTCTAGAAGGTGTTTTCAAGAAGTGTTACTCATAAAATGAACAATTTCATTGTTTTACACGCTCGTTTATAAACATATTTTTAGCAAACATATAAAGTGTAAAAACCGACGTAATGAAAAGCAGAATGATGAAAAATAAATATAGCATTCAGCTGTGTAAGAGCAAAATAAAAGAAAGAGACTGAGAAAACAGCAGTAGCGGCAACAAACGTACTTTGCTACTGCTTTTCCTCGTCATTCACCGTGTAGTGAAGAAGGCTCCTATAACGAAGTTTTGAAACAACTGAATGCTAAAATGTTTTTCGGTGTTTATTCTTTTGTTTATTTTCATTCACTTTTAAACATATTTTAATTTTAACACAATGGGTTTTCTGTGCATACCATTTTTAAAATGCTCTTTGAGCAGAATGGAAAGAAAATGGCCCTCTTCGATGCGCCAGTAGCTTTCCTAATAAAATGCACTGAAATTGAACATTTTGGGTGAATTAGGAAGAAGGGAAAGGGGAGAGAGTTAGAGTATATATTGTAAGTTAAGGTTGTTTTCAAATCCAAACTGGAAACTTTCTGACACATTTGTTAAATTCAGTTTTGTTCGTAAACGTATCAAATTGGCAGATGGACTTATTAAGAAACTATATAATCGAACTTTTTTTTCCGTTTTTCGGTCAAGGTACAATATATTTTTTTCAGAAAATGCTCCCTAATTAGGCGTTTTGAACCGAATTTACGAACGCGACCGTACAGGAAAAAAAAAAGAACCGCCATCCTGAAACAATAATCGCTTATAACTCAAGATGTAATTCATTTAACGGAAAATGAAAAAAAAAACTCTTCAAGTACAAATCACTTCAATAATCATGCCTGGTATTCAATATAATAGGTTCAATAATCATTCCTGAGATTCATGCTTTAGTGTTTAAAAAGGAGTCTGAAAGTTTCGAGTTGTTGAGCGGAAGGAATTATTCTTTTGAGAACCGGCTTATACAGATATTGCATAGAAATAATGTTTATGCATTATTATTGTATGCTGTTCTAGTTTGTATGCAATCTTGTATACAGTTGATATCTTGTCTACAGTTATCTTATTGTTTTCTTTTCTTTTCAGCTATTTGCTCCTTGTCAGACACACAAGCAACCCTACATTTCAAATCGAGTAATGTTGAGAAAATTGACAACGTTTCAATTTTCTCAAATATCCCTCGTCCTATAGCGGTTGAAAGGTTACGTGATTTGGCAGACGGACCCACTCCACCAGTGGTTATCCCTTGTGGCATGGTGGCGTCAGAAGTAGATGGATTTATTGGTGGAACTCTTTCAAGTTCCGACTCCGGCTCAACATCAACACATATATACTGTAAACCAGTAAAGGTGAATAATTTCAGATTTCTTTTCTTATTGTTGAAATTAACTTTAAGCATCATGATTATTAAAATTAGTCCAACAAATTCAGATATAGTATAAATAAAGAGAAAGACACTTTACTTTTTGTTATTACGCCACCGAAATCTAAAATTCATTCTGTGGCAGTTACTTGAATTTATACTAACGATAAAACCATGAAAAAAATACCGGTACTCATCTTTCAAAAGTCATGATAAACATGAAACTTGGACAATGTCGATGCGTCGCGAGTCAGAACGGTACAAGAAAGTTTGAAAAGACGTAAGAAGCACCTGGTTTTAAAAGTGTATATTGATTAGATATCGGCGCTTTCATTATTTCTCCAAGAAGCCAAAATGTGGACCTGAACTCTCTTGTGGCGATTTTACCAAGAATTGCTGAGTAAAAAAAGGCGCATCCTGGAGGGTGTATTGTGGGAATTGGGCTAGTTCTCAGATTATCTGCTCAACAACGCGAAACTTTCTGATACATTTTTAAATGTAAAGACATAAAATACTCAGGCCTCACTCTGGAAACGATTTGAAATCGAAATGAGTTTTCCCTTTTTTGATAAATAAATTACTTATCGAGTTATGAGCGATTCGTCTCACGTGACGACACGTTTTTCGCTTTTCACGCTCTGCGGCTTCGGGAATTCGGTTCAAAACTGACTTTGACAGTATTTTCTGAAAGATCTTCTGCCTTTAACAAAAAATGGAAAACTCATTTCGATGGCATAGTTTCACCTGCCAATTTCATCCGTTTCCGAATAAAAATGAATTCAAAATTGTGTCAGAAAATAGCTAAGTCTGTTCTCAAATCCAAACTGCCTACTTTATGACATATTTTTAATTTTTGTTCGGAAACGCATGGAATTGGCTGGTTTTCTTATTCAGAAACTATCTAATCGAAACACATTTTCCAATCTTTGGTAAAGGCAGAAGATCTTTCAGAAAATACTGTCAAAGTTAGCGTTTTGAACCGAATTTTCGGACGTGACAGTGAGAGAAGAGAGAGAACCGCTCATCATGTGACACGAATCTCTTATAACTCGATAAGTAATTTATCAAAAAATGGAAAACTCATTTCGATTCCAAATCACTTTCATAGTCAGGTCTGCCAATTTTATGCCATTGCGTTTAAAAATGATTCAGAAAGTTTCGCGTTGTTGAGCGTCATTTGAGAACCACCTTAAGAAGCTTGTTCACTCACGGGAAAACACCCACTCGCTCCTATGAGACAGTTTTTTTTAAATATCTCGTTTGCATTTTAATATTTGTAAACGATTTTTGCCTTTTATAGCTGAGGTCGATCTCCACAATCGCCGTTTTTTACTTCTTCGATTTTTTTTTTTTTTTTAACTTTCGGAACCGGTTTCGAATGTGAAAGTGTCCTCATTAAAAAAAACTGCAACCAAAATCGAAAAAGTAAAAAAGGGTTTTTGTTTGACCTCAATTTTCTTTTCGACCTCAGCTATCCAATGCAAAAAATCCTATTTAAAAATATTGAAATGCAAACGAGATATTTTAAAAGAACTGTCCCATAGGATTAAAATTAGCGAGCGAGTGTTTTCGCGTGAGTGAAGTAGCCTCTCATAGAGCTTGTGTTCATCGATACGTAAATGAAATAATATTTAATTTAAACTGTTTGCAACAGTTAATCACAATACATATATTTACTAATAATGTTTCTTTTCGCAGATTAAAGATGCTGCCAATTCTCGTAACATAGAATCTGACGAATCAAATGGCCAGAAAAAAGATACAAATTCTGAAGAGAAAGTACCTTCAAATGTAGTTCCCATTGATGTCAGTGGACAGACTTTCAGCAGGATGGCAAGTTTCCGAAGATCGCTGATTCATGTAATTTTCATAATACTTTTTTTCTGCTAATTTTAATAATACTAGGGTAGTTGTAACTCTGAATATGCTACGGGAAAAGTAATAAACTGGATGGTGTCTTTTGTAAAGACTAGTAAATGAAAATTCCACTCATATGTTTAAATAATTTCAATCTGAACTAACTATTACTTACCCATCATACGTAGTATAGGGTAAGTCTTGTAATCGTTTTGAAAATCGAAAAAAAAAATTTGACGGATTTACACGTTTCAGACACTGGAGATTCCGAAAAACATATTTTTAGAAAAAAAAATTGCCGTCCGTCTGTGTCTGTAAACGCTCTATCTCCCGAAAAAATTGAGATAGAGACTTGAAATTTGGTATGTACTTAGTATGTAATAATGGGAAGAAGCCTTTTGAATTTCAATAACCTCGATTAACCGGAACTATTTTTTTTCGGACTCTCGAAATATTCGTTCTGATAAAAGGTATATAAAAATTTTCGAAATTGTTTATTTTAAGGAGTGAGTATAAAAGACAATAAAAAAACAAATTTTGCATAAAGCATGAAGTCGATCGAATAATTAGTTGCCGAGATATTTGTAATCCTATTTTCCACACTCTCCAATTTTTCATGACCCTGTATTTCATCCAAATTTCAATTCAAAGATATATTTTAATTGGAAACGAGACGCTTAATCAGATACAATAAACCGCTAATTAATAGAATTATTATTTTTGGAGTTATAAGGATGTTTCTTTCAAGCAATTCAGTAATCGAGCCTTTAAAGTTTATGATGTCATCAAGCCACGATTTTATTCGAATTGCAATGCATTTTATAAGTAGTTTACACATTTTTTTTTAATATTTTACATTATGCATATCCATGATGGGTAAGTATTACGGTGGCCCCCAACGACTAGTTTTACTTTGTGTATTGCTAAATAACACAGCTCTTTAATATCGGATAAGTAGGCAAATAATTTCAATCTGAAGTAACTATTTTACATTTTGTATTGCATAATAGCACAGCTCTTTAATATTGGATAAGTAGGTAAAAAGATACAAAATTTAATAAATTCGAATTCTCACGTCACGATTATAACAGATTCGGTTTTAAAGGAATAAAGTTATCTAGTTCGCAGTTCAGATTGCCATTTCTAAATTTTATATTAATAAAAGAGAAAAAGAAAACTTTTTGGCATTTTTTAATTATTATTTAAATTATTGTCGCACTTTAAAAATCGAGTAAATTAACCAGAAAAATATTACTGAACGCTATCATGTAAAGCTAAACAGCAAAAATCATTTAATAAAACACGCTGAATCCTAAAAAACTGGAAAAAGTAATATTTTCATTAATGGAACGGTACAAAGATTTTCTGTTTTGAAACAAGCAAGTTTGATTTATAGAAACAAGCTGCTTTATAGAAACAAAACAAGACAAAACTTTATAGCATTGCATTAGTGGAAAAAAAAAAATCAGCCTTTTAAGATTTAACATTGTTTGAATGTCCTTTTTTTATTTAGCTTTACATAATAATGTTCAATAATCTTTTGTATGCTAAATACTAAGGAGTGGAAAATACACAAAACAACACTTTGTTAAAATTTGATAGTTTCTTTAGACGATATCATTCATAAGGCCACTAAATAAAAATCTCACCAAGTTCATCTCATTTTTTATTTTTTTGATAATATAGTAAAACCTGCAAAATTGGAACCTGTCTATAACGGGAAAATTTAAAGGTCTCAACAGGAGAAATACCATAGAGCTATACTTGTTAAGACGGCGACTTCTCTAAAAGGCAATTTTGCCTGGTGGCGAGTGATTAAATTTTCACAGGTTTTACCATGTTATGGTACTTTTATAATTTTACTCTTTAATCCAGCTGTCAAAGAAATAATTTGTCTACTCTCCTTTCTCCTTAAGTTATATATACTATATCTAAATATTGACTTATAAAAAATGTTTAGAACATTTTGAGTTTCTGCATTACTGATACAAGCAAAATGTGAAATAGAGATAGGATAAAGAGCAAAGATCCACTTGTCATGCTATGACAGCAAAAATTCTTTTGAAATTAAATATTTGTGCTATTTTTCAATTAAATAATATATGAATAAAATTAACCTCTTCTGTTGGATATACTTTTGTACGTGTGCTAAAATTATACTAATGAATATCGGTGTATAATTAATCTAAGTATTATATGACTTTTTTTTTTTTTGCTTTTTCCCACTCTTATTCAAATTGTATGTATGATTTATAATATTCCATTTTAAAAGGTCTTGTTATTCAATATTGTTTCGACGATTGTTCTGGCAAGATATGACATGATGTTTGGCAAAAGCTGGTGTCATATACAGAAAACAATCGTTCTTTGCTTATAAATGTGATTTCCTTGCCCTTGAAAAAGTGAATTACATTATAAGCTGTCATTTGTGTTTATACTCGTGTGGTTTTTATTTCATTCCTTTTTTCTTTTTTTTCTTCATTTCAATTAATAATGTTATATTTATTAGGACTACATTTTTAATTTGTAATTTGACACGGCTCTTTGGTATCATGATTTCAATGTATATGGTCAGTTTCTTATGTTTCAATGGTTAAATTTTACTTAAAGTTTTATATATATATATCAATTAAAAGAAATGCAATGTTTTAATTACAATTAAAATATCCCTTTTATAAAAATGAAAAAAAAAAACTGTATCAAGCATAAGTTGTATTATTTTTCTCATTTTGGCTTATTTCTTAACTAAAAAAAATAAATAGATAAATGATCACAAGATATGATTGCCAATTTGCTTTTTAAAATAATTTAAATTTTTAAAAATATATTAAGTATTGACAATGTATATTACTATTGTAAGTTTAATAATAGAAATATTTTGGTAATGTTAAAAAACTCAATTAAACCCACCTGGGTTGGCCTTAAAAAAAGTGTTTTTCAGCTCTGATGTAGGGTGCAGTGGATATTTAAGCTGAAAGTAAATCATATTTTAGTTTGCTTTATGAGATAGCACCATGCCAACATCAATTGTAATGAAATTGTTCTGTATGTATTTTTGAGTAAAGATAGAAAGAAATTACTTTGACATTTCACCTTTTTTTTATTTATTTAGGTTGATTTTCTGATACGAAGAAAGAAGAAAAGAGATAAAAGAAGAAACACGGTAGCAGAAGGAAGTGTAAAAGACCTAAAAGATGCCCTTGAAAAATCACTGGGTGGTCAAAACCAGTTTACTGCAACAAATGGCATTGATTCATATCAACATATTAGTGCTGCATCTAAAAAAGAATACAATTACGAAAATAAGCCAAATGATAAAAGTCCTATAGAACAAAATAATAATGCAGACTATATAAAATCTGCCAAAAACAACATACATATGAACTCAATAGATAATCATATTACTCATGATGAGAAAAATGCTTTAAACACTGAAAGACTGAAAAAGGAACCAAAGTTGACCGATTCAGAATTTGCATCCAGGCAACTTTCTTCGAATAAAAGAAAACCTAAAAGTCACATCCCTATTTCTACATTATCTGCAGCTATGAATGTAGCTGTAGAAATGAGGCAACATAATGGAGTAAAGAAAGAAACGTCTGGTTTAAATACTGTCTGTAATGGTATGGATCAGAAATTTGATTCAGACAACAAATTACCACAAGACAAAAGATCATCTAACTCTTCTAATAATGAAGAAAGCTCACAGGATGAAAGTTGGACAGATTATAAAAAAAGGTATTAAATTCAGTTATACAGAAGTAATATATAAGTAATATAATTATAATTCTGGAATATTTTGCTAACATGTCATGCTTGCATCACACAATGTTCTCTACTAATACTTTCCATAATTTTGTAAACTTAATATGAACAAGATTTTTTGACATTTATTATGTGAAGAAATTAAATTAAATATGTGTATAATCTCTAAAAAATCAAACCCTAAATAGAAATAATCAGAATCTAAATTAATGTTCAAAGAATTTCACCTTACCCTGCCCAGCCCAACACAATATCTACAAAACATGCCAATATTTCTGAAACAATTCTTCAAAAATTAGATTTTATTTTCCAATTGTATGTCTACAATTCATTAAATACAGAATAACAATAATATTAATGAAACATTTAGATAATTACATACATAAATACTCATTTAAAAAAAATTGAACTTGGACAACTATATCCAAATGAAGATTCAGTACGAAAACCAATGTAGTTTGGAATGGAAGAAAAAGAATGGCAAAACAAAATTATAATTTTAAAGCTCTACAAAGAAAAAAGTAAACTTCAAGAAATATCTCAGTAATTTACTAAACCAAATTAAATTTCTAAAGATTCCATTGAACAAATGTACACTACCACTACGGTTTTACAAAAATAAATAAATAAATAAAATGACAGCCTAACATGGGCTCAGGGGGAGAATGAAGTCCAGGCATGGCTTGGCTCAGAAAAAGAAAGAAGTCTGGTCTGGTTTTGGGTCAGGCCCGTGCAGTCCTCTAGTGTTTATACACACATATATACATAGTTTCTTATTATAACAAGAATCTTAAGGGTCAGATACAACTAAAAATAACAATTTTGAAATAATTACAATTACATATTTGTGTATTAGAGTACAATTATTCATGAAAGTTTCATTAATTTTAAAGGTCTGCACTTGAGCATGCATATGTAACTACCTACCTTTTATTTTTGTTAAGTAGACTGCTTTTAGTAATGAATATAAAATAAATGTATTGTTTGAATTGTTTTGTTCATGTTTATTCAAATTATTATTTTCTGTTTGTTCACATTTGAATCTAAACAATATTTTAAATGTTTTAGGTTTCAAGACAAATATAAAAGTTTAGCTGATAGAAAGGATCATAACAGAAGTAATTTAACTGATACTGAAACTGAAGTATCCAGTTCAGCATCTTCAGAAAACATCAATCCTCAAGATACAGGTGCAACTACTTCTGCAGAGTCAGATACATTTTTCATAAGCAGTGACGAAAGTGATCAAGAATCTTCAGAAGTAATCTATTTTCAAGATAACTTTGGATCTTCAACATCAGTTGGTACAGCAAGTGATGGAAGCTTAAATAGTCTTTTATCTGAAACTGGAACTGAAATGACTTCAAGCACTGGTACACTGACAAGTGTAGGACGTGAATATTTATTAACACCTCCTCCACCTCCACCACCGATGATGATATCAGCAACAGTAAATGACAAAGATTTAATTGAAAAGTTCTCAGATTCACATTGTCTTGAACACAACATTGAAGCTGTCAAGAATAAAAAGAATTCCAGAACTGATACACCCCAAAAACAGAGTAAGCAGCTAAAATTACCAAAACCTCCCAAATCAGAATCTGTAGTTTTACAAAAAAATTCAAGTGATAATGCCAAAAATATATTTACTAGTCTAGTGAGTTTGAAAACTCATACAAAACACAAAAATAAAAAAGGTACCGAGAAAAAGAAATTGGATAAAAGTTCTCATCAGCCAGCTTTTGATATGTATGGTAACAATTCTCCTGTAAAAACTAAACAAATACCAACTTTCATTAAGGAAAATTACTCACCTGTGATACAGAAACAAGAAAAGAGCCACATGAAATCTTTTCTTGTAAGTGATAAATCAAAAACATTTACTGAAATCTCAGATAATGAAAGTATTGATAAATACCAGACTGATTTCAATTTGCTCAGGAATACTGCTAGTAATAGTCCAGATATCTCTGAGGTTACCAAAACAAGAGAGACTCAGACTATGAGTAATATCCCTTCAAAATATGAGCATCATGTTACTGTTACTCCAGTCCAAAGAGGCTCAAATTTAGAACAGAAAAACATACATCCTAAGCGATTGTTTGAACCAGAAAAAAGACAGAATTCTCAGCATGGAAATTTATCAAAGCAAGTCAATACAAATATGGAAAATCACACACTTGTATCCCAAATTCATAGACCAAATACCCCAACCACACTGCAGCTTCAAGAAAAATCAAAACTAGCTGCAAGAGTTGTATTGGATTTTAATGGAAAAGTTATCTATACAACAAATTCATTAGATCGGAATAATCATCATCCTTATCAAACTATAAATATGCACAATTCTGCTCAAAACAAAACATGTGATCCATATTTCAAACAGAGAAAGTCAAATTATGATCTGTGTCTAGAAAATGACTTACAACAAAATTTGCAAACTAACCCTCTTTCAAGTTTTAGATCAAGTACTCCTAATCCCCAAGGAAATGCACCATTCAATGAGATGAGATATAATGATAATTACAGAAATCAAGTGTATGAACATGAATATCTGTCACCTATCATGAAAGGTCCACATGGCTATAAGCCAGAAAATCCAAAAATGTTTGTGCCAAAGAAAACAGATATAAGGCCATTCTCTTATGCAGGACCTAATACTTTAGACTTATATTTTGATGACCCATCAAATAATTTATTACCTAATCCAAATGTTTCTGGATTACCTATACAAGAAAGTATGTTAACCAGACGAAATGTAAATTTACATTCAAAACAGATGGAAAAGATGAATATGAGTAGCCCTGAATGTACATCTCATAGATTATCAGATGGGTTTTGCACAACACCAACTTCTCAAACAAGCTATGGAAGTACCTTAAATAAATCCCCTCAAAGCACTATGTCAACAGAAGATCTATTTGCTGTGATACATGACTGCAAAAAACGCATGAATATCAAAACAGATTCTGATATTTCACTTGCTTCCTCTTCTAGATCATGTTCTCCCTCCTATCTCCGTCCAAGTTCCTCCAAGGGTACCTTAGCAGAAACAGGTTTTCTATCTCCAAGGTCCCAAGTTCATTTAGAAACTAGTGGAGACAGGAGAAGCTGGGCAGATTTTAGGCCAGTAGATAGTGTTTGTTATGAACGTAAATCATTAGCTAGTGATAGACTTGGGCCTACAAAACCAACTAGTATGCACGACTTTAAGATGTTGCTCCTGCAAGCACGAACTAGCAGCCAAAATTCTGGACAGCGAAAGTCAGCAGTTGAAATGCTGAAACTTCCTTTAAATCAAAATAACAGAAATACTATGCCATCATTGCCTTTAAATATGTCACCAAGGAATTCTGTTTCAATTTCATCACAAAACTCACCCACATATGAACTGAATGTATCAAATGGACATTCAACTGTGCCCTTTAAGAGAGGTAATAGAGTTCGAAATTCCTTGCAATCAAGATATATTATGTATCCTCCTATATTTGAAGACTGTTCTGAAGATTCTGAACATTGTAGTGATATGATCTCAAATAAAGCTATGAATGGTTCTAGCAATGAAACAGTGAATGAGAAAGAACATGTTGATAGTAAACATAATGTAATTAATAATAATGGATGTATGCAGAATCATCGAGAATATTCCTGTGATAATGCAACTAATGCACAAGTTAAATAGCAAAATAAGATTGTATTTCTTTATCATGTTCATTTTTTTAAAGTTATATAGTACTGTTTTCCTTGTATAGGGTATTAATAAATGGCTTTTTATTCAATCTATAATTATACTGTTTTATCGTTTTATGAAATAAATTTGCCAAATTTAGTTATTTGATCATTATACTGGTGCATAAAATTTTATTATTGAATAATTACATTATCTTGTCTTTACTAGCTTTCATTTTTACTTTCTAAATTTATATCTCTAAATTTAGAAGAAATCTCTCAATTACCATCTATAAAAAAAATTCTGATAAATATACATAAGTGCATATTTATATAAGTATTATGTACTGAAAATTTTATATCATAATTATTTTTAAATTCCTTTTGTGAAGAAAATGTAAATTTTTAAAATAATTTATCAGAAAACTGATGTAAAATTAAAACATTTTAGATTAAATTTGAAATGAAACATTAAAAGATTAAATAAGTTATTCCTATAGCAAATCACTTTTCTATGTAAATAAATATATATTTATATACATTAAGACACAACTTTCAAAATAAAACAGCGGTTCTGAAATATTCCTAAGGAGAGATAAATAGGATAGAAAATCTTATAACTGGAGAAATATCACAGATATGCTTATTTTATTTTTAAGCTGATTTCAATAATTAAATATTTTCTCTTAAGTCAGTTCTCAAAACATATTTTCCTTGCTCAAAAATGTGAAAATTTGTGACACAATAATGACCTCCTTTTTATATGTAAAAATATGACATTTGCTGGCATGAATAGTTAAGTGATTAGTAATCAAACACTTTTTTAATGATTTGATAAGTGAATTATGTCTATAAGCAATTGTCATTTCATAACAGTATTTTTATTTCTTTCCTGTGCTGTCATCTGAAAATTTGGATCAAAATGCCAACTTTGACACCATTTTCTAAAAGACCTTCTGTATTTACTGCGAAATGGAAAAGACTGTATAACTACATAGTTTCTGAATAAGAGCACCTGCCAATTTTATGCATTTATGAACAAAAAAGAATTCAGAAATGTGTCATGAATTAGGCAGTTTAGATTTGAGAAACAGCCTTAAATAAATTACTCATATATGTGATTTATTAGAATATGAAAATGATTTGGGATTTATACCTGGAAAATTTTGTCTGTTCAACTGTAAATACTCATGAAACAGTGTCAATAGATACAAAGTTAAATCAATAAGCAAGTAAAATCGATCTAATAAATTGAAGTACTTCTCATGACCACTAATAAGTTTGGGAAAATATAATAATCATATAATTAGGCTGTTCTCAAATCCAAACTGCTTACTTTCTGCCACATGTTTAAATTCCTTTTTGTTATCAAACTCATGAAATTGGTAGATTCTCTTATTCAAAAACTATATAATGTAACAGTTTTTCCCCCTTTTTGGCAAAGGCAGAAAATCTTTCAGAAAATGCTGTCAAAGTTGGTATTTTGAACCAAATTTTCGGATGTGACAGCACTGGAAAGGAAAAAAACTGCATTTTAGAGAAACAATTGATAACTCAAGTTGTAATTTATTCATCAAAAAATGAAGAAAACGGTTTGATTACAAATCAATTCAATAATCATGCCTGCAAGTTTCAATGATTCGGAAAACATGTCATAAAGTTTTGTGTTGTTAAGCAGGGAAAAATATTTTTTTCAGAAATACTGTAACAGATTAAATAACATGCACAACTGAAATATAAAACACAAACAATTGTTAAAATTCTGTAGTTAATATGAATATATTATCAAGTTCATTGTCTTGCCTACAAATAATATGCAAAACAATCTCATAATTTATGTAATTATTTTTCCTTGAGCTATTTTCCCATTCTAAAAATCACCCAGCCAAGTACCTGGTATTTGTGAATCTTTTTCTATTAATTTTAAATAGTGGTTATTAATATAAAAAGTTGTAATGGAAAATTTACCTTTTTCTGCTTGTGTAAAATATTCCTTTGGTGATTGAATCATGTAACAATCTTGTCTCCCATTATCATGGGTCAGATTTTGCAACAAAATCTGCTTGACATTTCCCTGACCAAATATGCATGAGCTTTAATCTAATTAAATTTATAATGTTGCTTTAGCTTCATTTTATTGCAAAGTAAACTAAAGCAAGCAACAAAGAAAAAATAAGTTCAGTAAATTGTAATATGATAAATGGACATGAAAACAGAAAAAAATATTGTATCATTGTTACAACTTATCAAAAAGCTTTCCTTGGAATATACACTGCTGTCCAAAAATTAAGGGGCAGTGACCAGATGCTTTCACTTTTTACACTGTTTTTCGAATATCTACTGAAATTCTTGACAAATTGATCTTGAAATTCGAGGATGTAAAGCATATGTTTGACTTCAAGAACAGTAGAATCAGTATACTGCAAATAAAGCATTAATATATATTGAATATTTTATGGGATATAGAATTTGTATAAAATAAATTATAACTGCACTACGCATGTGTGAACTATACGAAAGATTTTTTTCATGATTTGGTAGTATATTCTATAGAGTAACGCATATAAAAAAAAATAGCCAAATATCGTGAAAACTCAGAAAGATACCAGCAATACAGTGAGCAAATTGACAAATTCAGTGGGGGGGGGGGGGGGAATCCAATGGGATAAAAAAAAAATCTTTGGTATACTTCACGCATGTGCAGTTATACATTATTTCATACAAATGCCCATATTTTATCAAATATTCAATTCAATATATTAATTTTTTAACTGTAATATACTGTTTCTACTGTTTTTGAAGTCAAACATGCGCTTTACATCCTCGAATTTCAAGAACAATTTGTCAAGAATTTCAGTAGATATTTGACAAACTGCAAAAAGCGAAAGTGTCCAGTCACTACCCTTTAATTTTAGGACAACAGTGTATAAATAGAACCAGTACATGATTTTATAAAGCAAAAAAAGGAAGAAGATAATGTTTAAATATGTTTAAGCTTTTAAATAAATTAAATCTTTGTTTTTAACAAATAATTCAGAAGATTTAAATATTAAAATTTACAGAACTTTTTATTTTTTACTTTCAAGGAACACATTCTTTATAATGGTTCTTCTGTGTGGGTTAAAAGAAAACATTTCTCACTTATGAAACATGAAAATTATATACCTGCCAAGTTTTTTTTTTTTTTTAGGAAACTCCCTTTAAATATATATATATATATATGCATATTGAAATTATCTTCCTTTCTCTCTTACATTCAAACAGTTCTCCCATTTCCTGGACTATTTTACAAAATATATAAATTTTCAACAAAACCATAAATTTGACCAAAATTTTTATATTTTTTATTGAAAAGTAAATCTGTTACAGTAGGTAATTAGATGTAAATTTATTTTTCTAAAAAATAACATTAATTAGGAAAGACCATATTCTTTATTTTAATGCTTAGAGTTAAGTGTTAAAGAAAATACCTTTTTAGATTGATTCTTATGCGGAAATATCTGTAAAAAATATTTTTTTCTGTTTTATTTCTCTCTCGCTCTTTTTAACTTTTTTATATTAATCTATGTTTTAAATTGCATGATTGTGGATTTCAAATTTTGAACTCCTAATGTTAAACTCATTTTTACACACTTTTATTTAACTTAGTTCATATATGTAAAGATGGAATTCTGTACTCAATTTTTCACCTACTTAATTACAAACAGTTATATGTTCCCAATAATAAGACAATCTTTTCATATTTTCAGAACTGAAGTATCAATTAATAGATTCATTTTTATTAAATTTTGATTATACATTGATAAAATGAATTAAAAAATCCCACAGAATCCACCCAATTTCAGCAATTGCCATCATAGTCAGAAATGTAGTCAAATTCTTTTGTGTGCTGAAATTTATTTCAGTTAGAGAATGCATAACACAGTTGAAAATTTACCTTCAGCAATGTAACATGAAAAAATTTAGTCAGTGCTCATAGACAGTACTGTAATCAAATTTTTGTGTGTCTCCCTGAAAATGAACAATAAATGCTATGCACACCATATTATGCAATAAGCATCTTGTAGTGCACTTCACAAATATATATCAATTTCATTATGTTCGAAATAGTATAACACCATTAAAATACATTGCAAATAGTTTTCTCCTATAGAAGATAACATAATGGAATTTGAGTGTCTCTGTAAACAAACGACAAATGCCACACACTTCATTTTCACATAGCAAATATGCTATAGTAAACCTAGATAACATATATTAATTACATGGCAATCTGAGGTGTATTTAAGAGTACATGGCAGAAAAGCTGAAGTCAAACACTTTTCAACTATGTTGGAAAGTCTTTTTAAATTCCTTGATAACAATCCATTAATTTTCAATTTTAATGTTTGGTTTTGTGATATGTGATATTATATAAAGAAGGTGAATTTTCATTTATGAAACATGAATTTTAAATTTGGCTTAGAGTTAACTTTGACAATTATATATCATCATTTCTTAAAAGTGTGTTTAAAAAATATTTTAAAGATTAATTATAGTTGCAAATAAAACTACCATGTAGGCACCAAATGGGAAGTCATTCAATAAAGTAGTTTAGGAATTGCAGATGTAAAGTTTGGATGTCCTAATGTTAAATTTGTTTTTAATAGTTGCAAAACACACTACAATCCAGACATATTTTAAGCATAATTAAAAAACTGTACTTGGTGGAATGAGTCAAAATTTTGGATAAGTCTATTCTTGTCATAAATTTTAAAATTTACTTTCATAATTTATATATTATGAAATTAATATTCAAAATAAATATGTATTACAACCTAGCCAGTTGGCCTATTGTCATCACTATATGTGAATAGTAATTTTAGTTTTATTTAATGACAGGAATTTTGTGATCAAATAAGGTGTAAATTATTATTCTGAAATAGTGGTGAGAAATGGCATACAGGCGGATTTCTCACTTCTGGCATTGTGTAATATGATATTTGGGGGTTTAAAACCAACATATTTTGTATAAAAAATGGTTTTATGATGTATTTTGCCCAACTCTGACATCATGTACCCATATACTAGTTTTCAGAGTCTCCATCTATTGAAAACTATAGCAACATTCTCTTCTAAAAATAAATGATTCCAAATTTTAATCTTCTGAATCATTTCTTTTTCAATTTTCCCTGACTTTTGCTAAATATTCTACATTTTCCTTGACCATTTTGCGATTCCATGATTCTACCTGACTTTCCAGGTCACTGGAAACTCTGTGGGTTCTAGCAGGTTATGAAGAAGAAGAAAGAGGGAAGTATACACATTAATGGAAGGATCCAGACAGATTTTTGTAAAATAACATTTTTACCTGATATAATCAGACAAACATACCAATAAGCTGTGCACATCTGACTGCATTCTAACTACATATAATGAATATGATACCATGTTTGATTTTTCACAGCACTTCTTGGAGACAGTCTGAATTAAGATTGAATAAAAAAACAGGAGAAAATTTTACCTGCCTACTTCTGATGTTAAAAATTTATAACTAAGTCAAAAATATCTATTTTTCAACAATTATTTTGCAAAAATAATTTTCATGTTGTTTGTATTACTTAAATTAAAGTTTCAGATAGCCATTAATGAACAAAATATTTTATAAGCAAGCTTAATTTAAATTCTTCAAATATACAAACAGTACTTTGTGAAAATCTTAATACCAATTGCTTTATCTCAAAAAAATATTAGTATTTGTTAAGAAGGCGAAAATGTAATAAAAAAAAATAGCCACTGGCACATTAATGATGAATCACATAATTAAAATTTTATTTTTAATGTGTTTTTCTTGTATATAATTGCAATTTTTTTTAAGAATTAAGTTTTAATATGATAGTTAACTTTAAAACATGATTTGAAAATTTATATATTTCAATTAATTGTAGAGAAAGAAGTTTCACTTCTTGCATATATATTTTGTTACCCTCCCCCACCCCCCTAAAAAAATAGTCCAAGGTAGGTCCTGATGCACCTGAGGCTTGGAGTTTTAATTTTTTGAGATCCAGGCCCCTGGGGCCAGGGACGTAGCTTTAGGGGGGGAGAGGGGGGACCCCTCCCCAATAAGTTCAAGTAGTAGGGCGCCAATTAAAGTGATTAATAAGTGATTATACAAACACTTTATTTTAAATCTTAAATTAGAAAGTAAGTTACTTTTAACACACAAAATTTGAATAAGGGGTTTAATTTTAGATTTGTTACTACTTCTATCCTCACCCCCCGGCCAAAAAATGGTATACTTGCAAAAGGGAAAATTCTGAAAATAGGAATTTTAATCAATTGCGGATAAGTGTAATTCGATCCTTAGAAGTACAAATATTCCCTTCTTATCTTAGTAGTTGTTGGCAACCCTTTGTTGTAGAAAGAAAGTGTGAAGAAGTGGAACTGACTGCTGGGGGTTAGAACGGTTCTCCAATACTTTCATGTAAGTAGCCAAAGACTGTTTAAGGGCGCCGTCAGGCACCCATAAAGAAAGTGTTTAAATAGTAGTTGCAAGTAATTATACAAGAACATTATTTTGAATGTTAAGAATTGCAATCAATTGCAGGGCAGTAATGTAATTCGATCCTTAGAAGTACAATTCTTTCCTTATCTCAGTAGTTTTTGGTCACCTTTGGTAATCTAAAGAAAGTGTAAAGAAATGGAAGTGACTGGAGAGAGGTTACAGAACGGCTCAGAGAGGTGGGTGTGGCCTAGAGGTCTCCACGGGCTGAAATTTCTAGGGTCGGACACGCCGGGGTACAAACGAAAGCTGTCCTGCCCAGTCCGTTTTAAAAACCGAAAGTTTGGTCCGTCCCGGAACGGTTCAATTTCTACAAAAGAAAATCCAATTTTTCATAACATATAATTAAGATTATTTTAACGAATAGTGCATACATTTTTTTTGCGAAATTTTTAAAGTATATTTCAGACTACATGTGGGCAATCCATAGAATACAGAATGTCAACAGTAATGAATACTTAGACTTATAGACTTTTACATTCAAATAAAGACTCATTAAAAAAAATGTACTTTAGAGTAAAGATAAAAAATGTTTAAAAACATCATAAATTTTGAAGCTTTATAATTAAAAAATTAGATTAATGAATTCCGAAGAAATATTTTTAAAAGTTTATTTCCAAAGATTTTGTTACCAAAAATTCATTATCAATTTTAGTTTTGAATAAAAAATTGTCTGCCAGACACGTCTTAGGAATAATTAAATTCAGGTCCAGCCTGACCCGCGTATATAGAAAAAACGTACGCCTGAACACGGCCCGAGTCGACAGGAAAAATTAGGTGCCGGCTCAAACACAATGTAACTAACTGTCCGATAAAAATCTCTACGTTAGGCATATTAAATTTCTGTATTGATGTTGTCAAACTAGTATCGAATTGTGCAACATATAACGTATTCTGGCATAGCTAGGTCTATTGAAAATTGTTCATATTTCATCGGCTTAGTCCGAGCTTTTTAAATTTGATATATCGGTGCCGGTAGTCCCTCTTATTTATTTTTTTACCAGATCACCTAGCCTGTTTATTTTTTTATTATTAGCCCGCCCCATTTCAACGCTTCACTTTATTTGGCCAGGTGCGAAAATCGGACCGTGCAGATCGTGATCTCTAGGGTAGAGGTGTGCACGGGCCAAAATTTACAGGCCCGGCCCGAACGAAAGCTATCTTGGCCAAGCCCAGTCCGGTCTAAAAGCTAAAAGTTTGGCACGGAATCTGACCGGCCCGTTGAAATTTCAGAGAAAACAGGCCCGACCCAATGAAAAATCAATGAAATCAGGCCCGGCCCAAACTGACCAACTCAATTTCTACAAAAAAAATCCAATTTTTATTATACGATTAAGATTCTTTTAATGAATACTGTATGCATATTTATTGGAAAATTTTACAGTATATTTTAGAATACTTTATACATGCTACATGCCATAGCATACAGAATAGTATTATTAATGATCACTTAGACTCTTAGATTATTACATTCAAATGAAGACATTAAAAAAATTAATGTAGTTTAGAATAAATGAAAAAGACTGTTAAAAACATCCTAACTTTTGTTGCTGTATAATAAAAAAAATGTTTCTCTGTAATTTATTAAAGTATACTTCCAAAGATTTTGTTAGTAGAAGTTCATTATCGCTATAACAATTATTACGAAATAACTCGACACACCCTAGGAACAATTAAGCCTAGTTTCCACCCGGTCTGAGTACATAGAAAATAATGGAAGCCTGATCCTAGCCTGCCCGAGTCTGCTGAAACAATTAAGCCCAGGCTCAAGTATGATGCAAGTGTCCAATGCCGATTTCTACGCTTGACATATTTCTGTATTGATGTTGTGATCGGCTCATGCAGTATTTTTACTTATTCTCATCCCAGACAAATCCATTGAAAATTCTCTAAGAATCTCTAAGTCTCTAAGAATAAAATAGTATTGTAATTTTTCTGTAGAAATTATACTGATATTTTAAACAGGATTTCGAGACGCGCGAGTTAGAAATCTGCACGGCCCAGGCTTAACTTTTTTCTGCAGATTTGGGCCAGGACGGTCCAGACTTCTTTTTTTTCTGGGCCAAGCTGTGCTTGAACGTTATTCTTCCTAAAGGTCTGTGTCGGATTCCACTTCTCCGTCCACACAACTTCGAAATAAATCCGGTCTTTTGATATGCTGCCACCACCGATATGAATATGTGATATCGGGCACGATATTTGATGTATATTCAAGAAAAACCTAACTCTTTCAATTAAAGTTAAAGTAACAATTTATTAACAATATTTACACTTAAACTCGGATGTAAATTATCCGGTTTAACACTAAATCAAAACAATTACAGAAAACGCTCTACGTGTAATGTTAGACTACGTCAATTCATTCCGCACTGAGATTTCTATTCATCTCACACCCGCTCTCTCTTTCTTTCGAGAGATACCACTAAACACACGTGGCTCAGATCGTCCACTCTCAACGACCTTACTTCTTCACTACTCCGTTCAAACTAATTTCATCTCTCGTCATTCCCCAGCGCACCCGCTCTCCCTCTACGGGGCTGCTGTTTTATTTCCAAGGGTCGCTTGACAACCGTTCCTCCCTCTTGACTGATCTGTCTTCCTAAATAAAAGGGTGCACTCTCTTTCTTATCTATCAAAGACCACATTGCAATGGAAATACCTCTTTCATTATGTCCAAGTCGCCACCCTCCGGATTAAGATTTTTCTTAAACCAGACTCTAAGGGTACACAATAGATACAGATACAATACGCTAATCCCTTAAGAATAGCTTTCAACTCTTGCACCTGTGAGAGAAACCTGACAGTCTGCATGGACCGAAATTTGCAGACCAGCATAAAAATCAGAAAATTAGGTCAGAAAATTTCGCACAACAATTTTTGCGAAAAATGAATATATTTTTAAATGGCCATTATTCTACAATTAAAATTCGTTTGTGGTAGATTATCAATCGGATCAAAATTTAATAAACTTTGTTCTAAAAAAAAATGTTTAATTCAACCTTATTTAAAAAATACTTTGAATTCGCTGTTGTAAAAGATGAAGGAAATGACACAAATGAAATGGAGAATTCTGGAGTTGATGTAAAACTTTTTTTTAATCAGATTTATCTATTACAAATATTTTCATGCAAGTGTTAGTATATTACTGTAATATTCCGTTAATCCACCCTCCTGATTAAACCCCCTATTTGTAAACAAATGTGAAATTATCTAAAATTGCCAAGAAAGCACCCCCTTCCCTCCCACAAAAAAAAAAAAAAAAAAAAAAAAATCCTGCCCTGCAAATCAAGGTTGATACCAAGTATTTGTCTGTGAGTATTTTTTTCACCGCATCAGAAAGGCACAGCAATTCTAAACCTGTCATCACTAACCAGAGAAGTTGCCAGTTGACCTAGATTTAAAACCAGTTTTTCAACTCTCAAAGACCAAGCCCAATTCATTTTCAGCATTTTCCCAGTACAGTTGCATGTGGTTTATCTTTCGTTCTGCTTTGCTGATTGTTTGACCTGTGATTTTATCAAAAATGCCTGGCAGTTATACTGTGAAAAAAAATTATCTATGATAGTTTGGCATAAAGGGAATGGTGCTAATTTGCATGCCACGTCAAGGCATTTTAGTACTGACCGAAAGAAAATTAAAGAGTTACTTTCAAAGGGAAACAGACTATTGCAAAACAATTATGGGCAAGCTCGTACAAAACAAAAGCTCAGATTAGGCCAGTCATTGATTTCTGAGGAATTGGACGATCGTTGTTCAAATTTCTGGAAACGGAGCATGTAGTTGGTCATGCTCTTAGCAATAAGATGCTGCAGCAAGAGGCTTTTCACTTAGCCAAAGAAATTGGATTACATGACTTCAAAGCATCTGACATGCTCCTTTCTAGGTGGAAAAAAAGGCTGAACATGACCATCTAAATGGCAACCAACAAAAGACAGAAGACCCCACAAGGAGCCCTTTTTTTTAATCATTTCTAAAGTTTAAAATTTTAGAGTAAGAAAACACCTTACTCTGTACAGTATTAGAAACGTGGATCAGACGATGGTTCAGTTTGACTGCCCTTATTCAAGAACAAACAGCGTTAGAGGCGAGTTGTCTATTCGAATTGTGAATATATATAAGATAGAAAAGTGCAGGTTTACTGTCACTATATGTGCACCTGCTTCTGGTTACAAAATGCCATTGTTCATAGTTTTCAAGGAACCAAGTGGCAGAATTCCCACTAAAGTGTACAATACCTTAAAAATACTGGAAAATGTAAAAGTGACTGCCACTACAAATGGCTTGATGAGCACTGAAAAATTATCTTCCTGGTTAAGCAGAATTTGGGAGCCAGATGGAAATTATGTTTCCCACCTGCTACTTTTGGATAAAGCTCCGATTCATATAAAACAGGAGGTCTGACAGTACTGAGCAATGTAAATACGGAGCTCATTATTATTCCAGGCAGATGAAGAAGTATTGTCCAGCCAGCTGATGTACATTGGAACAAACCATTCAAAGGTCATTTAATGACAAAATGGATGAACTATATGCAGTTAGGTCTGAAGACTCCAAAAGGAAACTTAAAAAAGACATCCAGACAGGATGTCATAAAGTAGATGTTATTTGTTTGAAGTAAAGTTTCTAAAAATATAGAAAAATCTTTTAAGGGTGTATTCAAATCCAAACTGCTTATTTTGAGACACATTTGTAAATTCATTTTTGCTCTAAAATGCATCCAATTGGCAGGTTCTCTTATTCAGAAACTTTATAATGTCCGTATTGTCTCGATTTTTTTGATAAAGGCAGAATATATTTCAAAAAATGCTGTCAAAGCGGACATTTTGAACCGAATTTCCCAAAGCGATAGCACTGGAAACAAAAAAAATGATCGTACTGTGAAAATAATTGTCTGTAAATCAATTTCTAATTAATTGAACGAAAAATAAAAACATGGGGCCCGTATAAATATCTTTATAAATCACGCCGCCAAGTTTCCTGTTGTTACTTTTAAAAATGAGTCTGAGAATGTGTCTCAAAATTTTGAATTGTTGAGCGTGGAAAAATATTTTTTTTGAATACCACCTTAAGTGCTGCCGAATTTCAAATGCCTTAGATGGTTCTAAAAATGGCGAATTTAATGAAAAGTTTGCAAAAGCTGTTGGCCCATTGTCTGCTGATTTAAATGATGAGATGTTATGTGATGATGAATCTTTCGATGGATTTTCCACAGGTGACGAAGATAGCAATTCTATTTTGTATATATGTTATATTGGATGCAACCCACTTATAAAAAGCATGCCAAAGTAAGTGTAAACCACTAATAAAAAACACAGGTGTGCCTTAAGGAGGGAGCTCCACGCTCCGCACATTGCCTCCTCTCTTTTATTATTTAATATTTAGTCATTATAATAATACATATTTTCATTTTTCCTCAAATTGAATAAAAATGCATATTTTGCTATGATCGGCTATTAGCATGCACCTCCCCACTACTATCATATTATATATCCTTTTAATCCCATATAAGTGCCCTCTTCAATTATTTTATGATTTTTCTTCATGGGGTGGGGATTAATGGGATTTTAGAGTAATCATTAATATATGAGGGGATTAGAATGACAGTGGAGTAAGTCAATATTTAGTAATTTGAGAAATGAAAGGGTTTTGTGAAACTTGACATATTGCCATTGCATTAAGTGATCAAACTTGTTTTGCCCTCTAGCGACTCCCTAAGTGAACTATGACTTATTTGACTGCCGCACTGAACAGAAATTAATATACATTCAGTGAAAATATGGTTTTCCAGATATTTCGAATTTTTGACTTACTTCACTGTCATTCTAAATTTCTAACCTCCTCATATAAGATGGATTATGGTCATTTAAAAATATTTTGTATTCTTTCCACAACTCTCCGAGAATTTTTCTGCATTTCTCATACAATCCAATGATAAATTTGATAATTGATAACACATAACTTGCATATATATATATATATACACACACACATATATATATACAGTGTGTCTCAAAAACATTGACCTCAACTTTTATTCCTTAAATATTAATCATAGACATATATTATAAATTACAAAGTTATGTAAAAAAGGCACAGAATTTTATGAAATCGATTAAATTTTTGTAGGGGATTAAATTTGAAGAAATACAAAGTTAATATAGAGCAGTTCACATTCACATCACGTGACTTTTACCGTAAAACGTTGAAAAAGCTGTAGGAGACACAAGTAAAAAAAGCATTGATAAAGGCATTGATAAATGTCCTACAGCAATAGTAAAAACCTGTTTGTGTTGTCACCTTGCATAACTCCAATTCTATGTTCAACGAAAGAATCCTCCCCCCCCCCTCCCACACACACTCCAGGCACACACACACATGTCCCCCTGTACAAAAAAATTTCCAATAAGTAAAATGTGCCCATACACTAATATAAGGTCATGTACAAAATTTCAGCATTTTATCATAAAAAGTCGCAGATATGAAAATACATAAATGCTGACTTAAACCACTTTTTGATGCCAGGATATGGGTTCACAAAAAGGAAAAATCATGTTGGATGATCGCGTTTCAGAGGTTATACACAAGTTATGAAAGAGAACAATGATTGCATAAATAAATAATAATTGTGTTATTTGAATGGCTCCATGCAAAAAGGGTTTCAGTCAACTAAACCAGTTTTGAGAAAGTTGAAAAAAACATTGCTGTTTTAAAAATATTAAACCAATCAAAATGATTTTTTTCTCTTTATAGACACATTACTAATCAAACACCGCTGAGAAATTTTTTTTGTTTAAATCTACCCTATAAGAACAAAAATCTGTGGTTAAGTCAATTTTGACAATTTGGTGACTGAAGCCCTTTTTGCATGGAGAGATTCATTTATTGATACAAAAGTATCTAAACTGTGTAGAAATAATAACTTTCAGAAACAACTTTCTCATGTAATGACGCATCTGTTGCGACTATGTGACACACCGATCAGAGGCAGATATTTGCATATGCAAACATTTCTAAGCTGTTTTAATGTTCATTGACTGTGTCATTTCCAAGTTTTATTCTATAATTCAACATGTAAAATTTTAAGGTATTTTTGAGGAAGCATGGTTTTGTACATTTGTAAATAAAATTAAAGATAAGAGCCATATTTTATTTGCTTATGATACATTTCTGCATCGCATCATCTGCACTCTAGCTGTAAACATTTACATTTCAATTTATGATTAATCCCTCACCAACTTTGTTTAAACATATCACTGCGACTTTTTATGGTAAAATGTGGAAATTTTTAGATGACCTTATTAGTGTATCGGACACATTTTACTCATTGGGAAATTTTTTTTGTACGGGGGCCATATAAAAATTTTAATTTTACAATTCTTCAAATTTAATACCCTGAAAATTTTAATTGATTTCATAAAATTCTGTACCTTTTTTACGTAACTTTGTAATTTATAATATTTGTCTATGATCAATATTTAAGGAATAAAAGCAGAGGTCAATGTTTTTGGGACACCCTATATATATATATTATTTAAACTTATATAAATAGCAATAATGTATGTCATAATTTCAATAATTTAATAGAAAAAAAAAAAGCAGAAACCATTCATCCAACAAGCAGTTTAAAAAGTCCTTCCGGCCTGTACCGGGAGGAAAAGGTAGCTTTCCTATATCTTCGTTTTAAAATTTTAGCTAATGTTACACGAAAACAGCAAGTTAAAATGCAAAGAAACGTTTACAAAAGATTCGTTAATACTGAATTTGAATAAGAAATTCGCCAAATTATTGAGCAATAGCCAAATTGGCTTCATTTATAAAGACTTATTTTGGTCGCCAAATTTGGCGATATTTCGCCAAATGTCGTCAATTTTGGTGCTAACGGATATGAATATATAGTTTTATGCGTATGATTGGGAAAATTATTACAACAATGAAAGAAAATAATTTGCGAGTAATCGCGTTAATGTGCTGTTTTGTTTCAAAATGTCAGCCACCCTAGAATTTCAAACTGCTCTATCTCAGCCATTTTTTAAGATAGAGGTAAACCAAAAAATGCCCTGGAATCCTTGTATCAAGGCCTAACACGTAATTAAAAAATAAATTTGAATTTTTAATTTTTTTGTATATTTATTTTAGTTTTAAATTTTTAAATGGCCGCCATCTTGAAACAAAATGGCGGACCAAGCTGGCCAGTCGAGACATTGGTTAGCTTAATACACACAATTAGTTTCATCAAAATTGATTTATAAATATGAGCGTTATCGTATGACATAGGTCAGATATATATAAATCAACATTTGAATGGAGGGTGGTTTTGGGGTCTGGGGGTCATGATCGGTGAAAGTATATCGAAACTTTCCGGAACTGCTTTCCTCCGAGCGGCTGCAATAGGTAGCTTTATACTTTTTTGTATTGAAAGCTACCTAAAATGCATTACATCCATGCATTTTACAAACATTACTAGCTGCTCACAAATAATGCCAATCTGATGTTTGCCAAATCATCCATAGTACTTGGTTTTGGTGATAAAAATCTTTTTGGCATTTCTACCAGTAAATATGACGGATTTATTAAGCATATTTCTTATTTTTTCCCTATAATTTTTTGAGAATGTGCTTTAAGGAGATATTTTTCGTAAGATAGGTAGATAATGTAGTCTAATGAAAATATTATCTTTGCATTTACAAAAAATAACACATAAGAAATTAACTTTAGTTAATGATGAAATTTTTGAATAAAGAAATGTACAGTCATTTCTGTACAGTCAATGTACAATCATTCACAAAGTAAAAGATACACCTGCCTTTACAATAAAATCACAACAAAGGCTGTCTTCTTTCTGAATATAGGTGCAATTTTTGAAATAGAGATCTTCTACATATAGAGAAATTGTAACAACTTTCATTTTTTAAATGGCAACACCCACTTTTTACAAGTTCTGTGAGTTCCTTGGATCAAATCAACCTGGAAAAGTATATAGCTTATGCACTTTTTCTTAAATCTTCATACAGTTATAAAAGAAAATGTGTTAGTTCATCCATAAATTTAGATAAATATTTTCTTTTTAAGACTGTTGACCAGGCCCCTACCTGCCGGGCTTTTGCCCAGCTTGACGGGTTGATGCCTGGCAACAGGATGAGGACTCGCCTTACATGGGTGCAAGTAGTCTATCCAAGCAAAGATTGAAAACTTTTTTGAGTATTAAGAATAACCAACTGGAAACGCTAAAAAATTTCTGTCTTGTATTATGGCTAAAAATTGATCTTTTACAATAAAAGAAAGGGATTAAAACTTCTTCATAGTAAAATTGTTATTATTTAAGTACATAAAGTAAAGTTTACTATCAGTCAAAAATCTCTCCAAGACTGAAATCAGTTCTGAGAGTGAAGTCTTGCACTGATGTCGCCTGATCTCTGCATGGGGAAGATATGTTTGATAAGCCTCTAGGGTCTAGGCCAACGTGGCTTTAGTGCATCTTGTTGCCTAAGTTGCTTTCCTTAGTTGGCCGGTTGCTAATTCATGTTTGGATGAGTCGATTCAGCACTGCACAGTGTAGCGAAGTCATGCCGGACAGATGTGAGATGCTGGAGTATTTACTAATTTCACGCTACATCGCATACCCATTCATCATGCCATCGCCACGAGAGTTAGTCTCGTAATTTAGAACCTTAATCAGGTGACAAGACCTTCACCTGACTAGGCACCTCCAGAGGTATGATTCACAGAGAACTTGGAGGACTTTGCACCCAAGACTGATTTTACATGCTCCGGGCACCATTAGTGTACATGATTAGGTAAATAACATTTAAATCTTACTGGGAAATGTACTAGAACATTCAATTAGAAACCAGAAAAACTGTTTAGATATTCTGAATATACACGCATACTGAATTTTTATAAAAGAAACTGTTATATGATTGTTTCAATTACTGTCTAAGATTTTCTTGTTTTTTGTTCTTGATACAAACATTAACAAGGGACAGTCCCCTTAGACCAGTAAAAAGTAAAATTTCTCTATATTTTAGAAACTAATAATAGGAATAAGCTCTAGAAAAGCATATAGCAATGTTTTTCATGATGCTGATTCTTTTGTATAGCAATCTAGTCTGGTAATCTTTAACTAAATACTCAGAGTTGCATATCTTGGTGTAAGGACCTTTACTAATTAACATTCATTTAATCAAGCATGCATAAAACTTCAAACGGCCACTAAAAGGAGATGGGTCTACTTTGATTTTACATGAATGAGGTTTGTGCATATTCAATGTAATAAACATATCATCAACTATAAAAGTAATTTTATACCTTCTTCTTTTACAATGAATTTTTAATTTTTTTAATATTTTCAACATATTTGTATATTGATGCCTATTTACTTCATTTCTCTACATTTATAATGCATATTGAAATCCCTGTAATAGAAAAATCAGCTTTGGATCTAACAAAATTATGGATTTTTTTATGAATGAAATTTGGCTATTTCTTATTGTTATTTTAAAACAAGCTAACACATTTAATTTTTAGATAAACTAGGGGATCTAAACCAAGGCTTCCTGGATTACAGAATATAGATGGAAACCATTTTTTCTTATTGAAAACTCAAATAGATGTTTTAGATGTAATTTTTTTTTATATTCCCTACTAACAATACCAAAAAACATTTTTATATGAAAAGTATGATATATGTATTTAAGTAAAGTTTTGAAATTTATTTAAAATGGTATAATTTCATATTAGCCAAATAGCAGGAGATAATAGCCAAAGAAAGCAGCAAAGATTTTGCTACTTACAGCAGCCTTTTTAATTCTGATTATTTCAGTGGTTTAAGCACGTAGTTCGATTACATGTCTCTTACAATTCTGTTTTATGTATATTATTTTATTTATTGATGGAAGTTTTAATTTGGCCATGAAATATTCGTAGTCTGCACTATAAGAAAATTCTGTAAAGTCACACATTATTTCTAGCAACGTTCCATGTTTTAACAGGTTTCCTGCAAAAACAAGTTTCTTTGCAAATAGTTTCCTGAATTCAGGGATTAAGCTTTTTTTTTGGCGTGGCAACATCTCTGCTTTTAGCTTTGGCACACTGCCATCTTGGCTTCTCGAGGTATATCCAGGGACCGATTTACAAATTTGAGGCCCCTGGGCACAGATGCTTATGGGAGGACCCTTTGCACCTATGCTTACAGTGGCCTTGAGTTTAAAAATATATTACTGAAAGCGGTATGAAAATTTTCCTGACAATGTATTGCAATATCTAATAATCTGTGGAAGACAAACAATCAATAAATATCAGCTGCCACTGGACACTGTCAAAAACCTGCCATTTTATTCTTTCAACCACAAAGTAGAAGACGTTCTTTTCCTAGGTAAACTATTTAAAAATTTTATTTTAATCTAATTGCAAGTAATAATAGTCAAATGGTACTGGGTAACTTTGCAAGGCGCACAAATTGTAATCACATTGTATATACATTGTTGCCTGGAATACATTTTAGCTTTATTTAATTAATTGTTCTTTATTTTTGGATTATATTCTTCTTACGATTCCCCAGAAAAACAGTTGAATAACCAAAAGAAAGGTATGTACGTAAAAATATTTTTAATCAATAATTGATGGGAAATTTTTTCACAATTCTGGGGTTTTTTTTCCTTTAAGCTACAAGCTTTTAACTTCTACAATCTAAAATTAGTAAAATTTACATACTGTTTAAAAGTATTATTATTTTTTTTATGCTTTTGACTTTTAAAGCTGTATATATAACTTTTTATACCAAATAAAATCCATAAATGGGAGTGTAAAATAATAATAATAACTATTATTACTTTTATAATTTGATGCATATATTGAAAGCAACAGAATGTAAGTATATAAAATACTTTTTCTGTCCTATTAAAAATCATCAGACAATATGAAAACAAAAAAAGGAGTTAAACCTATATTGCAAGAATTATAATATTTTAAAATGTACATTTACTCACATATGAAAAATATTACTCTGTTTGTATATTTGAAGTATGCCTGCTTTTTAAAAGGAATTAAATTTTAATCTTCAAACAATTTACTTTTTTGAAAAAAAAAAAAAAAAAAAAAAAAAAAAAAAAAACACAAAAGAACAACATTGTTTGAGCATTTTAAGATAACCTGTATAAAAAAATCTCAATATTTACACTAGTTATGGCTAAAAAATATATCTGTTGTTCTCACTGTAAGCAATGATTAAAAAGATACTTTACAGTTGTCCATCTCAAAAAGTTAAAAACATACTTTGTTTAAATTGTGCCCAATAATTTTATTAAATTAGTTAATGTTTCTATCTGCAATCTTTGTGAATTTATTATATTAAGACTGAACCTATTAAAAATATAAAAATATAATATTTTTATGAGTAATTGATTGCTCTTATGTCAGAATAGCAATTGATTAGCTTTAAAGTTTTGCCAACTGATTTTCAATGCATTTCATGAATTTTCAAAATATTTAACTTAAGAAAGGAAACATTATACAATTTAAAAATGAAACAACATATATTTATCTTAAAAACAAGTTTATTTTTAACATCAAACTATATTTTGCAAGAAAAAATTTAAATACAGTGACATAAAAAAAAAAAAAATAGAGACAAATTTGATGTTATAATTAAATAAATATATATATAAGATAAATATTAAATTAAAAAAAATACTTTTTATAAGTTAGATATTTAAAAATATTCTTAAAACATACAAAAATTACTTTGCAAAACTTTTAAGCTAATTAAATTGTGAGCGACATATCGACAAAAATCATAGATATATCAGAAACATCCCTGAAATTATATAAGATGTTTCCTTATATTTTCAAGTACTATTACTCGATTTCTGTGGGACTTTTCTAAATTCTTATAGAATGTTCCTGGTTTTTACCAGGAAGATGAGAGGATGTGAACATATCTAATTTTTTTTGGAAGATTGCTGATTTATTCCAGGAAGGTTACTGTCTTTTACTGGGAAGATTTTAGTATGTTCATATTTTTTTCTAGGAAGGTTACCGACTTAAACCTGGAACCTTTCTGAAGCCTTCTGAAACCTTACCACTATAATTCCAGGAAAGTTACTGACTTTTAATATTAATTTTTCTGAACTCTAAAAAAAGTTTTCAATTTTTTGCCAGAAATATTACTTTTATAAATTAGGCACATCAGCTGGCCATTATTTTCCAGGAACATTCCTGAATTTTTTTTACAGTGTGAAACAAACACTGACTGAATATGTTAACTATGTATATTGTTTTAAGAGCAAAAAGGTTATTTTTTTGTAATCCGGCTGCAGGTAATTAGATTTTAAAAAATCATGCTTGAAAATTATTTTAAAAACCATGAAAAATCAGTAAATTGAGATATAGTTTACAAACAAATTGCATTTGAAAGAAATTTTTTCCCCTTGACAGAAAAAATGTGAAATTGTGCGATGTTTAAAAGATAAAAATTTGCAGTAAAATTGAAAGTTATTGTTCAAGTGTTGCCACCATTGATATGACATCAACATTACTCACGGACATGTTTTTGCTTTGTAATTTAGATATAATCATTATCATCAGTACAATTATCTTATAGTTATTCTAGTTAGAATTTCATGTTACTTAAAATTACACAGAAAAATATTTTAATAATATAAGAAGTAGTCAGCAAATGCTGCATATTTCCTCTAATTCATTTAGAATATAAAAATAAGTGTAATGATTAAAGAGTTAAAAAGAAAAAAAAATCTGCTTTATTAAGATGTATTGAATATATAGGGCATCTCAAAAAGGTTGAAACATGCTTTATTTTTTTTCCTGTTGGTTATTAATATGTGAGGTAAATTACAAAATTGTTTAAAATAAGGTAGGAAATAAGATTATGTTAATGTCTGCACATTGATTTTCAAAAAATTACACTTTTTAAATTTTTATGACTCCTTAAGACAAACTTGGTCAATTAGAATTTTTTTCCATTTCTTTCAACAAGACCATTATAAAAATCTGCTCTATCTTTAGAATTAACTGTAAAGTAGAGTCTCGAAAATCAAAGGTAATTAACTCAGATTTTCCAAAAAAGTAGAAAATTCTTACCAATTATAATTTTACTCAATTAGGATGGAAAAGAATGTACATACCTTTATTCCTTTTGTAATGAAATACAGGGTACTTTACAATTAAAAAAAATTTCAATTTTTAGCGGCTTTAACACATTACTTCTTTTTTTAGATGCAATATCTAGTCAACGCTTAAAAATCATAATGTGAGCAGGGGTGGCTTCATTTTGCTGTTCTATGTATTTTAAAGCCAGTTCTAAAGATGCAGAACCTTTGCTATGAGAGATTATTTTTTCAAATAGCAGAGGGTTGTTTTCTTCTGTATCATTACATTCCTCCCCATCTTCTATCATTTCTACAATAGTCGATTTAGGAATGTGAAACAAGCTAACTTTGAATAAATGACAGAGCAACTTACAATGCAACTGGTCACAGAGTACACCCCTAGCACCTAAGGGAACTTGGAAAAAGAAAAATCTTGTAGAGCTGGTTTAGAAACTGCTTTCAAACTAACTCCAACCCTTAGCCATTTGCCTGAACAAGAGAAAAAAAGGGTGGTGGGTGACTGCAAATGGCAATGACATTCCTTCCAAGAAGAAACGAAAAGAACTGGCATTCTTTTGAGCAGTGAAAAAAAATACATAGAAATTTAAATTTTTGACGCCTCGAATTAAGCGGAGCCTCAGACTTCTGAGACTTTGATTTTCGAGACTCTACTTCATTATGAAAAATAAAAATTATAAAGCTGACTTACATCACTTTTTTGTATCATTTTAAAGTCTACATCAGTAAAAGTAATAAATAACAAGTCAAAAAATAAAATTCTTTACACAGGCAAAAATCAGGAAAAGGGACAAACACATTTTCAAAACCAAGATATATCATTAAAAAAAGATATTCACAAAGCATTTTTAAAGATTTTTCGCCCCTCATTTTCAATACATTACTGAGCTCATTTAATATTGCTCCTGTAAATATTTTGCATTTCTCCGCCATTATTACAAGGATCAATTTCTTGTTTACATTTTTAATTTTATGTATGGTTCATATTCACAATGGTTAATTTTTAATTAAGCATACTTTTTTCGATTTTAAAGATACAAGTATGCAGTTTTTGATAATGATAGTGTTCAAGTAAAAGGTAAATCTTTCTAACTGACTAATTTTGTCTAGCTGAGTTGTATAAAAATTTAAAAAGTGTAACTTGATGAAATTAATGGGAGAATAATTTCATTAACATAATCTTATTTTCTACCTTACTTTGAACACTTTTGTAATTTACATTGCTTACTGATTTCTATCAGATAAAAAAAATTAAAGCATGTTTCTATCTTTTTAAAACACTCTATAAACTTAAGGCTGTTCATAAAGAAAAGCATTTCTCTAAGCTGCAAACCCAAAGTAATATACATTAGAATTTTAGATATTCTAGTTCACATAAATATGTTTTAACCATAAAAATAACAATTTCTTATTTTATTGAATTGATAGAATATTTGATTGGAATAAATTTGTAGCTTCAATATTGTTTATAAAAAGCACAAAAGAAAGCAGCCAACCACCATTTATTAAATTCAACATACAACAAAATAAAAAATACAATTGATAATGATTAACAAATAAAATTTCAGTAATATAACTAAAAAATTATAAATCCCATGCATTTGTAATTTACTCCAGTTTCTGTAAAACTTGTATAACAAAGGTAACATTTGGCAAATCCATAGGGGACTTTCGGACACTTTTATACATAAATTAGTTTTATACTTAAGGGGTATAAACGTTTTTAACCCCTTGAACGGCAGTGGTTCATTTTTGGATCACTTAGGTTCCAGAATTCTGGAATGCAAATTTTTCTTTTATTAAGTATAAAGAAAATCTTTTTCTAGTTTCAAATAATTTGTTCATAAATTCAGGTGTCTTTTAACATTTCACCAATAGAAGTACTTTTCCTCTAAAAGGGTTAAGTTAAATATTTTTATATTAGCTCAACATTTATCAATTGTAATATAGCAGCCAGGGGCAGTTGGGACTCGGTCCTGCATTTATTTCATGTATTTAATTTTATAAAATTAAACTTACTAACTTTTATTTTTAAAATGCCAAGTTCCCCGATATGTCTCCTATGGATTACTGTACATTTTGACATTTAAAATAAGCTCTTTATAAATGGTATCCTAAAATATTGGATGGACCATATTGTGATTGAGGAGTAGAACAAAATTATCTTAGAAATATGGCAGTTCAACAAAAAGGCTATTAGAAAATAAAATGATTTGTTTATATATTTATTTCCCCTAGAAAAATGTGTCACTACCCTGTGTATGTACAACCCTGTACATATCTATAAGTAAGAACAAGGTAGATTTATATATATATAACCATTACATAGTAATGTTAAACATTACTTGGATTCCATTGGAATGTAGAGCTATGATAGTCATATGTATAAATTATACATTCTATATGAAGTTATAACAAATAGAGCCGAAATAACTGAAAACATAATAATTTTGATTAGTTCATTAAGTATTATTCGTTTATTATTTGAAATAAAACTACTAAATAAGATGTTGATTAAGTTCTGTAAAATAGCTTGTCCATCCAGAGGAAAAAATGGTAACACGTTCAAACAAATTAAACCATTTGAAAACAATACCAAATATCTAGAAAAAAAATTAAGGCAAAATATAAAAATTTATCAGCAGGTTTGAGATATAATAAACAGCTATTGTTTAAATCATTGTTTAAAACTTTAGAAATTTGAATTACATTTTTACTTTTATAACAAATATTTAAAAAAAAATGTCATATTTCAACTAAAGATTACATAAAAAAAAGTTAGTAGTGATTAATGTAACACAATTAATTTCAATACAGATTGATTAACCAGAAAGAACAATAAGATGAAGATGACCAAGAATTGCACCAGAAAACAAAGCTGTAATATGCATACCTCAATTACATCAGATATATTTTATTAAATGTTCAATGTTATTACTGGTCTGTAGTACAGAACATGTCTCTATATAATGCACTAGGGAAGTGTAAGTGGGGCCTGTACAAAATTGAGCTGAGTGTTTCATGGATGGTTAAATATAAATAATAATGAACCTACCATACATGTCACAGTTAGTGTAAAAATAAATTATTTGGTACAACAAGAAGTTGGAAGAAAAATTTATAATGATCACAGCAAACATTAAAATCTCCCAATTTCATTTGACTGCTGTAGCTGAAGAGTTATGTGATTAATGTTATAAAGATACAGAATTTGTTTCCAAACATACTAAACTTAATTGCATGTGATTACTCATCACATGTACTGAATTAGTACTAAATAAACTCTATTTTTTTTTCAGCATCATTTGCTACCAGTTTCTCCCTGAGTGTCTAAATACATTTGAAAGAAGAAAAAAATAAAAATAAAATCCAAAAATTTTAGTTCAGGCTATACCTAGTGTCTTAATATTTATGATTTAAACTGCAATAATCTATCATTTTTAGATATTCCACACAAATGATTTTTTCTGTTGAAATTATAGCCTATAAGAAAATCGCATAGAGATATTTACTAGACCAAATAATCTGCAAATAAAAGCCCTATAAAACAAATCATGCAATAAAACTTACAAGGAGAGGTTCCGAGGTCGGTGTCACAGAATGTGGTAAATGTTTGTGTATCGAAGGAGTATCATTAGTATATAAATATATGAAAGCCATAAAGCACAATACTCAGGGAGTCTTGAGAAAAAAGGTCTCAAAGTGTAAGTTACAGTTTATAATCTGGTGAATTTCTTCCTTTGGCAAGCAGCTTCATAGTCTAGTTGATAGAGTGCTGGATTCAAAATTTTGGTGTTTTGGTTCAAATCCTCAGCAAGACTCATTTTTTGCAGCAAAAATTTTTATCAATTACCTTTGAATTACAATTCAATAAATATATATAATCATTGAAATTTACAAAAAATATAAATTAAATTATGTTTTGCATCATATAAATACAGTTTTAACTATGAAATTCTGCATGTTTAAATATTTAATGGAAAGTTTCTAAAAAAAAAAAAAAAAGTAGATAATTTCTATAGACCAGAATTTTTTGCTGTTTTTTAAAATTATTTAAAATTATATAAATGAATAATCTAGTATTTTTCACAGAGAAATAAAGTATGTGATATAAATCTATAATTTTTATTTTAATTTATTATACAAATATTTTAAATATTTCATGATTTTTTAAAAATATTCTTTTAAATTTTTAATATGATTTTTTAAAGTCTTGGATGTCTTTACTGCCTACATAATAACTACTTTTAGTAATTCAATACCTTTTTAGAACTTATTTTTAAATACATGGACAGTTTTTCTAATTATAAACACAAGAATCCAAGATTTAAAAAATTCTCAATTAAAAAAAATGTTTCACATACAATGATATATTTTGAAGTACTATTATGATTGAAATACTATTAATATTAACAGAAATTTTTAATTTAACAAATAATTAAGGCAGCATGTTATAATTTTATGTAACATTTTAAAATTTATTTCACAGTGAAAAATAATAGTTTATGTATGCAAATAATAATAAATAAATTTTAAAACAAGTAAAATTTTGTGATCTGTTACCAATGGCCTATTTTTGTTTTATTATTTATTTAGACTTTACTTTTCAATAAATATGTAATGTAAATATGCAAAATTTCATAGTTTAAATTATATCTATATAATTAAACTCTATTATAAAACATATTAAACAACAACAAAAAAATAATTTGAATTGCTAGAAACAATTATTACATAGACAGTTATTCTAATTACAAAATAAAGAATCCGAGATTTAAAAAAAACATATTAAAAATATAGAAGCATATTTTTAATAAGACATGAAAATTTTTTAATGTTTGAATAATAAAACAAGATTAAAATAATATATTATCTCAGAGTGACCATATCTAGAGGGAGAATCTCCCTACCCTTTCTGCAGCAAAGATAAAATCATGTGTCTCGGGGCAAGAAGCATTCCACTCAATGTGCCAGTAGCATTGGTTTCTATGGGTTGGGTTGGGTTGGGTTGGGTTGATTATTGACGGCCAATTATCTACACTTGGGATATAGGCCCGGGGGGAGTGCCCTTCGTGGGGGTCTTTCTAAGGGAACCTAACCCGTATTTACGCATGGATAAATCCACGGCTCGAAGAAAACCACGAAAACTCCGAACGATTAGGCCGACGGGCGCGATTGGGATCGAACCCAGCACCTCCCGTCAACCAGCTTCGAGAGCAGAACCTCTCAGCCACTGGTGGGGCATTGGTTTCTATGGATGATATTAGACAATTTCATGTTTGTGATTCAAAAATATCATGGTAGCAAGCTGTTGTGCTTCTATATATTTAAATCAAGAGCAAACAAAACAAGTTCTGTTACCTTTCATCTTTATGTATTTATTTTTTATTATTCTTTTTTAATATTTAAATGATCTTTTAATATCATAAATGTACTTAATAATAGTACTTACTATCATCTAGTGTTATCAATTTAAATATTAAAAGTGTAACTATTTGAGAAAGTTTGATTAATTTGCATTTTAAGAAAATCTCATATAACAGTGCTTGGCGATACAAATTTTCGCCAAAAGAAACTTGTTTTCTATCTTTTAAAATGTAAACAGTTATGTTTAAAAAAGTAATTGTTCTTATTTTAGATTAAATTAATGCTTTAAATAAGTATAAAGATGTGTATATAAATATCAGTACAAAAACCCTTAATGGGTTAAAAGTTGTAATGCAGTACTGTCTTTTGGCTCTAAGAATTTTAAATATGGGTCTTAAAAGCAATGATATCAAATTTGAGTGACACTATGTTAATAATTTTTTTTTAAATCATCATTTTCTTTTTAGTTTTATTTATATTCACAGGTGCAATTATTATCTTAACATGAAAACATATATAAAATTTATTTGCTGATGCTTTTTCATTCACATCTTTCATGAATACAATAAATATGGGTTTTAAAAGAAATGATATCAAAATTTGAGTGACACCTTGATGTGAATTTAATAGGACTGTTTTAAATTTAAATTATTTTTGGTTTGTCTTCTAAAGTATATTTACACATACAAACAATACTTTTAATTTTTCAATACACTTAAATATATTACTTTCACTGAGCCTATATTATGTATTGAAATGTATTTATTTCAATAAATTGATTTATCTTTTTTGCCACGCTATCCAAAATCATAAGTAAAATTTCTGTAAATGATTATTTTGCGTCATAGTATCCAAACGAAGAAAAATGTATGCAAGTGGATAATATGACGCAAAATAATCATTTACAGAAATTTTACTTATGATTTTGGATAGCGTGGCACTAAAGATAAATCAATTTATTGAAATAAGTACATTTCAATACATAATATAGGCTCAGTGAAAGTAATATATTTAAGTGTATTGAAAAATTAAAAGTATTGTTTGTATGTGTAAATATACTTTAGAAGACAAACCAAAAATAATTTAAATTTAATATTAAAACAGTCCTATTAAATTCACGTCAAGGTGTCACTCAAATTTTGATATCATTTCTTTTAAAACCCATATTTTGAATTCATGAGAGATGTGAATGAAAAAGCATCAGCGAATAAATTTTATATTTTTTTTCATGTTAAGATAATAATTGCACCTGTGAATATAAATAAAACTAAAAAGAAAATGATGATTTAAAAAAAATTATTAACATAGCATCATTCAGATTTGATATCATTGCTTTTAAGACCCATATTTAAAATTCTTAGAGCCAAAAGAAAGTGCTGTGTCACAACTTTTAACCCGTTAAGGGTTTTTGTACTGATATTATTACTTTTTTGAAGTTATTGATGAAAATGTCAATTAGTCGAAACTAAGCAAAGGGTATATATTTATTATATTAAAACAGTGGATATTTGGGCCACATCGTCATCGATTAAGCTGGCTTCCTGTAATCAATTATGCGTACTTTTTAAATATTGTTTTGGCGCCATCTATTGGCAAATAATATAAAGGAAACTTCTCTTGAAATTGTATTATTTTAAGGGCATTTGTAAAAAAGAAAAATAGCCATATAACTTTAAAATTTTATTCAGTGAAATAAAATGAAAATTATTATTCTTTTTCATAAAATTTTAATTTAATGTTATCAATTTTTAAAAACTTAGCTTATATCCACTTAAATTTTGCTTGCATTATAAATAAAATGATTTTTTTTTCAAATGTAATTAAAATATTAAATTTTGTAATGTGTGAAATAATTTTCAGCCATACTAATGTAATAGTTGTAATTAATAATTTACTTAAGGAATAAAAAAATTATTTTTATGATAAAAATTTAATATAGTTTTCTTTAGGCTAGGCATATTAAAAAAAAAAAAAAAAAAAAAAAAAAAAAAAGAAAGAAAAAAACACAAAATTCAGAATTTATTTTGGAATAAACTTCTATAAGTTTAAATTATATAAATCTATATAGTTAAAATGAAATAGATTGAAAATTATTATTATTTTTGTAAATATATTCATTAACTATGAGAATTTCAAATTATGATAATTATTTCTTTTTCAACTTTCACCATTAATCAATTTAATTTTTTTCATTATATTTCCATTATAAATAAAATAAGTATTTTTTAAATGTAATTAAAAAATATAAGGTACATATAAACTCTTTATTTTTCTTATATTTTAATTGCACTTAAAAAAATAATTATTTATAACGGAAACATAGTCAAAAAATTAAAGGGTTTACAAGGTTAAAGTTGAAAAAAATAAATAATTATAACAATTTGAATTTTTCATAGCTAGTGAATATATTTATAAAATATATTCATTAACTACTAAAAAATTCAAATTGTAATAATTCTTTTTTTTTCAACTTTTGCCTTTTAATCCATTTAATTTTTTTCATTATAAAAAAATATAAGGAATATATAAAAACAATTTCTAATATATTAATGCAGATAAATTTTAATTTTAATATAATATTTGAATTTAACTTTGTAGGGGAAAAACAATTGTAATTTAATAAAATAATGTGAAAAAAGCAATTTTCAGCCATAATAAAGCAATTAATAGTCGCAATTTACTTACGGGATAAAATAGGATTTTTAATGATAAAAATTTCATGTAGTTTTCGTTAGGAATTTTTTTTTAAATAAGAGAAATTCAGTATTTAATTCAGGAAAAACTTTTTAAACTTTAAGTTATACAAGTTTATATAAAATTAAATAGATTGAAAAATATTATTATTATTTGTGTTAATATATTTATTAACTATGAAAAATTTTAATTGTAATAATAAAGCATTTTGAATTTTTAAGAGCTTAACTTTTACCCATTTTGTTTGCATTATAAATGAATAAATTAAATGATTATTAAAAAATATATATATACATATATATATATATATATATATATATATATATATATAATACAATTTTTGCTCATATATTAATCATTAATGCAGATAAAATTTTGATTTTCAACATAATATTTGAACTTAACTTTGAGATGAAATAAATTTTTACTTAATAGTAGAAAAGTGAAAAAATATTTTTCAAATGCAGTATGCATTTGCTAGCATTTACTGCATACTCCATTTCACTAATAATTTAAGTAAGGCACAACAACTATTTTTAAAAACTGAGAAAAATGTAAAATATAAAAACTATATATATATATATATATATAATATATATATATATGTATGTATGTATATATAATAAGCGAATGAATCTATAATAATTAATAATAACAAATAACATTAAAACAGAATAAGTCTAAATAATTTGCCAGTAGATGGTGACAAAACAACAAACGTAATTGATGGTACGAAGGAAACGTAAAGCGAATTCTCGCATAGGAAAAAGTAGTAAAGTGGTTCAATGTTTTCTTATGGGAAAAAGCATACGAATATAGTCCAATTTTAAAAGTGGATTATATAGAAAACAAGAGTTTTCCTATGTTAGCACAAAACAATATTTGCTTCATCTAAAACCGATTAATATAATATATAATTTTTTTTTAAAATTGTCCAAGCCATTTTGGAGATAACAGGTATGACGCCCTTACATTTACAGAAATTTAGTTAAAAATGAACTTCCAGATCTTAAAATCTACTGCATGTAGAAATGTATAAATTTCAGAATAGAGTCAGACCATAGGACTACTGTAAAAAAATCAGAACACTATGCCTCAAATTTGCTGAGATATTAAATGTCGGCGTTTAGATTTTCCTTTGATGTCCTTCTAGCTGTATATATAAGAGTGATGGAATCTTCGGTTTTGGGCTTTCGGTTTTCGTTTTTTTTACTGCATCACTCGAGAAACTACCATCTCTCATGATTAGAAGGACAATTTTTAAATATTACCTAAATTAAAAACTACTGCAATATTTGAAAAATTTTAAAAAAATTATCTTTTATAATTTTTAATTAAAGTTTTAAAAATATATATATGTATTTGTTTTACTTTTTGTCTTGTTATATCTTCAGAAAAGTTTTGAAATTAAAATTAATTTGCAGTGAAGTCTTATAAATCTTATTACATTACTAAAATTATATATATATATATAAATAATAGTTGGAAAGTTTATTAAAAATTACTTTTTTATCTAGCAAAAATTTAATAAAACAGTGTGTTATTTACTTATTGTTAAATCTATTTTTTTTTTTTTTATGTTTCAACTTGAATATGTTTTATACTTTTTAATGAAGTGCTTCTCATTTATTAATTTAATTTAGTGAATTTTTAAAAAGTAGGCTAAATTCAATTTGTTTAAATATTTTCTTCTCTTGTTTGTTTATAAAACTGTGCTTATGCATGATTTAGCATTTCAATTTGTCAGCATTACATTAACCTTCTCACCGCTGCGAACTGATATATCCGTTCATTATGCTGCAGGTTTCACTGCAATATTAGCATTATTTAAATTAACCCCTTGGGGACGAGCGACATGTATACGTGATGCATACGATGCTCAGAATCCTCAATTATTTGCCCCAGTTATTTTTTATTGTAAACTATGCCTTTTTTAATCAAAGCATTTTTGCGATTCAAATAGGCGAAAATTTCTCTTTTGAAAAACCAGTGTTAAAAGATTAAAAATTCTGTAAAGGACGCTCGTCCTGAAGGGGTTAATATAATTCTACAAATATAATGTAGTTTTAAAACAATAAGTAATGATTAGAAGTCTGAAGAGTTATATTTATATACGTAACTAATTTTTTTATATCATGTTTGAAATTTCATGTTTTTTTAGGATAAAAAAAAATTACAGAGAAAACAACATTACAATTTTGCCCTTTTGCTTGATGGTCAGGGGGTTAAAAAAAAGTATCATTTATGAAAGCCTTTTTAACATTTTCCAACATAGTTGAAAAGTATTTATGAATTTGGTTTGTCTGTCCGTGCTCTAACTCCCGTAAATATACTCAGATTGCCATGCAATTGATATACGTTATTGAGGTTACTATGGCATGTTCAGTATTGAAAATGTAGTATGTAGCACTTACACTTTAGGTTCAGGGGCACTCAAAAGAATGCCATTACATTATGGTCTATGGAAAAAAAATCTTTTCCAGTGTATTTTAATGATGCTACGCTATTTCAAATATACTGAAATTGATATACATTTCTGAAGTACACCACAAGAGGGTTACTATTGAATGTAGCATGTGTAGCATTTATAATTAGTTTTTACAAGGTAACTGAAAATAATTTCGTTATATTATTGTCTATGGGGAAAATTCGTGTGTGGTGCATTTTAATCATGTTACACTATTACAAACATAATTGAAATTGATATCATTTTCTAAGGTGCACCAAAACATGCTTTCTGTAGAATATGGAGTTAACACATTTACAGAGCCACATACAAGTACTGGGTTACATAATGGTTTACAGGGAAAAACTGTTTGCAGTGTATTTTAATTATGTTACACTATTTGAAATGTAATGAAATTGATACATATTACTGAGGTTTACTACAAGATACCTGTTATATAATATGACATGCATACCATTTATATTTCATTTACAGGGACATACAAAAGATATCAGATACAGTACTGTATCCAAAGTATTATCTATAAACGATAATTGCTGGAAGTGTGGTTTCTGTTAGGTACACATTTAACTAAATTTTTGAATTCTATGTTGTATATATAAATGCTATACATCATATACAGGTCTACACAAAAGAATTCTAAGCATTACTGTGTATCAGCATAAATTGCTTAAAGGTTTTTTTTTAAATCGAGTTATGCATGTTGAAGGTTAAATATATTTAGTATACTAAGAGTTATTTGTTGAATATAAATATAATCATATACAGGGCCACGCAAAGAACTGGATACATAGCCGCCTCAGTATAATAATTTCTGGTAAGTGCAATTTCAATAGTTTTCAGTGTGTTTTTGCTTGAATTAAACTTTAGCTTAATATGTGGCATGTATAAATATCTTAAGGTAGTATACAGAGCTCTACAAAATAATTCAATTATGTTTCCGTCTATTGGTAGAAACTGCTGAAGGTGAATTTTCAAATGTGTTATGTGTTTTCTTATACTAAACTAAATTGCAGCATACTATATAGAGTAGATACAAATCTATAGATTATATACAAGGCTGCACAAAAGAATGGGAGTATATTTTTAGCTATGGCCTGTAATTGCTGAAATGTGGTTTTCAAATGGTTTTGCCATTTTCTAAAACGTTCGCTTAGGTATTTTATTTACCTTATTAAACAGCAAATGTTTGTTAAAGTATTCTGTTAGTGTTGGAAAGTGTTTTATAATCTATGCTTGATGCATGATTTTTCTTTCTTGTTTAATTTAAATTTTATATACAGATTTCCAAAGAATGGAGAGAGAATGAAGATTTGTGAAACTAAAATACGTAGGGAAAATTCTAAAGTTACAACTTCTTCAATGGTTATTCAGTTAGATATTGCAATTAATTGAATGCCTTGTTATTGGTGTATTTGTTTGGAAAGAAAAAAAGTTGACATTTCTTTTTAATTAAAATGTCCTATGTAATAACAGTGTATTTCAATTAAAATAATTATTAAGTTCTTTAAAACCCTAATTTACAAAAATAATTTTGAATTGTTTGTTAATTTGTAATAATAATAAATTAATCACCTAAATTTCCTTTCCCTCAAATTTTCACCTCGCCCCCCCCCTCCCCTTACAGCACATAAAGTTTAATTTCTTAAAAACTAAGTTCTTTACTTTTTTCTGTGCTATTTGTTGTTTTGTATTAACAATAGAAAAAAAAAGTATCTAATGTATTAAATATAAATAAAACCATGTGAAAGACTGAAAACTGGGATAAATTATTAAAATAATATAATTCTTCTCTTTTCTTTTTTGAAAATCTAAATAAAAATTTAATCATTTATTTTATTTATTTATTACTGATGAGCCATTCTTTAAATGATAAAGAAATAAAGCATGAAATAAATAAACATTAGGATAAATATCTGTTGAAAATTCCTTTTATTTTGCTATTGATTTCTATGTCTGTCAAGCTTGCAAATTTCTAAAGATATTGCACTCTTGCCAAGTGCTGCAATAAAGCCAGAAGACTAGCATTGCTGCTAGTAACCTTTCATCGCCCAAATGCCAACTACCACGTGGGTTATCCTGACCCCACTTCTTACCGGCAAAAGCAATGGGGATGCACTCTCTAGATATGTTACTCTGAGTATACGTATTCTCTGAGTATACGTATTCTCTGGAATACTCTGAGTATTCCCTACGTATTTTAGTTTCACAAATCTTCATTCTCTCTCCATTCTTTGGAAATCTGTATATAAAATTTAAATTAAACAAGAAAGAAAAATCATGCATCAAGCATAGATTATAAAACACTTTCCAACACTATATAGATTTATATCACATATTTTAATTTATGTATGTCATTGTGAAAAATAGTAGATTATTCATTTAAATGACTGCAAATAATTTACATTAAGGCATGTTATAACCTTTTTTTACATATTTTCACCCCTTAAACACTCAAAAACTTGTGGTAAAGCAGTTTTTTCGAAATACGTATTGATTCAAAAGTTATCCGTCTTTTGGTGTTGGAGTGAATAGGCTCATTTTTAGCATATTGTTTGTGGCACGCATGTAGAAACAAAAGAATTGAGAAAGAGGAAGTCCAGGAGGGTTCATTATATGGACTTGGTGGCGAAGATTTTATGTAATTTGAAATTTGTCAGTGTTATCTATGTTTGTTTAAAAACGTTGTAAAACTTTAAAAACTTACCTGTTTTTCTCAAAACTCTGTTTTACAAATTGGTACCAAGAAGAACTCGAGACTGAATCAACCGATTTGGTTGAAATTTTCATGATTTTCTAGTATATACTATTTTGTAGTCTTTCATGGACATGTTTTTCAATATTCGAATTGTAAATATTATTTTGTGTGATTTAAATCCAAAAATTTTTCTCTAAAATCGACAACTTGAAATTTGAATGGACACCATTTTCTTCAGGATCGAAAAATTGATAAACCATCCAAGGACTACAAAATATCATAAATTTTAAGGATTTTTTTGGTATATTTTGTTGTCTATAAGCAAATTCCACGATTCATGTGGTACCCTGGAACAATTCGATTTTTGCACACCCCTGTATCAATGATTGCCAGAAGACCATTTTTCAACCACTTTGCAAATAAAAAATTGTTTTTAAAACCTCAAGATATGCTCTTTCATTTGCTGAAACCCTATTATTATTACTGTACAATTGCACTAAAGAAATTGCAACAGTGGAGAAATTTTAGGTAATCAAAAAAAAAAATGTTACAACATGCCTTAACAGCAAAAATAATTTACAATAACAGCAAAATTTTCTGGTCTATAGAAATATACATTGTCTACTTTTTTTAAAACTTTCCATTAAATATTTAAACATGCAGAATTTCATAGTTAAAACTGTATTGTATTTATATGATACAAAACATAATTTAATTTATATTTTTTGAAAATTTCAATGATTATGCATATTTTTTCAATTGTAGTTCACAGGTTATTGATAAAAATTGCAAAAAATGAGTCTAGCTGGGGATTCGAACCCAAACATAAAAATCTCAAATCCAGTGCTCTACCAACTAGCCTACAAAGCCATTTGCCCAAAGAAGAAATTTATCAGATTATAAACTGTGACAAACTTTGAGACCATTTTTCTCAAGACCTTCTGGTTATTGTGCTTTATGGCTTTCATATATTTATATACTAACTATACTTTATCAATACAAAAATGTTCACTGCATCCTATGATGCGGACCTCAGAACCTCTATTCAACGTGTTATGTGAGCGATATTGGTCTAACTGTGGATAATATGAGGATTGATGAATGTAATGTATCGAATAAATATGCATTTATCTAATGAATATTATAATTGTATTTTTTATTTAAAATTAATATATCTATATGTAATAATATGAGGGAGTCAAGTCTGGTGAAAAGTGTATTACTTAAATGAGATAACATTTTTGTCATTAAAGCATTTTATTTAAAAACTTAAGGAATATCTAACTTAAAGAAATGACTCCATTAACATTTACTACCAAACTTTTGGTAAAACCAGAATCATTTACCGACACCCAAAGTGGGTTCTGATAGTGACAGCAGTTTGCAGAAGAATGATCACACAAGGCAAATATTGTCGCAAAAATTGAGTTTACAGCATTATAGTGTTATATAGATGTTTTGAGAATAAATATTGGATAATTAGATTCTACTTCCCTATATGGTGGGGTGGTTATGAGTTTAACAGAATTAAGATTCTCATAGTTTTTTTGGTCATGAAATTCAATCTAATTGGAATATTAATTGGGACTGAAAGTAGGAGAGAAAGTGTAGTAATTAAGCTAAAGACTAAAACAAAAATATACTAATTAAATAGTTTAAACTAACAAGGAGAGAATCAAGCTTGGTAATCACAGATTTTGATTATTTTTATATATGTTGTAGGGTAGAAGTCCCTTAGTCTCAGGTTCAATGGATTTTATACAGTGCTTCTTAGTTCTCGAGAAATAGGGGGGTCTAATATTTTAACACAACTTAAATACTTACTTTGTAACAGAATTACTGCGTTGGTCATAGCTCATTTGTTATGGCATCTGCTTGTTGTTCTGCAAGCCCGGGTTCGAGACCAGGATGAGCTACATTTGTTTTTCTCATTTTTTGTTTTATAAATATACTTGGAATTCTAATTTAATAATCTCAATAAAAATTTTAATATCGTATATTAATTATAATGTTAATATATTTAAATTTAAATTAAATTAATTTGATTTTTAAAGCATTATTAACCTTTACCTCTCGACAAAGTTCCAAAAACGTTCTAACCCAAAAAATGGCACTTTTTCACAGTTACCTTCCCCTACTTCAAAAAGGATATTTTCGCAGGGAAGTTGCATTACTATTAAAAACATAGACACTCTTACAATTCTAGAAAGTGAGAGGGGTTAGGGTTGTAGTGAAACCAGTTTTGGAGTTTCATCTATCATTGGCTCGATTAGAAAACAAAAATAATAAATCATTTATTTTTCATTCTGTATATCTTATAAATATCGTCATTTACTAAGACGGAAGTTGCATTTCTTGATGAATGTTTCCTCATTTTATGAAATTTCCTAGTTTGCTTTGTAATTCTTATTAGTTAGTATGGATTGTATTTTCCAGTTCTTTTGCTGTGTATGATTTTCCAGAAATTCCAACATATATATATTTAAGTAAAATTTGAAATATAGAAATAAGGAGAATTTGCTATATTTTAAAAGATAAATATGTGTATAAATTATTATAAAAGTGACAAATTTCTTTATTTAAGAAAATTTTCAGATATACGTAAAACAGTACACTAAAAAAAAAGTTTTCATTGTTCTTTTTAAACAAAATAAAATATGAATAAAAAGAAATTAAAATGATCGATAGAAGTAAAATAAAAGTTTTGATTATTTTTTTATAATAATAATGTATACCATATTTTTATTGAATGAAGTTTTGATTTTTTTTATGAATGAAGTTTGTTATCATTTAATAATATAATTGTTATCATTTAATAATGAAATAATATAATAACATGGTAAGTTCTAGCCCTCGATTTAGAAATGGATCATATAAATTTTAAAGTGGAGAAAATTCTAGATGAATTTCATACCGTTTGGTGTAAAATCCATTTTATCTAGTTTCCACATACATGCAAAGTCATTTTCATGTTTAAATGAGTTCAATTTATAGAACGGTCATCATGAGGCGGAAAGATGGAAACCGCTATACGACTGAAGAAGAGGGGGAGGGGGGAATCCTATCTCTCGATTTTTTTCTGAAATTCTATTTTGTAATTTTTTTACATATTCAGGAAGTTGTTTTCTTTCATAAATATGTTCAATTTGCAGGTATTCTTATTCTGAAACCAGGAAATCGAACAGCGTTTTCTATTTTCTAATAAAGACAAATTACCTTTCAAACAGTAGTGTAAAATATAGCATTTTCAGCCAATTTCTGAGGCATGAAAATGGGAGAACATTCATCATAAGGCAGTAAAATCCACATTTCCAGAAAAATGGAAACTGCTATACAATTGAAGAAGGGGGGAGGGGGGGGGGTCCCTATACCTCGATTTTTTTCTTAAATTCTATTTTGTAAATTTTTTACATATTCAGGAAGTTATTTTCATTCGTAAATACGCTCAATCTGCAGGTATTTTTATTCTGAAAGCAGGAAACCAAACAACGTTTTCAATTTTCCAAAAAAGGGAAATTACCTTTCAAACAATATTGTCAAAAATAGTGTTTTAAGTCAATTTCTGAGGCGTGACAGTGGGGGAATATTTGTCATAAGGCAGAAAAATGGAAACCACTATACGATTGAAGAAAGGGGGGGGGGGTGGAGGGGAGGGTCATATATCTCGATTTTTTCTAAAATTCTATTTTGTAACTTTTTTACATATTCAGGAAGCCGTTTTCTTTCAAAAAGTAATGTAAAATATAGTGTTTTAAGCCAATTCCTGAGGTGTGAAAATGGGGGAATGTTCGTCATAAGGCAGAAAATTGGAAACCGCTATACAATTGAAGAAGGGGGGGGGGGGGGTACATATATCTTGATATTTTTCTGAAATTCTATTTCATAAAGTTTGTTACATATTCAGTAAGTCGTTTTCATTTGTAAATACACGATAGGGGTAAATACAGGGGTCTGTTCTGAAATCATTAGGACTCATTAAAAAAAAAAATTATTATTCATGAGAATAGTACAAACGATTAGAATTTTTCAAAGTAGCACCCTTCCGCATTTACACACTGCTGCCAATGAGTTTTCCAGTTTTCATACACCTCCAGAAACGCCTGGACCGGAATGCAGTTTAGCTCCCTCGTCACGGCCTGTTGAACCGCCTCTACCAAGCCTTGATGCTTCCCCTTGAGCTTGTAATGAGCCTCTTTGCCTGTTTTACCAAGTTTTACACAAAATTTGATCGCATATCACTGCTCCAGAAAATGCTCCATGACTCTCCATGACGAGGCATTTCAACAGGGGTTCACAGTATAAGCGACCTGCTCTCTTCAATGGCCGAGAGCTGACTGCCGATTTTTCGCAGCATTCTCAATATCCCTCTCCACCGATTGTACACGGACAGACTGCCTCTCATCTGCCCGTTCACTCGGGAAAAAACCAGTCCTACTAATTACAGAACAGATCCTGTACGTTCAATCTGCAGATATTTTTATTACAAAAGCAGGAAATCGAACAGAGTTTTCAATTTTACAATAAAGGGGAAGTACCTTTCAAACAATATTGTCAAATATAGCATTTTAAGCCAATTTCTGAAGCGTGATAGTGGGAAAACTCCTCCAAAAAGGAGCAGAAAATTTAAAATGCTTTACCATTGAATAAGAGGGACGAAGGGGAGAGGGTGCACCTGTCTCTATTTTTTTCTTAAATTGTATCTCATTACTTTTTTCGATGGTGTTTAAAATTTATCTATAGATGTCAGTCTAACATATGGGTTTTATTTGATGATCATCACATATTTAAATGTGTGTAGTGATGATTTATTTTTATGTGGTTTCTTTTTTTGTATAAATTAAGCTCCCGAAGGAACTTTTGAGCTTTGAAAAGAGGTGTTTTTTAGCTCTGAAAAGAACTGTCATTTTGTATAAATAACTAGTAAAATATATTGATTAGAGCAGCAATGTCATTAAATTTTTTAAATGAGTTTTGTTCTTTTTATAAACAAGTGATGTATGACATTCTAAAAAGCAATTTTTATCAATGGATTGAGGAACATCACATGATTTGCAAACAACTGTTGATCGCTTATGCAGGCAATTTTTATTGCAAACGACGCATCTTCTTGCCTTTTTTTTCATTTATTGGCCAGTTTTCATTAGTTGATGTTGAGGGAGTAGTCTTGGGATTTTCTACTTCAGATTTTTTTTTATGAGACTTCCTATTAAAGATAATCAAAAATCTCTCTGGCTTTCAGTGCGTTTTGATAATATATGCACGTTCAGCACTGTCATATCAAATAAATGGAAAAAATAGTTTATTCGTCCACTTAAACAGTTTATCTTTGAAAAGAGTAACTTGTTGCCATCCGGTCACTTAGGTCTACATATCCCATATGCTCATTGTAATCGGCTACAATTGGAGGCTGTTTCATGTCATTAGAATCACTGGAATTTTGTTGTTTTGCAGGATGATGTATAGTACTTAACATATAGACATCTCTCTTATCTTTCCAGTGAAGAGCAGTCAGACCTTGTCCGTATCACGTGCAAATTTCTCCTCCTTTTAGTTTTGCCTGACAGATATCTTTGGGGAAATTCTTCCTGTTATACCGAACAGTTCCACACGAATTAATTTTTTTCTTATTTAACAAATCATGAAAAAAATCAGGAGAAGAAAAAAATTATCCATATATAATTTATGGCCCTTGCCCTTAACGCATTCACATTTACTACATTGTATGACACTGAACAATTTTCATTTTTATCTTTACCTAAATATACGTGCATGTCATATGTGTATCCAGCTTTGTCAGCAATTTTGTACAGCTTTATTCCCCATTGCTTTCTTTTTTTAGGCATATATTGCCTAAAAGCAACGCGTTCTTTAAATTTTATAATAACCTCATCCAGGGAAAGGTGCTCTACTGGGTCATATACTTTTTTAACTGTTTCATTCAACATTTCAAGCAAGTTTCTTATCTTCCAAAGTATTGTATTCTGGGGAAAGGCCTTTCATTGTTATTTGAAAAATACAGAAATTTCAGAATTGCAAAAAATCTGTCTTTAGGCATTATTTTCTGAAAAATTGGCATTTTGATTAGTTCATTTGTAGATCAATAATCCTGGAGTCTGTCTTTTTCTATACGACCCATTAACAAAATCATGCCTAAAAACTTCTCGATCTCATAAGGAGTTGTTTTTACCCATTCAGGTGAATGCTTTCTTTTGCTGGAATCATCAGGCCTCAGTTCTAATACATTTTCTGCATATCTGTTTGTTTCATCGCATATTAACCTTCTCACTGCCGCAACCTGATATATCCGTTCACTATGCTGTAGGTTTCACAGCAATACAAGGTTTGTTTAAATTAATATAATTCTACAAATATAATGATTTTTAAAACATCAAGTAATGATCGATACTCTCAAGGATTATACTTATATACATAATTAAGTTTTTTATCTCAAGTTTGAAAATTCAGATTTCTTAAGCATTTAAAAAAAATTACAGAAAAAACAACATTACAAATTTGCCCTTTTGCTCGGCGGTCAGGAGGTTAATTCCGAGATTTCTTCTGAAAATAAAACTTTAAAATAGTTGTATGGATCTTGCCCTTTCATATCTATTTTTAATCCATGCTTTCCAGTGAAATCCATAATATTTATACAATCCTGTTCTTCAGGAACTTTCCATTAAAATATTTTTGGCGGGCTTTCGTCGTTTATAACTGCATTACTGCTCTCATCAATGTGACTATTCAATGGCATATCAATATCATTTTCTCAATCCGAGTCGCTATGAGCTTAATTTTCAGAATCAAAATCATTCATGAGTTTTTCAATCTCACACGGAGTAAGACCTTTAAATCTTGGAGCCATGATAAAAAAATATTGCAACTGAGTGCTACTCAAAACGGAAATGAAATGTGAAAGAAAAAAAAATTCAAACAGTGACACATAAAAGAAAGACCCAATAAATTGGCAATAAGTAAATAGTTATCTCTTCCTATCACCAAAAGAGAAAAAGCTTGCTTCTTCATGTATTTCAGAGGGCATTTCAATGACGAACAATGCAGATCCCTGCGTAAATGTCAAGTGATTGATGACACTGGTTTTCAGGAAGGAGGAAAAAAAGAGCTAGGGTACAGATGTAACACAGCCGTGCTTTGGTCAAATGAATATTTTGGGTACAACTGGTGATCCAGCTGGAATCAACAGGTTAGACATTTCTGATCATTTATAGAGATTTTTTTTTTATGGATCCATTAATGACTAGTAAAAATTCCAAAATCGTTACAAAATCATACCTTATTTTATTACCTAATTATAAATTAATTCAAAGCACAAGCATATGTATTAAATTTAAAAAGCTTTAATATGCAAAAAAAAATGTTGTAATTTAATTCTTATGCTAAATTTTAATATAATTATGCTTCTGACTTTAAAAACAGAGTAGTATTATAATCGCATTGATTTCCCTTGTTAAGGCAATATATAAGTGATGTTTCTTTAAATTGACACAATTGTTCAATATCATTGCATTGATATAGCATATATGAAATACATTTTAAAAGTGATTAAAAAAAATTAACTGTTTAATGATGTTTTATACAACGATTTAGTTACAAATAAAAAATAAATAGGTTAACATTATAATTAGTGCACATGCAGAATATTATAATTTTTAATTAGGATTATTAAATAATAATTACAAGTATATTTATAAAACAAAAAATGAGAAAAATGTAGCTTGTCCCAGTCTTGAACCCGGGCCCACAGATCAACGAGCAGACGCCATAACAACTGAACTACGACCAATGCAGTAGCTTCGTTACAAAAAGTAAGTATTTAAATTGTGTTAAAATATTAGACTCCCTATTTCTCGAGAACTAAGGAGCGTTGTATAAAATCTGTTGAACCTGAGACTAAGGGGCTTCTAACCTACAACATATATAAAAAAAATAATCAAAATCAGTGATTACCAAGCTTGGTCCTCTCCTTGTAAGACAGAACTAAAGCCTTTTAAAAAATATAAAAGAATATGGAACATGCAAATTGGAGTGAATTTAGTAGAGCTACTTAGCAATTTTAAAACATATATATGTAACTTCAATTTGGGAATAACAAACTGTTACTTTCATCAATATTCAAAATTAATAAATATAAAACAGATAAAGGATACTCTAAGAATTCTTTTATAGTTTCAGGAATATGAGGGGAAAGCCATTTCCACCTCGGCACAAATTCGGTGACCTTGACTAAAAAAAAAAATATATATATATATAAATTAAATTAGCCTAGAAGAAATTATGTATCTATTACAAATAAAATCCCAATTTAATACTTAAATAAAACATTTACTAGTGGTTTACAGCTTGATAGGATTATTCTCTATAATATTGATGTGTCATCTTAATGCATTCTGGAACATTTTACAAATTAATCTATATTCACTTATTTTGCAAAAAATATGTTGATATTCTACTATTATTGATCTACAGCTAAATACATAAATTTCAGTAAATATGTGATAGGAAAATGCTTTTCTAACCATAATTCTGATAATTTCTTATCTACTAATAACGATAATAATAGAAAAGTTTTACTTATTATGGTTCACTATGATATTTCCAAATTCTAAATATACATAATTTATTTTTAAGTTTAATAAACATATGATAATGCAGGTTTTGGAGGACCCTGAATGTGCTTGGGGCCTGCTGAATCACTCTTACGCTTGTATTCACGAATAACTTTGACTGAGAGTTGAACCAACAGTCCAGTAACCCCAGGTTGAGGTTTTTAACCGGGAGTTGAAAACGAGTATTCACCATTTACTTTGGATGAAAAGTTACTCAACTCAGAGTTCCTCAACCCCAGTTGAAGCAAATAGATTGGTTAAAAAAATTGGTCCTTTTTGGTTTTGTGTCAAAGCATTGTTTGTTCATATTATGGAAGAAAAGTGCCGGAAAAAAAAAGAAATTAAATATAGTACTTATTTTATTTTTTACAAAATATATGCACAAAATAAAAACTTGTAATTACATACTAAATATGGAGACAAACTTTTTTTAATTTCTTACAAAGTTTAATATTTTTTAAACAATTTATTCAAATTTTATGTATTATTATTATTACTTTTAAATATAATGTGAGTTAGGAAAGGGATATGAAATGTGTTAATTGCTAAAGTAAATTTTATAAGTTTATCTTTCAAATCAAATTTCGCATAGTAGCTAAACAAAAACTTGATTTGATCAAAACTAAAATTTTATTTAAACTGCAATTATGTTGATTTCTATTATTAATATCTAAAATTAGTAATTAACTAAGCAATTTCTAATTAAGAAAATATTAAAATGGAGAAAAAGAAAAAATTCCAGAAAGTAGCCTCTAGTACTATTTTTATTTTGTCGAATCAATTTATGTTTAAATGATATTCAGATGTATTGAGTTTAATGTTTTGATTTTCAGCAATCTAATTAAAATGATTAATTCTAATTGAATTAGAAAGTAATTAACATGCACATTGACAAAATAAATAAATAAAAATAGTGGAAATAATATCAACTGAGCAGGTGAAAAAGTGGTGTTTGTGGTTCTAGCGTTGCCCTGGCACCAGGTACCAAGTTTTTCAATAGCTCCAAGGGTGCATTCAGTTATCTCTTCCGATCGGTTTACAGACATTTTATTTTAACCAGTCACTAAATAATAAACTCCAAATTTATTTTTAGTTTAAACTGTCTACCATGGATATTAATATTTTATTAGATGTTATTTTAATGAACACAAATATTTTAAACCTTTAAAAGCTACAATATGAATTTACATTCAACACATAAAATCGAATAAAGTCTTTTGTAAATAATGGTAAATGAATTCTTCATACTACCTGGACATAAAAATGTGAAATATTACAGAAAGTTGAATTTTTATTGAGTAGCTTTTAGACCCTCCCCCCCAGCCCTTTTGTATCAGATTTACAAGATCAAAAGTATTCACTTGACTGCCTTTGAATATATGTTAATAAATTAGCCTAGCAATTACAAAATATTTTTACATGCACACAGACACATATTTTTAGATACAGTGCATCATTGAAAAGAATGTATTTATATAGAAAATGAAGTATTATTTTCTATATACTTTCTAGTTTTTAATTTTATATTTTTCACTCATTTAAATATCACTTCATAGATTTAATTAAAACTTTATTTATGAGATGAAAAAAAAAGAGATTTTAAAATATTTTTTATGACTGAATGATGATAGGTTTCTAGACTAGATAGGCAGAATAGTGATAGTTGGTAATCTGACAAAACAATCTGAATTCATTAACGATAATTTCAAATAATTTTACAGTATCTAATTTTAAAGACTATAAGTTTTTGACTGTGACTTAGTGGATTAGAATAAGCGTCTCATTTGCCCCACACTACCCATGCATCTCTCTGACTATCTTTCTTTCTTTTTCTTTTTTGGCAGTGTCATAAGTTAATTAAAGTAAATTAAAACATGACTCAAGATTCTGTGTAAGATATAGAAATAAAAAGAAAGTTTAAAGTATTACCAAAAATAGAAGGTATGTAATCTCATATATATATATATATATATATATATACAGATATTATCTGCAAACTTTTTAGCTGGTTTGTTTATATTTTTACATAAATCTCCTATATTATATATTTGATTATTTGCTTACATAAATATTCATGATCGTGAAGAGTAGAGTTTATTTGCCTTAAAAAGTTGTCTACATTACCTAAAGGACTGATAAATCACCACTAAAATGACATATTTTGCATTTAAGGTTATTTATTGTTTCAAATTTTCATCTTAAAAAAATTATGAATAATAAATGTATTTTAACAGCAGTAAAATAACTCCTGTTTACATAAATGAAATTTCTGATCTTCCAATTAAAATTTGAGATATCAGACAAATTAGCATTTTTTATTTACCAGCTGAAGTAAAAAAGAAAACAACTCTGATTATCTTCAAGTATCAGTTGACTCTTACAGATTTTTGATCTTGATACTTGTAGAATTTGTTTGAAAATTAAATTTTTGTCTAAAGAGTGTATAACCCCCCCCCCTTTCCAACGGAGGAAGGATTTGATTTGGGTAGAAAATAATGCAAGGGTTGATCCCAAGTTTTTTTTTTTTTTTTTTTTTTAGGGTGGAGGACATTTTTGTGAAAAGTGAAAAAAGTTATTTTTGTGAAATTTATTATATTTTTGCAAAAAATAACATTTTGTAACAAAAGATGAAATTTAGTTATTCAAATTCAAACCAAGCATTTATTAATAATAACTTCTTTAAGCCCTTCTGCTAAAGTTTTCCTTTTAAGTGAACTAATTTTGTTAGTATATCACACATTTTAAAAGCTAACACAATAAAAATAATTAATGAAGAGTATGTTTTTGTGGAATTTAATTTTGTGAGGGTGACTTGTTTTATTAAAAGAAATTTTGTAAAAGGCCCTGTTTTATTACATGAATTTTTGTGAAAAAAACTGTGAACATTCTAAAAACATTCCAAATTAAGATTTATATGGAATTACTAGGGATAGAAATTTAAAATTTGCCAATTCTGTTATTTTTAATATGAAACGCTGGTATAAAATAGTTTCTAAAAGAAAAGACAAAATTTCAAAGGGTACAGGAACAAACAAAACGTTCTAAAGTTTCAAAATCTGTGATAGTTTTGGCGCTGGAAACTTAAAATTTGGCATGTTGGTTAATTTTAAGACATAAATGACTGGCTAAGAAAGGTTTCTAAAAATTTGGAAATTTAGAATGCTGAAATGAGAGGAAAATGTTCCGAATTATGGTTTTTTTAAAAATAAATTTTAGTATAGAAACTTGAAATTAGACATGGATAACCTTTTCCATACGTAAGTGGTCTGATAGTACCCAAACAGTTTCTAAAAAATTCGAAATTTAAAAGGAACTAAATATTATCTAAAATTGCAATTTCTGTGATACTGTTGGGTTTGAAACTTCAAATTTTGCATGGGGGTGTCTTTTAAGATGTAAACTTATTAAAGACATTTATTAGATAAGATAAAATTACCTTGAAGCTTAACATGTGACCCAGCCCAATAGTCTTTTCGTACACCAAATCGGTAGGATACAAAATTTAGTCAAAATCGTTTTTAGATAAAATTAGTTTGACCAGTAGTGACCCCAAAATGACCCACTAATCGAATTTTCTCAAACATGTAACCCAGCCCAATAGTCTTTTTGTACCCCAAAACGGTAGGATACAAAATTTAGTCAAAATCATTACAGCCGTTTTTTAGATAAAATTTATTTGACCCATAGTGACCCCTATATGACCACTAATGAAATTTTCTTGAACATGCGACCCAGTCCAATGGTCTTCTTGTATCCCAAAAATGTAGGATACAAAATTTAGTCAAAATCGTTAAATCAAACTAGCAGATAAAATAAAATTAGCTTTACCCACATTAACCCTAAATGACACACTAATTTAATTTTCTCGAACATGTGAGATAGCTCAATCATCTTCTTATAACCAAAAATGGTAAAATGCAAAATTTAGTCAAATTTGTTAGAGTCGTTTTTCAGGTAAAACAAAATTCTGAAGTGGCCGACTATTGGTGCAGTGATGGCCGAACATTGGATTTAAAGTGGCCGACTATTGGAGAACTTGCCCTTTTTGAACTTAACTTTGTCTAAAAAAAAACTATCACCATATTTTTTTTAAATAATTGCTGAAACATAATAAGAAACGTATGTTTTAACATATATCACTGTTAAAAATGTTGTGTCATTTTTTAAACAATCTACGTTAAGATTAATATATATAAAAACAGTTAAGTGGCCGACTATTGGTACATTTACCCTATAAATATAAACAAACCAGATAAAAAAATTTAAGCTAATACATATATCATATCATAGATCACATACCTTTACATATTGTTCTTCTGTTTTATAAATCGTATTAACTTCTATAATATCTTACACAGTTCCTTGATTCAGTACGCCACCATTATTGTCAAATATGACCAGACTTGCTCTCTTGTCTTGTTTTTCGTTAATTACGCATGCTTGGTTGAAGAACTTGGACTTCAACCCTCTGTAGATCCAGGTTAAGTTACTGAATCCAGCTTTAGATTACAGCCTCAAACCAGCCCAGTCAGGTAGACGGTGAATACCATTTGAGCATTCAACCCGGGTTTTCGGCATAACTCAGTGTCAAAATAATTGGTGAATACGAGTGTTAGTATAGTACTGGTCACGATAAATAATACTGAGATGAAATTGTTTTGGCCATTTCAAAATAAAAAGCTATAAAAATATTGGGACTATTTTTTAAATCAAAACATAATTTCAACCATGGTCATACAATAGTTTTCATACTTATATGCATAAAAGTAAGATAATTTGAAACAGACTCCAATTAATTATACAATTCTTTTGATTTACCCAGAGGTGCCAAGTTTAAATGTTATCTCCATAATAATAAATGCATAATGCATTTACTCTTTCCCCATATAAAAATTAGAAGTCAACATAACCCTAAAATATGCTGCCATCTATCATCGACAACTGACATGATCTTTATATATCTATCAGTAAATAACGTAAACAAAGGCTGTATTGAGAATATTTATATGGAAAATTTTTAAAAATTGTTTAAAAAATACACTTTGTTTTAAAAATTTGTAATTAATTTCTGGAATTTCACATTTTTTTTGTACTATAAATACCAAATTAAATTGATGTAGTAACTGATATTTTTAGAACAAAATATTTATTTTTAATATAAAAGTTATTTTTTTAATTAATTATAATATATAAATTAATAGCACTTACATTATTTGTAAATAGATTTCCATCAAAAATAAAAATAACAATGTTTATGGATGAAAATATTTATTAACATAATAAAATTGCACATAAAATTTAATTAATGGGTCAAAAACTATGAGCAAGTTTAAAAAAGGTAATGCAAAATATAAAAGCAGTGGATTAAATTAAAATTTACTAAATAGTAAGGAAGTATTTATTACAGGCAAATATATATATTAATAATAAATATAATTAAGTTAATATAGGATGAACGTGTCAGTAATGGACACCCTTAAGGAATTTCTTTAAAAATTATTATTTAATTAATAGTTATAATTATTATTTTCCAGTGTTTTTGACATTATATTAATCTACCAACAATATTTAATCAACCTTATAGTTACACTTTCCATTGTGAATCAAAATTTAATTGTAACAACAGGAAAAATCAAAGCAACCCAAATTCCAGTACTAGACACCCTACAAAAAATAATTGATAATTGTTTTTGATTGTATTTAGAATCAGAACTTAATTAAAGCATCCCAATGAAACAAAATAGTCATTTTCAACTAAATGAAACAATTAGGACCAATAATTAATAAAATATTTATGAGAATTATTAATTCCTGTCATTATCACAAGATCAATGATTTAATTATTTTAGATAGAAGATTTTAAATACTGAATTTCAGAGAAATACAGTTATCTAATTATTCTGACAATAGAAAAGGAGAGAATGGGGGGGGGGGGGAAGGGAGACAAGTAAAATGAAAGTGTAAAAATATCTTGCAACATCAGTACATGAAATTGCATTTATCATTAATTAAATTTCCAAAAAGTACTTGATATATTACTTGTAATTAGTATTACAAAGATGAAAGAAATGAAAAATGGGTTGGATGTTTTAGATACTAAATAAAAGGATTTTTAAATAAAACTGCAGAATTGATGTTCGAGGCCCTTGACGTGAGAATTTGCTATTCTTATTACTACAATAAGTGTAATTAATATATATAGTATTTTTTTATACACAGAGATGAATAATCAAACATTGAAGACACAAAGTAATTGATTTTTAACAACTTGTATGACTTAAAAAATGCACTTAATTTGAATAAGGAGGGCTTGAGACCCATGAGCTCCTCCTTTTCTTGAACATTATTCTCTGCTTCCCGATTAGTTTGATTGATTGATGAATTATAAAATATGCAAGGCAGAGTTTTAAAAAAAATAATAATCTGGTTTAATATTAAAAATTTTATTAATCACATGAAATTAATTAAAAACAGCTATATTTTTTTTATTACATTCTGGTAAGTGCAATTTAAAAAATTAATTTGAAATTTCAGCTTTTTATTTAAATCTAAATATTAATAAACTTCCACTTTGACAATTTCTAAAATTACACATTTAATAATTGCCACATGGGATGTCCATACTGGAAACCGACTAATTAAACTTTTCAGTAGTGGACACTGGTCATATCAAATACTTTTTTTGGTATCTGCTAAAATAAAATTTAATTTAAAAAATTGTACAGCATAAAATGAAATTCAAGTATTTATTGTACTATGTTAGAGATATACACAAGCGTATAAATACTTTAAATATGAAGTACAGTCTTCATAAAAAAAAAAAAATTAAAACAGCAAATTGGTGCAAGTGCACTAAAATTTGGACTCAGCCAAAAACAAAATTCCATTATGTAGACATAAAATGAATAAAAAGTTTCTAATACAAACAGAAGAATTTAGTCACACATCTTTATTACACAGTCAGACTTTTGCATGAAATTTCACAAAAAAAAAAAAAAAAAAAAAAAAAAAAGAGCAAATTGGAGAAATTATGCACACAGCACTGAACTTTGACATTTGCTAAACAAATTCCTCGAAATATTGTATTAATTTAGAATTTAAAGTTACTTCAAATCTTCACAACCTCCCATTTTTATGTGCTTCTGGTAGCTCCCCTTTTCTTGGTGTCACTGGCAGCTCTCTTTTTCTTGGTGCTGCTGGCAGCTCCTTTTCATTTCATGCTGCTGGCAGCTCCTTTTCATTTCATGCTGCTGGCAGCTCCTTTTCATTTCATGCTGCTGGCAGCTCCCTTTTTCTTGGTACTGCTTTCATTTCTTTTTTTCTTGAAACTGTCATGACTATGGGTCTTGACTCTCGGTGCTTTTTTTTGTAGCGAGGCATTTTGGAGGTCAATCATGTATCTAATAAAACTTTTAGAAGTTTACCGCCCACTGTGAAGCAACACACTGACACCATCGGTTCACACAGACCTTACTTTAAAAATAAACCATCGTTCATTCATCATAGGGGTCCATTAGGAGTCACTGAGTATCTGATAATTATCCAATACTTTTTTGGTATCCGCTAAAATAAAATTTAACTAAAAAATAGTACTGAATAAAATGAAATTCAAGTACCTATCATGTTAGAGATTTACACAAGAGTGTGAATACTTCACATATGAAGTACAGCCTTCAGTAAAAAAATTTCTTAAAACAGCAAATTGGTGCAAGTACACTAAAATTTGGACTCAGCCAAAAACAAAATTCAATTATGTGGACATAAAATGGGTAAAAAGTTTCTAAAAAGTTACAAATCTTTATTATACAGTCATACTTTTGCATGAATTTTCACCAAAAACCCTCCCAGCAAATTGGAAAAATTATGCAGACATCAGTGAACTTTGACATTTACTAAACAATGCCTTGAAATATTGAGAATTTAGAACTTGAAGATACTTCAAAACTTCACAGCCTCACATTTTTATGTGCTGCTGGCAGCTCTCTTTTCCTTGGTGCTGCTGGCAGCTCTCTTTTCCTATGTGCCGCTGGCAGCTCCCTTTTTCTTGGAACAGTTATGACTAGGGGTTTTGACACTCCATGCTCTTTTTGTAGCAAGGCATTGTGGAGGTCGATTGTGTATATAATAAATACATTTAGATGTTTATTGTTTCTCTGTGACGCAACATACTGACACCATCGGTTCACACAGATCTCACTTTAAAAATAACCCTCATACATTCATCATAGACATCCATTAAGAGTCACTATCTTATAATTATCATCCTAAAAATTAAAAATAAATAAAATTTTGTAAATGGCCAAAAGTATATAGTTTTCTGTTACTATCAAAATAAAAACATGAATTTTTTGTAAGAAAAAACAAAAAGATAATGTAAATTTCCATCACTTTTTATTTAACTTTTAATAAATAAATCAACTTCTTCGCCACCACTATATTTATATAGAAATATTAATCCAGTAAATTTCCCGTGAACTATGTTGCTGAACAAAGTTAAAAATCTATCTTAAAATTTCTGGTGTCTAATATTTAATATATGTATAAAAAAACACAATTGTAAAAGAAAAACTCATGCAAAGAAGGGTTAAGAGGAGAATATGTTTGTTGATTAACAAACAGCTTAAAATATTCAACAGAGTCTATATTTTCCTCTACCCACCCTTCTAGTAAGATAGCCAGTAATTACTGAAAAAGTTGCTGTTTTTATACAATTATGTGAAAACTCTTATTTTCTCCAAGTTTTCAATATCATCAGCTAATATGCATTGATAACATGATGAAATGAAGTATTCTCCTTGATTTTGCTGGAAGGCACACAACAATATGGCATTTTAGAAATAATATATTGATTTTCATTTACAGATGAACTTTCTGTTTAAAAAAGCACAAATCATTGTAAAAAATAAGAAAAATATTGGCTTTGAAAGGCACTTTTATGAGGTGATCAATGTAAATACTATGATAGCACACCCCAAATAGCAGCACAATCTATCAGCATTAGCTGACTTCTATTTATGAGTCAAATGCATTAGGCATTTATTATTATGGAGGTAGCAGTTAAAATGAGGAATATACATAATTAGAGCTAAAGATGTACAATGTACAGATGTACACAGTCATGTAATGGAGAAGCACACATATAGTATTGGCTAAAACTAAGTAAATATACATTTGCTAATTTAAAAAAAAATTAGACACATGACTTCTAGATAAAATTATAAATACATATTTATACATTTGAAGTCAGTAAGTATATTATTAAATATTTAACAATCTTTTCATCCTTTTCCTTAATTAAACAAACTGCAATAATACAATTCTTTTTTTTTTTTTTCAATTTGCAGGAAGATGAACAAAAGTTCTCTTTGTGAAGTTTAAATAAGGATTCAAGAAGCATAAAGTAATTTCTCAATAATATGTAAAAATAAGTAATAAATGTAATGTTTATAATTACTCTTTTTACAAAAGAATAAACTAGAATGTTGTGGCCTTCACAAAACACTTGTATATAAAACAAATCATCTGCAACCAAAATTGAATGACAATCTAGTCATTCTTGAGATATAGCTATAAAAGGAATCATGAAAAACAGAGCATAACAGCGACACATGTTGGGCAGTATAAACCTAAACTTAATTAGGATCTATTTATATCAAGGTCTAACAGAATATCAAGTTTATTAAAATTCTGTGCATTAGTTCTTGAGATATAGCATTGAAAAATGCAACATAGCAGCACTACTTGTTCAGCCATTTACACCAAAACCTAATCAGTATAAATTTATGTCAATGTCTAAGTGAATCTGAAGTTTGATTAAATTTCATGCATTTTTCTTGAGATAGAATGTCAGACAGTCAAACAGTGTTCAAGACCTTCTAAAACACATAAATCCATCAAAATTTTATTCAAAACCTCAAAATACTTTATTCAAAATACTTTATCCTTGTAAAGATGAAAGAAAATAAAAATCACAGAAGTGTTCTTAAAAGCAAAAGAAGCTCAAATTTTAAGATATGAAGAAAATAGAGTACATTAAATATAGCAGACTTTTAAGAAAACAAATTATTTTGCTTAAGACTGTTAGTCACTTAGGGGAGACTTGGGGTTAATGGGGCAGTGGCCAAATTTTATTGAAGATATTATTTTTAAGAAAACATTATGCTACACCTAAATGGCAACACCAAAGTTGTTAACTTCAACAACAATAAGTCAGCTATTTGGCAATTGTTTGAAAGAGTGCATGAGGAAAGTTTGTTTTCAACTATAAAAAGTAAGTTTGATTTTTTTTTTTTTACTTAAATGATATTTACAATTCATTATTGCCTGAAATTGTTCACGAGGCTACTAATTAATATAACACAAATATTTCATTTTATATTAAACTTAGTTAAATTATCTTTGGATAAACATGTGCTATGCAGATTAGAAAATATAAAATATCAGCATATGAGGACTAATGGGACATCTGGATTGGTGATGCATAGGTACTTATGGTTAGAGATAGGTATGCATGATTTATTTAAAAGATTGTCTTATTAAAAGGTTTTAAGAAAACACGCAAAAAAGCAGTGGATAATACTAAAATAACTCAGAAAAATATCTCAAAAATACCTAAATTAAGTGGAATAGCTAGGCTGGGAGTCCAGATGCTCTGGATACCACTAATATTGTAAAGTTATCTTTGCCTTATCTAACTGGGAAAACTTTCTGAAAGAATCAAGGAGAAGAAAACTTTACAATATTATTGGTATCCAGAGCATTTGGACCCCCTTCCTGGCTATGCCACTGCCTAAATTAATATTAAAAAATAAGAAGCGTATTTCTTTTTCAGAAAGTTCTGAAAGTAGTTTTGTACTACATGATTCTTCAAGTAATGAAGACTTCCCAGAAAGAATTTATGTTGAAGAAAATGTTCTTTTAGAGCAAATATCATCTGAAAATGATTTTGACTTAGTAAAATTTGAAGGGAATTTTCTATATCTCATTATGGGGCAGTTGTTATTGAAATAAACAGTGGAATTCAAAAAAAAATTTTTGAGTTACTCACAAAAAAGTGCAATTCACAAAAGTTTGTCTATCTTGAAAAAGAAGAAAAATACTGGACTGAAATTAAAGACATTGTAATGAAATTACCTCAACCTACAATCGATTAGAAAACTATTTGTTCATCAACTTTAATGTCACTTGATTTTAATTAATTTAATTTTAATATGCAATAATTAATACTATACTGTTTATGTACATTGTATTTTGAAGTAAAATGTGCTGTCTTTAAATAGGTACTGCATACTCTATTTTTTTGTGTTGATTTTGATATGTCCCATTAGACCCACATGGTATCCCAATAGACCTCAACCTAGGGAACTAATGGGACAAGTACAATAGTGTATGCTATCTTTTCTAATTATTTTTTTTTATAAAGCCAATACTTCTCTTTCTATGCATAAAAAAAATCAGACATTTGTTGATTTCATTTTAAAATAATTAAAACTTTAAAATATCCCATTAGCCCCCACTCTCCCCTAAATTTCCGTTTTCTATTCTCCATGTTAATCCTATGGGAATAAATTTCCTCACTTGTCTAAGAATATCTTATGAAAAAAATGGAATTTTTCAAATTTTATTTTTCTGCATACAATTCTTCAAACTTGTCACTCTTTACCCAAGTTTTCATTTTTTAATAAAAACTAACCAACTCGCCTGGCATTGCCTGAGCCTGTGTAATAAATTTAAATCTCTTAAAATGACTAATTAGGAGGAACACTATGCATCTTTAAAAATTTGTTCCTTTGCTTAAGCTAGGAACTTAATTACAAGTTTGGCTTAAACTATTATTTGAAAATAGAATAACTGCTACTCATAAATTTAGTTTAATGTTATACAGGGTGACTATTAAGTTAATTATAATGTTTGGAATCACTTACGTTGAAATTGGAAAGATAGTTGCTATATGGAAATGAGGCATAGTTAGAGAAAAAACCTTGAAGGAGGGGATGTTCAAGTGCCCTTCAGCAACTGACTAATTAGGAGGACCACTATGCATCGTTCAAAATTCGTTCGTTTGCTTTAATTACAAATTTGGCTTAAACTATTATTCGGAAATAGTGGTAACCACTACTGATAAATTTAGTTTAATGTTATAGAGGGTCACTATTAAGTTAATTATAATGTTTGGAATCACTTGCATTGAAATCAGAATAGTTGCTGAGATATGGAAATGGGGCATAGTTAGAGAAAAAAACTTAAAGAGGAGCTAGGGGGAGGGAGGGGGTGTTCAAGTGCCCTTCAGCAAATGACTAATTAGGAGGACCTCTATGCATCTTTAAAAATTCGTTCATCTGCTTAAGCTAGGAACTTTATTACAAATTTGGCTTAAACTATTATTCAAAAATACTGGTAACTGCTTTCTAGAAATACACCTTAAAGCTATGAATGCTGAATTTTACAATAATTCAGTTAAAATGGTTCTGGTTTGGAGAAGTTCAGAACATTATTAGCTGAGATTTAAAATAGCGGTAGGACCCATAGAACCCAAGATAGGAAAGTGCCCCTGGTGGTGAAACTTGAACTAAAACCAATAAGTCCGGTTGATGTCAAGTTGAATGAATTAAACAGTGTCATGATGGGACCCATAGAACCTGAATTAGCTGCAAAATCTGTTTGTTCCATCTTCCACCACCAGGGAGCGCAATCTGTCCCACATGAATGTAACTGAAATCTGTCAATTTTGAGTTGAATGAGCCATACCTCATCGTGATTCAGCCTATAGAACCATAGACAAGAAAGTGCCCCTTGGTGGTGAAACTCATAACTAAAATCGGTAATGTCGAGTCAAATGAGCCAAACTGTATCGTGATGGAAGTGATACGACCTGAGATAATTTGAAAAGTAATAGTGAAATCCTTAGCTTTATCTTTTTTATTTCTATACAAAAATTTGGATTTTGCTAAAATAAAAAATTATGGGCCGAAATCTAAAATTTTTTGAATCTATGAAATCTTAGCCCACTCCAAGTAAGGATGCATACTTTACAGATCCAAAAATCAACTATTTAAAATAAAATTATATAGCCTATAAAAATTTTAGTTCCTTTCAAAAGGAATTATTTTATCTCCACACATAACCAGCATGATGCCGCGGTGTCTGGCTGAGAAATGATGCCTTATAAACATTTTTGAATAATTCTTTTTAAAGAATCAAATTAAATGGAAAATATATTGTAATTTTCATTGTAATTAACAGAGAAATACGAAAATTACATATTTAGGGTCCTCGTGAAAATATACAGATGGATGTATAATATTTAAATTGATAAATGCAATATTTAAAAAAAATTTGATATACCTGGAATCCTTCCACTATAAAGAAAGGCATTTTGTTTCATTATTTCTTCAGCAGACGTTTTGTCTCCATTAGAATATTGAAATTAAAACTGATTTTTTTAAAATTAAAATTAAAAGTTTATTAATTGATATCTTCTTAATTGGTCAAATTTTATGAATTTTACCTTCCTGAAATTGCGATTTTTTTTAACGTCCGTTTGCAAAGTTTTATGTGGATGGAATGATTTTTGCGTATTTTTGGAAAAAGGCTGGAGAACACACAGTATGCCATTTTAATCCCAGCCAGTATGAAAAATATCAGGGTGCTGGTCGAAGACGAAAGCTGATTGTTTGGTTGGAAGCTTCATTAGCCTCACATCGAGGTATCAATCTATGCAAGAATAAAGTTCTTCATTTGTTTCAGTAAAAAATTACTTTTTGTGCTAATTTTTCAGACTTTTGATGAGAGTTCTTTGCGGAATTTAATTGATATTTCAGTAAATTAAAATATTAAAATTCTGAATCTCAAGTGCACCAGGATAGGGGTTTGCACTACCTAAATCTAAATTTTCAGGCTTTTTGGTGGGCTAGATTTTCCTAGCCATCGCCGACAGACAGACAGGGACACACAGACACAGCAAAACTTTAATTTATTAGCATGCACAATTTTAAATATTTTATTTAATATGAAACATTCTGAGTATGACCAAAATAATTACTATCCCTCGGTAAACTGGAATTACTGACAGTTCTATTAGAAAATTTGGAAATTTTAAAAATCGCAAAAGAAAATATAGTTTCTAGTTTATGCATTGATATAAAAGTATATTATATCAGTTTATTAGGGAGGTAGCAAAAATTAATATAAAATACATATTTCTATTCTGAACAGTTCTGTTCCTTCCCCCAGCCAGGCAATTTATCACTCCCTATGAAAAGATTCCCTATTACATTTGTCTGCCTCTTGAGTAATGAATTAGATAGGGGAAGACAAGAGGGGATAGAATTAGTGAGGAAGAAAGGGGTTAGGAGAAAGAAGTTTTCAAAGTCAGCTCCTAGGAGTGTATTTTTTCCAGAATTCATATTTTCATAAGAATTTCTTTCCATGTTTTTAATTTTACTTTAAATCTTTATGTACAGGGATCTGTTTAGGAAGAAATTGGGTCCTTTAAAGGACCCTTCACATTTTTATTAATTTCAAAATAGACCCCATCACAAAATTTTTCATCTCAAAATATAACCCTTCACAATTTTTTTTATCTCAAAACAAGACCCTTCACAAAATTCTTTGTCTTAAAAATAGACTTTTCACAAATTTATTCATTTAAAAGTAAAATCTAACTGTCACATTTTATATATATAAAGAAAATATGTGTATTTTACATATACATATCTTCTTAAAAATGTATAAAAGAAATATAACAATAATTAATTCACAAAATTATGACAAGATATTTCCCAAATGTAAAAAAGCTGTTACCAATTTCACAAAAACAGGACCCTGGGAGAAGAGTATGAAGTTAATTTCAATAATTTTCCAATATATTTTTAACAATGTCTTTTTTTTTCTATTATAGTTTTCCATAATTTGTTCACGTTTTCATAATTACATTCACACTTACAAATTTTATAAGGTAGATTTGTTATTATACTTAAAAAATACATCAAATGGTATTTAACAATATATATATATATATATATATATATATTATTATTATTCGATTAACTCTCATTACTTTTATGTTTCAAGCACAAATTTTAATCTCTGTTTTTTTACACATACAGTCAAACCTCGTTATATGGTCACCCGCTTATATGGTCATCCCGCATATATGGTCACTTTTGAAAAGTCCCGGCTGACTTAATAGGAATTCTGTGTATTTTGTTTCCGCATATATGGTCATTTCTGTTTAAATAATGTAGGCAGTCTATTTCGAAGTAAGCAGAGTATAACTTTTAGTTATAGCGTAGTGAGAAGCTTTTGCTGGTTTTAGATAGATTATCATATAAAAGTCAAATAGTGAAATGCAGAATATATATAGAATTCAATGAAGACAAAAAGTCATTTAAACACAGGAGATTTATTCAAAGTACTCACATATTATAATACAGCATCTTGATTCTAATAACTTGATATTAAACAGTTTCGTTTTGAAGACAGTAACGTTTTCACCTTTCACAGAACACGGATATTTAGCAGATAGACGTAAACAGAACAAGATAAACTTACTAAACACATCAAATATATTTATACTTTACTGTACCAAGCTGCTCGAACTTTAAATACTATCGCCATCAACCACAACGATCATCGTTTACTTTTATATCACATTAACAAGCCAGATATTCTAATACTACGACGATGTCTATTGAAAGAACACCGCCGATTACTTGATCAATCGATTTCCAATATACAACCTATGCAGAGATATAGCAACTATTTATACTGGTAGAATGTCGGCTAATCACTAGAAACACCCACTTTACTAGAACGATCCACCGAAATTTGCATACACGTGCCATTGTTGATTCGACGTTCGGTCTTCCAATCCGAACGGTCTATGTGTGCCACCATCTAGTGAGTGGCAGAGGCACTACCTCAGAAGTACTTACGATGTTTACGATGTAGTGCGGTTCTCGTTAGAAGTAAAAATGTGTTTGTGTTTCTATAGTTACGTTTTAATGATGGACTAAATAAAAAGTATTTGTTCCTGAAAGCAGCTCAAATTATGGAAAGAATAAAGTGCAAAAGGTAAGTAAAAATGATGTATTTACAAAAGTAAATTATATTTATGAAGTGTATTTTATATTTAATAAAGGTAAAACTTTAATGTTTATTACTTAATATGAAGAATACTAAGAGTGTATGAGTGATAAAGAATGGTAGTTTTTATGTGTTGCTTGAGTCAATAAGACCAACAAATATTCTGGAGGCATGTGATTTTCCTGACATGTGCCCCCCCTCTTATTGTCTCAACGCAACTATCAGCCAATTGTCCAAAGAATATGGAAATGACTTGAAAAAGTCAAGACTAGAAAAATGGATTTAATATCCAAAAGAACTTCACTATACACATCATACTAAATCAGCTGAACTTTTAAAAACCTGAACAAATTAACTTTAAAAAATTACCCATGTTTGATTTTTCTCATATAGTTAAAAACAATGTTAAAAACAATTTAAATACTTGAAAAATTTGGATCCTCGATCAATTAGCATAACTCTCCAACAACATTAGTGAAACTCCTACAAACGACCATAACAATTTTAACCTTACAATAATTTAATTTTAAAACAATGTTCAACACTTGAAAATTTAAATTTAAACTAACTGCCTCAAAGATTAATATATTGCAACTTTCCCATTTATACTAGTACGACCAAAATTTAACTTCTCAGCTTAAGTCAAATTTTCACACAAAGCCCCAAAGAAAAATTTTCAAAAAAAAATTCAACCCATGGACTAAGGACTAGCCGGAAAAATCGTTGCAAAAATACTAACAGCAGCTTAATACATTACAATTCCTAATACAAACAATTTTAAACAATTTAACAAGAAAAATATTGCAAATACGTACCAACAATTTAATCTTCAATTTGAAAGATTAAAACAAGTTTTCCAATAACAAGAAATTTTTCCAACTGCAATCCAACATACACATATTTAACACTAGAAAAGTTCTTTATTTATAACATCAAAGAAAAAAAAAATTTAATCTGGAAAATCTTTGAAGAATTTAAAAGACTTGACTCCTTGGGACATTAACTCAATATCCAAAACAAAATAGTAACTTTTGAAGAACTTTCAGCATCTGAGTTAGGATAAAACTATTGACTACAATCAACTACTTTCTTACATAACACTCAGCGTCAATTACTCTCCACGCCTGGATTCCATTCATACCGATTGAAGTCTCAGATGCCTAAAAGAGATCAGAATTAGATATCTACATTTATAACAAGGTAAAGAAAAATACATATACCATATTTTTGACATTAATTATAACAGATTATTCAACAGATAATTTCAAAGAAAAACATTTAACTTTAAAAATTAGATAAGTTCATATACTGTTATCCCTTTGGAGTCAGCCAATAATTTAACCTTTAACTTCACAGAATTTACTTTTAAAAATCAAATAAATAATCCAACACATCCTCTGGTCTGGTTGTCCTAGGACAAATGGGCCCACCCAGACACAGAAAAATGCATACAATTTAATCTTAACAATATTTTAAACTTTAGACTTTCATTACTTATGTAAACTCAATTTCTCCATATTACTTTAAACATACAGAATTATTGCAGTTTGGAAAGCATTAAAAAGTAAAGTTACCTTACATACACTTTTACAAAAATTCTATATTTAAAATTACTTTAATCTTACACTTCAATATATCACTAAAAATTCAAGAATTATTCTAAAAAATATATATTGCACAACTTCCTTACACTTATAAAATTTACAAAGAGAATAGGTACGTATTTGACTAGATAAGTAATTAATCTATTTTAAACAAGATTTTTACAAATCTCAAAAGATCATATTTGGTGAGGGGTTTGGTAAACACGTCTGCGAGGTTAGCCTTGCTACGGACAAAAGTTAAATCAAAAAGATTTTTATAAACCAAATCCCTGACAAAAAACAGTTTAACGTCGATGTGCTTACTACGGTGATTTTCGATTGGGGACTTAACGAAATCTATGGCCGCCTGGTTGTCAACGTATAATTGAGATTTAACATCGCATTCACGAATGATCTGCCTACTCCGGCATTCCCGCAGGATCCGGTCATACCAGACTATATTCTTGGTAGCTTCAGTCAAGGCCACAAACTCTGACTCCATGGTAGACAGGCTCACACATTTCTCCTTGAAGGTTCGCCAATCCACGGGTGAGTTTCCTAAAAGAACGAGCTGGCCACCAATAGAAGTCCGGTCATCCCGGTTCGCTGCAAAGTCTGCATCAGAGTAGGCGATCAACTGCTCCTGATTACATGATAATCGGAGGCGATAATTTCTAGTATATTTTACGTAACCTAGCAGCCGTAGAAGTCCGCCCCAATGAAACAATCCTGGATTACTCTGAAATTGACTAAAAATGTTAACTGCATATGATATGTCAGGCCTAGTACGATTTGCTAAGAATGACAGACAACCGAGCACATTCCTATATGGTATGGATTTCATGACATCAATATCTGACTGTGAGGTTGGGCAATCAACTTTAGAAAAAATTATACCCTTGCTAATTGGGAGTGAAGATATAGGTATTTTAAAGCTTTTAAATTTATCACATATTTCATCAATATAATGAGATTGATGAATCTCTAAGCCATTCCTTTCTTCGAATTCTACCCCCAAAAGCTTTTTGGTTTTTCCTAATACCTTCAAGTCGAAAAATTTCCCCAACATTTGCAAAGCATTATCTATGACAGTCTGATTTTTCCCAAACAACACTATGTCATCTACATACAACAAGAGTACTATTTCAGATTTAAAGATATATACACAGTTACAGCTATCCAATTTGATGAAACCAGTATTAATTAAGACTTCGTGTATCTCAAAAAACCATTCTCTACCACTTTGATGTAGTCCGTACAAAGCTCGATCCAGCTTGCAGTACAAATGAGACTTCTCAGGTATGGTGAAACCGGGCGGTTGTAGCATATACACGTCTTCTCTCAATGGTGCGTAAAGGTAGGCGCTGGTTACATCACACTGAATGTGACGCCATCCGCTACACGATACCAAGAGAGAGAAAAAGAATCGGATTACACCAAAATTGACCACAGGGCTAAAGGTCTCATCGTAAGATTCGCCTTTAATTTGTTTATAGCCCTGGGCAACTAAACGAGCTTTAAAGCGGGCAATCCTCCCTAATTCATCTCTCTTGATAGTGAAAACCCACCTACATCCCACTGGAGTTACGTTGGCAGGTAAAGGAGCCAAATGCCAAACCTTCCATTCACGCATAACACTGAGTTCGCTCTGCATTGCAGCAAGCCATTTCTCACGTTGCGCGGACTCCATCGCTTGTTTAAATGTTTTGGGTATTGTCGGACCATATAGTCATGATTCAGGATTGACTTGATTAGATTCAGGAGCACTAGATTCTTCATCTTCACTATCAGAGTTGTCTACGCTTGAAACAAGACCAGAATAAAGATTGTTACCCTTAAAATCAAATATGTCAGGATTATATTTTATTTGATTTCTATCACAATATCTTTCAACATCCATTATTGATCTCAAACGATCAGTTTTTCCAGTTTCGTAATAATAGACATCTACCCGTTTTCCGGTAGGCCTAGGTACTGCTTTACGAATCCAGCTAACATCTCTAAGTGAGGAAATAGTCGGACTGGAACTGTCAATGGACTCGGAATCGGACTCCTCCTCTCCAGATGCCTGTGGATCACTTGCTTCGTTGGAGGGACCAGGGATGACCTCTGGTTCTACCTCTACAACTGTATCATTTTGATTACTCACAAGGCTATCCGGAAAGAAGTCAACCTCCTCCGGGCCCATCACAGCTCCACTGTTGTCTGGATCAAACCTGGATTTTTCGTCAAATGTGACGTCAATGGATTCTATTATACTATCTGTTTCAGGTATCCAAATTCGATAACCCTTAGTTTTAAAAGCATATCCAACCAGAATTCCTCGTTTCGCCCTTGGACCGAGTTTTCCATCCCGCTTTTGCCTTGGGATTCCCACAAAAGCTACAGACCCAAAAGGTTTTAGATGTTTAACTGAAGGTTTATTACCTCCATACAACTCAAAAGGAGTCTCACATGAAGTTTTGGGACACACTCGATTCCAGGTGTACACGAAGAATTTTACGGCCTCTGGCCAAAAACTTAAGTCTAAGTTGCTCTCTGATAGTAAGGTACGGGCTCCATTTATGACAGTCTGCATAAATCGCTCGGCCGTTCCATTTTGCTGTGGAGTATATGGATTTGTGAGCTCATGCATAATACCCTTGGATTTAAAAAATTCGTCAAGGTCATCATTGACAAATTCCCCCCCATTATCCGTCCGTACATTTTTGACTTTCCTTCCCATGAAAGTTTCAGCTCTAGTAATATGATTACGAACAATTTCATAGGAATCTGACTTCATTCTCATAGGATAAATGGACACACGGCGGGAATAGTCATCGATAATAGTGAGAAAATATTTCTCGCCATTTCTACCTTGTACTTGGCAAGGACCCCAGACATCAGCAAAAAGAAGTTCCAAAGGGTACTGCGAGCGTCTTTGACCTATTGCCTTAAATGATACTTTTTTATGTTTACTTATTTTACATTTTTCACATTTAAAGTTAAGATCTTTAAGCTTTGGCATTCCCCGGACTCCCTCTTCATTACAAGTATGCACTAGTATGGCTGGACTTATGTGTCCGAACCGCCTATGCCAAATCTCCATTTCTGAAAACTTTGAAAGAGAATTTGTCTCAATTTTTAACGATTTTGGAATCCTAGGAAAAACCTGGTATACTCCCCTTTTAAGATAAGCATTAAATAAAAAATGTCCTTCCCTCGAGACGGTTACCTTCCCTCTTCCACCAATAAAAGTTGCCCCGTTTTTATCCAATTGAGGACCAGATATGAGACTACGACGTAATTTACTTGAATACATAACATTCTTTAGTAAAACATGGCGTTTGCCAAATAACAATTTTACATCACCTCGGCCCTCAATTGGGAAAGATATGTTCTTAACAGCAACAGTCATTTCCTGATCTATTAAAGGAAAAAATTTTACAAAAATGGATTTATCATTAGTGAAATGGTGCGTCGCACCAGTGTCCAGGATCCACCTGGCCTCTACATTTATACAATTTACATTAACATTTGATATAAAAATATTAGAGGACTTACAAAAATTTACTGGACTCTCTGAATGTCCTGGCGACTCATTCCACCTTTGATTATTCCTTCTGTATCGGGGTCGGTTACGAGGCATGTTTCCTCCAGGAGAGTTGTAGTTTCCTTTCTCAGGTCGGCGACTTCTTGATTGACATCTGGACGATGACGGTGAAACCCTTCCATAATCAGGTGTTTGGGCATGACAGGATGGTGAACCAGTATGGCGAGAAGTTGAACGAGCATGACAAGATGGTGAATTTCCACGAAGAGAGTTCCTATTCGGTGTATTCCTTCTGTAAAACGGGGAGGAGAAGCGAGATCTTGAAAAACCAGATTGTTCATATTTACTATTGGCCTTACTTAAACAATTTTTCTGTAAATGACCGGATTGACCACATTTCCAACACTTCCTCTTCTTAAACCCCTTGAAATTCTCTTGCTTCCTTCTAAAATTCAATTGATTTGCTTGGAGATTACCTTTACCGGAATCTGAATCTCTTACATTCAAACGAGTTTCTTCTGCTACTAGTTCTTCTACTATTTTAGAGAACTGAAAATCAGATTTTCCCCATCGCAAAATATTTTGTACTATTGCATCGAATTTCCTGGGAAGAAACCGGAGAAGCTGAAAATTTGCATAACATTCGTTGAAATTTTCATCTATCTGTTTTATATCTCTGGTAATTCGTGCCAATCTTGCCGCAAAAAGATTTATAGTTTCATTTGTCTTAATCTTGCACTCCATTAGATCCGTAAATATCTTCATATGATGGGAACAGGAATCTGGACAGTAATTTAATTTTAACTTATTCCACGCTTCAACGGGATTTTTGCAATTCTCAATTAGTCTTTTAAATTCCACACTTATATTCAAATAGATAATGGATAGTGCTTGATTAGATTTTGCTTTAAATGCTTCAATTTCCTCAGCAGTTGGCTTTTCTTTAGTTGGTGCTACCAAATTATCTTCTATTATATACCAGAGATTTTTATCCAATAGAATGTATTTAATATCATTACACCAATTTCTATAGTTTGATGAATCCAATTTCTCAATCAATATGTTAGCCATTTTCTTTTTTTTTTTTTCAACTCCTCGTTTTTGTATTAAAAGATATGTATGTATATGGTTAAAAACTGATAAAAATCTTAAATTTCATTCAAATTATGTTAAAATTTATCATAATTAAAACTTCAACTGCAAAAATAAAGGTGTATAATTTAAAAATTCAGTCTAGATTTGTTAAAAATTTCAAAGTTAAAAGCCAGTTCTCTTATAAAAAAAAATTTCATATACTTCAAACAGAAACCTCTTCACTTATTTTTGATACTATCTTTCGTTAATCATCTATTTCATCCATATTTTCTTTCACTCATGTCTTCAACGATCTCATTTCATACTATAATACAGGCAAACCGCCCCCCCCCTCTCTTATTTTCGTTGCCGGGACTTGCGTTATTACGATCGGGAGCGTTTGTTTACCTTTTTAATCTTCCATTTTTTTTCAGCATTTTCACTTTATCAAATCATAAATAGCTTCATTATATGAGCTCTATCGCCCATAACCGCTTGTTTAAATAATGTAGGCAGTCTATTTCGAAGTAAGCAGAGTATAACTTTTAGTTATAGCGTAGTGAGAAGCTTTTGCTGGTTTTAGATAGATTATCATATAAAAGTCAAATAGTGAAATGCAGAATATATATAGAATTCAATGAAGACAAAAAGTCATTTAAACACAGGAGATTTATTCAAAGTACTCACATATTATAATACAGCATCTTGATTCTAATAACTTGATATTAAACAGTTTCGTTTTGAAGACAGTAACGTTTTCACCTTTCACAGAACACGGATATTTAGCAGATAGACGTAAACAGAACAAGATAAACTTACTAAACACATCAAATATATTTATACTTTACTGTACCAAGCTGCTCGAACTTTAAATACTATCGCCATCAACCACAACGATCATCGTTTACTTTTATATCACATTAACAAGCCAGATATTCTAATACTACGACGATGTCTATTGAAAGAACACTGCCGATTACTTGATCAATCGATTTCCAATATACAACCTATGCAGAGATATAGCAACTATTTATACTGGTAGAATGTCGGCTAATCACTAGAAACACCCACTTTACTAGAACGATCCACCGAAATTTGCATACACGTGCCATTGTTGATTCGACGTTCGGTCTTCCAATCCGAACGGTCTATGTGTGCCGCCATCTAGTGAGTGGCAGAGGCACTACCTCAGAAGTACTTACGATGTTTACGATGTAGTGCGGTTCTCGTTAGAAGTAAAAATGTGTTTGTGTTTCTATAGTTACGTTTTAATGATGGACTAAATAAAAAGTATTTGTTCCTGAAAGCAGCTCAAATTATGGAAAGAATAAAGTGCAAAAGGTAAGTAAAAATGATGTATTTACAAAAGTAAATTATATTTATGAAGTGTATTTTATATTTAATAAAGGTAAAACTTTAATGTTTATTACTTAATATGAAGAATACTAAGAGTGTATGAGTGATAATGAATGGTAGTTTTTATGTGTTGCTTGAGTCAATAAGACCAACAAATATTCTGGAGGCATGTGATTTTCCTGACAATTTCAGAATACCTGTACCTGCGTATATGGTCACTTTACTTCTGAAAATATCTTTCTTCCAGGAAACGATTAGCCATACTTCCGATCAATGAAAAAGTTTTCTTTCATTTCCATTTTAGTATAGCTGAATGGAAGCTGTCAATATGATTTATTGAGGAGGAAAGCGTTTAGAAAGGTACAGGGACTCCATTACAAAAGGACTTTTCTCCTTTCCCTTCCCCACACACTTCACGTTGCTGCTGAAAGAATTTCACATGCCAGTCTCATTTCTTAGAAAACGGGATTGCAACCAACTTTGTACACTAATCTTTAGGGAAAAGAACACGTGTGGAATAAGTGTCACCTTCATGCCAATAAAATTCTAAAATTGTTTCACCTGTTTTTGGTCACTGCTTTTTTGTTCAGGATTCACTTTCAATTGCTTATGCTTGTGAGTAAACATGGCTGCAAAACGAAAAAATTTGTCATTTACAGAAAAAAGCGAACTGATAAAATCTTTTCAAACATCAAATTTATCTAAAGCAGCATTTGCGAAAAAGCATGGAATTCCAAGGACAACTGTAAACAATATTTTATCAAAATCATGTACTGTAGATTTCAAAAATGGAAAGAGAAAACGGGAACGTGCTTCCCCATTCGACAAGGTTGAGCAAGCGCTTGTGATTTGGATAAAAAATGCCAGATCTCAAAATATGCCAATATCTTCCTTCATCTTAAAAGAAAAGGCTTTACAAATTGCAGCTGAATTAGGAGAATCCGATTTCAATGCTAGCAACGGATGGCTTCAAAGATTTATGTTCCGGCAAGATTTATCTTTCAAGAAAGTATGCGGTGAAGCTGCTGATGTGAATGACAGTGAATTAAACGAATGGAGAGAATCTGTTTTGAGTGATGTCCTCAAGCGTTATAATCCTTCTGATATTTACAATGCTGATGAATGTGGACTATTCTATCGTGCTCTACCAGATAAAACTCTTTCTTTTAAGAGCGATAAATGTATAGGTGGCAAGAGAAGCAAAGACAGATTAACCATTTTATTAGCAGCAAATATGTATGGCTCAGAAAAACTAACTCCATTGGTTATAGGAAAATTTCTGAGACCCCGTTGCATGAAAAACATCAAATCTTTGCCCGTGTTCTACGATGCGAACCAGAAATCTTGGATGACAACAAGCATCTGGGAGAAAACAATCCGACGTATGGATAGATATTTCTCAAAGAAAAAAAGAAAAATCGTTTTAGTTATCGACAACTGCCCTGCCCATTGCGACATTCCTCAATTAGAATCCATTGAATTTGTTTTCTTACCTCCAAACAGCACTAGTGTTTCCCAACCCCTAGATCAGGGGATTATTCAAAATTTTAAAGTAAACTACCGGAAGTTACTCCTTAATGGCATGATTTCTGCAATTGATCAGAATGAGAAGTTTTATGTGTCTGTGTTGGATGCGCTGTTTTATATAGACAAAGCTTGGAATAAGGTATCAAAGAAAACCATTTCAAATTGTTTTAGACATGCTGGTTTTTGCCCCTCTGAAAATGATGGATTATCGGACGATGAAGATGAGGATGTGCCTCTATCTGAACTTGCAAAGCGTCTTCAAAATTATGGATGCACCGTACCTGATGAAATGGATTACGTAACTATTGATAATGATTTAGCTACATCTTCTGAAGTGTCCATTACTGAAATTGTCTCCGAAGTGTTAAATTCAAATGCTTCCGGAAGCAACGATGAAGAGTGATGGTGAATTGGAAATTCAGCCTGTAACTCAGGCAGAAGCTCTCAAGGCACTGAACGTTGTTAGGTGTTTTTTTGCGCATTCAGAAGCTTCAGAAGAACATTTTAAAACTGTTAATAATCTTGAAAAGGTAGTGCTAACAACAGAGAAACTGAAGCAAAGACAATCCTGCATAAAGGAGTATTTCAAACACTGTACAGTACATTCCTAATTATTCTGTAAGTAATGCATTAATTTCTATTATAGTAGTATGTATTATCCCATTCAGTTTCATACTTAAATTAAAATAAAATAATTAATTAATATTATGTACACTTCTGTCTTTAAAAACTTCATATTTTTAGCTTTTTTTTTATGTTGACAAACATGTTTAAGATTAAAAATAGCCTTTAATTTTCTTTTATCGCATATATGGTCACCCCGCATATATGGTCACTTTTCAACGGTCCCCACGGGTGACCATATAACGAGGTCTGACTGTATATATATTTTTTAAAGGTGAATTAAAAATTTTCACCTATGTCAAAGTAATTTTATGAAATCTCTTCATTACTAATAACAAAATCAGGAAGTAAAATTATTTCACAGTTATTATTTGAAACCCTGCAATCAGTCATTATTACTATGTATTTGAAGATTGTATTTTTGTATTTGGCGAATGACTATTATTTGAGCTTAATGTGATATATAATTTAAATTAATTTCAAAGTTGCCTTTATTATTTTATATTATTTATTCTATACAATAATAACAGCACAGCACATTCAAAAAAAGACACAGCATGGAAAATATCACAGTGTATCTACAAAATGTGAACATATATTTGAAACTATCAAGGTGCATTTTGAAAATAGCATGACGAACTCGGAAAATGGCACTTTGCTACCCCGTTTTAAATATGTCAAGAACAATAACTTTTTTTCTTTCTTCTATCTTTACCAAAAGAAATGAATTCATGAAATTTTTTTTCTTCCACTTTTAGACAGATTTATATGTTTTAGAAGGACCCAAACATGATTTGACTGTTTTTAGAAAATGTCTGTCTGTGAGTGTGTGTGTGTGTGCAGATGAAATCCTAAACAATCAAAATAAATGCATTTCGTTAGATATGTATTGTTGTATAATGAGGGAGAGTTAGGAAGGTCTGAGATCTATTTTTCTTTATCCCATATCTCATTAAATTAATCAGGTTTGATTTTTGTGCAATCTTTCAAGAAATTTTTCTATGAGAAAATTATGAGAATTTTTTTTTATGTGTAAATAAGGTCATGAAATTCTGAGATAGATACCCTGCTTTAATACGCATGAATTTTTGCTAAGATTTTGCATTTTTTGCTGATTTTCTGCACACAGACACACACACACACACACACACACACACACACACATATATATATATATATATATATATATATTGTATATCTACTGAATATCATATATTTTTAATAAATAGATGACAATGGCAGAATTTTGCAATTTTGCATATTTTTTAATAGTGCCAATTTTATTAAAATATAATCAAAACTAGAGATGTAAAATTTCCAGAAAAAAAAACTTTTTTTTTCTGGAATTATTGATTTCTTACAAACGTTTTTCAAAAATAAGTTATATTTCATTAAAAATTACAGAATATTAAACATTTTTTAAATTTAAGCACACACAAAACATATTTTTTTCCCTTTAAATGAATAAAAAAAAAGCCAGTTTAAATCTCAAAAGTTTAGCGTTTTAGTCTCAAAATTCTGATAGTAGATTTTCTTGCTTAATTTAAAACCATTGTCTGTAATATATAATGTATCTGTTGAAATAATTTTGCAGTCGCATTTCTTTAATTACCAATAAAGCTACTAATTAAAAAAAAAAAAAAAAAAGCTTTAAGTTTTAACTAACATCACTCCAGTTCAAAAGCAAATTCAAACTGTATTATACATCCCATCTACATTTTTAAATATATAAATGATGCCAGTTTAAACAAATTACAGTATTTCTGGCATCTACCCTATTAAAATCTGTGCGCATATCTATCTATTTAACGTCAAAAACTCGGAAACCACAGGGTGTAGGCCTGTAAAATTTGGCACACGGGTTGCTGGTAAGGGGCCCATGAACAATTGGGGCAAAAAATTTGAAAATTAATTATTATTATTTTTTAATGTTTTTCACGAATTTTTGCCTTTTTTCAATTCCTACTCTATTACCTCACACTCTCTATATATTTATATATCTTGTTCAAATTTTCAGTTAATAAAATACTTTCTATTCATCCACTCAAGTTCAAATACATTTTTTAAAACTTATAGTGGATGACACTTGATGTTAATACAGTTTTTTCAAATATGAATTCATTAATTAAATTAAATTAATTAATTTTAGTTTTATATGGGAGAAAAAAAATTTATTCCCATTGTTTTCATAAATGAAATTAAAGATTTTCCACAAATTAGTGATGCCACAAAAGTAAAATACTGCAACGGTAATTATAAAAAAATGTTCAATAAAGATAACATGGGACATTAATGCTGCACAGGTTTATTTTATATATTTAGGATTAAAAAGTAGAAATTGACTTAATTTTTTTTTTATATTACTTGTTTTAATATTTAACCCGTAATTGCGCGAGTTCTAACCAGTTCTAAATGTTTACTGCAATATGGGATATATATATTACATACGCCACGCTGCAATACTAAGAAGCTGTAGTGGTTATTACGATAATTCTTTTACCTCGCATACAAATAATTAGAGATTATTTAATTGTGTTTAATTATTACCCTTTTAAAAAAATAAAAAAAAAACTTTTATCACAAACATCAACAAAACTTTTTATTCCCTTATTCCAAAGATATTATTTTAATGCCTGCTTGCCACAGCAACATAAATTAAATTTCATTAACAAAAATGCACAGTAGTACAAAAATATTTTTCTACATATTACATAGATACATTTGGTTGTACTGATTTTTATTTTTAATTTTGGTTTTAGAATTAAATTCATGAACTCTCATGCATAGAACAGGTAAACAGCTAGTTATTATAATCTTCAAATCTTTCATTGTTTAAAAATTGGTATTATTTTACAATAGTACATTTTTTTACGCCTTACAATTATAATTATCATTTCCTGTGTATATTTAGTTTAGGTATAGCTTTCCAGTCTAAACACAAACTATGTTTTAGTTTAAGTTTTAGGGTTTTAATATGAAAGTGGTAATTTTTTTTAATGAAAGTTTTAAAACAGGTGAATTTTTGCATATGTTTAAAAATTGTTTTCAACAATTTTTTTCACAGAAAATTGCTTACATTTTCCTTGCAAAATTTATTTGTATGGATTTATATTTTTTAAGAAATACAGTTAGACAACTCTAAGAATCTATATTTTAGGAAAAGAAAGAAAAGAGTAAATAATTTTAACTGCATGTTATTTGAAAAAGAATTTTTACTAATAATAGTGAAAAATTGCTGTACTGCCAATAAAATAATTACATGTTTAAAATTTTATATTAAATTTTCAACCTTACCATTTTCATTAATTGGCATATTATTGAAATAATTTTTCACATGAATTTTTATTTTTAACAAGAGAAATTGCATTTAATTATGGTACTTTTCCATTATACCAACACTATGCCAAAATGTATGCTAATAAGCCATATATGTCAACCCAGACTGTACAAATGATTTTTATTGCAAATTATGCCAAACATTTTGATTTGCTATTTTATTAAATATATATATATTTTTTTGTTATTGTTATGTAATCATAACCTCACAAAACTTTTAAATTTGCTATTTTTTCAAATCAAAAATATTTATTATTAACTTATATCTTACAGTTATTACTGATGCTGTGATGGATTTTACTATTTAGCAGTTACGTGACAGGCAGCTGGAACAAAATTGTTTCAGGATTTTTGAATTATACATAAAAAAGTTTTTGTTAAAAAAAAACCATAAATGAGTTCATTCAAAAAATGTTTATTGCAATGCTAGAAGCATTTACAATTTCATACCTAAAGTTTAAATTGTGTTTTATTTTATTTTATTTATTTATTTTTTTTTGTATTAATATATATATTTGTATTAATTTAATAAAATAGTTTGTGAAAGTCTGTAAATTTCAAAAGTTATATTTTTAAATGCTCACTTTCATGTAAACAGTATTTTTTTTTTTCAACTATTTCATTTCACATGAATTACATTTTGTGCCAACTATTACACTTGTGGACAATGGTGTTGGTATAATGGAAGAGTACCTTAATTATCTTACCAGGGACCTGCTTGGATTTTTTTTTTCATATGATTCTAATTTTTGTAGAACTGTGAACTTTTGTATATACTTGTAAAAATGTAAGAAGAATTTTGTGAATTAGAATTATATACAGTTAGGTAATAGATTCATTGGTGATTTAAGCTATTGTGCAACAGTTTTTTTTTATTTTAAAATCATTACATTTGTGAAGGATTCTGTTTGGCGATTGGAAAATTTTCTAAAATGTCTATTTTTAAGGGAAAGAATTTTGTAAAGGAGAATATGTTTTAAGGTGAAAAAATTGTGAAGGGTCCTTTAAAGGACTTAAGTTCTTCCTAAACAGATCCCAGCTTACAGATCAGATTGTCCATGTTAATGGTTTCATGTGGGACACTGAACATGAAAAAATATATATATAAAGAAACGTATCAGAATACTATAGTTTTACTATTGACTATATTATTATTTTGACTATATTATTTTATAAATGAAATTTCATATTTTCCAATTCGGAAAAATTAGAAAATACCCCTTTCAAAAAAAGACGGGGCAAAACCATCCCCCCCCCCCCAAAAAAAAAAAAAAAAAAAAAAATTATGAGTTTTTTCTGAGTATTCCCATTCCTAATCAAAACTAAAAAAAAAACTTTTGTCGTTACCAAAAAATAGAAAAAATGTATTTTGATTACAAAGTTTCTGAATAAGAACACCTGCCAATTTCATGTGTTTCTGAACAAAACTGAATTAAAAATATGTCAGGTAGCCAGTTTGGATTTGGCAACAGCCTTAATAGTGTCAATTTTATTGAAAGATGATCAAAACTGAAAAAATAAAATAACTTTCAAATATTAGACTTATGGCTGTTAATCTGCATTACTGTAAATCTGATACTATGTTTTTGCCAAAAAAAAAGCTGTATTAGAAAACACCACTTGGAGTATTTTTGGAATAATTTATGTTCATTCTGCACTCTAGTTTAATTTCTTTATGTAAATGCTAAAATAGGAACCAATGCATAGAATAATTTCAATAATCGGATATATTTTGATAAAATTCTCTGATGTCTTTTTCATTTTTTGTTTTTGGTGCTTTTCTAAGAGGGAGAGCTACTACATTCACAATTTCACAAAAGATTTTCATGGTCTTATCCAATAAGAAATACTCATGGCTATTTTGTATTGTTTATAAAATAGGTCCAAAATCCCAAGAAAATATCGAATTTTATCAAGTTTAACCCTTTATAAGGCAGTGGTAAGTATTTTATCACTTAATTTTAATCCCAAAATTCCAAACTTGTATCAGATTTTTTTAATGAAATTATGCATTTATATTTTATATGACAAAATCCACTTAAAACCTTTTAAATTAATTTGTTCTTAAATTCTGGTGGCATTCCATTATTTGAACATCCTAGCAACATAAATAATTTGCCTTATAAAGGGTTAATAAATTTGTGGAATATGTTTAAATATCTCACATTGAAAAATGGATGTTCAACTCATAGATTTAGTAAAATCTTCACTCAATATCTGTATTTCCTTTACATAATGATGTCTAATCATTTTTTATTTAACATCATTTTTTATTAATTTTTGTTTGTTTAAAATACATATGTGTTTTGTTTTTTCAGCTGTAAATTAATGTTACTTTACATAAAAATAGACAAATTTTAGAAATATTGCATATTACATAATTAAATTAGGAAAACAATACAGATACACTTTGATTTAATATTTATTTTTTAATTTGCAAGGGTTAAATTTGAAGGTAAAGATGAACATATTATAAAGATAACAGAAAGTAAGCTGAAACATCTAAATCATTTGAACTAGGAAAACTATATTGAATCAATTTTTATTGTCATATTTCATTTTCATCAAGCATTTGCTAAAGAACTGGTATTTAATAAATTTATGCAGGTATAAAATAAAAAATATTCTGAATGTTTCAAACCTTCTTCCTGATGAAACTTCTGGCTACGCCATTGTAATAATAATAATAGTCAAAGAGATCTCATGTTCTTTAAAAGCTGCAAAAACATACTCTAAATTGAATTTATTATAGATGTTCTCTACTAACCAAAATAGAAAAAACAGTCGCCTCCCTGCCTACTGGGTCATAAATTTTGTCAACAGACAGCCGATAAAGGTTGTTGGACTTCATGGTAATTAACGGTAAATGCTTCTTTGACAGCACAGAGGAGGTAAGCATGGGTGACTCTCTGAGCAAAACATGAAATTTTCCTGGACTGACTAACAGCCTTAAGAGGTACAACAAGCAAACTTGCAGGAAACATAAAAAAATGTAATTTAAATTTGAAATTATTTGCCATTTGATTTCCTTGATAAAACATGAATTTGGTTATTTAATTCTACAAAAACCTTAACTTGTTAAATCAAACAAAATAAATTTTCATATTTGTAAGGAGTGTATAATAAGAAGAAAGGAATTACCATCCATAGATAGCTCATTAACTGTACCGACGTATAAAATTGAGAGTTTCTTATATGTAGGATCTCTTTCAATGATGATCAACCTGTGAGCTTGTGGCAGATGAGGAAGTCCACATAATGAATGGTGTCCACATTCAGAAGATTTTGCACAAACTTTATATGTTCGGACACCATATCTAGCACGTAAACATATACCAAGCTAAAATAAATTAAAAATAGAAAAAAATACATAAAAGTGTTACAAGGAGAGATAATGAAATCTACAAACAAATATTTTAAAGCTTTTTTGATAAAACTTGAGAAAATCAAACTTCTGCAAAACTAGATCAGTAATATGTCAGTTATGATTATATTACAATACTTTTAAAGTTTTAACAATTTTAGGATATTTCAATTTTGTTCGATCAATAATTAGACTGCATAGCAGCCTTGCTTCAGGCCATTATATTATAGCAGCATAGCAAACTTATTAGTTTACAGTCCAAGAAAGCCTGAACCAGAACCTAATTCAATATTTTTTATTGACATTAATGTATATAATATACATAAGTTTTGAAGCCATCTCTTTCTTGAAATAGGAACAAACATTAAAAATTTCAATGCTAATATCTGGTTTTGACACCAGAAAACAAAAATTCTAGAACTTCAAATTAGCTAAAATATAAATTTCCATAAATTTTCTGTGAACAGTTTTGAAGATATTCAATCAAGTTAAGTTAATTCTGTTGGTGGTTTCAAAAATGAAATCCTTTACTGCAAAGGTGATTTAATACAAATTCATTAAGGCTGTTCAACAAAAGATATCATTAGTAGAGGTCAGATTATATGCAATTGCATATTTTGACAATATTTTCTATAAAGACAAATACTTATTTCATTATTACCAAGGCAGCACAGAGATATCGGCCAATGTCTTACCAATATTAGCCAATATTTCAAATATCATACATCAAATTGACTACATCTGCTACAATATTTCCTGTTTAAACTTAAAACTAGTTTTAAAAAGAAAACATTTAAAACAATTGTTTGCATTACTTACAACATAATACAGAAATAGTATTCTAAAAAAATAAAATTTAATAGTTTGCTGTTTTTAAGAAACTTAAGTTTTTAATGCCTTATTTTTAATATCTGGTTTGCATTGGTCAATGTCGTAAAAATGATAATTTTAGAATATTTAGGGATATCTATCAAATTTCATAAAAATAATATCATTAATCAAACATTTCAAGATATCTATTGACATTCAGCATATCTGATGAAGTTTGTAATTTTGACCGAAATAAACAGGTGGTTCTGAAGGACTGCCACAATTACATAGTTTGTGTCAAGAAACATGCGATGGAGCCGTTTGCAGTGAAATTTGCACAGAAAGAAAATGCTTATATAAAAATTTTCTTTAGGAATATATATTTATATAGAAACAAATTCTTTAGAAAAAATTTATATAGAAATCTATAGAGATTGCTATCAAAATTTTTTTAAAGCATTTTATATAGAAACTAAGGAGCTCTGCTCCCTGCATGCTTCATGCACCAACCCCCTAACTTTTTTGGTCTGTATGTCTCTGTCTCTCTCTTTGTCTGTCAGGTATATGTCTACCATCTGTTGTCTGTCTCTTTGTCTGTCTGTTTCCTGTCTACCTGCTAACTATCTGTTGTCAGTATGACTGTTTACAATCTCTCGTCTGTCTGTCTCTCTCTCTCTTCATCTGCCTGGTATATGTCTACCATTGGTTGGCTGTCTCTTTTTGTCTGGCTGTCTAAACTATCTCGACTGTCTGCATGCTCACTATCTGCTGTCCATTTGTCTGTCTACTTTCTGCTGTCGGTTTATATGCTGTCTGATGCCTGACTTCTGTTTATCTGCTGTCTGTCTGCCTGCTGTATGACTGTCTATCTGTTTGTTTTATGTCTACTGTCTGCCTGCTAACTATCTGCAGTCTGATGTATACTGCTAAAAAAAATTTGGGGAGCAAGCAAAGAAGAGAAGAGAACCGTGCGAGACAGCCATGCATGTGTATAAAATGGAGAATACACATGTATCAATGCGCAATACAGAAAAAAAGATGCAAAAAAATTGTAAGGGAGGTTTAATTCTTTGAAAGGATGGAAAGAACATGAAAAGAGGGTTTAGGGCAACAATTTGGTTACATGTAAATGACAAAAAAAAAAAAGTATTGGTTAGTAATGATGCAAGTTGTTTAATATGGCGTGAGTTCCCCTCGAACAGCTAAGACTGCTGCACACCTGTTTTCCATGGATGCAATGAGGTTATCGATAAGACTTTGAGAAATACTGTCCACTCTTTAAGAATTGCAATCTTCTTGCCCATGACAATAGAAGAAAGCCTTTGCCTTGCTATATTGCATCGTCCGAGTGTGTTCCAAACATGCTCGATCGGATTCAGGTCAGGAAAGCATTCTGGCCAATTCACACGCTGTATTGTTTTAGCTTCAACCATGTTTTCCACCAGACGAGATGTATCTGATCTGGCATTATCATGCATGAAAACAAAGGAATCACCATGGGTGAAGCATAAGGTATGACATGAGGTCTCAGTATCTCGTCTGCATACTTTTGAGCCGTCAAAGTGCTATTTCAAATGATATGCAGGTCCGTACGTCCACCTTATACTGATTCCAACCCATACCATCAAACCTCCTTGTCTGTAATGTGCTCTTTCATGAATGAATGTGGGGTTATTTCGAGTGCCCCTTTCTCTCTATACGAAAACACATCGAATGTCACACTTCAGACTTAAAAGGCACTCGTCTATCTGTAAACAGCATTTGACTCCAATCCGTTGCCTTCAATCTTGATGTTCAGCAGCCCACCTTCTTCGGGACACACGGTGGCTTTAGGTCAACGGAATATAGACCATTGGCCTACGTGCATAGAGACCACCCTGATGAAGCATATTTTGCACTGTTTGGCTGGACATCCTTTGTCTTGTTGCCAAAATCTTGTCTTTGCAGCTGAGTAACATTCTCTTTTCTGTCTTGACAAGCTGTTAACAGGATATATCAGTCATCGGTTGCTGTGGTAGCACATGGTCAACCTTGCCCTGGTCAACATCTAACATTTCCTGTTTCTTGGAATCGATTCCACAGCCTTGCAAGGACATTTCTTGCAACTCCAACAGTGTCCACTGCACTTCGTTGTGTTTTGGCCGGATTCAAGTCTCTCTCTAATATGCCAAGCCATGGATTCCGGTAAATCACGTTGTTGTGACATTTTCAAATCACCTTTTCTCAAAACAAAAGCTGAGCAATTGAATTTTGCAACGGAGACAGTAAAACAGACATTTCTGCAAAATCCCGATTTCTGCACGTATCTCCTTTTCCTGGTTTTTGATGTGATGAATTTCGATTTACATATGAAGTTTTATTTTTCTGTTTTCTGCTATGCTTTAAATTATGGACGTTTTAATTTGTTACTTATTGGTGTAAGTATTTGTGTAATTTTGTTAAAACCCTGTGCTCCCCTAATTGTTTTGAGCAGTGTATGTCTATCTCCTGTCTTCCTACACTCTGTTGACTGTCTATCTGGTGCCAGTCTGTCTTCTATCTGTTGTCTATATGCTGCCTGTCTGTCGGCTGTCTGCTATGTGTCTATCTGTTATCTGTTGTCAGTATACATATATAGCTCTAAAGTAAAGAAATAAAAATGCTAATAGTGACATACTGACTATATTTGTTGCAAGCAAATTAAGCCAATACCAAAGAAAATCTTTGTTCTATGCAATACATAGAGGCACTCCCAGCTTTTGTGCTAAAAAACCATATTTGGTATTATTTAGCCAAAGCAAATGTCTCGCTGTTGTTACTTTAATAAAGTAAATGCGGCATGGCGCCATGCTATTTTTTAAGTATATTGTGCGATATTTTAAGTCTATCGTGCTATTTTTTAAGTGCAGTGTGCAATTTTTTTAATGCATCGATGATTTCTGAGAACATTGCGCCAACTTTTCCAGAGCCAGGGGTGATTCTGTTTCAAAATTTCCGAATATTAAAAAAAATCTATCATCAGTCCAAAAATTTGGACATTAAAAAAAAAATATTTTTAATAACCCTCTTAATGGATATTAAAGAGTGAATCGTGTTTATGTGAATATTTACAAATTCTGTTCTTCAGAAGCAAGGGCTCCATTTCAAGAGTTTCTTGGGTAAAGTTTTCTTTGAGGGACAGCATTTGAAATAATGTGTGTGATTCTGCAGATCACTCACAAAATATGAAAATCTGGCATAATAAAAAATGCTGTGTGGTATTTTTCTTCTTTTAAATTCCTTCACAGGCATGTGATTCTTCCATGAATATTTTTTAATTTTCGTGAAAGTCCCCAATTTTTTTTCTGTTGTGGAATTTTGGAAAATCAATTTGTGAATCCATTATGGAAAAAAAAATCAAGAATTTCTTCAAATGATCGTTAAAAAATATCATGAGTTTTGCCAAAGATCTGAGAAACGAATAGCGATTTTCTTGAATTGGTCACTGAAAAAAATCAAAAATTTCAATAATCGGTTGTGAAAAAAATTCCAAATTTTGATAAATGAACGAAAAAAATATTGTGAATTTCATCAAAAGATCGTGGAAACAAGCACTTGAGAATTAAGTTTAATAATAATAATATTAATAATTCATGAAATTTGTTCTGAAGTGGAATCAGACCTTTAGTACTTGAGAAACTTGGCTCAAAAGCAACCAATCAAAGTGATCCAGCAGTGAAGCTTCACGACGAAGCTTCATAACTAGCGGACTCTGATTGGTTGCTCGTGAACCGAGCTTCCCAGCTATTAAGCTCCATAGCAGAGCAGACATACGCAGAATGTTATTCAAACATGATGTGATCTCAGAGTAAATATACAGTATGGAACCATTTATCCAGAATCCAGCTATCCAGAATGATATTTCCAACTGATTGATTTCATAATCTTTCCAGAAAAAAGTGCCAGTTTGACATGTGCATTGATTGATAGATTACCACATGCATTGTACAACTTGATCCATAGTTAGGATTTGAAATGAAAGCATATTTAGTTAAATATTGAACATTTAAGTTTTAGGCAGCATTATTGTTTCTAAGGTATTGCTGGAAATTGCCTTCTTTCAAACTCTGATTAATCTTTGAACTTGATTGAATGTGATTCTTAATCTGTCTAATTTAATAATTAATTTGAAATCAGAAACAATACTACAGTCACATATATTCTACAAATCTGATCAAATGGATGTTGCTTTAATGGCCAACCAGTTATCCAGAAAAACCAATTATCCGGAAAACATCTAACCCCAACCATTCTGGATAAATGGTTCTATACTGTAGTAAATGTGATTTGTTAGGTGAAAAATTGGAACTTTTTCGCAGACAGACCTCGGAACTGGAGAGAATCTTAAGACATGACAGCGCATTTTAAAAAAAAATCCCTGACTTTTCCAGGTTTTAGGAAAAAATTGTAATTTTCTCTGACTTTTTGAGCACTTGTCATTTTTCCTGACAAATTCAGGTTTTCCAGTAGCGTAGGAACCCTGTGTAGGTGACTGTAAAACATACTAAAATTTCATTACCATCAGCATTCTATAAAGCCCTCATTTAAAATATATTCATATTCTTTTGTGCAGCCTTGTAAAATAACTATAACTGCTATATACACTATCTTCTAGGAAAAACTACAACTGATCGATGAAATTAGCAATTTTTATCAATGATCAATTGACAAATTTTGCAATATTTTTCAAATATTGATTGACAAATATTGCGATATTTTTCAAGGATCGATTGACAAATATTAGTGATTTTATTTTCCTGAGATAATTTCACAAAATTTACGATACTTTTCGCGATAGCGAGTGATGAAATTTGCAATATTTTTTCCATGAGCAGTTGACTAAATATACGATTATTTTATGCATACGATTGATGAAATCGGCAGTTTCTTTCTCGCGACCGATTGACGAAATTCAAAATTTTTTTATGATCAATCAATGAAATTCACATTTTTCTATAGCGATATTGAAGAAATTTTTGCTGAAATATGTAAACAAAATCCACCCTTTTTTTCATGAGCAATTTTAGAAATTCACAATTTTTCCCCCTAGAATGATTGATGAAATTTGGGATTTTAATCAGAAAATGACAGATGAATTTCACAGTATTTTTCAAAGATTGATTGACAAAATTTTTGACGTGATTTTTATTCTGGGCCATATTGACAAAATTCGCAATTTTTTTTTTCATTAGCGATTGATGGAATTCAAGAAATTTTTCCATGAGCAGTTAACAAAATATGCAACTTTTTCTGCAACCAATTGATGAGATCTAGTTTTTTCCAGTGACAGATTAACAAAATTTGTGTTTTTTTCCTGAGAGATATAGATGAAATTCACATTCTTTCTCAAAATATGTATATGAAATTCGTGATTTTTTTCTATTAGCAATTAATGAAATTTGTGATTTTTTTTTTCTATCAGCGATTGACAAAATATGTTATTCTACTTTATAATCAGTAGATCTCATGTTTTTGAGAAAGGTAAAAGTTATCCAAGCAATGTTGTGACATCATTTATTGAGATTGAATAATTTTCTTATTTTCAGAAGTACGTTTCTACAAATGAAAAAATTCCAATGAAAAATGGGAGAAATTCATACTTAAACATAAAAATGGGAGATCGTACTAAAAAATAGAAGTATTCAGCGAAAAATGGGAGAGTTGGCAGCTCTGATATAGGGTAAATTTACAGGCTTTGTTTCAATAGTAAGTCATTTTAATTAGACACTATTCATCTAAGTAACAATAAAAATAATTATAATAATTACTATATACAGAAATAATAATAATAAACTTATATGGCTAATTTATATGTGTGTTATTAGTGAATCACTTGTTACTTGTAATTAGTGAATCAATTTTTGTGGAAATATACATACGACTTAAAATTAATAAATATATATATTTAATTTCATACAAAGCAAAATTCAAAATAATGGAGTTGTTTAAACCTTTCTTTACAGTTTTGTGCAAGTGTGACACATGATTTTTAAGATAGCAAGCTTTAAAATTTCTTACAAAATGTCCAGCAAACGTATATATAAAGAGATATTAAAATTAAAATATAAAGAGATATTTGAATAAATCTTTGCTAAAAGAATGTAAAAAAATAAGTTGATTGTGATTTGAACAGATGAAAGAGTACACAGAGGATTAAATAATAGCTTTGTCAGACATTTTCCTATTAACAGAAAAATCCACTCCCCCCTACTTTTTACTAAAATCTTTTTTATAAACATATTTTTCCTTTGCTTACTCAAGTTCATATAACAGGTCATCAAAAAAGGTTAACAGATTTGAAAGAATCTTAACTCTAAAAGTAATTGAGTAAATGCAATTATTTTCTTTCCAAAGTACTCAGCAATTATCCAAGATTTGTTAGATGTAGCTGTTTTAGTCATAACATTCAGAAGACATGCAGAATTGCTGATTTGAAAATTCAAATCGCACCACACTTTCATAATTTTCACTTTTTGCTTAGGCTATTTGTGTACATAGTGGATCCTTTCCTACTAAATCGACAATGCTGAAGAACTTTCTAATTGATATTTTTTCTATACCTCCAATAATACACTTTCCACTCCAGAATCATTGAAGCAAAATTCGTGTTTTTTCAGCCCTGTGACGAAATTTGAGTTTTTTGTGATCTGTCAACGAAATTAGTGATTTTCCAAGAAATCCTTTGATGAATTTTGCGTTTTTTACTTGGCTTTGGATGAAATGAATGTTTTTTTCTGCGACCTTCGACGAAATTTTGCTGTATTTTGGCGATCCTTCGACGAAATTTGCCATTTTTTCGAGATTATTCGACAAAATTTGTTGGTTTTTGGCAATCCTTCGATGAAATTTGACGTTTTTTCACGATCCTTTGACAGAATTCGTTGTCTTTAGCGATCATACGATGAAATTTGCCATATCTTTGGATCCTTCGACGAAATTAGCAGTTTTTTTCCACGATCCTTTGACGAAGTTGGCATTTTCTCCGTCACCATTCGGCAAAATTCACAATTTTCCATGATCCTTCAACGAAACTAATGTTTTTTACGGCCTTTTGATGAAATTTGCATTTTTTTCACGATCTATCAACCAAATTAACCATTTTCCGCGATTCTTTAATGAATTTTGTGTTCTTTTCTCGGCCTTTGGACGAAATTCGCGTTTTTTTCTGCGATTCTTCAACAGCATTTGCCATTTTTTCACGATCCTTCGACAAAATTCACGATTCTTCGGCGAAATTTGCCTTTTTTGTGATTTTTCGACAAAGTTTGCTGGTTTTTTTGCCACCCTACGACAAAATTCGCCGTTTTTTGCGATTCTACGACAAAATTCACCGTTTTTTCGGATTCTTCGACAAAATTTGCCATTTTTTCTCAATCCTTTGACGAATTTAGTCTTTTTTTTCTGCGGCCCTATGATGAAATTTGTCTTCTTTCTGCGATTCTTCTATGAAATTTGGATTTTTTTTCGATTCCTCGACGAAATTAGTCTTTTTTCAGCGATCCTTTGATTAAATTCGCCTTTTTTTTGCGGTCCTTGGACAGAATTCGCATTTATTTTGCGATTCTTCGAAGAATTTACGACGAGCAAGAACTATTTTTTTGCGTCCCAACTCTGATTCTTCGCGTAATTTATGCGCTATAGCATGTCAGCGTCATTGCTAATTGTTTGGTGCACACGATCTGGCAGGTGGAAGAGAGGGCAGGGGAAAGAAAAGGTCGGAGGAAAGTGAAAACAAACTCAATTTAGCGGCCACTATTCGTTCTCCCGTTTTTGTTTTTGGTGTATTTCGTCCACTTGCCCGCTCCCCCTCCCCTCACCCCCCAAAACAAGGGTAAAAATTTTTAATGCATATTTGCATTGATCTCAGGAATGATAAAATTCCACGCCGAAAAAGCAGAATTCCGCATTTCTGCAGAAAAGTGGCATGTTTGTGTCTTTAAAATATGCATTGCTAGGTACATTAACACACATACCTTAACTTGATAAGTATTATCAGACTTGTCAAGTTCTGAAAGCCAAAAATCAGGAGATATTTTTTCCATGCATTATTAATTTTTATACGTAAACATGTTTAGCACAAGTTTAATTTTAAACAAGACTATGTTATTATTGAAGATTAAGAAGTACATCACATTTTGTTTTTCCATAAACAAATAAAATACAGTGAAGGTTAAATAAATATTAATTGGGACAAATTATTGATAATCAAAAACATGTCCATAGTAACAGTCAAAAAGCCTTAAAGATTAATCACTTATAATGAATCTAAGTGTAGTTTATCACATAAAATGCTACTGATCAATCATACTAAGGAATAAGTACACCCGTATGGCAGTTTTCATCCCTGAATCCCCGTACATTTGATGGTACAATAACAGAATATTGAAAAATGTGAGAAATTAGGAGAAATATATCAAAAATCATGAATATGGGAAAACATGTGAAAATCAGGAGTCTCCCGCCAAAATCAGGAGACTTGGCAAGTCTGTATTACTAAAATACTATTTACAAGAATGGCCTGAAATTTTGTATATGAATATACGAAGCTTCTAAACACTGATTTGTATTAAAATATTTACAAGACACAGTTCATATTTTTTTTATTTATTTATTTAAGTATCACATGGTTTTATGTAAGTTTTTACAAGATACAGTTCATTTTTTTAAAATTTAAGTATTACTAAAATACTATTTACAAGAATGATCTGAAATTCTGTATATGAATATAAGAAGCTTCTAAAAACTAATTTCTATTAAAATAATTACAAGATACAGTTCATAATTTTTCAATATTTATTTTAAATTTCATATATGAAGTTATAAAAATTCATAAAAATCAAACTATTACTTTTAGGATACTTAATGAAAACATAACAGAAAAAAAAACATGAAAAGATAATTATTACAAGAACTTTGAAAGAAAATATTAAAAACTCAAATTTTTACATCTTAAATTCTTAAACTTCTTCGCTGAATGACATAATTTTGTATTCAAGCTAAAAATTATCCTAGGATCAAAATTATCATTCTGAATTTGTGTATGAATATCAAAGTTTAAGTTTGTTTTAATATGTAAATGGCCCTTATGTCTGTATATTGTATGTTTACCTTTTATTCACAAATAAGACAATTCCTAATTGAGTATTACTTTTTGAATGGGATCCCCCTATCTCCCTTTTTCTGACCAACTGTACTTTGTCTTTTAAATGTAATATACGATTGTTATTCAATAAGTTGCCTCCATGTTTAACTACTTTATTAACAGAACAAAATGAAATATTTTACATTGACAAGTAACTTTGAAATGTCCATCTCCTGATGTTTTTATTTTGCAGGTACAACCACTGACTTGTAAGCAGTGAAATGGAGAATGTTAGACTATATGGAAGCGCAGTTAAAACAGTGTGTGGTGATCAAATTCCTGACAGAAGAAGGTGTTGCACCAATCGACACCCACAGACAAATGAGTGTTGTATATGGTGAAGCATGTGGACAGAAGAGCCATCAGGATATGGGTACGTGGAAGCAGTACAGACAACCCAGGTACATTGAGTATGCATGATAAGCCCTGCTGTGGCCAGGCAAAGACCACAGACAGTGCAGAGCATAGAGACCATGTCAATGAACTGATTCGTGACTCCAACAAGTCACACATGTGGTGTGTTCTTGGTGTTGTCAACAGCCGGTCTCATTCTTCTCTAACAGCTTGCAACAACTAGTGTATTAATGGCGGAAATGCATCGCTGTCAGTGGTAACTATATCGAAAAATAAGGTACCTCTTCAAAGGCAGACATTTCAAAGTTACTTGGCAATGTAAAATATTTCATTTTGTTCTGTTAATAAAGCAGTTATAGATATGGAGTTAAAATTTATTGAACAACCCACGTACAACAACTCTTACTTCTATGGAGTTGGAAACACATAGTATCAGTTATCACACTAAATATAATGTTTGAACTTAATGTTCTTCAGTTATACAAGCTTATAAACATGATCCCCTATATATTTAAAATTTTATTCCATGAACAGCTTTGTTTTGGAGTTTTTAAATATTCTTATCGAAATCCATTTATATGATCTGTAAAAAAGTAACTAAATTTCAGCACATAACCAAAAATGCATTAAAAGTCCCAATGATTGTAAGACTTTAGGAGAAACCATTTCTGCTGTTTGGACATATAGAGTGAAAGAAAAAAATTTCCAAGTTCTACAAAATTATAACTGTCACAAAATATTAAACTGAACATTATGAGTAATTTAAATTTTTTGAAGTAGGTTAAAACATTTCATACCATGAATAAAAATTCAGGCAAAAGGTAGGTCATTTATTTGGGTTGCCTGGAAAGTTCGTGCTGGTTGGGAAAATCAATTGGTACCAGAAAATTTGCCCTGTTAATTATTAGGGATTAGATATTGGATTCAATGTCTAATAATTAAATGATAGAATTTTCTGGTACAACCTGATTTTCCCAACCAGCACGAACTCTCCGGACAACCCAATACAATCCATCTAGAACTATGACTGCTTTTCTCCTCAATCATGAATAAATATAGAAGAAGAAAAAAGTCCCAACTAAACATTAAATGTTCTTGTAGTAGAATCAATAGAAGATAGAATCAATAAAAGATAGAATCAATAGAAGATAAAAAATTTAATTTTTTACTTTTAATGAAACATTTTAAAAAGTTTTTAAAAACATCTGGAATAGGGCACCTTTTTTCATGGGGTTGAGGGGAAAGATTTATTATTATTATTATTTATTATTCTGATTTCTACATAACACCAACCTTGTACTTTTCCCCTTCTGCATAAAAATAAAGCTGATCAGGTTGTTCGATGCATTTCTCCAGGGGGATAGTCTCTGCAGGAAAAGTAAGAATAAAGTACATATTAGGGATACAAATTTATAAAAAGACACAAAGAATTTTAATGTGACATCAAATTATCTGACAAGAAGATAATTAGAAAACATTTTCACAAGTGAACAATTTTTGGTAATGCTATGAGATAACCATAAAAGAACTCATTCCCCTAATCAAATTTAAATAGCTAATTTCAATATGTAAGAACTTGTGCCTTTACATAGATGAATCTTTCACCTGCAAATTTTTCATTGTATTTGGTTTGAATGCTGACGAATTATATCACATCCAATTAACTGCCAAAAGAAATGTTATCTTTCTTGTCTTAGAATAAACTCTCTTTTGACACAGAAATGAAAAGTATTTTATGATAAAAAGAGATGCTAAACTAAATCCTGGTACCTAGCAGTGATTTTGGTTATGGCCAAATTGACAGACATGTAAAATACATATTTTAATGATAGTAGCTGGACCATCTTTGGAAATTTAAAAAATATTACCAAGATAGTGATTACTTCCTCATAAGTAATGCCATTCCTTAAATAATGCAAGTTTATAATTGGTTTCACAACTGACGCTTTTAAGAAATAACCTTCTATCATGTACTTAACTAGTGCTAACTCTAGGACAAAAGGGTCGCTGAGGCAAATTCAATAAAAAGGGTACTATGTTCTGAAATAGGGAATTCGTGCCACTTGTTCAAAACACATGTTTAGTAGAGTCCCCTTTCATCAGTAACACTTGTACTTATACAAATGCTGGTAAGAGAAAACAAGTGGTGAATATTGACAAAGAATAGGCACTGCAAAACTGCCTGTGAAGGCTGCAGGGCATGTAGGAAGGGAGTAAGTGCCAGCAAGCTTGAAATTTCAGCTACTTAGCCACTCTATAGTTGCACCAATACTGATGATCTATTAGTAGATGCATTTATTTTTATTATTTATTTAACATTGTGTAAAAGCATTAAAAGAGACAACTTATATGGCTCAAGTTTTGAGTTAATGATTTTACTTATTAAAACTTTAACATTTTATAAAAAAATGATACTTGAGTTTACTTTTTTTTTCTATTTTACTTAAAAGCAGGACCCATGATGGGTCCCAGTGGTAATAGCTCTAGCCCTCTCTCTGTGTTCCTGCTGATAATAAATTATATTTAAAATATACATCAAACTTTAAGTTTTATATACATATATTAAGTTATAAAACTTTCCACTGAAAATGTAACATCATGCACATGATATATATTTGCAGATAATAAAAACAAAGTATTCTGTCCCTTTTAAAAAAGTAGTACGATAAAATATTAGTTTTGCGGGCTATATTTCTTTCAAAGTATTAGCAATAGGAATTTTTTCCAATAAAAGAAAAATATCAAGTTTATTTTGGGTTCAGCCAACAATTCTTAAATAATATATCTTAGAAGAGCACACACAAACATATTAATAAGAAATTCCTTAAAATGTTTTATTTGCTTTGTTAAGAAAAACATGAAATAATTAACTTTCAATTTAATATGAGGGACAAGAGATATATGGAAAAAAATGAAAGACTGTTATGGACAAAACCAATCACCAGGTCACCACCGATGACCAAGTTCTTTAATTTGGTGACCAAGTTATTTAATCTGGCATTTTTTTTTTTTTTTTTTTTTTTTTTGCATAAAAATTAATCTAAGAAATGAGTACAAAGAGCATTTTTCTCTTATTAAGAAATAAACTTAGAAACTATATTCAAACAAAAAAATATTTTTTTAACTTTTATTTTTGCAAAAATAAGTTAATTAAATGCAAATTTTAAAATGATAAAATCAGAATTATTTGACTGACAGCGACAGGAAAATAGGCAAAAAATTGTTTTGCTACTTCATTATTTCATCAATGTCCCCCTCATCAGATATAGATTTTGCAGCACTCTATTATTCAGACATTGTAAGGATTCAGCAATCAACATTTTTGAACATGCCAGTTAATTCTGCCTTTACTGTATATCTTTTTTTTCTCCAGCAATATATAATTTTGATAAGTTTCATTAGAAAACTTAGTTTATATTATTGGGTTGCTTAGAAAGTTCTTTCCGTTTGGGAAAGTTGGCTCGTACAGGAAAATTCCATCATTTAATTATTAGCCATTAATTCTGATATCTAATGTCTAATAATTGATGACAGAATTTTCCGGTACGGAATGGCTTCCCCAAATTGAAAGGAACTTTCCAAACAATCCAATGTCTTTCTAAACTATGTAACTAATAATTCTAAACTATGCTTGTTATTATTTTTTCTCAATTAATACATACAAAAAACTGTGCTTTTTGAAAATCAATGACAGATGGGTAAATACTCTTTACTGGCAACTAGAATTTATTGCTGGCTACCAGATTTTATCAAATTTGTAAAGCCGCAGATATTAATATTGCAGAGATATATCTTTGATACGTTTCATTTGAAAACTTAGTTTATATTATCTTTCTAAATTATGTACTATTCTAAACTATATAATTAATAATTCTAAACTAGACTGGTTATTCTTTTTTCTCAATTAATTCATAAACAACTTTTGGACGTTTTGAAAATAAAGAAGAGTTATAAACATATTTTACAGGTGACTCGAATTTTTTGCTGGCTACCAGATTTTATCAAATTTGTAAAGCACTGGTTATGGATATATAGAGAAAATACAGATTTTAAAAGCTTATTACTTATAATTTGCCTAATTTTCCTTTTAAGGGGCGACAACTGCAGAATCACATGTAAAACATCTGACACTGATGTATCTTTTCTCAGGAACTACTGAAGCAATTTCAATACTGTAAAAAAAATATTTTTTACAATAGCTAATAAACGGATCAATCAGTAAAAAATAAAAAGTTGAATAGTTTCGTTAATTAAAAAAAAAAAAACTAGATATCTTTTGTTTGTGAAATTGCATAATTATTGTACTTTTTATTTTAATTTTTGCCAAAAGATCAATTCATAGTTTAACCACTGCCTAAACTGTATTTTTAAAAAAGTATTGGAAACACTTCAGTAGTTCTCAAGAAAAAGGTGCATCAATGTCAGCTGTTTCACATGGGGTAATTTTTGTTTGCAAAATTGTTTAAGTATTAATTTTTTTTTCCTTGCTGGCGATCAATTTATAACTTAGCCAAAACTATTAAAAAATAGTATTGAAATTGCTTCAGTAGTTCCAAGAAAAAGGTAGATCAATGTCAACTTTTTTACATGTGGTTTTGCAACAGTTGTCAACCCCTTACCTAAAGTCTAAAATGCTGTTGTTAACATCTTGCTGATAGTCAATAATTGGCATAATTACAATGCAGGCTATGAAGAAGATTATCACGAATTGATATACAGTGTGACCTCAAAAATCTGGTATCAAAGTCATCTCTTCCCTTTTTATATTAAACTTCCAACTTACAGAAGAAACAAAATAGCAATTGTTTATGAATTAAAAGCTCCAAAATCAAAAGTAAAAGCATGAAAAAGAAATAATTGATTAGGATGAATGAGTATTTTCTTCATTTGCCAGAGGCGATTACTTCCTCTTACAAAAGAACGTCCGAGAGAACTCCGAGCTTCATCATTGTTTGGCAACAGTACAGGGATGAGGACACAAGTTCTTCAGGAAAAAGGGGAAGGGGACACGAATTGGACTGGACCAGCTGGCTAGAGGCCAAAGGTCTTCATATCCAATTAAAATGCATCTTTCTCCTTTATCTAAAGAATGACTTCTTTTTACTGAGGCCAGATGAACACGTGTATTTTTCTTCTTTGAAGGTTTGGAAGTTTTTTTTATTTATTGGTGGTAGTACTATGTCTTTTTCAAAACCAGGGAATGTTGCTTCTAAAAGAAAGCATTACAAATTTTCAAAAATCCAGCTTAGTCTTGGTGATGCTGGATTTTCATGGTTATACTGTATTTTTAAATAGGCAGTTCACAATAAAACTACTCCCTCTGCAATGTAGACACAAACTTTCCTCATATTTGTGGCCATAAAGCATATATACAGTATGTATAAAAAACATAACAGAAATTTTAAATTTTCATTCTTTGTTTTCCAAACAAACCTAGTGGTATAAGACCCACTGACTTAGGCAGCATAAACCCAGACTTTGCATGTATTTGCATCCAAATATTGAGATTCTAATAGCAAATTGAACAGTTAACTAAAAGTTTTAAACTTTCATTCATCAACTTTCCTTAATACACAACATAAAAATAATAATAGCTTATTAAACATAAAATTTTAAAATTTCTATCAAGAGAAAGTATGTAATTGTATATCCTTAGTAATTGTATAAACTGAAAAACACCTTATTTCAAACTGTAAGCAAAAATGCTTTGTGCAAGGCTGTTTGTTGAAAAAGATAACAGATAATTTTGGGCTACAACTTCATTTTCTCCCAACTTCTGTGCTGAGTTTTTAGACATGGTGTGAATTTTTTTATATTGCATAAAGTTTTAAATATTTTAAAAATCTCGGAACTTTTTTTTTCTTTGGGTAAAACCACTTATTAGATACACATGCCTGTAATAAAAAAAAAAAAAAAAAAAAAAAAAAAAAAAAAAAAATTTATTCTGATCAGAATTTGCAATGTTGTTAAATATTTAAGTCAAATTAAAAAAATAATAATAAATCCACAGCCGTTTAGGAAATTTTGTAACTTGTGTAAGGTTGCTAATTACAAACCTGTGCCTAAGTAAAACCTGGCATTTCTTTCTCAAAGAAATTTACAGAGTTATTAAATGTTTAAGTCAAATTTTTAGTCATTTTAAAAATATAAAAAAAATTCCTAGCTGACTTTTAAAAATTGCAAAAAAAGTACCAAGTATTACAATTAAGAAGAGATGCAGAAGCATTTAAAATATTATCCCCATAAAACTTCAAAGTCCATTTAATTTTTGAAATTAGCAAAAAATTTTATTTTTTCAAAAGAAAAAAAAAAAGACATAAGAGAAGTGAGGAGCTTCCTATTTTGGAAGTAATTTTTGTGTAACATTTCTGCAGAACAAGCTGATGGCAATTTAAAAAAGATATTTTCTCAGAAAATCTGCTATGAAGAAACTGCTTTTTGACTGAAAGGTCATGTTTCCTACCATTCTATGTGAACTCAGCCAGAAAACATACTTCATGTGCTAAGAAAATTGACATTTTAATTAAAAAAATTAATAAAAAAATCACAAATCCTGGCATTGATGTGCATAAATTTGGGTCTAGGGTAGTCCAGAGTATTGTTTATGATGAATAAATATATTTTAATACTTCTATGTTACAGTTGCCACACTAGAATGATGCACCCTTCCCCCTCCTGTTACAATGTCACATTTTTTGCAATTATTAATTTAGAGATAATTTTATTTTAAGAATGTTATATACGATTTGGTATGAACTGATAAATACTATAAAATCGTCCAGATCTCACGTGCTTTTACATCAAACTTTTGTAATTGAAAAGCAAAGGGAAAATATACCTAATGTTATCAGAGTAAAAATATTTTTTAATTAAATTATTATGCTGCTTGATTAAAATAGAAATATGAAAATAGGTGCTTTAATGGCTACCTATTTTCAAATTTTATATATGATGTCACAATATGTTAACCCATTTTCCTTCTCCTGTCACACTGTGTCACACTTTCATTCTATCCTGAAGTGTGATGCAATTAATGGATTACCCCTAAAGATACGTGTGTGTAATGAAATTTATCAAGTAACATGTGCCCACATGTAGATTTTTTTCCCTGGGAAGTTACTAGATCATAAAAGTCTTCGAAAGTTAAATAACTTTCTCTCTTTGGGCATTGTTTGTCTTCCTAAAGGGACCTCTAAGAAGGTATTCATTTTTTCCTAAAGTTTTACAGAGATTAGTTTAATCGCCCACTAAAATAAAATTATGAAATTTTCTAAAATTTTGTTAGAAATCCCTGCACTGGATCTTCCAAGGATACTGTTGATACCATGGAGTATGAAAATTAAAAGTGTTTTGACTTTCTCGGTGGTTTTCATGTGCTGAAGGACTGATGCTCTAATTCGGCTTTATACATAAACAAATGTTGAATTTACAAATTAATGATATAAATTTCATTACATATGTATATGAGTATGCTTCATTCAAATAAAATAAGCTTTATTTTACAATATATTACTTACCGGTCAAATCTTCTAAATTCACTAGTCTTCTTGCTAGGAGTCTTTTTTCCACCTCCGCAGCAGCTAAACATTTTTAATTGAAAAATTAAGAAGGTACATTGAACAAAATGACTACAAAAATATCACACAATAAAATCTTAAGTAGAAATGTTTTTTAGTACATTTCATTTACAAAGTTTTGTTGCTTATGGAATTCAGTACATTTCATAATGGCTGTATTGGGTTATTTTGTTAAATGCACTTGAATTTTCATACTTTTCAAGACGCAATATCATATTGATAGTGAAAACAGCAAGGCATCACAGCATTTTTTCAGATTAATAACTGTAGTCATTGCAATGCAATGCATTATAGCTAATATTACTGTACTAATCTCTATTGTATTGCAGGAAAATGTACTTTAAGTGGATGTAAGACTTTATAATCTTTATAAAATAGCCAACTCATAATTTCATATATACAGTTGAACTAAATTAACATGAACTTGGTTAAAATGAACAGTTTCCCATTAAGAATTGTTCATCATTTTAACTTCATTAAGATGTTTACATATCTACAAGCTACTAAAGCAGGATCATGGCCAATATGAACAAAATACCTGATTATTTTATTGTGTTTTTTGTAAAAGTGTGCAACAGTTTTAACACCTCGTAAAAATAGAAAAATCATTCAACTTATTTCCGAATAGGGAGGTAGTGGAGGTTATATGGTGGTATACACTGTATATCTTCTGAATTTTTTTAAAGAGCCTCTGTATACCCTCTGTTTCTCACATAAAGCTATAGCGTATACTCTTTAGCATATACCCTCTGCCGATCTCTGGTTATAACAACACCACTGCTTTCAAAAAGAATATTTTTTATACTGGCTTATAAGTCAGCATGATGCATGGTTTTAGCTATAACTGCATTTTTTGTAAATGCAAAAAAGACTATCCAGAATGTAAAAATAAAACAAAAGTTTCACTTTTTTGCTAAAGCATTTGCAAAACCATCAATCACCGAATTAGTATAGGACCCTGCCCAGCTTTAAAAGAGAGTGGTGACATACTCATATAGTACAGATTTTAAATTTTTGTCTAAACTCACATTACAGAACTTGGCAATACTCACTTGGACAAATCCATGTACATGTAAACCTACCTGGTAATAATGACAGGCTCAACAAGTCTGTTTTTGTCCTCCTAACAGAACAAATTTTACTGTTGTATGTTGCCACTGTCTCTTAAATTAAAGAACTTGAAATCCAGCAAAGAGGAGAATACATAAGCAGAAGCAGGGGAAACAGAGGGGCCATCTCAAAGGGTTAAAATCAGAAGTCCATCTCGAAGGATAAAAAATCAGAATTCTACCTCCCATTATTCCCAATTGATTGCCACCAGTTTTCATGCATAGTAGAAGCAGGGGAAAAAATACAGACAACATACACCATTAACTTAACTCTCAGAAGGGAAAAAATGAACTTTGGCGTTCTACAAATTTTACTGGGTTAAAAAAAGAATATAGCTTCTGCTCTTTCTCTTTTTTCATAGAAATGAAATTAAAACCTATTAAGATGTCAAGCAGGGTAGAAAATTGCATATATGTAAGCATGCTGGTATTTCAGCAATTTTCAAAAGCTTTTTTTTTTTTTTTTAACTTTTTCACTAAAGAAAGAATTCATCTGCAATAGTACATGGCTTTATCATTTTAAAAATAGACACAACATTGTTTATTAATGTTGTTAACCATGCATTATGCTTAGTTATCAGGAGGAAAAGTGTCTGTAGATTAGGGAATTGCAAATGAATGCAGTAGTAATTTTGGTCATTTTATTTGCTATATAGAAATATTTATCAAAGAATATTTATTTTATGTGATTTTTCTTTATTAATATATGAATAATGTTAGTTGTACTTGGTAAGCAAAATAAAGATTATTTTTTCTTATATTTTAATAGTTGTATTTAATGTCATACATACAATGTATCAGCCTTTATTAAATAACATTGCCCATGTTAACCCTCTAAGCGTGTGGAACGTAATATTCCGTTCACTAAGCTCCAGGTTTCACTGCAATATATGCAATGTTTAAGATAATATAATTCTATAGATTTAATGAATTTTCAAAACATTAAAGAATGATTAATACTCTCAAGGGCTACATTCATATTTATAATTAAGTTTTATTTATAATGCTGAAATAATCATATTTTTTAGCATTTAAAACAAAATGCAGAGAAAACAACATTACAATTTTACCCTTTTTCAAAACGCTCAGAGGGTTAAATATATTTAAAATTCGGGAAATTTTATTTTTTTTTAATTTATAACTTTTACACAAACCTATCACTAGATGGAAACATCTTATATGTATTTTTTAATTTGTCCTTAAACCCTTCATCCAATGCTCTGTAGAATTATTTCATTTGGGAGGAAGTTAAAGTAGAAAAAGAATGAACGAGACTTAGATCTATGAAAAAATTCCAAAACCGCTTCACATCCCTGACTGGTTATGGCCCTGCACTGAAGATGATGATGATGCACATGCCAAAGGTAAACATTTTAAATCCATTGTGATAAGATTGTTACAATTGCTTATTACAAACAGTCTCACCAATATTTATAGGAATCTACAGTATGCCCACTAAAGTCCCTTGCCACCCTCTTAACTTCGGAACGGCTGCTGCTATATTCATAAAAGTGGTGTCTAGGTATAGTAAAGTAGCCATGCGCTACACAATGAAACTGCCTACAGTGCCACCTGGTGGAATGCTGTGGAGTTAGCATTCCTATCTTGAAAATGGAAAGAGATAAAGAAAAAAAAGTGATTTACGAAGTTGTAGAGTATCATCGATTTAGTACGAAAAGACACCTTGTGGACATTAATGCGAAGAATAGAACGGTTAATACGCACATAGTTTTTTTTCTGATTTCCTACACTGTGACGTGACAAAATGATCTTAGAAAGAAAGAAACAACCAGATATGAAACAGCAGGTGTGTATGACTCTTCCACAAACATTGCAGGACATTAAACGACGCTATTATGGATGCTTGTGCCAACGTGTCACCATCTATGCTCCAACGTGTGCAACATGAAATTCAAACAAGCATCCAAATATGCATTGCAGCTGACAGTGAGAAGTTTGAACATCTAAAATAAAGGTATATTATTATAACTAGTTGTTTTTATTCTTTCTACGATCGTTTTGTCATGTCATAGTGTAGGAAATCATGAAAAGACAAATGCGTGTTTTAACCGTTCTATTCTTCGCATTAATGTCCACAAGGTGTCTTTTCGTACTAAATCAATGATGCTCTACAACTTTGTAAATCACTTTTTTTCTCTATCTCTTTTCGTTTTCAAGATAGGAATGCTAACTCCGCAACATTCTACCAGGTGGCACCATAGTCGGTTTTATTGAGTAGCGCATGGCTACTTTACTATACCTAGACACTATTTTTATGAATATAGCAGCAGCCGTTCCAAAGCTAAGAGAGTGGCAAGGGACTTTAGTGGGCATACTGTATATTTCAACTACATAATACAGCACCATTTATAGGCTATAGTTGTAACTAATTTTGAAACTACTGCTTTTTAGATTTTTAGAAATTTTAAATCAAATATATCACTTATTTGACCCTTCTACATATCACCATTTCGAAGTTAGGGGGTCCTTTATGAAATGTGTAGCCAACAAAATATATCAGTGAGGAACACATTTTGGCTGTCATGTAATCAAGGTAGGATAAAAAGCAATTTGTAAACTGGTGGAAACCAGCCTATATTGATCATATGATAGCCCAGATAAATGGAAGTGCTGTGGCCTATCTTTTTCATTAAAAACAGTTAGTATGCCACCATATCTCAAATACAAAGCATATTTTTTTCTGTTAAAATTAGACATATTTTGTTGAATGACATTTCATATTGCTTTGATGTTAAAGGTTTGAAAAGAATGAAATATTAACAGATATTACTTCCTCTTTAAATTTTGAAGTTCATTTTCTTATCTAACAGAAAAATTAATATAACAAAAGTAAACATGAATGCTATCATTTCAAAGAATGTGAACTTCTTAAAAGGCTAAACATAGTTACATAAAAATTTTCTGTAGTTTATTGACAATTTTGAAATTTTTGCAATAATTTTTACATGTTGGACCTTAAATAAATCAAGGATTTATAAATGTCTTCATAAGAAAAAAAAATATTCCCACAACTTCATGAATTTAATTTTAAAAAATCTGTAGGGATAACACAACTTGGTGGCAGCCTACTAAAACAATCAGCCAAATTTTAACAACAAAGCAAAAAATATAAAAAAGCTCCAAGCAAGGCAGTACTCAAAATAAGACTAGGCATGGGATGACTGAGTATATATGTGAATTGAGAAAGTAAAATTGGATACTAGTAAGAAAAGTGAAGAAAAATCTAAGAAAAAAGCTGTCAAATTAAAGACAGAGATGAAATTTTGAAAAGTCATGAAGTTGTTGGAAAAATTTTCTTGTGCTATGAAATGAAGGAATATCATGCTCAGAATGACTTAAGATTAGCAAATAATGTAAAAAGAGATTTAACTTTGAAAAAAAAAATCATGATCAAATTTTTTGAAAGTGCATGATTATTTTATTTTAGGGTAAATTTAACATCTATAATAGATTGGATGGACACCTTAAAGCTTGGATATAAATAAAATTAAGCATTTGAACTACAAAATATGAGAAGAACCATAAAACACCAAGTTACTTTTACCTTTATTTGGGATTCTATATCAGCATCTGGATTAGGCACTTTAAAAATAATTGATAGAATATTGAAATAACACACATATTTAAACATTTTGGAAGATGATCTACCAGTGATACATTAGATATTGAAATTTTCCACAATTTACTGTTCAAATTGGACAGTAATGTTTTCACAAAAGCAGTTCTAAAACCCTTCCAATATTAATCCCATTAAGCAATTCTGAGATCACCTACACTGATACATTAAGAAATAAGACATCATAAAGCAGAATTTCCCCATAAGAATCTTATTAGAAGAATGAAAGAAAATATCGTCTTCTGTTACTTCAAATTTAGTGAACTCATTGACTTTATAAGTAAAAGAAATGCAAAAATCTAATTGCCAATGTGAAATTACATTTTTAATTTTTGTAAAACAAATTTATAACAATTACCATTATTATTTTCCCTTTTTTATCTGCATACTTACTTTTGTGATAGGATTTACATGCCATTTTAAATATACCGGGTGATTATAATTAAAGTTACGATTTCAAAAATTGATAATTTTAAAGCTACTGGTCAGAATGACTTGATATTTTAGCAGAACAATCGTGAGGTAGTGGAATTTTGTTTGACAAAGAAAAAAATAGTTCCAAAATGTGCCGATAGATGGCGCTGTCAGGGTTCACATTGTCTGGAGATATGCAAATTACTAATACGTGACATGCACACCACAGACATAGCTGCCATAAAAATGCAGAGCACCAGCTCTTTACTCGAATGTTTCATCATGACTCTGATTATGAAGGATCACGCTCTACTCTTGAAGCTTTTTTATAAGAACAATGGCTGTGCACTTACAGCTATTAGGAAGTTTCGGACATTAAAATCCATATAAAGGGGTCCAATAACCACAAATGGTCTGCGAAAAATGATTGGGGTAGAGGTTAAACGGGGTAGAGGAAGGAAACCAGTTTTGGCTGCGCAGTAGAAAATGTAGCTACAGAATTACAAGAACAGACTAACAGTGATGCTGGAATCTGCAGTGCACGGAGAATTGGCCGAATGCTGGATATGCCGAACAGCACTGTGCGTAAAGTCCTACGGAACATCTTGCGCTGTTATCTGTACAAGATAACTCATGTGCAGGAGTTGCTACCTGCTGACCTGGAAGTACGTCAATATTCTGCACTACAATTCCTTGCTCGGATGGAAGTGGACAACGGATGGCCATGGAACATTCTGTGGTTTGACGAAGCCCCCTTTCATTTGCAATGTTCTGTAAATACGCAAAATTACAGGATATGGGTGACTGAGAATCTGTCCCATCTACAGCCTACCTCTTCAGTCTGAAAAGGTCACTGTGTGGTGCAGAATAACAGCAGCATTTATCGTCGGTCCGTTTTTCTTCGAGGAGATCACACCTGAGGGTCCCGTTACCTGCACCGTTACTGGCAAGCGGTATGAAGCACTTTTGCTAACAATGTCCTTCCGGCACTTCAGCAGCGTTAGTGTGTGGATCGCACAATATTCATGCAAGATGGCACTCTTCGGCACATTGCTACTCCTGTGAAGCAGCTACTGAGTGCTAAATTCAGAGATTATAGGATCAGAACCCGCGTTTTCCCAACAACGTGGCTGCCTAGAGCTCCTATAATACAGGCTGACGCATCCTCGCAGATTTGGGGCTCAAATTGAAGTTCAGTCGAAAAACCAAGCTAATCAGAACCGAGTCTTAGGCAACCCCAACTCTGGCTGCACTGCAGTAGATTGATGCTGAACTGAGCACGAATAATCCAAAACAAAATGGATATGCGTCAGCTCCTATTATAGGAGTCTTATGGCTGCCATGCTCCCCCTGACTTAAACTAGTACGATTTCTGACTTTGGGGGTACCTGAAGAATGTTGTTTACAGCGGGTGGATTCAGAATCTAGCCGACTTGAAGACAAGCATCACACAACACACCCATTGCATCAGTACAGATACCCTCTGATCTGTTGTGGAGCATGACGTTTTGTGCTTCCAATTAGTAGCAGAAGAAGGCGGAGGGTATATTGAACAACTTATGCCTTAATCATCAGTAAGGTGCTTGTTCTATGAAGCTTTTTTTTTTTTTTTTTTTTTCTTTTGTCATTATCGCTGTTGTTGCTGTAAACATGTATTCTTGTCTTTTTGCTAATAAATTTTTAGTAAATCCCTGAACTCTATTTGTTTCTTTTGGCTAACAACATTCCTGTGTTTAAAGAATATATTTTTGGTATTTTCCCAGACATTAGCCTGACAGTGCCATCTATCGGCACATTTTGGAACTATTTTTTTCCTTCGCCAAACAAAATTCCATTGCTTCACGATTGTTCTGCTAAAATATCAAGTCATTCTGACCAGTAGTTTTTAAATTATCGATTTTTGAAATCGTAACTTTAATTATAATCACCCGGTATATATATTTGTAATTATTTTGCTACTAAATGTATATAAAACCCCTCTAAGTTATTATTTCTTGAGCCTCACTTTGTAATATTTCATAATGGGTGGGGCTAGTTGAGCTTAAGCCAAAAGGTAGGCCTCCCTGCTTGATTTGACTTTGACATTGTAATATTTCATAAATCTAAAAAATTTTGAAATTTTTTTTCATATTTATTATGACCTTACTGCACAGATACATAATTAAGAACAGTAAATTCCTCAAGAACCAAAGTCTGACTTGTAGAATACCATCCTTTTCCAAAATGTACACTTTTTGTTAAATAATATGCTTTTAATTATTTGAACTTCTTTTGATATAATAAATTAACACGTAAATTAGTCAAATAAATTCTCACAAAAAAGGAGCTTAAACTTAAGACTAAAAAAATGTTATAAAGGAAAAATCAATGTTTAAGTCTATGACTTAAATCACAGGGAATAAAATTTTCTTGATTAAATATACATATACATACATATATATATGTACTAGGGTGATCTTCTAAATGTAAATTTGTTAATGTATTTAAATAATTACAGGATGCTGAAATAATAAAAACTTGGATTTAATGCCTTGAAGATAGCTAATTTTACAATATGCCATAATAAGCCTTTTCAAATATATCAAGATTAATACTTAAAAACAGTAGTTTATGCGAAATGCATAGAATGTTCCAATTAGGCCTAGCACAACTAATTACTTTCTTGACCGCTTTTGAGTCAATCCTTCATGCATGACAAAAAATATGAGACTGAGCTTTCCTGATTTTGAAAGTCTAAAGTTATTGTGCTTGTGATCTGAGAGTTTTGCTTTGACATCTCATGCATTCAAATTATGGACAATAAATAAATACCAGAGAGTTAGTTAATTTACTGATCATGCATGTCATAGTCATGAGAGAGATAAACAATGTGATCTAAAATTCAAATCCTGCAGACACATATATATATATACATATATATAGCTTGAACAACATTCATGTATACAACAACAGAGTTTCTGCCCAGACAGCTTCAGCAGGGTGTTGCACCTTGCCTGCCCTTTAGTTTAAAGATAACATCCTTCTTGCCACTTACCAAAAAGATTAGCAACCTTCTTGCAACACATTAAAAAAATAATTTTTTCCTTTCTGCATAACAAATTTGCTTGCACAGTAAAAACTTACTCATTTTTGACTTGAAAAGAGTGTTCTCACTTTTAAGTATTAAAATGGCTTTAAAAATCAAAAGAATGACTTTAAAAATTAAAAAATACCCTTAAAAATCTGAAAAAAAAGCCCCCGAAACACACCCTTAAGAATTTTAAAAAGTTTTCTTTAAGAATAAAAAAAGTGCCCTTTTCTGACCAGCAGCTGTTTCTTAAAATCTGGGAGAAACTTTGCAACAGTGATTTAATGCTGACATTATTGGGGGATTGAATAAGTTCTCACAGTTTCTTTGTGAAAATTAATGCTTTATTTAAAATAGCTAATAAAAAACATGTCACTAAAAGCATTGTCCATCGCTAGCCACTACTTTTTTCAATCTTTCTAGCAGCATTTGAAAAATGACATGTCTTTTGAGGCTATTCAAGAGCCGGCCCATTTTTTGGCATATTCATAACAATGGACGTGCAGTCAGCCAAGGCCATGTACCATCAATCAGAACATGTGATAATCGGAAAAGGCAATGTCTCATGAATACAACGGGTGGGGTAGAACTTCCCATTCAAGCATTTCCAAGTTAGTTTTCACCAATTTTGCAATATATGGCTGAGCATTGCAATATTGCAAAATCATTTTGTTGTGTCTCTGCTTACACAACAGCCATTTTTCTACAATACGTGGCTCAAACGCATCAATTTTAGTAGGTAGCAACCTCCCGTGAGGGTTTTGTTTTGTTTGAGCAGCTCAGAATAAACTACACTCAGCTGATCCCACCAAAGGCAGAACAGAAGCTTGGAACCATGGATATTTGGCATTGTCAACGATGTTGATACATGGCCGGGTTTACCCCATGATTTTCTACGCTTAGGGTTATTGTAGTTTGTCCCTTTTTCACAGCCAGTATACAATGTAAAAGACCTTTCCTTTTCTGTCGTTAAAGCAGCTGTTCACATGTGAAAATATGCCATTCAACGTCTCTCGGCTTCAACTCGTACGGCACCCAATGTCCTTGCCTTAGAATCATTCCTAATGTTTTCAAACGTTCAGCTACTGTCTAACATGACTCTTCATGAAGTAATGCCTCCAATTCTTCATCTTCAAACTTTTTCAGGACACCAGAGCATTCTTTTTCTTCAACATTAAAATCATTATCTTTGAAGTGTCTAAACCAATCTATGCATGTTGTTTCAGACAGAGCATGGTCACCGTAAGTCTCAACAAGAATTTTGTGTGCTTCAGCTGAAATTTTTTTTAATAAAGTAGTGCAGTAAAATTCCTTACAAATACTCTTTTTTGGCACAAAATTTGACATGTTAAACACTATGAAAAAAAATGTTGTTGACACTTCAGCAAAATGACATACACTGAATTTCAAGCTTGCTTATAGTACTTATTTATAGATTCACTACCATCTTAAACTACACACATGCAGTTCTGGTAATGCCCTGATGTATTAGATGATATTGTTAGAAAACAGCAAGAACTTATTAAATCTTCCAATATAAATCCTAAACATTTTTCACATGTTTCATGTGATACTGGAATATTTGTAAAAAGAAAATTCTAAACTTTAATTAAAACATATTTTAGAATAAAACGAACTGTGTTTTTTTCCCTATTACACAAAATTAACAGATAAGGATTTTTCACTAATTTTGTATCATTAAAAAGAACATTTTGAACTTAAGTTGACAATATGAGTAACTTTCAATTATATTATAATCTTTAATATAGCATACTATATTATCAGTCACTGTCCCACCTCTGTGCAAACGGCAAGCACACAGATGCTAAACCAATAACTATTGCATCTTATGTATGCATATATAGATAAATGTTAGAAATGTGTTTTAAACAGGGTTGTAAAAAACCAACCCGGGTGGGTACCAGGACAGCTATCCACTACAACCCTCAGGGTTGTAAAAAACCTGGGTTAAAAAAACAGCCCAGGCGGGTAGCTGGGCAGGTACCCAGGCAGCTACCCACTACAACCCTGGTTTTAAATGAATAAATAAACTCAACTAATGAATAAAGCAGAAAAATAAACATTACCGGATTCATTATTAAAAAAATTCTTAGGAATACACAGTCCTCTTGGGTTTTCTTGCATATCTTGAAGGCATGTATTCCAAGAATATGAGTCTTTGACCTCACAGTTAGATAGTGCATATATCTGTTCTCCAGGGACTAATCCAATAACAGGATGATTAACAGCAGATAGCTGAAATTGAAAAAGAAACAATGTTCACATAAATAAAATGCATCAATAATTAGTATAACAAATCTCATTTTTTTAGGATTAACACTGCAAAACAACAGTGTAAAAAAATATATATATCTGATTATTTTTACACTGGTGAACAAAACTTAAGGACCACTGTTATTTTCATCAATTTCAGTTTGAAATAGGACTGCAGCAACTTGTAAATTTGCATGCAAGCAGGATGTACTCTGTTTTGTGAAACTAATGCAAATTTTGTATTTCTGCATTTGTCGGTCATGTGACAGCAGAGATAAGAGATTTTAGGCAATCAGCACATGCTCTGGGTTGTCATTAGATGTAAAAATCAAAGGAGAAGGAGGAAAGTCAGAATACTAAAATTTTGAACATGTCTTCCAGGCATCATTTAGATGATTTTACATGTGGAAGAATAATCGTAAATCGGGGAGGAGGACACCAAATGAGAGATGTTGCCTGTGAATTTAATATTGCACACAGTATCGTTTCTAGGCTATGGGCAATATTTCAAATGAGTCGAATGGGTACCAGGTGCATGGGAAGAGGTTGTCCTAGCAGTACGACGTCCCAAGAAGATTAGTATGTTATTATTTCAGCAAAAAGGAGCCAATGCAGCACAGCTGATCAATTGGGAAATCAACTTTGTGTTGCCACAGGATTTCAAATATCTCAGAAAACTGTTGCAAGATGTTTGAAAAAGGGTGGACTATGCGCCTAAAGACCTGTTGTGTGTGTCCCACTCTCGAGACGTCACCGTAGGGCCCGTTTACAGTGGTGCCGTATGCATCACAATTGGACTGATGATGACTTGTCTACCATGCTCTTCTCATATGAGAGTAGATTCAGTCTATCATCTGATTGTAGACGTAAATTGATATGGCACAAGATTGGCAGTCTTACTGTCATGAAAATATTCTGGAAAGAGATCAATATGAGACTTCTAGTATCATGGGATGGGCAGGTATCATGATTAATGGATCTCTATATGCTTGATCAAGGGTACATGACTGGCCAATGGTACATTGAAGAAGTTCTGTTCCCACATGCTCAACTTTTTTGAGGTGCTGTCAGTGGAAAGTTTCGTTTTATGGATGATAACACAACTTGTCATTGCACACAGGCTGTACAAGATTGTCTTGATCCGAAGATATCTATTGCATAGCCTGGCCAACACATTCCCCTGACCTGAATCCCATTGAAAATGTATGGGATGCCTAGGTGAGAAGTATTGATGTTCGACAATTTCCTCCCACATACAAGGAAATCCTCATCCGTGCAGTGAAAGAGGAATGGGGCTACTTCCCTCAACAGCTACTGCATCATGTTGTTTTGAATATGCCACACCATGTTGTAAGTTGACTTGCATTACATTGGTGGCCACATTCTTTACTGACATGGCACTAATAATTGTTTATTGTAAGTATTTTGCTTTCTTTGTACAGTCATCATTCAAACGATATGCACTTTTCAGAAAAACAGCCTCTTGTAGCATCCTGTATACATTGTTTCAACAAAATTTTTATATTAAATCCTGTTGAACAGGATTACTGTCAATACTATTGTTTGCCTCATGATCCCTAATCACACGGATTTTTATTTACATGCCCATTTCTTCTTGGTCCCTAAGTTTTGTCCACCAGTATATTATAGTCAGATTTTTTTTATTTAAATCTGATTTATTTTTTTTATTTAAATCTGATTTTTATGAGTTAAGGTATTGAATGTCTACTATGAAGTGTAGGTTTGCAAAACAATTAAACCTCTTATTAGATGATATTAGAGGAGCATATCTATGATTTTGCTTTAATTAATTAGAAATTATAATTAGTAGTTATAGAATAGTAAAAACTACAAATAATTAATTCCATTATTTATAGCACAAATATCATGGTAGGTCTTCATGTATTTGTACTTTGTAAAATTACGACAATTTTATAATCTAAACTTACACACAAGTAAACTTATGCACACATTGACCAAAAGTAATATGAATATTAGATGATATTAGAGGAGCTGTTAATTCAAACATATATACAGAGTAAATAAAATTCATGCATAAATATAATCATAAGAATGACCAGTCATATCTGAAGTCCTCATATTAACTCACAAGATATTAAATATTATCATTATTATCCACTTAGTGGGCATTAAGAGCCTACATCAGTCACGCAAAAAAACACTCAAACTAGTGTTAAGTCTATGGGGAGGCTCTAGCGCAATTTCTCGCTCGCATTTTAATATTTTTAAATGCTTTTTTTGCATAGGATAGCTGAGGTCAATCTCCAACGTTGTTAGTTTTTACTTTTTCAATTTTGGTTCCAGTTATTTTATATAAGAGTACTTTCACTTTCAGAACCAGTTCCAACCGGTTCCAAAATTGAAAATGGCTGCTTATAAAAAAACTGCAACAAATATCGAAAAAGTAAAAACTAACGCCGTCTTTTTCATGCCTGATAAAAACTAACTAAGCAAAACTTAGAAGCTCATTGCACTTTTATTCACAAGCTTAAGAAATTAAGCTTGTTAATAATTATTCAAAGCTTCATTCATTTATTTAATAGCCAAAATATCTTTAGAAACCTTGCATATTATGTTCTTCCAAGTTTAATACTTTTACACATCATTTTATAGGTTTAAAAAAAAACTATGATTTTAATCAATGTTTTTTTTTAAATCATCTAATATAAATCATTGATTTTAATAGACTGATTGAAATCACTGACACCCTACTAGAGTATGAAAGTGATATGATTTGAAACCTGCTTAAGCTTGATTTTGAATAACTTTGAATGTGGATCTTTGGAAACCAAAAATTGCATTAATAGCTTTCTTTGAAACTAAAGCAATGTCCAAACATTCAAATTGTTCAAGAATCTTTCTAATAACTTTTCTATTGAAAATAATTGCTTTATTACCATACATGGCATTTGCTCTCAGAATATTTCAAACTAATTCTAATTTATTATATAATATATATATGAACAAACAATCTTGTGACAATGCTATATATGATCATTGTTACATATCTGAAGCATTTTGGGTGTATTTGAAATACCTTCTACTTTAATTTACTTATTAAACATTGCTTTCTACTTCTATGACACTCTTGATTATATTTTTCTTATATTCAACTGAATCCAGCATATTAAAGATAAAAGATTTGTAACTGTAAGTTACACAAAATCAGTGACCCTGAATCTAGATAAAGGCATTTTCTATTGGTGCATTTAAGTTCCAGAAAAAAATGCACCACCCTAATTCTTTAAGACTTGTGCAACATGTCAGGCTGTCTGAAAAAGAAGTCAAATTATAGATAAGTAACCAACAAAATGCATGAAAAAGTTTAATTTGAAATTAAAGGGTGTATTAAAATGAAAATATATATGTAATATGCTTTTTTTTTAGCAAGAAATGTATTTTGCGACAAAATTAAACACCACTTCTGTTTTGTGATGGCTATTGTAAATGGCCAATAGTACAAATGGCCCAATTACAGTGTTTTTGTTTCTGTGTATGTATTAATGCAATCTAGATTACTGGTAGCTACCCTGATTAAGCTATTTTTCACTTGTTTTATCTTGAATACTTAGATTTTTCATTTTTCTAACCCATTTCCTGAATAACATCAATCTCTGATATGGCAGAGAAAGAATATCTCTTTGTATTTGGGTAACACAAAAAATCATTACAAAATAGTAATATGTTTTACACAAATAAAGTATGCATTTTTTCAAAAAAAAAAAGTATGTTTTTTCAAAAAAAAAAAAAAAAAAAAACAGAAGTTGTTTGTAGTGAGCTCAAAGCTGCTGCAGTTCATTCATTTTTTGTTATTCTAATCATTTTCTATTAAACACTTCAGACCACCCTACCCTGGTTTTCCACCAGTTTGATGACTTATATTTAATGAATCCCTAAGAAATTTCCACTGGATCTTCTGTAGTCTGTGTTTGTATTTCATGACAGTCTTCCCTAGTTAGGGTTTCTATGTGGCTGAATTTACGAGAATGAGGAGTGTCCTCTACCAGCTGCAAGAGCAGTGAATGAGATTTAAGTTGTTGCGGTCTGACCATTTGTATTAAAAGTCCCAACCCACCCTGGTTTATCTCTATTTTGATGATTTTCACCTTTTACTTAGTGAATATTTTTCTCAGAAGCTTCCAGTGGGTCTTTTGTAGTCAGAGCTTAGTGCAACTGAATTAGTGAAGAGTGATTTTGGTTGGCTACCACCTACCAAGGATAAGTAACATCAAAGCCACTGTGTTCGATTATTTGTATTAAATGCTTCAGCCCATCCTGGTTTGCGCCCACTTTGATGATTTTTTCATCTTAATAAATATTTATCTAACAAATTTCAGGTGGGTCTCTCATAGTCAGGTTTCCCCAAGAGTGTCATAGTGGAGGCTCAGAGTGGCTGAAAGGTGACGAATGACTGTGGCAATTTCTTTATTTCTTGATTGGTTATTGCACGCGCAAATCCTCAACTCAGGAATGACCATAAAGTATCTCATACAGTAGCTTGAAAGAAAGACTCACTAGAATCTTATAGAAAGAGATGAAATTTCATAACATACAAACATAATACATACATCGTCATAATTTAAGTTCTTCATATTGTCTTTCTTCAGTGGTGCATAATAAGATGACAGAATAATTCTACCATGCCTGTCATATGAAGAGGATGGATTGTTTTAAGAGCCTACATGAGTCATGCAAAAAAAACACTCAAGCTAATGTTAAGTCTATTGGAAGGTTCTAGTGCGATTTCTCGCTCGCAATTTAATATTTTTAAATGCTTTTTTTTGCATAGAATAGCTGAAGTCAATCTCCAACGTTGGTAGTTTTTACTTTTTCGATTTTGGTTCCAGTTATTTTATATAAGGGTACTTTCACTTTCAGAACAGGTTCCAAAATTGAAAATGCCCGCTTATAAAAAAACTGCAACAAAAATCGAAAAAGTAAGAACTAACAACATTGGAGATTGACCTCAGCTATCCTATGCAAAAAAAGCATTTAAAAATATTAAAATACGAGCGAGAAATTGCACTAGAACCTTCCCATAGACTTAACATTAGCTTGAGCATTTCTTTCCGTGACTGGTGTAGGATCTTAATGAAATCATAATAAATATAAATGAAATTTAAAGTCTTATCTGAATTCTTTAAAAGTGTACTTATCTAAAGAGTACACATACTCCAAAACAATAAAGACACACATGCAGTACATGTTCTTTTATTAAAGAATTTAAATTTAGTTAACTGATTTAATAGCTAAGTTTCAGGAATACAAGAATGTAACTTGTCATTTTCAAAAGCAGTTTTTATAGTTGTACAGAATCCTGACAGAGACTCAATCAGACACACATCTTTATGATAACAAAAGAGAATTGGGATCTTTTCAATGAAGTTTATTAGTACAGCAGTTATGAATTTTATGTAATTTTTTTTTAAATATCCATTTTGTTAAAAATGAGAAGTTTGTTTTATCAACCAATGTTTATTTGATGCTTTATCCATCTAATCTTATACTTTATACCCTTTTATGGAGTAAATGTTTGGGAAATGATTATAAAGAACTTACAAAAATATACGAGTGTTTTTTAAAATTAATTAAAGCCCTCAATTTTTTCTCTGAAACACAAAGAAGTAAGAGAGGAAAAAAAATTCCACTATGGATTTCTTAAATAACCCTCTTAATTGCCCAAAGCATTACCACAATGATGCAGGTGACCTTGAGGGTTGGGAGCATTTTTTTTTCAATGTGTAAAAAGAAATGGTTGGTATTTTATGCTTATTAATGATCTAGAAGTGCAATTTTCTCCCAGGAACTCCACAGTGTTCCTCCCCTCCCCAAAACTGCAGAAATTTTTCCCAGAGAAAAATGTCTGAATTTAACACTGATTTTAAGTTTATTAAAGGTTATTATCCTGGGTAGGTCTACTAGTAAGAAATAAATCAAATTACAACCAGGGTAGATTGCTTATGGAAATATGGGATACACCTTTGTTACCAAAAGCACAATAGTTTAGTTTTCTGCCGTAAGATTCTTCCCATATACAAACTGTACATCTTCACCAATTACTTTATCATATTATGCCTGTAGTTCTTACATTTTTGCCTATAATGGGATCACATACACTGTGTTTCAAAATGAATGAACACCCAGTAATTGTGTGATATCATGGAAAAAATCTATAAGTAATTATCCAAAAACACCATTCTGGGGACAAGTACATAATCTTACATAGTACAGAACGACAAAATAAAAATAAAACTTTAAATTCATTAGAACTATAAATTATCTAAAAAAATAGTGTTGCACAATGTTATGAACACTGGCCAAAATTATCATTAAATGGGCGTCTAAACTGTACCAGAGTATCGAATGCCACTCCAAGAAGAAGAAACTGAAATATGGAAACTAGTTTAGTAAAAAAAAAAAAAACACTTTATGGACTTGAAAGTTTTCAAATGTGACCACAAAGTGAATTCTAAGAGAATGGGTCATAAAAGTGCTTTACGCGAATTTGAGAAAGAAGGAAAAAATGAGATTTTAAGGATCAAGGACTTTCAGTAAAAGGTATCACAAAAGAAGAAAAAAAAAAAGAATTAAAAGATCTTGAAGTGTAATATACAATTTTCTTCTATTCAAGAGAATTATGCAATGAAGAAATCTCTAGGACATTAGCCAAAGCTGTGCAAAAAGACAAAAAAGACCTTTTTAAAGTGATACATTCAGAAAATAACTTTACGGCCATTCCATTGTGACGGGTGTGACATCCAGACAAAATTTTAAGAGTTTATATCTATATTTTGGGAAATAAATTAGCTAATAAATCCCTGAAAAGTATTTTAATTATGTTTTTCCATGCATATGCTTGGATAATTGAGCAAATATATAACTTCAATAGCTTTCAATATTTAAAAAACACAAATTTTAAACTTGTGACGGGTGTGACTCTCTCGGGACAAGAGTTTTTACTTGCATACACATTTGTTAAAATTCCTGTGAATATTTAACTGTTTTATTATTAAAACAATTTTTTTCTAATGAAAGAGATTCAAATTAAACTTAATACGTAATTTTCATAATAAATTTTAATTATTTTAATGTATAAGAATTTTTTTCCTGCTGTGACGGGTGTGACATTGTGCAAAGTGTACAATTTGAAAGTTGTTTATCAAAAAAATACAGTGATCAGTATAGACAGTAAACTCAACAATAGTAAATATACAAAAGAAATTTAATAAAACTAACATACAATGCCTTTATTGCACCAATCTCCTGAGCACATTTAAAAAAATCCAAAGCAGAATTAACTTAAAAGTAAGTAAGATGCTACCAACTCACAATTTGCTAAAATAATTCAAATATATATTTCATGATTTATCTTCTCTTTTTTGGCAAATTGGCCTTAATATGTTCAGAAACAAGAATGATTCAACCTTACACTTCATTTAAAAAATATTTAAATATATTTCAAAACAATTTAAAATGTTATCATACCTGTCACAAGAATTTTGCCAACCCGTCACAAGGATTTTGTCACACCCGTCACCCTAAAATTTCACACAAAATAAAAATTTAATGAATTTTTAACGTTTTGTAGTTATTCAGACTTGCAATAGTTAGACTTTCCGAAAGTTTTATGTATTTTCATGGAAAAATGTCTTTTGTATAATAACTTAAGCATCTTTTTTGTGACGGGTGTGACAGAGAGACAGTGTAAATATATTTGTATTAAAAATCGGGACTTTTAAATTTTTTTGAAAAATTAAGTGTTTCAAAAGTTACACAAAGGTCACAAATAGTAATATATGCACATATATGGAAAATGCTGCTGTTTTAAAGATTGCTTCTGGCAGAATGAAAATACCCTATTTTACAGCCTGAACGTTTTTCAAATTTTTCCAACTTTGAGCCTAGATAAATTATAAAAAAATATTTTTAGAGATTAGTTCTCTGTAATTTCATATGCATCATATTGTTACCTTTAATTTGATATATTATTTGTAGTAATAAAAGACATTTGAAATTTCAACCCTCATGTCCACTTTTTCATGGAAATGCCCTTTAGGCAAATTGGCAAGAGATCCACTGACAGTGGTGTCAAAATGTGCTTTGTTAAGAGTAGCCAGCAACTCTAAGACATCGAAGTACAAGAAAAGAAATTCTGAATCACGTATGACTAAAAAGCACCAGCAAAATCTCCTTGATTATACAAACGATCACAAGTCCCAAAAGTTTGAACATGAAAGAATAACATTTTCTGGTGAATTTTTTTTTAAAATTTGAATGGTCTTGATAGTTGCTCTTATTATTGTATGCGCAAGGTACCTGAAATATTTTTTAAAATGGCAGCAGGGTGGAAGGTCACACATGGTTTTGGCTACATTTGGATTTGGTGGTAAAGCCAACATTGCGTTTCCCTCTGGCCGAATGAATTCATTAAGTTATGAAGATAAACTTGAAGATAACTTATTGTTTTTTGCTGAGGTAATTAGTGGACTTTTCTGAGTGTTGTAGCAGGATAATGCATCCATCCACACACCTAAATAGCACTTGGGAATGGTTCCTGAATAATGATGTGCAAGTTTTATTATGGCCATTTGTTTTTCTTGATTTAAACCCAATGGAAAACGTGTGGAGATTACTGGTTAATCTACAGTTCATTCAAATGGAAAACAATATGCCCCAATTTCAGAATTAAAAGCTGCTATCATCTCCCACTGGATAGAAATCGACAAAAATACATTATGAGGCTCAGTCTGCTCAATGCCTGAATGTGATTTTGCATTAATTAAAAAAATCTGGTGCATAGACTGCCTACTAAGCTGAATCTTTGTTCAGTGTTCATACCACAATGCAACATCTCAAAATGAAGAATTGCAGCTTCCTTCACCTAAAAATTGTTGTTTTAAATATATTTTGTTTTAAAACAAATATTTATGCCATTTTTAACATTCCTGAGACTTAAGTTTCTTTTGTAACATTTTTTTTTCTTTTTTATGCTAAAAAAACTGGATGTTCATATCATTTTAAAACACATTTTACATATTATCTGCTGTACCTATACAATTCTCTTTCAAAAATGCTGATTAAAAACATTCCCAAAGCATTTAGTTTTTAATTTGAAATTTATATATTCATATGTTTATTTAAAGAGGTATGAAAATAGAAGTGATAAATCTAAATTTTTGCAGTTTTATCAAATAATCTATTTTTTTGGGGGGGTGAGGGTGGGGGGTGGGGGAGATCAGAACCTACTCATCAAACTGCATCAACAACCACTAACACTTAAAACAGTGACTTTTTTATACAATAAACATGTATTAGGCATCTTTTTAGCATGACAAGCTTTTGATTCAATCTAATGTGTTACCAACATAGCTAAAAAATATATTAGAACTATTCTTCTCTTAAAAATGAATCAATACTTTTGTTTTAAGCAAACTAGACTCTTAGTTTTGAAACTAAAAGATAAACATGCTAATAGAGCAACATTACAATATCAAACTCTCATTCTGTTGATAGATATTGTGCACTTATAACTTGCTTAAAAACTAAAATATTTCAAAGTAACAGCAACATTAGAATTGTACATAAAACCTTAAGTAATTTCTGAAGACAAAAAATAGAAATATTTAATTTAGTTGAGATACTCACTGGAATTTGTTAGGAAATGACAGGTTCATTTTCCCATGTCTCAATGCCTTAGTTAATTCTATTCACATATCATATTATCATCAAGCATAACATAACAACAAATCTTATTTTTAATTTTATTCCTTTATAACTTTATTTAAATATATTCATTTGGATTAATCTTACTTTCTATTTGGTTAACTCTTGCTTTTCACTCATTCTTCAAACTTCTTTTTAATTATGCTTTTAAATGGAACATTCTGTTTTTGACGATCTCACGTCATTTACCAACCTTCTAGGTCTAGAATTTCAGTTTAAATGATGCAGTTCATCTTTACGTCACCAGATGGTGTTTGCATAATTGTAGCACCCATCAGCAAATGTAACTGCTTCCAGAATTCCCGTCATCATCAAACATTCCACTGAAGAAGGTGTGTCAGCAGTTGTAGCAAGATTGATAGTATAAGTGCACAGCTTTTCAATCTCTCGTCTCTCTGCTTCTTGCAAAAGGATGTATTTTTGTTATGAGGTCATTGCTTATGCACATCCTTGGGATACTGAATGTCATATTATACTTGTTCTGGACTTAGACTTTGCTTTAATTTTAGTTATGTTAAGTTTCTCTTTAAAGTGAACCTTCAAGTTTTACAAGTACGTTTGTTGGTTTCATAATGATCTTTTTTACTGCTGCTATATAATCTTTCCATGGCTTCTATAAGTTAATTAGTAATTGCATCTGTCATTCTGCAAAATCAAAATATCTGTACTTAATCACTGAAGAAGTTGTATTTGACATTTATTTGACTATTATTTGAAGTAATAATAAACTGGCTTTTCTATCTATTCATGTTTTTAATGACTTTTAAAAATACTTCACTTCATATTGATAATAGGCTTATTTTCAGAAATCATTTCAAGAACACTGCAGAGATATTTCATCAACTCTTTACATATGCTTTTTATAGAATCTGCAGGCCAATTTCTTCATTGTATATTTTAGATTCCATCTGCATATTACCGACTGGCAAATATAATGTACCGACTGAAAAATATAGCAGTAGACTTAGAGTTATGGCTGGTGACCTTACCCTGATGGAACTTAACACAATTAAGATTCTTTGGGTAAAGTGATAGAATGTTTTCTTTGAAAACAGGTGTTAAAACATATTTCTGATGGTAATCAGAGTCAATTTTGACATTTTTTCTACTTTCCTTAATTTAAGTTTACTGTTATTAAAAAAATCTAGCAATAACCATAAAACTTGTAGCAAAAATTTCCTTGATTTTTCTGAACCAAACATTTTAGGTCTTTTTCTCCTCTTTTTTGGTAGTAAATCGATCTTTTTCTATTGCAATCAGATAAACATATCCAAGTGTCATCAATTATAACTACTTCTTTCCATTTTTCACCTGATAAATAATTTTTATACAACAATCTGCACATAGTCATAAGCTAAGAAACATGCTTTCTTTTGCATTAGGCGGTGAACATAATTTTTCATTTTGGTTAACTTTAAATCAGATTTTATAATTTTGTTTACAGTTCCTATAGAGATATTTAAAATTTTTGCACTAGTTATTTGGAGAGTTGGAATTTTTTTTTTAAACATTAGATGCTAGTTTAGATATAATTAATGGTGAATGTACCTTTGTAGGGTATGCATTTTTTACCTTTTTCCCAGTCAAATGTACACTTTGGTGTTTCTTTCCTTTTTTATTAATTATGCTACTTATTTTATGTGTAGAAAATTAAAAGCATGCTTTTCATAAATTTTTTTAAACATTTGAATAAGAGTATTTCTCTCCGTAAAGTACAAATACATAGCCACCAATCCACTGTTTATTTTACAGCTGCACTTTAAAGCAAAGAATATTTTTAAATATGCAGACACTAATTAAATCCTATTCCAAATTGATGCCATATAAGGTTTTTTTTCAGTTAAATTTAAATGATGAAGAAAGTCAAAATCATTATAAAAATGTGTGAACAACCACTGTATAAAAGGATAGTTACGTATTTAATTTAAAAATTAATTGCAGAAGGTATCATCAAATAGTGAATTACAATTATTTTTCAGATTTAAGTTACATACAGTAAATAAATAAATATACATTATGTAATGCTAAAAATAGTAAAAAGAATATGTTGATAATAAATCTTGAAAATAAGAATACCTTATTAACATGCAAAACTTTAACTCCGCCTCCAATGTGATACAATGGTGATACAAGCAGCACAAAGTAGTTCAATATAAATACACATGACAATGAAAGAACTATATTATGCCAAATTCCAGCACAAAAAACACATAGTTGCTCCCACCAAGGATGTCTAAAGCGGTCTAATCGTAGACTCACAAATGCTATTGGGGCAAAGATAAACCAAGCAAATCCAAAACTGTCTACACTGATTCCTAACCTATATAAAAAGAAGAAGAAATCAGGTGAAAGAATAATAATTAAAAAAATCAAACCAACAGATCAGAAGTTCCCAAACTATCTATCATTCACAAGATCTTGGCAGATTGCAGAATGATCAACCATTTTTAAAAAATATATTATTAATTTATATCTGCTATAAAAAATAGTGAATGCAGAAAGCTACATCTTTTAAGAGAACTGATAAGAAATGACAGTATAAACTTTGTGTGGAGAGCAACTTGAGGATAAGCTTCATAAGTTTCAACTCTGATATAGGCTATCTTATTAGTGCAAAAAAAGGTTATAAATTACATGGATATTTAAACTGTATTTTTGTACATACAACTATTAATAAATGTATTTTTCCATATTTAATAAAAGAGGATTGATTATGTTTTATGATTATACTGCATTATTACTTTTTTTTTTACATTAAGAATACCAATTACTGTTTATATATATATATTTTAAGAAAGTTCACCCCTTTTTCCTAGGACAGATTATACAAAAGCCTTTATATACCTACGCATTAGGTGGCTTGTGAAAAAGGGATGCCATTCAGAAAATAACAAAAAAGAAGAAATTATGTTTGAAGTAAAATTTGCGACATCTTTCTTAAAATTTATGCACAAATTTTGCAAACTACATTATTTATATTTAACTAAATAAATTATAAGCAATAAAATTTAGAACTAAAACTATTTTTCAACTAGCTTAAAAAATGAAAGAAAATAAAAACTTTTTTTTTTCTTTTTTTTGTAAACCTTAAAAACTTTTCCTAAAACTTGTTATTTTCTGCACTTTTAATGCTATTAATGCATCATGCAGGAAAACTTATATTATCTAACAAATAAACATAATATTTCTTTAGTTCAGAATATTTTATATCAATTGGGGTAACCCAGCAATAAATTTAATGAGCTCAGTTAAGAATTTTATGTTATAGTATTTTAAATCAATTGGGGTGACCTAGCAAAAGATTCAATGAACTTGGCAAGGAATTTTACTATCTATTAGCATGACCTAAAAGATGGCTATAAAAAATGCAAAAAATATGGAGAGGTTTTATTTTCTTTTAGATTTAGATTTTAATAAAATTAATTTAAAAAATTCTGACATTCATATTATGAATGGCGAAAGATTGAACACTGTAAACCTCATTGTGACTTTTGTTGGCACTAAATCATTAAAGATTTTCTACTTTTTTTAAAATGAAAATAAATTGCAAATTCCGTGACCAACTGCCGATTCTCATGATTTTTTTCCTGTGACTCCTTGATGAAATTCACAATTTTTTTCCCCTATGATCAACTGATGAAATTCCCGCCTTTTTTCTGAGACCAATTGATGAAAATTGTTTTTTCCATGACTGATTGATGAAATTTGCAATTTTCTTCCATGACTGAAGGATGAAATTCACAATTGTTTCTGCAATCGATTGATAAGATTCACAGTTTTATTTTATGAGCAAGTGACAAAATTTACAGTTTTATTTTGAGAGATTGAAGAAATTCATGGATTTATTTAACAAATGAATGGTAAAATTAGTAGATTTTTCTATGACCAAATGAGAAAATTCCCGACTTCTTTTTGTGACTGATTGATGAACTGATTTTGCAGAAATCAGGAAATTCGATAAATTTGTGGAAGAATCGCATGCCCATACCTAGTGTGTGCCTCTAAAACATATCTAAATAATCCCAAAGCTACAAATTTAATGAGCGAGATCCAAAATTACTCTTTTTTTGGCATGAATTTTTCTGTGCTGCTGCTGGCTTCTGTTCGGATAATACAGGCTTCCAATACATGTTAGTTTCATTGACTCAAACATTCCTCTACTTAAAACACTTCTTCTAAAATATTTCCTTTACCTTACCCATCTATTATCATTTTTATTCATTCACTGTTTATTCATATATCATAAGTACATATTATACGTTTATTTACGTCTCATAAAAGTAAAGAAAAACTTTTTTTTTTTATGTAATCTTTTAAATTTACCTATGGGCTTTTACTGTTTTTCATCTGTTGAGCTTATCATTATCTATTTACAATGAAAGCTTTTTAATCCTACTCCTATAATCTTAAAATCACAATATATGTTGGCTACCTAGTTCGTGACATTAGCTGTTCACATGGGGAAAATCTCATAATTAACTGATGCATTACTCTTAAGCTTGAATAGATGGTGCCACATGCAATCATTCTGATTGACTGGCTGTAGTCATTGTGTAGAAAACATCTATGCTATTTCCTGCGGAAGCTTTGTGAACGATGGGCATTTCATGGCACATGTCAGTGTTTATGTGGTATTTATAGAAGCCAGTAGCTAACATCCATTGCCTTTTATTAATGGATTAACACAATCCTTCTCACTACGGTGATATGTCAAAATATCGTTAGGGAGTAAGTATGTAATCAAAGTAAGTATATAATGTTAAAATCAGTTCAGTATAGTATAAACCATTTTATCCATCTTACGTTCAGTATTTACATAGATAAATTTACTTGTTTATTTAAATTAAACAGAACTAAAAGTTATGAAAACAGCTTGATACAATTTCATTATGCATGTATTATCTTTTTATGTTTTGTTTTTGAAGTATATCTTGATTAAGTTATATGCTAAAAATTGGGATCATATTGTTTATGCGTCAGTTATCTGTGATAATCTAAAAATGTTAAATGTACTAGATATTAACTTCAATGGAAGCCTGTCAAGAATGTGAGTTTATCTTCTAATAAAAATGAACTATTTGTAACTTCAATATTTCTGTTGTGCTTTTTCTTCACCTTCATATTAGAATTAAGTTTTCTTAAGACTCTGAGTTATACATATAACAAAACTTTTACCACCTTAATCTTTCATCTGCATCTTATTGATATGAGCTCTACTTACTACAATTAAGTCAAACTTTATTAGAGTATAAATTTTCACTATTAGTAATTACTATTAGTACTTATATACTTATTAGTACTAGTATACTTATTACTCATTATGGGTTATGGGCAAGTTTTGCTCATAACAAGTCTGAACGTTTAATAGAATTGAAAAAGAAAAAAAAAATATATATATATATAGATCCTGGAGATCAAAAGACGGGGGACGGTTCCTGTAAATGAAGATGAAGGTCGTACATAAAGGTGTATATTTTTACTGAAGGAGAATAGTGTGATTGAAGATGTATAATTTTGATATAATAGTTTTTTTTTAGTTTTCAGTTGAAATAGCTTTTAATAAAAAATATTTTTGTATGTTTTTGAACAGAAATAAATTGTTTTAATGATATTTTAAATATTTTTAAAGATCTGTGAAAATAGTAAGAGGGGGGGGGGGGAGAGAAGAAGAAAAGATGCCGAATGTAACAATAAAAAAATTAAACACTACTAACTATCAGAACTGGAGTCAAGACATAAAATATATATTGCTCGATAAAAATGTATGGAGTATCATTGAAAATTAACAGGAGGTTCCTATTAAATCAGATAAACTGATGGATGAAGAAATTGAAGTTTTTAAGGCTTGTGCAAAACCAGGCTTTGTCAATAATCTATTTAAATATTGATACAGAGTTTAAGAGAATAATTGAAAATTGTAGAAATCCGATTGATGCATGGAAGAGACTGAAATGAAATTATTGTCCTGATTCTAGATCTCATCATATGAAGATTTTCACTGATCTAACAGAATGTAAAATAAAGCCAAATGAGCCCATAAATTTCTATTCTTCATGATTATCTAGAGTCTCCAACAATATCAAGCAAATTGATAAAACTTTTAATGATGTATATGTAAATTTTCAAATATTGAGATTCTTGCCACAAAAATTTGATAGCATAGTCCAGAGCACGCTGAGATGGTGGGATGCAAATTTTGTGCATTCAAAAATTACAGAAGAGTTAATAACTGAGGAAACTCGTTTAAATGTTAGAGACATGGATAGTTCAAAATCGTATCTACAATCCAACCAGTTAAGCTTTGGCAAAAAGAAACCCAATATCAACAAGTTTTAGAAAATTAGGTGCTGGAAGTGTGGAAAATTGGGTCATATACAGAAAAATTGTAGATCAACTTCAACTAATTCTAGAATGGTTCCCAGGAAAGATCATTTTTCAAGAAACAGGTTTCCGTTGTCATCGACTCAAAAAAATGCCTCTACAGATCGTAGTTTTTCAATGCGCTCTTCCTTGCCTGGTTTTCCTGAGTCATACAGATGTCACTCAAGAAGTCGTGACAACCACCGTGTATCTGATGATAATGATCACTCTTCTGATAGATGTCTGCAGTCCACACTCTTCTCGAAACCAACCTCATCACTAGTCACAATCCAGAAAGAATGATGGTGGTTCTAGGTATTGAAGAAGTCCAGATGACTCATGTAAGTCCTGTACTTTCTCTATACCTGAAATTAGTGTTAACTGTGTTGAAATTGGGGCAAAATGGATTTTAGATACAGTGACCACTTATCATTTCTGAAATAATAAAAATTTGTCTGCAAACTTTAAACCTTTATCGGATCAGGAAATAACCATTGCTGTTCAATTGTCATTCCTATTAAGGTCCATAGCGATATTAAATTGTTTTTTGGGCAACGCCTGTTAACTTTGACTAATGTCATGAATTCTAGTCAATTGAGGCGTAGCCTCATTTCCAGTCCTCAATTGGATAAACATGGTGCATATTCTCATTGTAGTGGTGACAAAGTGACAGTATCATGAGGGGGGAATGTTCGTTTTAAGGCCTTTTTGTAAATAGGGGTGTACCAAACTTTTCCTCGGTTTCCTAAATCTAAAAATGTGTCTTTTGAGAGCAATTCTTTAAATAAAAAGTCAGATATGGAAATTTAGCACTGCAGATTTGGTCACATTAGTCCTGCTATTCTGGTGTACACATGTTGTGAGGAGGGAGTCCAGGAATTCCCATGTTAAAAGACCTAAATTTTAACAATGTAGGTTAAATAAACATAAAAAGGTACTGTTCCATGCTACAGGACACATTCGCTCAGTTCAACCTTTGGAGTGGTTATTTTCAGATATCTGGGGTCCAAGTTAAGTTCCAGGTCTCCAAGGTGAATGCTATTTCCTCTCAAGGCTCCTAAATGGTCTGCTTTTTGAATACCACTATCTTCTTTTAGATTTTTCTTGTAAATTTTGCAGAAACCACCTTCGGAGGTGAATTTTAAAATGTTGTAGAAACCTACAATGAAATTTTCTGTTAAAAGATATTGGTACACAGTTGGTGGACTATTAGAGAGCCCTGTCCTTACCATAATCAATGACTTTATCCTATGAGGATGAAATATGATGCATATGAGATTGTGAAAAACACATAATTTGTGCAGAAAACTTTCTCAATAAAAGGGTGAAAAATATTTGTACTGATAATTGGGGAAGAGGGGGGATTTGTGAATGATGAACTTGATGATTTTCTCAAGTCTAAAGATATTGAGCATGAATTGACAAACTCGTATACTCTACAACACAATGATACAGTTGAGCATTTCATGCAAACTGTAACAAATGCAGCAAGTACTTTACTAACTTAAAGAAAGTTAAACTTAAATTTTTGGCCCAAAGCCATAAAATTACTTGTCTATACTTGGAACTGAATTTGTCCCAAGGCAAGCTCGGGACAAAAGCTAGATGGGGAGTTTTACTTGGTTATGTATTCAAAATTAGGGGCTATCGCATATGGATACCAGAGACTGACAGTATTATAGAATCCATTGATGTTTCTTTTGATGAAAATTTTCAGCTAGATTTAGGACACAGTAGAACTGTGATGGACCCGGAAGAAGGTGACCTCTTTCCTGTTTGTCCTGCAAATCAAAATAATCGTTATGATGGTGTTGTAGAGGTAGTACCAGAGGTTATCCCTGGTCCTTCTAATGGTTCAAATAATTTGCAGACAGATGGGGAAGAGGACTCTTAATCAGAGTCCAGTGAAAGTTCATCGCCAACTATTTCATCTTTGAGAGATGTCAGTTGGGTACATTAACCTGTACCAAGGCCTACTGGGAGAAAAGAGTAAATATTTACTACTATGAATCTGGTAAAACTGATCATCTTAGATCGCCGATGGAAGTGGAAAGATATTGTAATAGGCATAAAATCTGGTATAATCCAGATATTTTTTATTTTAAGGGTTCTAATTTATACTCTGGTCCTGTGTCAGATGTTTTTAATTCAGATAGTGAAGATTCAGATGCTCCAGAATCTAGTCTCCTAAATCCTGGTGCATGACTAGATGGCTCAGTAATTCCTAGGACATTTAAACAGGCTATGAAATCTGTACAGCATGAGATGTGGCTTACTGTGATGAAAAATGAACTACATCTAATGAATGACCAAAAAGTGTGGCATTTGGCCCCTTTACATGCCAACGTAACTCCAGTGGGATGTAGGTGGGTTTACACTATCAAGAGGGATGAATTAGGGAGGATTGCCAAATACAAAGCTCAGCTTGTTGCCCAGGGCTTCAAACAGGTGAAAGGCAAATCGTATGATGAGACCTTTAGCCCTGTGGTTAACTTTGGGGTAATCTGATTCTTCTTCTTCTATCTCTTGGTATTGTGTTGTGGATGACATCACATTCAGTGTGATGTAAGCAGTGCCTACCTATATGCCCCACTGCATAAAAAACGTCTACATGATGCAACCTCCCAGTTTCATAGTCCCTGAAAAGTCTGATCTGTTTTGTAAACTGGATTGAACACTGTATGGACTACATCAAAATGGCAGAGAATGTTTTTTTTTAATTCATGAAGTTTTAATTAAAATTGGTTTTATTAAATTAGATGCATGTAATTGTGTTTATACTTTTTATTCTGACATTGTGCCTTTATTATACATCGATGACATAGTAATTTTTGGCAGGAATCAATCTGTTTTAAAGTTGATAAAGTTCGAAAGTTATTGGGTAGGTACTTTTATTTAAAAATTTTAAGAAAAACAAAGAAGATATTGGGAGTTAAATTTGCTGAGGAGAGTGGATGTTTAGAAATTCATCAATTGCATTATATTGATGAGGTAAGTAAAAAATTTAAATATTTTAAAATACCCATCTCTTCACTGCCAATAATATATTTTCAAAAGTTAATTGCCAAGCTTCATAGTCAGATATTGAGTATATGAATAAAATTCCTTATAGAAGTGTCCTAGGTTGTTTGTCATCCATTACAAATTGTACTAGACCCAGTATTTCTTATGCTGTAAATATATTAAGTCAGTTTCAGTCCAATCCTGGGTTATTTTATTGAGATAGACTTCTATGGCTTCTTGACTACATTAAAAATACAAGACACTATCGCCTCTGTTTATATTGTAATCTGGAGAAGTTGGTCACCTACTCTGATGCAGGTTTTGCAGCAAACCATGATGACCAAAACTCAGTGGGTGGCCAAATAGTCTTGCTAGACAACTCTCTTCATTGACTAGCAAGGAAAAGTGTGTTAGCCTGTTGATGATGGAATCAGAGTTTGTTGCACTGAGTGAGGTTACCAGAAACCTGGTTTGGTATATGATCGGATTCTACGGGAATGCCAGAGTACGCAGATCATTTGTGAATGTGATAATAAGTCATGTTTTAATGTTGATAATCAGGCAAACATAGATTTAGCTAAGTCCCCAATTGAAAACCATCATAGTAAACATATTGATGTGAAGTTGTTCTTTGTGAGAGATTTGGTATATAAAGAAAATTTTGATTTGGGTTTTGTATGGAGTAAATCAAACCTCGCAAACATATTCACTAAACCACTCACTAAATGTGATCTTATTATGTTTATAAATTAGTTGTTCAATACTGAATAGATTATGTTTAATATTGTCAAATGCGTGCCTTCTAATCTTTAAAATTGTGAGTGTTTTATCTCTGATGAAATTAACCTAATGTTAGTAAAGGGTATATTTATATTGTTAGAAATTGCCTTTACATAAAGTTTTTTTAGATCTCTTTTAAATGTGGCTTGTAACCATTTTTTTAAGGCCTTTCAGTTTTTTTTATTCCTGTTCGGCATGCAATTTAATCGTCCATCAGGGCTAGGAGATGGTGCCTTTTGACATTCCACTTCAGGGAGTTCGATCAGCCCTCGGTACCATTTCAGGAGGGTGGCCCTTGAACGACAAATGACAGAGAACTCTTTCAAGAGAAGAGGGGGGGTTATTACCACATCAAGACCTTTGTGCAGGCAGGGCCGGCGACAGGGGTGAGGCAAGTGAGGCAGCCACCTCAGGGCACACCCCTAGAAGGGGGCGGCATTTGGCTCACATACATTGAATATGTTTATTGTATGTGTCGAAACTTAAGAAAAAAGAGAAAGAGAGAATTTATTTTTCTTATTTAAAATAAAAATACGGAGTACATTGCATATAGTTGCAGTCGAAAAAGTTGCATATAATTACAGTGAAAGAATTCCAGTTACAATGTTTTAGTCCACTTTAGTAAATTTTGTTCTCGACGATTTTTGAATTATCAGTGATTTTTGACGAGATTTTTTTCTCTTGCGTTTCGCGGTGATTTTTTAATATTCGTTTAAGGAATTAATTCTGATTCAAACTTTTAGCCTAATAATATAGTAAATTTTGTTCTCCGCGATTTTGGAATTTTTAGCTGTATTTAATGCAATTTTCAATGCGATTTCTCAGTGTCTTTTCGCGTTCTGCTGCGATTTTTTGCTAATTTAGTAAATTTTGTCCTCTGCTATTTTCAATACAATTTTTAGCATTTCCTATCGTTTCATGGCGATTTCTTCACATTCATAAAAGAAATTTGGTTTCAAATATTTAACCTAATATATTACATTGTGTCTTCCGCGATTTTCAATGCGATTTTTAACGTCTTTTCGCGCCGATTTTTTGACATTCGGAAAATAATTCCTTTTAAAATGTTTTAGGAAACTAGTAAATTTGCTCCTCTGAGAATTTTTAATTTTTAACAATTTTTATGAGATTTCTAGCGTTTTTTATTTTATTGTTTACTAGCAAGCTACGCCCGCTGCGCTGGTGGGTTTCTCCAAACGAACTTTGAATCAAACGAAATATACCGGTTAAATTGACGTTGTATTTTAAAGTAATCTGTACCCTTACCTGGAATATCCTTCCTCATTACTGAAAACTATTATATTTTTATACTTATGTTTATATACTTATATACTTATATTATATACTTATATAATATACTTATATACTTATATTATATACTTATATAATATACTTATATACTTATATTATATACTTATATTATATACTTATATACTTATATTTAAGTCCCATCAAAAACCGTTTATTAGAACTTTTGAAAAGACTAATATTTGATAAAAATGGTCACCTGATTTTCGAATTTCCCGCTATAATTCTAAGAACTAAGCAATTTAGTAATTTAATAAGTAGTTTAATGTAGTAAAACATTCCCTAGAAAATTATCTAACTAACAGTGTAGGTTCCATCGAAATCCATTCGGCAGAATCTTTTAAAAAGGCTAATAATTCATAATCGGGTTCATCTGATTATAGAAATTTCCTTCATAATTCTATAACTAATCTGGCTGAACGATATGTTATATAATAAAATGTTCCCTGAAAAATTATCTATCTAATAGTTTAAGTTCTATGAAAATCCATTCAGCAGAACTTAGTTATGAGCAGTCAGAACGAAATGTCATATATATCGTAGAAATAAATAGAAGTAGATTAATATTAATATAATTTACGTTTGAATTTTAAAAAATACTCCAAAAATGCTGACATACACTTGAAAAAACAGCTTCTGGCTTAAAATCAAATTGTTGGGCGACAAAAGTAAAATCAGAATCGCCAAAAACAAAAGATACATCGCCAAATATTATTTCTATAGCAATCTGGCACATTGAATAACTTTTTAAGCATTACGAACATTGTCAATCATGTTTCAATTAAATATTTTTGTTTTATAATATTATTTCTTATCAAAACTGTTTTTATTTTTTTCTTTCTTTCTTTCTTTTTTTAATAAAATTAGTAACAGTTTTTTTTTCTTCCGAGATCTATAGCCGTTTCAATTCTTTCTCCAACGATAATGGTCGCCAAAAAATGAGCAATGGTAACCTTTTCGTCCAAAATACCGAAACTTTCAATCATAATTCTATAACTAATGCACGTAGAACTATGTGTTATATACTAAAACCTTCCCTGAAAAATTATCTATCGAACAGCGCAAGTTCCATCAAAATCCATTCAGCGGATCTCGAGTTATAAAGGAACGGAACGAAATTTCCGTTTGTGTTTTATATATGTTATGCATCTTTATAAATCCTTGGCTTAAAGCTTTCTTTAAATTTAAGTAAAGGTATTTAGTTTTACATTAATGCATTTTGGTTTTTCAACATCTCTTGAATAAACATACTTGCGTATCTGAAACGGCCAGCGCTAACGTTCTCGTTCACGATCTTCAATTCAAAATACGTTACTCAGTAACAGTAAGTAACCTGTGATTAAGGGATCGCGCTAATCACCGTAGTCTGTTATTTGCAACTTGCAAGTATTCGTAGCCAATGGCGTTTCAGATGCGAATTTGTGTACCTTTAAATGGCAACGTGTTTATGCTAATCATTTGCCGATGATGTGTTTAAAAGGATGGACTTTCCAGGATGTCATTCGCACTTTTCCTTTCTCCAGCTTGTAATGCTGGTTGTAATATAAAATGTAGCTGCATATTATTTTTCTTCAGTTCGTTTATTTAACAGCGAAGTTATGCTGTCTTATTGTATGTCATCATGTTTATAATAAACTACTATGATTTTAAAGGAGCTGTTACTTTTAAGTCTTCCACATGTCACATGAAACACAGTTTTTTATTGGTACGGCCAACAATATATATAGTAGATGTTTTGTGTCGATTTTTCTACCTTAGTAAAAGGATTCCGGTTGTAACATTTTAGCCCAATGCAGTCAATTTTGTCCTGTTTTCAATAAAGTTTATTCGGAATTCGTACAAAGATTTTTGAATTTTCTATGCGATTTTTAGCGTTTTTTCTCGTTTCGCGGCAATTTTTTAAAGGTTTTAAAGCGAATTCGGTTTCAAACATTTAGACTAATATAGTAAATTTCGTCTTCCTCTATTTTTGAATTTTACCAATTTTTCGCGTTTTGCAGTGACTTTTTGACATTCGTAAGAGGCATTTAGCATCAAACTTTTAGCGTAATACATTAAATTTTGTCCTCCGCAATTTTTGAATTTTTAATGTGATTTTCAACTTGCTTTTTTTCGCGTTCCGTGGCGATTTTTTGACATTCGTAAAAGGAATTCTGTTTCGAACTTTTAGCCTAATTATAGTAAATTTTGACCGCTGCGATTTTAGAATTTTTACTGATATTTAGTGTTTTTTCGCGTTCGCGGTAATTTTTTGACATTCGGGAATAATACCTGTTACATTGTTTCAGTTCACTATTAGTAAATTTTGTTCTCTACGATTTTTTAAAAATTATTTTTAGCGTTTTGCGGTGATTTATTGACATTCACATTTATAAAAGGAATTCAGTTTCAAACTTATGTAGTAAATTTTGAATCTTTAGTAATTTTTAATGCGATTCTTACACTTTTTTCGAGTTTTTGAGTTTCTCGTTAAATTTTTTGATATTCGTAAAAAAAAAAAAAAAATCAGTTTTAAACTTTTAGCCTATCGTATTACATTTTGTTCTCCGTGATTTTTGAAGTTTTCGTGATTTTTATTGCGATTTTCAATGCAATTGTTAGCATTTTTTGGGTTTCGCTGCGATTTTTGGATATTCATAAAAGGAATTCGGTTTCAAACATTTAGCCCAATATATTGCATTTTGTATTCAGTGATTTTCAATGCGATTTTTAGAGTTTTTTCGCTCCGATTTTTCACTTTCGAAAAAGAATTACCGTTAGAATGTATTAGCATACAGTAGTAAATTTTGTTTTACTACTATCTGTTTTACGTTTTGTTTTACTTTGTTTTACTACGGCGATTTTTCCACATTAGTTTAAGGAATCAGGTTTTAATCTTTTAACCAATATAAAAAATTTTGTCCTCATTTCAATAAAGTGTATTCGGAATTCGTTCAGCGATTTTTTAAATTTTTCAAATTTTTTTGTTCGATTTTTAGAGTTTTTAGCGTTTTGTGGCGATTTTTGGACATTCGTAAAATAACTTTTTTTTAAAAATCTCTTAGCCCAATAGTAAATTTTGTCCTCTGCGATTTTTATTTGCATCAACTTTTAGTGTTTTCAATCAATTCGCTGCGATTTTTCCACATTAGTAAAATGAATCCGGTATCAATCTTCTAGCCCAATATAGTAATTTTTTTTCTCTTTTCATTAAAGTTTATTCGGAATTCGTGGAGTGATTTTTATATTTTTCGCGATTTATATTACGATTTTTAGTTTTTTCGAGATTTGTGCTAGTTTTTGATGTGCCCGGGCCAACGCCAGTCGGGTCAGTTAGTTAAATTATTCTAGCAAATGAAAATACAATTTTTTTCTTAATATTAGGGTGCTATAATAAACGATTTTGACAAAGAAAATTCAAAGCAAATTAGCATCGAATTATTTATTTCACTGTTGATACTTGTATTTTTGTAAATATTACTGATGTAAAATTAAATCTTCATGTATACAATTTCAAATGATCAGGTAATTTTCTATTTAGATAATAATTTTTCCATTTAATTTCAAGAATGTGATGCGTAGTTATTTGCATTATTATGTTTATCTATTTTTGTCTTGATAATGTGATTGCTTTATAATATTGATTTCCGTATTATAATAAATGACTTCGAAAAATTAAGGAAAATTAGAACGTGAAATTTTGTTTTATTTTTAATAATTATTTTCTTTTAAATACTACTAATAAGGGATTTTATTTTTGTGCATGTTTCAAAAAGATATATAACTTGTAATTGATATCATTATTTTGCTATTTGAAATTCTATACAAATTCCATACATAATTTGATTGTTTTTAAATGTTTGACATAGTTTGGCTTAATAATGTATATTTTAAACTTAGCTTCAACTAACGTAACTTTTTTTTTTTTTCTTTTTTTTTTACTAATATTCATAACGTCGATACAATAAATGCATTTTCCAAAGGAAAAGCAAAAAGCGAATGAGATTTTGAAGAGTCAGTTTAATTTTTGATATGATTTTTTTTTGTAAATATTACTAGAATATGATAACATTTTTATTCATTTAATTTCAAGTTAACTTTTCTTATATTTTCAAAATAGATGCAGAATTTCTTATGTAATTTGATTATTTTAAATTTCTTAAATGTAAATTAGTTTTATATATATATTTGTGTTCTTTAAATAAATTATAGTTAGCAAAATTAATTTACTTATTCTTAAAAAAGTTTGAGAAGTGGTGAAAAAACAATCACGGCATATAGGGGCGGCAAAATAATGCTCGCCTCAGTCAGTAAAATGTCTAGCGCCGGCCCTGTGTGCAGGCACATTAATTTTTTTATTTAGTGAGTCCAGTTTTATTTAGTTGTTTATGGGAGTGTCACGTATTTCCGGCATGTCGGGCAGGGATAAGGTAAATTTATAGATATGTATTTTGTTATAAATTTAAGGCAATAGATCTCTTTATATATTTTTATCTGGGGGATGTCGTTTCCATGGAAACCAGGCAAAGAAGTTAAAAGCTTGTTTAATTTGTTTTTATCAATAAAGTTAATTTAAATTTAATTGTAGTTTGACTCCAAGGGATAATAGTTTTATTAGTTCTGCATATGATATGATTTGTTTTTAAATCTTTTGATGTTTTGTTATGTATGATTATGTTAATTATGACATATTGTTACTGGTTTATATTATCTGTTTTTATGTGTTCAAGATATCTAATATTTCTTTTTTTAAGGCATCTGAGACACCATTTAATGTGCATAAATGGAGTTTAATCCGTGCACAGAGGAATGAAAAATGATCTTTATGAATGAATATGTAAGAAAGGAGTTGGATGTGGACAGTTGTGATAGTTATTTTTATCTTTTAGTGGATACAAAGTTTGATATTCTAAAATTGGAGTCAAGTCTTTAAATCTTTTCATGGCTATTTTTGAGAAGAATTATTTTTATGTTAAGTAAAGAATTTACTATTAAAATATATGTATTTGTAATAAAGTGTTTTCAGATCATTAACTTTTGGGTCATAATGGTTACTTCTGATGTTATTGCCAGTATTTAATCCTTCAAACTGAATGTTAAATTGTTACTTGAAGGTACATATTTGCATATAGAATTTATTGTTTCATTTTGTGTAATTATGAATTATAATGTATTAAGCTGTCATCCTACCAGACTCGGTTAGCTTAAGCTTTTTCTAAAGTAGTTCTTTCTTTGAATTGTTTCTTGGGAAAGTTATTTTTTTTTAGGTCATTATAATATGACTTAAAGTCATGGTTAAATTTTTGAACTGGAGGTTAGGAGGTTAGAGTTGTATTGACAGCTTTCTTGATTAAAAGTCATTAAGTTAACGTGTTTGAGGTTGGTTGTTGTTATTGTTTTGCATGTAAAAGGATGTTTATAGAGAATTGCCATCTGTTACTGAAAGATGGATTCATTTTTTTGTTGTTGTTGTTAATCTAGTTAAGTGTTTTTATCTATATAGAAAAAAAATTAAGTTGTTATTTATGGTTTGTTTTGTTTTGAAAAAAAAATGCTTTTAAAATATAAGATATGGTTTGTGTAAGTATAGATATGATTGGTGTAAATATAGTGAATCTTTGGATCATGGATCCAATTTTTCGTCAGCCTTTTTAATTTTTGTCATGTTTGACAATTGACTGATTATTTAATTATGTTGAGACAATGCGAGGGGGCGGCCAACTGTTAGAATAAGACAGACCTCTCATACATGTTAGTCTCATTGACACAAACATTCCTCTAAAACGTTTCCTTTACTTTACCCATGCATTATCATTTTACTCATTCACTGTTTATTCATATATCATAAGTACACATTATAAGTTTATTTACATCTCATAACAGTAAAGAAAAACTAAATGCTTTTATTTAAATGCAATCTTTTAAATTTACCTTTGAGCTTTAACTGTTTTTCATCAGTTGAGCTTATTCTCGTTAGTCTCTTTATCTATTTACAATAAAAGCTTTTTAATCGTACTCCTATCATATATTCTAATACGAGCAAATCTTGTGTGTGTGTGTGTATGGTTATGCAAAATTTATTTTTAAAACTGCTCTAATGATTTTGATGAAATTTTGTACCCTACCGTTTTCAGGCACCAGAAAAACATTGGGCTAGGTCATGTGTTCGAGAAAATTCGATTAGTGGGTCATTTTGGGTCATCAAATGTCAGGGTCAAGCTAATTCTATCTAAAAAACGGTTCAAATGATTTTGATGAAATTTTGTACCTTACCATTTTCGGGCACGAGAAGACTATTGGGCTGGGTCACATGTTCAACAACTTTCGATTAGTGGGTCATTTTTGGGTCAACATGGGTCAAATAAATTTTATCTAAAAAATGGCTCTAACGATTTTGATTAAATTTTGTATCCTACGAGTTTTGGGCACAAGAAAACCATTGGGCTAAGTCACATGTCCTAGAAAATTCGATTAGTGGGTCATTTCTGGGTCATTGTGGGTCAAGCTATTTTATCTTAAAAACAGTTCAGACTATTTACACTAAATTTTGCATCTTATAGTTTTCGGGAACGAGAAGACTGTTGGGCTAGGTCACATGTTCAAGAAAATTAAATTAGTGGATTATTTTGGTCATGGGTCATTATGGGTCAAGCTATTTTATCTTAAAAACGGCTCAGATTATTTACACTAAATTTTGCATCTTATGGTTTTAGGGCATGAGAAGACTGTTGGGCTAGGTCACATGTTCAAGAAAATTTAATTAGTGGGTCATTTTGGTCATGGGTCATTATGGGTCAAGCTATTTTATCTTGAAAACGGTTCAGAGGATTTGAACTAAATTTTGTATCCTATGGTTTTTGGACACGAGAAAATCATTCGGCTAGGTCACATACTCAAGAAAATCCAATTAGGGGGTCCTTTTGGTCATGGGTCATTATGGGTCAAGCTATTTTATCTTAAAAACGGCTCAGGCTATTTACACTAAATTTTGCATCCTATGGTTTTCGAAACACGAGAAGACTGTTGGGCTAGGTGACGTGTTCGAGAAAATTAAATTAGAGGGTCATTTTGGTCATGGGTCATTATGGGTCAAGCTATTTTATATTAAAAATGGGTCAGATGATTTGAACTAAATTTAGTGTCCTACAGTTTAAGGGAATGAGAAGACAATTGGGCTAGGTCACAGGTTCGAGAAAATTCGATTAGTGAGTCATTTTGGTCATGGGTCATTCTGGGTCAAGCTATTTTTATCTTAAAAAGTGTTGGCGACATTGGAGGGATTTGGCAGGAAAATTGACTTTTAAGATTACCAATGCAAAACACTTGCTTGGCACAAAATAAAAAAATATTGCCAAATTTGGTGACATTTGGCGAAAAAATTGGCTTTTAGAAGCTGAAGGAATTTTCTAGAAATTCTCTATAGGAGCAGACATACAAGATTCAACCAATCAGAGTCCATAGAACGTTCTTGAAATCAGAATTCAATCAATCAGGGTACATATGATAAGGAAAATTGACTTTTAAGATTACCAATGCCAAAACACTTGCTTGGCGCCAAAAGAAAAAAATATCGTCAAATTTGGCGAATTTGGCAAAAAATTTGACTTTTAGAATCAGAAGGAATTTTCTAGAAATTCCCAATAGGAGCCGAGATACATAATTCAACCAGTCAGAATCCATGGAACGTTATCGAAAAAAGATTTGAACCAATCAGGGTACATAGAACTTTCTCAATGCATGCTTGGTGCTAAATGAAAGAATGTCGTTAAACTTGGCAACATTTGGTGAAATGTTGGCTTTTAGAATCTGAAATAATTTTCTAGAAATTTCCAATAGGAGCCGATATACATGATTCAACTAACAAGTTGAACACAAAGCAAATGTTGACCGAGCATTGCTCGGTCGTACCTGCTGGTAATCTTAAAATCAGAATTCGTGTTGGTTACCTAGTTCGTGACATTAGCTGTTCACAGGGAGGTAAATCTCATAATTCAATGATGCAGTACGCTTAAGCTTCGATACATGGTACCACACACAATCGTTCTGATTGGCTGGCTGTAGTAATTGCATAGGAAAGATCTGTATGCTAATTCCCATAGAAGCTCCATGAATGATGGGCATTTCACGGCATGTGTCGTATTTATAGAATCCGGTAGTTGACATCCATTGACTTTTATTAATCGATTAACACAATCCTTCTTGCTACAGCAATATGTCAAAATATCGTTAGGGAGTATGTATGTATTCTTTTATGCTAAAGTCAGTTCAGTATAGCCATTTTATCCTTCTTATGTTCAGTATTAACATATATAAATTTACTTGTTTATTTAAAGTAAACAGAACTAAAAGTTATGCAATTTTTTCCTTTGATTCTGCAGACATCACAACTTGATACAATTTCATTATACATTTATTATATTTTCGTGTTTTGTTTCTGAAGTATATCTTGATTAAGTTACATGCTAAAAATTGACATCATATTATTCATGTGTCAGTTATCTGCGATAATCTAAAAATGTTAAATCTACTGCATATTGACTTTAATGGAAGCCTGTAAAGTATGTGAGTACATCATCTAATAAAAATGAACTATTTGCAACTTCAGTATTTCTGTCGTACTTTTTCTTCACCTTCATATTGGAAATGTTTTCTTAAAACTCTGAGTTATACATAAAGCAAAACTTTTACCAGCTTAATCTTTCACCTGCATCTCATTGATATGAGCTCTGCTTACTTCAATAAGTTAAAACTTTATTAGAGTATGCGTTTTTACTATTAGTAATTACTTATCTCATTAACCTCTTGGGGACGAGCGACACATATACGTGACGCATAAGATGCTCAGATCCTCGATTATTCCCACCAGTTATTTTTTATTGTAAGCTTTGCCTTATTAAATCTTAGCATTTCTGCGATTCAATTAGGCGAAAATTTCTGTTTTGAAAAACCGATGGTAAAAGACTCTCGTCGCAAAGGGGTTAACTTTATTTGTGGTGCGCACCAACACAATTTTTTTTCTTTGATTCCGCAGACATCATAGATTGATTTTCTCAAAAAAAAAAAAAAAAAAAGAAAAAAGGGAATTTGCAAATTTGCAGAAAAGTACCACCCCATGTTTAATGCATATTTTGTAATTATGGGCAATAAAAAAAAAGCAGTAAATATTGTGGAATCATGGCAAAAATCACAGAGTAGGTTAAAAAAATTAAAAAAAGCAGAAATCTATCGTTTGATGGAGAAGTGGCATCCCTATATATAAATTAAAAAAATTAAGGTTGGTTGCAGAAAAATAAAGTTTGGGAACTACTGCAATAGGTAGTAATTTAAACAAATCAAGTAAGAAGAAGCAGTTTTATAAACATATTATAAATAAATATTATATATACTATTTAAATTAAACATACATCAGATGTCTGTCTTTGATAAAAAAAAAAGTGCTAAAAAATTCTATTTTATATGTGATTAAGTGAAGAAGAATGTTTGAAAAAAAAATGGCTATCTTGAAGAAATTTTAGATTTATGAAGCTCTTAACACATAAAATAGAATTTGTATTAGATTTATCATAATACAGAAATATACTTATACAATATGTATTGTCATAAACTTCTAACTAATTAAATAAACTAGTTCAATAACAAAGTCACAAATAAATAAAATATTAGGAATAGTGAACAATAATAAATAAATTTTTTATAAAAATAAAAAGAAATAAAGCAATGAAAAAGGTCTAATGCAACATAATGCACATTGAGTATCGGCACATTAAGGGGAGCACAGAATACTGGATGTATGAAAATTCCAGATAATGGAAAACTGAAAGTAAAAAATCAGTTTCACACAAAAAACCTCAACAAATGAAAAACAAAACGAGTTGAAAAATAAAAGAATGGAATCTGTTTTGTTATCAGTTTAAATCTTAAAATTAAGTAAGATTTTGTGGCATGAATAAAAAAAGATAGGGAAGTAGAAAATCAGAAGACTGGCATAGCGTCATGATACAATCTATATATTTCATGCTAAGTCTTGTTTAAATTTTAAACAAAAAGAAAAAATAATAATTTTTTTTTTTCAAGTGAGAAACAATATCCAACCAAATAGGCCTTTAAAACTTTGTACCAAAATTAAAATTACACTTTTTGATATGAAGCTTTATTCATATGATCATAACTAAGCAAATCTAATTATGAAAGTAAAATATCTTATTAGATTACAAAAATTTCTTGAATTAATGCTCAGAAATAAAGGAGGTGGGTGTATAAGCATTAATTTTTACTTTTACTTGCTTCCCAGTAAATTCCATTTATTTCTAAGATGTTTTGATTATTTTAATATAATTTAGGATGTCTTACTCTCTGATTCATTTTGTTTTGAAGATTATTTAAATGTGTTATACAAGAACAGAAATGTTGGTTTATTTAGCAAATTTCAATGTATTTCAATAACATAAATTTGATTTTTTAGGGTTTCATTCATCTCACAAAACCCTATTCATCCTGCTTCTCTGTATGTCCGTCACAGAGCCGGCTCTCAGAAACTGTATAAGTTACAGACTTAAAATTTTGTGTACTTACAGCTGAATACCTACTGTGATGCTGAATGTCATAAAATTTTGAAAATTTGTTAATTAATGCAAGATCTTAATTAAAATCTTAAAAACCCACTCATTAATGGATAAAAATATTTAACTAAAGAGCAGAATTTATTTGAATTGTTGCCAATTTGTAAAATAGCATGCATAATAATATCCCCATTCAATTAAAAAATGTATTTACATGTGACTATCAAAAACAGAAATAAAACTTTAAAAATATAATTAACTGATCACGTGATAAAAGTAGTAATTGTAGAAAATTATGTAATCAAAAATATACTTGCGTGTGAATATTAAAAAGAGAAATAATTAAATTATTACGTGTTCAAATCATTAAATAGGGAAACTTATTTAAAATTCTCAAATAACAATATCTCCAAACAGTTTTAATATAAAAATATATTTACAGGAGATATAAATTTATTTCGACAAAATATTAGTGTTTATGACATTAATTAAAACAGATCTGTTGTGCATAACTATGCACAGCAACATTTTTTCAATGCTTTTTCTCTTTTAATATCATGGCCCGCCGTTTAAGGTTGTTATTATTTTTTAAATTAATGAAATAACGGATAAATGGGTAAAATATGAAAAATACAGATAAAAATCGAATAAAATCTCTCAATAACATAACAAACACGTGTAACACATCTGACGTCAATTGAATGTGATGCCACGGTAACACACTTTTTTTTCCCTATATTTTGGCAAGTTTTTTTCTTTCTTTTTTTTCTTTTTTGGATAGTGGTTGTCGACAGGATAACGGATGAATACCCAATTTTTTATGACATCATTATAAAATTCCCCGATGCAGCGACATTGTTTGCTTAGCCATTTTACACAAGTTGATTTTCAAATGTTTAATTGATGTTATTCAATCATTCACGAAAACAGTTCTTAGCTCTTTTGACAGTAGTTGATTCAGCCTTCAGTGAAAAGAAAATGAATGGAAACTCGATTACAGCAGATCGCCACTGGTCGCTTAATTATAATTCAATCTTCCGTAATCATTTTAGAGTTAATCAAATTAGCGTGTTTTTAGAGTTTGTGGTGTCAGAACATGGGTTGGTGAGTGGAGCTCGTAAGGGGCAAAGCCCCCTAGTAGAAAAAAAAATAAAATGCTAATAGACAATGATGTAATTAATAATGTAAACAGGGATTGTTAATAAAGAAGGGGAGAGGGGAGGAAACTACTTTTTTTTTTTTTTAAATATTGCATTTAGTCCACATGACAGATATTACTATGACAAAGTATAATAGTGGGCTTCACCCGCTGTTGGACTGGTTCAGATATTTGAAAAAACGGCAAAATAGACCAGTAAATTTAAACTATATAAAAAAACATGACTTTTTCTTCTTTTTTTTTTTGAAAATGAAATTTATTTAGATTTATTAAAGAAAGAATAAAGTGTTTTGAAAGGAATATTAAACGAAACCCTTTGTGCGATCTTCGATCACACTTACCCACTTGTTTTTTTATATGGAGTGCTCATAACACCACCATAGCTATTCACACATTAACATATAAAAAACTACATTGTTGTTATGAATGCTTCACATTGAAAAAGATATCAAATGGATATGAATGAAATACATTAAAATTTGCTAAATAAACTGTTTCTGATCTTGAATAATAGGTTAAAACAATCTTCAACCCAAAAAATCAATGAAAGAGACAGTAAATAAACATCCTTAATTATATTAAAATAATGAAACATCTCAGATTAAAAAATTTTTTTTATCAGGGGCCAAATATTAATGCTTTTCTATCAACCTTCTTTAGTATTTTAGTGCAATGTGGCTGTATAATGTTGCATATTGCTTAATTTATGGGTGTGTGAATAGAATACAGCAAAAAAAATATATTCTGGCTATTTGAACTTTCCAGATACTTGAATGCTTTTCAAGTCAAACTTTTACACTAACCTGCTTGCTGCAAGTGCATGTCCAAATTCATGAATAACTGAAACGACAATCAGTACACACCCATAAAGCTTCCAGTAAGAGAAGGGCAAATTATATCCAGGAATCTATTGGAGAATAAAAGCATAAGTTAATATCAAATGTAACTTTTACAAATAAAAACAGAGTTCATACTCTACTCCTTTTAATTGCTAAAAGACATAAAATAAAAACTTTATAAACAGTAAAATAAGCTTTATTAGACTTTTGACATGATTCAGCTCCATTGGAGTCATTATCAAAACAAATAAGAATATAAGCCGGAACATCTCAACAGTCTAATAAGACTTATTTTATTGTTTATAAAGTTTTTATTTTACACCTTTTAACAATTAAATTAAGTATATTATTACAAGATGTTATAAGTTGGTATATTCAAGGAGGGGAGTCTCCTTCCCAACATTTTTAAATGGAGGGGAGTTGTAATGTTTGGGAGGGAGAAAAAAAAATATTTAAGCCCCACTATTATTTCATGTGCTATTTAAAGAATTACATTAATACAGACATGACAAAATACCATTGAAAAAATTTTAAGTCAACTCAGAATAATTATGTAGAATGTTTATTTGCATTATAAAAAAAAAAGAAGAAAGTTAAACTTTATATAATGCAATGTCTATTTTTCAACTTTCACCAAATATTATGGGTCCTTAAGAATTTAGTTGTTAAATGAATTTCTGATTTTAGATTTTATTAGATTTAGGGTGCTGTATTAAGCCTCTTTCACAAGAGGTACACTTTTACTCCTTCACAGGGATTAAAAGGGTTTACTCCTTTACTTCAGTCAAGGAGTAAAAATATTAACTCCCCACACTTTTACTCCTTCACTCCTTCCTTTCTATTCCTTCAAGGTAGATACCAAGGTAGATACTCTTTCACAAGGAACCCCTGGTATTTTCTTTGATTGAACTAGGTTATATGCATTGAAATTTTAAACCCCTGTTCAAAGCTTGAAAGGGAAACCGTCGATTCATTTCAAAATTGCAAAATTCGGCAATCAATCGTGGAACAAAAACTAAATTTGTTGCTCAATCGCAGAAAAAAACATGAATTTCGTGGAACGGTCGTGGAAAAAATGCAAAATTCATTGAATGGTCACGGAAAAAACGTGCAATTCGTCGATTGGTTGGGTGAAAAAAATCATGAAATTCATTGATCGGTTACAGGAAAATTAAATAACGCAAATTTCTATGGAAAATGGTAAAATTTTTTGGGCGGGATTTCAAAAGTTTCACCATGAATCCGCCATCCCTCCCTGAAATTCAAGCCCTGACAATTAATGAGATTTTTAAAACCAGTATTATGACCCCTCCCCCCCCCCCCCCCCTAAACAAAAAAAAAAAAAACAAACAAAGCAATCTCAAAAGTAAAGATTATACATCACATATAAAAAACAATATTGACAAAATTTTAAAGGAAAAACATTACTTTTTGTAATAGAGATTAAGTCTCTGCACCATGTGGGGCTGTCTTTAAAAATTCAGTAGATTGCTGCAAGAATTTCATTTAATTCTCCTTATGTAATTTTATTACCTCTTTGAAAACAATTATGAATGATATGAAGGCTACAAGTGCCAATATCAATTAAAAAAGGCCTTTATTTTCCTTACATTCCTCTTGAACAGTTTTGAAAAACTTCAAATTCACATTAGGACCGTCAAGGCCAGATTTGAAAAATCAAAATCGGCAGAACAATGAATAATTTTTTTATACACGTCTTGGGCTGTAAAATAGCCAAGAAAAACAGAATTTAAAATCTTACTTCACTGGAGCTGTTTGGCCAATGTCTAACGATTAAATCTATTTGGATTTTTTTTTTCTTTTAGGTATTTTATTCAGAGCTTCAACCATACATATCACAAATTAGACATACTTGCCAAGATTATCCAATAATTCTTTGTAAAAAAAAAAAAAGATAATTTGAAAGTTATTAAATATGCCATTTTGGTGACTGCTTAAAGTAACACTCATACAAATGTCACTGCCAGGGAATATAAGTTTAAAAACTTCCACAGCATCTTTGAAACTCAATATGATGCAAATGTGACATGATTAATTTCATTGCCCACACTATTTCAGCCTTTAATATACCTTCTTTTGCAACAAATTTCAAAATAGAACCATAATTTTTTGTTTCAGTGACTTCATTTTTTGGTACTGTTTTCATTGGATACTTTCGTTTTATTCATGTCATCCTTCAATTCATTCAAGCATCTGAAGATTTTAAGATGGTGTTTTTAATAATTAATGCTAATTTTTTATGCTTTTCATATTTTGCATTGCTTCTGAGAATTTGTCGTCCCATGTTACTTAGCAAAAATGATTTCCGGAATAAACGACATCAAAACCTGCATGGATCATATTCAACACATTCTATCCAATATGCAAATTCTGCAATAAACTTTTTAACTGCTCAAAGCAAATTAAAAATAGTTCAACCAGCTCATTTTAATAAGAATTATAATTTTCTTGAATATAATTTTCACGTTTTTGAACAAATAATTCTAAATGCAATTGTCTGATATTACTGGCAAGAATTCATAAACAAAGTTCATTGATTTTTAAAAAAATTTGAAGCTGTTGCCAAATGCAGACTTCATAAGTAAAGAATAGTTACCATGGAGAAAAAACCCCATAAACTTCAAAGAACCTCTTGAAAGACAGAGACACATATTTAGTTTCATGACCTCACAATGTTAGAAGTCATGTCTAGTGACTGAATGGATGTCGCCAGATGTTAGGAGTGGGCATTTTTCTGATTTGATGTCTTATGATGTCAGAAGGCATGTCATAGCTTGATTTCATTATGATATCACAAAGCATGCAAATAGCAGCGATTGTCCTCATTTCGCAGAGTAGCCATCATTTTGCCAGGTTTTCTCAGGTTTGGAGAATTTTTCTGATCATCCCCTGAGATTCTCCTGATTTTTATGGCCAAAATTTATCCCCTGATTTTTCCCGCAATTCCCAAAATGCCATGATGTATACAAACACAAAAAAAAAGACAATTTGAACAATAACAGTGTACGAAAAATAAACGTCAGTAACAAGAATTTCTAACATATTACCAGAAACTTGTAAAATTGTCATAACAAAATTAAACAACATAAACATGTCATATTTAACAATATTTATACCTTTTAAAGTAAAAGACATGTTTAAATTTACTCTAACAGAAAAATGAGTGAGTTGGCTGATAATCAGATATGTAAAAAAAAAAAAATGATTTAAATGAAATTGACAAAATATTAGCTTGATATCATTTTATGATAAGGATATAAAATAAGGATACAATTAAATTTCCATGTTACATTTTCCAGTCTCTTTAAAATGCAAGATAACTAGTCAAAGATTTTTAACTGCTAGAAGTAAGTTTATCATAAATTATTAGGCTCTAACCGGGATATCACCAAAACTAGTCTAGGGAGATGACTTGGTTGTTTAGTTGATTGATAGGGATGCAAGTCATCTTTTATACTCGAGGTTTAAACAGATTGGGACCTCTGTTTAAAGTGGAATACAGCTCACTAAAAACATCCAAGCTGCAACTGGGATTCAAACTCAACACCAGTGGACTAGTAGCCAGATCCTAAACCAATAGACAAACTGGGCTAGTGAGGTGAGTATATGTGTTCATTATGGAAAATTGAATAAATCTAAAAGTATGCCCCTTGATTTTAGGTATCAGTTTGGAAGAGATTTGTGCCGAATTAGTGAAGTTATCATGTCCATAAAAAAGTGATGTAGATAAATATATACGTATATAAAGTTTTGAACTGGGGGCGGTTTTGCATAGATTGAAGATAGAAATGCACAATTTGCATAGATAGAAATTTTGCGTAGATGTGCAAAAATTTTTCAAAAATTCCAATTTAGGGGAGAATGTAATAAGTAGTATTTCTTATAAAATCTACCTAAAAATTCCTGAATTCAGGTATATAACCTGAACACAATCACCCCTGGCTATGCTTGGTATCGTGTAAAATATTTGCACCATTTTCTATCCTATCACCTAAAATGTGAAAAAAAATTTCCTTCAGAAATGGAAACTGCATCCTGAGGAAAGTATCTGTACAAAACTTTTTTGTAGTTTGCTCAGTAATTTTAGTATCAGGGGAGTTAGAAAACCTCACAATTTAATTTAAACACCCTGTCTATTGCACTATTAATTTTTAGAATGAAAGCCCCAACTTTATGTTATTGAGGACACTAAAAATATTTTAAAGATATAATCATAACATAGATTTTTGGCTCATATTTTGAATTGGTGGGAAATAGCAATAAACCATTCTATTATCGTTTTAACAATTTAAAAAAAAAATCAAAAGGGCTGAACTATTGCTAAAATACACTATATCTTAAATATAATAAAACAATGTAAGAATAAACATAAACATTCCTTGAAAACAGTTTTTGGTACTTTCGTGTTATAGCAGCCACCAAGGATGAATTGCCAAGTGACCAAGATTTATCACCAAATTATAAAGCATATATGACATTTTAATAATATATGATGCAATATAACATTTCGTGATTCATACTGCCCAGTTATAGATGTATATATATGACATGTCTATATGATGTATACATGGCATATAAGACTTAACTAATATTATGTATATGGCAGATATATGAGCATTAGAAGTATATATATGCGTATATATGAGACATATATAAGCTTTGCTATGATCTTGGTGAAATTGTAAAAGAAATCTTGGCATAATCGTAGGGACCACTATAACATGAAAGTACCTAGTTTTCTCCCAAAACAGAATATTTCATGTAAAAAAAGGAAAATTCACAGAATAACACCTGTTAATTTCAAGACATATTTTTTCAGTAAATACTGGAATCTAAACATATCAGAGATCAAAACTTTTTAATCAAGCCTACAGCAAATTTCAATAAAAATGAACTTACCACAAAAACCAGTTTTGAACTTTGTAATGCCTCTGATGAGTTAGTAGAAAACAAACTGTGTAAATGCAAGATATACGTACACAGGCATGGAAAAAAAATTGCTGATGTAACAATAGCTCCAACCTGAAACCAAGTTTTGACAAACCATGGTCGATAAAAGCCCATTCTGTTGATGTATCGATTGTATCTACTTATTTTCCAATGAATAGCTAGTGGTTTGATTTCTATACCAGCTGTATATAAACCTCTGATATATGGATAGAACAAGCATGACTGTAAAAGATAAAAGGACATATATAAAAATTTTGTTCATATTTAATTTCTTTAATAAAAGAAAATGCATACAGTCGGACCCAAGTAAGATACGTTTCAAGGGACTGGACAAAGGTTTCGTATTAAACGTGATTTGCATAATGTTACAGGAACTGGGCTTATTTACACATCTAATCATCTCAATGAACTTTAGTGCTTTTGTTTAGAGTAAGCCGAGGTAATTTGGTGCTTCATATTCAATTATTATTATCATGATCTTACTGTATGATATAAATCTTTAAAAATTTTTACCAGTAATTTTACCAGTACTAACACAGGTGTACTGTGTATTAAATGTATCCCTATTATGTAAGTAGTAGCACATTTTTAGGGGAAAAAAAATTCTGAAATCTATCAAAAACTGTGCAAAATGACCACCTTCAAAAGTTTCAACAACTCTCTACTTACATGAAGCCACAGGAAAAGTGAGATGATGTACGTACGAATAAAAATTTGAATTGGCATGTTAAAAGTATACTCTAATAAGTAAGGCATTTCTTCCTTTTGCATCTTTGAAACTGACCCATGTAAAAAAATAATATTTGTGCAAGCAACAAATTGCCCTGCATACAGAAAAAGTGGGGTAATTTGGTGCCTCTGTATTTTACTTATAAATTGATTTATTTTTACTGTAGTTTTATTATGGCTGCTGATAGTCATTAACATTTTGTTTATTAATCATTTCTCAGAAGTATACAGCTGACTTCTTTATTCCAGATTGATTCAGATAGGAATTAGGCTACTGAAATGTGTAAGACCTGAGATTTAACTTATGTTTTAAAATGTTCATGCTATGGAACAGCCTTTTATTAGGGAAGCTGTTTGAAAAATTTATTTTTTAACCTGTTCATTCCAGCTGGATCAACAGTTGTACCCAAAATATTCATTTGACCAGAGCACAGCTGTGTTACAACATCTGTACCCTAGCTCTATTTCTCCTTCCTGAAAACCAGTGTCATCAATCACTTGACATTTATGCAGTTATCTGTATAGTTGGTCATTGAAATGCCCACTCAAATACGCAAACTTTTCGCCTTTGGCAATTGGAAGATATAACAATTTACTTTTTGGAGATTTATTGGATATTTCTTTTATGTGTCACTGTTTGAATTTTTTTCTTTCTCATTTCCTTTCTGTTTTGAGTAGTGCTGCAATATTTTTTTATAATGAAATTTTTTTTTTTTATCACCTCCTATCCCTCTCATTCAATCATATAACGTTTTCATTTTCCTTCTCTTTTATGACAAAATTTCCCCTTCATAAATTGGCTTAAAACACTGTATTTGATTTCTAGGTTTCAGAATAAAAATACCAGCAAATTGAATGCATTTATGAAAGAAAATGATTTTTCAAATATGTAAAAATGTAATGAGATAGAATTTCTGAAAAAAAAATCGAGATATATGACCCCCCCCTCCCTTCTTGAATCTTATAGTGTTTCCCATTTTCTTAGAAATATCGATTATGTTGCCTTATGAGCACCCTTTTCCACTGTCACACCTCAGAAATCAGCTTAAAACGTTGCATTTGACAAAATTGTTTGAATGATGCTTCGCCTTTATAGGAAAGAAGAAAGTGTTATTCCATTTCTATGTTTTGGAATAAAAATACATGCAAAATGAAAACACTTCTGAAAGAAAATGACCTCGAATATTTAAAATAGTAATGGGATAGAATTTCCGAAAAAATCGAGATCTATGAACCCCCCCCCCCCCCCCATTTTCTTTTTTAATTGTATAGAGTTTTCTTCCTTAAAATGCTGTATTTGACAAAATTGTTTGAAAGATATTTTGCTTTTATAGGAAAATAGAAAGTATTGTTCGATTTCTCAGTATCTGAATAAGAACATCTGCAAATTGAACACATTTACAAATGAAAATGACTTTTGCATATGTGGAAACTAGATGGAATGGATTTCGTTCCAAACTTATGAGATTCATCTAGAAATTTTCTCACTCTAATAGATATAAGGTGTGTCCCACCGAAATAAAGCCACCGTGATTGTGTGCTGTAACTGGACACGAAACAACCCAATAAGAATGAAATAAATATATTAAGAATGGCTATATACAAATACATATTTACAAGAAGTAACTCACTCCCTGCCCCACCTCGGCAGGAAAAAAAAATGAAAATGTAAAAAAAGAGGGGGAAAAAGTGTCCCGCTGAAATAAAGCCACCACCCCTATCAGTGCTTATGGGAACTCCCGACATTCGAGCTGCTACGGGTCAACAGGTTTATGACGTCAGGAAGTTGTGAAATACCTGTTCTATGCCAGTCGAACTTTGTGCGGATTTCAGAAGGTTGTATTTTCTATTTCTCCTGCAGTATTGCAATGGAAAAGGGAACCCAGCTATCAGAGTTCAAGAAAGGCCAGATAACAGCTTTTAAGGAACAAGATATTTCTCGTAGACAAATATTTAAGCTATTCAAAATATCTAAAACTGTAATAGACAATTTTGTGAATCAGGGCAATGCGTACGGGTATAAAAATGAAGGTGTACATGCAGAAAAATGACTTCCAGGCAGGAAAGAGATGTGTGTCATCTTACATGAGGTGGTATTTCTCTAAGACAATTGCCCAAAGAGGATAGCATCCTTGTGATACAATCGACCCTGTTACGGATTGTAAAATGTACAAGTAACTTGCGATATAAAAAAAGGAAACAGCAGCCCATGTTGAAAGCTATCCAGAAGCAAAGAAGAATCGATTGGGCCAAATATCATCAAACCTGGAAGAACCAGCGGGATCGCGTTATATTCTCAGATGATAAAAAAATTAATTTGGATGGTCCAGGCAGTCTTGCCTTCTATTGGCATGACATGAGGAAAGAAGAGGAAATTTTCTCCAAAAGACAGCAAGATGGAGGCTCATTAATGGTGTGGGGAGGCTTCGGCTATGGTGGTAAACTTAACCAGGCTTTTCCCTCAGGCAGCATGAAGACTACCAATGACCAAGAAATGCTAGAAACCCATTTACTGCCATTTGCAGAGAGAATTTTTGGCCCCTATTTACGTTGTAAAATCCTCCTGGCAATGGTTTTTGGATAATGGGGTGCATGTCATGAATGGCCTGCCCTTTCCACTGATCTTAAACCCCAAGAAAATGTGTGGGGTATCCTCAGTATGGCTGTATATGCCAATGGCAGACAGTTTCAGTCCGTGGCAGAATTGAAGATCGCCATCATTGAAGCCTGGGATAATATTAATTCTACCATCCTGGACTGGTATATAGTATGCCACATCGTATAATCCAAGTCATATATAAGGATGGCGGATATAGTGGCTATTGACAGTAGTGGCTTTATTTCGGCGGGACACTTTTCCCCCCTCTTTTTTTAAAAACATTAATTTTTTTTTGCCCAAATGGGGCAGGGAGTGAGTTACTCCTTGTATATATGTATTTGTATATAGACTTTCTTAATATATTTGTTTCGTTCTTATTGGTTTGTTTCATGTACAGTTACGGCACAAAATCAAAGTGGCTTTATTTCGGTGGGACACACCTTATGACCCAATTCTAAATCGAGGGCTAGAACTTACCATGTTTTTGTATTATTTTAAAATTTGCTAAATAATGAATAACTTCATTCAATAAAAATATGTTATATGAATATGGAACAAATAATGAATAACTTCATTCAATAAAAATAGGTTATATATTGTTATCATAAAAAAAAAACTCTCCAGGATTATTTTACTTGTATCAATCCTTTTAATTTCATTTTATTCATATTTTATTTAATTAAAAAGAACAATGAAAAATTTTTTTTTGCATGTACTGTTTTGCATATAGTATATATCAGAACAGTTTCTTATATAATGAAATTTGGCACTTTCATAATAATTCATGCACATATTTATCTTAAGTTATCTTTATTTTGAATTTTACTTTTAAAGAAATATTATATGCTGGAATAAAAAAAAAAAAAAAAAAAAAAACTGGAAAATATAATCCTTATATTAATTAATAAGAAAATAATGATTGCAAAAGCAAACTATGATCTTTATAACACAATTCTATATAATGCAATTCTCTATATAATGCACAACTTCTCAGACATAAAGAATGAATTTTGAAGTTAAGAAGCACCCTGCAATCCAAAAAAAAAAAAAAAAAATTGCAATTAAAACTGCAATTTAAAAAATTGCTACTCTCTAAGGGACTAAATTTGATTCATTAGCTCATCTTTATCTCCTTAATTCAGAGTTTTTTAATGTAAAAATTGCTATTATTAAAATAATGAAATGAGTAACATAATGAATGATTTGGTCCAGGAATATCTGGACCAAGTTTATAAAGTAAACTTAACAATGTGTGAAACGATTTATATTATCCAAAAATTTATAATCTGCACAATTCCTGGTCCCAATGAATGCAATATAAAGATACTCTACTGTATTTTGATATGTTTCAGACACATTTGGCCATGTTTACAAGGTAAGTTTAATGATGTGCGAAATGTGATTTATGTATCACAAAATTCTATATAATGCACAACCTTCCGTTTTTAGGTTTGTGTTATAAAGATCTTCTACTGTATTTACAGTGTCAGAAATATTATATTTAACTAAGCATTCTTAACATCACTAATACAACTTACTTTAAAAATTGTATCCAAAAAAAGGATAAAGATCCAGACAAAAACTATAGAAGCCACTATTAAGTACATGGTGGGATAAGAAGTCCAACACTAAAAAGCAAAACTTAAATTATTTTCTGAATACTTACATAAACCAAACTTATTGTTTCAAAGCTTTCAAAGAACCAGGTTTTTCCCAGAGAATTTAAAATGAAATTGGGAATTCTAAAAATTCTCCAAAACTGGGAATATTCAATTTATTAATATTTAAAACACTTTCGATTAACATGCAATGTTTATGTTGTTTTAAAAATAATGGTACTTGTCTATTATCCCATTGACTACTTTCCATAAAGGAAAAAAAAATACTGCCAAACTATAGGATTTATTACCAAAAATGCATGATCGTGACATCACATTCACTTGATGCTAGATCTGTTGCACATTCCCGATTTTTAACCAACATCCATTGTGCCCCGATACAGAAGTTTATTGGGAAGGTATCCCATCAAAAATTTAAAAAATACTCAGTAAGACTCTCATTCTAAAAGTTGCGGGATAAAGCTGTTGACATCAAAATTCCTTGTTTATGGTTTTGTATAGTTAAATTTCCCAAGAGACATAATAAACAGCAATAATAATGGAAGTTTGGAAGGAACAGATTGCTCTTTATTTTGTCAGAAAATGTAAACAGATATAACACATGAAATGTACATAAACATTAGAGATTACTTGAAATATGACACACTTGAAATTATGAGGCAAAATAATTATCAAAATTTGCAACAATCATTCTGATGGCCAAAAAGCTCTAATGCCATTCCAAATAGCAATAAAACAATCATAATTTTTATGAATATGGCACCATATAAACTCAGTTGAATGAATTTAGGTGCTGACATGCTGTTTCGCAATGTTTTTTATCATGCCATTTAGTGAAGCCCAAAGGCATTCGATATTTTGCATATGTGCACCAGTATCTGGATTTACAAAGTTAAAGTGCTGGTTAATGTTGAAATGTTTGAATCCTGCAGCTTGTTACTTTTCAGTTTTATATCTGAAAAATCTGTTCAATCTGAAAAAAAAAAATGATAGAGCTATGTTCTATATGCACTTTTATTTCTCCCATCAGAATAGCCACACTTCTATCAAGAACGCTTATTATAAAACACTCATCAGTTTCTCTACACAATCCACCAAACAACCATTGTTGGGGAAGAATTCAACCAGCTTGTTTTTTTTCACTTTGTAAAAAGACTTTCATCAATTTCTACAATCATTTTAGGCCCTTCAATTTTTATAGAATATTTTTCTAGGAGGTCAGACATGCAAACTTCTAGAAGATAACTATTTCAATCAATCACTGTACTCTTGTTAAACTACTCATCACATCTTGTTATACTCAATTAATGCACACATTTTTTAATGGCAAAATCAAATAATCTTGAAAATAGCCTTTCACATCAAGTTCTGTAGATGGAAGATCACAGATCTTCATTTTTTTTTTTTTTTTTTTATCAAAATGCAAGAGAAAACAGACAAGTATTAGTTAACTTAAATCGTTCATTAGAAAAACTTAAACTGATTTATCCATAAAATAAAAATTGAATACATACATCGTGTGCTCGCATTGCATTTGAAATCAAACATGATGTCATGCTTTTGTATTAATTAGTATTAAATTTTATAATTTGGGGATTTTTTTTTATGGAAAGGGGTCGATGAGATAATAAACAAGTATCAAAATTATCAATAGGGCAATTTTCAAATTTGAGACATTTTTGAGTTTGAAATTAAAAAAAAACAAATTAACTACTGTTTGTGATTGAGATTAGTCTTTACATATGTCTTGTACATGTTTACAGGATCAGCATCAACTTTTTATTAAAATTTTGTCCTGTAAGGCACTTATACATAAGTATGAAGCAAAAAAAATGTCAGGTCGGTTACCGCCCATTTAAAAAAAAAACAATTAACATGAAAAAACAATTATTTGAATGGGTAAAAATGCTTCCACACTTTTGGCGATTGACAATAAGAAGATAAGTAGTATTATTATTTAAACATGTGTCAGGTTTGTTACTTTTAATGGGTAACAGACTTGATAAATTAACTTTTTCAGGGTTCTGTATTTACTAAGTAAAAACAGAACCATTATAAGATCACTCATGTGTGTGTCTGTCCATCTGTCACAGACCTTTTTCTCATAAACTATGGTGAACTCTCATAAATATGGACATGAAAGTTCAAACTTGGGAAAGTTATCAAGCCTTTTTACCCACATATTTTCCGATTATTAGCCATTCACAAATAGGTTTAGGAAAAATTTAAGGGGCTAATTAAGTTACTTGAAAAAAAGCTTTTCTTTTTGTATATCATGTGGGGTATCATGTGAAAGATCTCGTCATACTAAACTCAAAAATATATTTGTTTTAATTTTAGGTATTATATTTCCAGAGATATCGTTGAAAATGCATTTAAAAGATATGTCCCCCTCCCCCCCCCTCTATTTCCAAATCTACTGAAACTAAAATTATGAAAAAATTAGAAGTAGTAGGAGTTTATTTAAACCTTGCAGGAAAACTATAGTGATTTTCCTAGGTAACATAGTTTTAGAGAAAAATGCATTTTTTCATTAAACACAAACTTTGCTTTTTGGGCGGTCAGCAGGAGGTGTTGACAAGTGCGGAGGTATGTATCGACGCAGAATCATTCAAGGATATTTGATAATGATTTTCAAAAAAAAATGTCAATAATTATCTGAGATATTAATTAAGTTACTTGAAAAAAATTTATTTTTATGTATCGTGTAGAGTATTGCTCAAAAGATCGTGTAATATCAAACTCAAAAATATATTTGTTTTAATTTTAGGTAATATATTTTCCGAGATATCGTTGAAAGTATACTGGAAAAATATGTAACCCCGAGTACTATTTCTGAATATACTGAAACTAAAATTATGAAAAAAAGTAGGGTTTATAGGAGTTTATTAATTAATAAATTTAATGTACAGAACCCTATGAGTGTGAGTTATACTCACACTTGACCTATTTATTTTTTCCTACATGCATAAAATTTTTAGGCTTACAATAATAGCTTAAATATACTTCCACAGTAACACTTCTACACTTTTGGCTATTGACAATAAGAAGGTAAATAGTATTTTTATTTAAACATGTTAGGTCTGTTACTTTTTATGGGTAACAGACCTGACAATTTTTTTTTTTTTTTTTGCTACCATGTGTAAAATTTTTATGATTAGGATAATACATCTTAAATATACTTCTCACAATGACTTTTGGTGTGCTAAGCAGATAATAATGCTACACTCATTAAATTGAAGAAAGCTGGTAACAGAACTGATAAGATTAAAAAAAAAAAAAATACTCACCTTAATGAAAAACCAAAACTCTTAATATTATCCTTTAGGTCAAACATATGATTTCAAAATGGCTTCTACTACTTACTGAATCATTAAAATAATCTTTAAAGCTTATGCTGCCACAGAGTAATTTTGACAACTATTTTTATTGGTAACAGACAAGACAGTAACAGACCTGACATTTCTCTTGAAGAAAACAAAACTAATATATACAAACAAATACTAATATAAACAAACAAAAATATAAATTTTAAAGATATTAATTGATTTTTACATTACATGTATTTTTAAATACATAGTTTTTTGAAAGTTACTTTAAATTTGAAATATGTTAATTTTGATCAAGAAATTTCCCTAATATTTTATTTATTTGAAAAAAAATTTAAGTTTCTGTTCTATCCTAATAGACAATAACACTAGATTGATTATTTATAGCCTTCAGAGTACACATTTAGTTCAGAGTGAACCATTTTATCTTGATTGGTTGTTTTGAGCTCCTGAAAGTAAAATTTTTCATCATCATATTTTTTTTTGTTTTTAAGTAATTAAAGGTTATAGATAAATAAGATAAAACAGCTATTTTGCAAAAGGTAAGATTTTATTTAACTTTAATGTTAATAGGTTTAAAATAAAGCTATAAACAATAGTAATATGATTATTTATTGAACTTCAACACGGGGTACAGTGGTCCACAATCCACTCCGCTCCTGTAATGCAGAATGTTCAAATTATTTAATAATTAATTATTTTGTATAAAGAAATATTGTTTTAAAATTGTTATTTAACTGTAAAATAAAGTAAACAAAGGAAAATAATAATCTATTTAACACCGCAGTTCCGCGGACCCGAGAAAGAAGAAGAAGAAGTAAAAAAAAAAAAGAACATTTTCCAATTTTTGCGTAATTTTGGGTCTTGTGCGTTCGAAGAAACGTCCATAATTTTGCAATTTCTGCGTCCTGCAGGCCTGAAAAATTCATGGAAAAGAAAACGAGAATTTTACGATTTCAGCGGTATTTCAGATCTTGCAGTCTCAGGAAAAAATAGCAACAATCTTACTATTTTGACATTACTTTAGGTCCCACAAACCAGAAAAAAATCCAAGGGAAAGGAAGAAAAAACGCTGAAATTTTACTTTTTGGAAATTATTTCACATCCAGTGTACATGGGAAAAAGAAAAAAAAAAGAAAAAGGCGAGGGGGGAGGGGGGAGGGGACATTTAACAATGGCTGTTTTATTTTCGGACAGTATACTGACTCTGGAAAAAAAAAAAAAAAGAGTAAAAATTTCACGATTTTGACTTTAATTTATGACGTGCAGGCCAGAAAAATCTAAGAAAAAAGAAGGGCAGGAATTTTTACTATTTCTGCGTTACATCGGGTCCTGTGGATTCGAGAGAAAAAAAAAGGTGCACATTTACAATTTCCACGTTATTTTGGGTTCTGGATACTTGAAAGATAACACCAAAATTTTACAATTTCTGCATTACTTAGTGTTAAACAGGCTTGAAAAAAATTGAATAAAAGGAAGTGGAAAAAATTCAAAATTTTACTATTTTGAGTCCTGTTGGCATGCGCACACACAAAGCGGAATTTTAGAGTCTTTGGCGTTTCTTTGTGTCCCGCTGATCCGAAATTATCCAGAAAAAATACATTTATATAATTTCTGTGTTATTTTGAGTCCTGTGAACTTGAAAAACAAAGAGGCAAAATTTGTTTCCAGATACCTGTTTTCCAACATGCTGTAAAAGTTACTGATGAAAATGGTCGTTTTTTGCTGTTTTTATAAGATATTTTACATTTTGCCATCGTATGAGATTTCCGAGACCCTGGTGCGAAACACATGCATTATCTATTGGCAAGTTGAAAACTAGGCTACGCATACAGACAAGCGGCAGGTGGAAAAATTTGCGTTTTTCGTTAAAAATCATAATATCGAACAAATTTTTTTAGCACCATAGGAATTACGAATTTTTTTCTAGTGGTTTTCAGTTTTGATTTACACATTAAGGAAGCACGCATAATTAGCATGCCTCACAATTTCACCGTTTTCATAAATAGAAAAAAAGATTTTTTTAATGAAATTCTTTGAAATTTTTTTCGTTACTGAAAATGGACCAAAACACATAAAAATGAACTTGACTATAAAAACTGACTTTAAGGAGAAAAGGGGACTGTTTGGGAGTGCTGCTACCCTAATGACTTTTTCAAGCTTAAACAATAAAGAAAAATGATGCTGCATACATAGATTAGAAAACATTTTCCAAATTAAAAGAAAATTGTTACGAAATGTTGATCTAAAGGGAAAAAACTGTCCCTGTCACAAGCTTTTCAAACCTCACATATAACTAAATTCCTAATTTTAATACCCATGGACCACTCATAAGAATCATTTTAAAACATACGTACATTTGTACAATAATGGTCAAAGAATTTCCAATGTTATAAATATAAAATGCATTTTTTAATATAACAAAATTATAAATGCTTATTTAATGAAAAGAAAATTAAAAGAAACTTGATATCTGAACAATCTTTTTGTGTGTCTGTCACTATTCTTTTATAAAGATACTCTACAGAAATCCAGTACATTTATCTTGTCGGAATCCAAGACAAAACACAAAGATGAAAAAAAATGAGAAAATGTCAATGTGTTAGAGGATTAGAGGATACGATATTGAGCAAATGGATATTTTAAGGAATGTGATTTCAACATTGCCAGTGCCATTTTAACAACTGATTCACCAAACTCAACAAATTTTAAGTAACGGCTCAACCGAACCAGTGCAAACTGGCTGAATCCCACCATTGGCTAATCCCCCCTTAACTTAAATAAATTGGTTTTTCATGCAGAATTATCTGGTTTGATTCAAATTTTGTATATAGGTTCATTGTGATAAGGCGCTTCCCTGATTAGTGTTGGGGGTTCATTGGTTAAGTATAAAGGGGGGTAACGGGGGCTAATCCCCCCTTAATTTAGATAAATAGGTTTTTCATGCAGAATTATCCAATTTGCTTCAAATTTTGTATATAGGTTCATTGTGATAAGATGCTTCCCTGATTAGTTTTGGAATTCACTGGTTAAATATGAAGGGGGGTACGGGATTAGGGCTAATCCCCCCCTTAATTTATTGTTGATTTCTTTATTTTCTGAGTGGCATTATTCTTTGAAATAAGAGTTTACAATTAATGTGAATAGCCTGTGAGCCCAATGCCCAATGCCATCAGTTTAACTGTGCAATTTTATTTTTATTTTTTTGTTTTCCCTCAGATTCTTTGGATCTGTGGGACATGGAGTAATGTCGAAATTTTCTCCCCCTTTTTTTGTGTGCACGGACCTCCTCCCCCCCCCCTCCACTAGTGTGAAATTAAAAAAATTTCCTGATTTTGTGGTGCCCAAAATAACGATGAAATAGGGAAATTTCTGTTATTTTTAAATTATGAAATTAATGCCGAAAATATAAAATTTTCACATTTTCTTTTCAAATCTGCAGAACCCAAATTATTTCTGAAATCGTTAAATTTTCACCTTTATTTTTCTTACAACAGAATTTTTCGGGTCTGGAGAACACGAAATAACTAAAAAATTGCAACTTTTTGGATTTTCTTTTCCAAGTCTGTGGGATCTGAAATAGTAAAATTTCCATTTTGTTTTCTTCTTAGATTTCAATATTTGGATTTTTCGAGTTTGCAGGACCCAAAACTAATTATGAATTAATAATGCTGAAAATATAACATTTTTGCCCTTTTGTATGAAGCCATGAGAACAGAATTAATGCCAAAATACTAAAATTTTCACTCTTATTTTTCTTGTGTTCCCTCATAATTTTTCAGGTTCATGAGACTCCAAATGATGCTTAAATTGTAAAATTTTCACCTTCATTTTTTTCAGTTTGCAGGAATGGATATAAAACCAAAATTAAACATCCTTCTGCCCATATTTTGGTATAATATATATTTGGTATTGCCTGTCCCACATTTGGCATAAAATATTTTAGTACATAGTTATATATTTTAAGGCATATTATTGTGTTTTAAAATGACATACCAGCATAATATATGTTGTTTGGATTCAACTGTTTTTTAAATTTTGGAGATTTATTAGATTCCAACTATTGTTTCTATCTGATAGTTTCAAATTTAACTTTTCGATTACAATTTACATGCATAGAAATATTTTACATGTACTAGTTATTATTGTACAGTTCTGACATAATTAAATTTTACCACATATAAAATTTAATGCACATTGTGTTTTTGTGTGAGTGCACATAGAGTAGTGATGGGCAACATCGATCTTTTTAATCGATTTAATCGATACTATGGCCAGATCGATTTAATCGATGTTATCAAATTTATATTGATGTCGATCTTTTTTATCGATTTAATCGATACTATGGCCAGATCGATTTTTTCAATTTTTTTATCGATGTTTCTACGAATATTATCGTTCGTTTATTTTCTTTCAAATCGTCACTGCAGATCGATCTTATGACCATCAGAGAATAGCGCCTAACAGAAATGTAATAGATTATAGATCGATCTCTCTAGCACTGAATTCCATGTATTTATTCTTTCACTTTGATTATTTTAGCGGCAGAGATGAGCAGCTGTTGCTCTCAAATTTCGTATAAGTAAGGGATTCGCATCACATTTCGGGTGTGGGGGGCGAACAAAATGAGGAAATATAATAAGAAGATTTGTTTGAAAGTTTACGATATTTTATAACTGATAACATAAATTTTAAGAATTAGCTGGCGTAAAAAATTATGGGGAGCGGCGGGGGCATTTCGACCTTTCTGGAGGGGAGGGGAGGGGCACGCACACAATTAGGAAATACAATAAGGGGATCTGTTTGAAACTTTACGATATTTTATAACACATAAAATAAATTTAAAAAATGAGGACAAGTCGAAAATTATGGGGAGGGAAGAGCGCGTTTTGCAAACATGGGGGGGGGGGGGGCACTTTTCTAAATTTTGCCTTCACACTCATGTGATATATCGTTCGAAAGGCCTGTGACAGCTTATTCATTGGGGAGGGGGGGGGGATTTTTTTAATTTTGACGACACCCCTCATGTGATATATCGTTTGGAAGGTCTGTGACCACTTAATCATATAATGCATCTGAAGTGTCAATCCCCCCACTTTGCCTGCCCAAGGGAGGCACTTTTCTAAATTTTGACGATACCCCTCATGTGATGTATCGTTGAAAAGGTCTGTGACCACTTAATCACACTATGCACCTCTGGTGTCCATCCCCTTACTTTGCCTCAACAAGGGGGTTAATTTTATGAATTTTGCACACAGCCGTCATGTGATATATCGTTGGAAAGGTCTGTGGCCACTTAATCATATTATGCATCTCCGGTGTCCATCCCCCCACTTCTCCACACAAGGTGGGGGGTACTTTTCTGAATTTTGCACACACCCCTCATGTGATATATCGTTGGAAAGGTCTGTGAACTTTTAATCACGCTTATTCATATTATGACCGGTATACGGTGCCGACTCGACATCTATAACCTTAACGATTTCAGTGCTCAAAGTTCATGTAGAACAGATTGTGCCACCTGTGGTGGAACGTGGAACTAATGGATATTGCAGCGTGTGCGCAGCACGACTGCTATACGGTGTCGAAGGCAGCCGGGACCCGAGTTGGAGGTTCGTTCAGTTAGAGTTTTGTACTATTCGGTGTGCAAATTAAGGAATTATCCGGTGCCGAAGGCAGTGGGGACCCGGGTCGGATGTTCGTTCGGTTAGAGGTTTACACTATTCGATGTGAAAATTACGGAATTATCTGGTGCATGCGTAGCACGACCGGTATACGGTGCCGAAGGCAGCAGAGACCTGAACCGGAGTTTCGTTCGGTTTGAGGTTTATCATATTCGAGGTTTTACAAGATTCGAGGCCCCGATGTAAATTAAGGGCCCACTAGCAGGCGATGTCCGCTAGTTAGTTTATTAAGTTTCAGTTTTCAAGTTCGCCCCTGCCCCCAAAAATTATAACTTTCTTAGTTATGCACAGATTTGAACAGGACCTTTTCTGACATTCTTCCCAAGTATTTGGTTAAAAAATAAACATTGGTATTATATCTGCAACTATTTGTCACCACTATTTATGAACAATAATAAAAATGTTGGGCTTTTTTCCCCAGTTAAAACACACCATCCTCGGTTTAGAGACACTTTACTCGGAATGCTCGTTAGTTAAGTTGTATCTGTCAATATTGTCTCTTTCCGCCCCGTCCCCCTCCCCTGAAATTAAACTTTTTTAATTATTTTCAGATTTGAACAGGACTTTTTCTGACATTCTTCCCAAGTCATTTGGTTAGTAAATAAACATTGGTATTATATCTGCAACTGTTTGTCACCACTATTTATGAACAATAATCAAAATTTTTGGCTTTTTTCCCAGTTAAAACACACCATCCTTGGTTTAGCGACACTTTACTCAGGATGCTCGTTAGTTAAGTCTTATTTGTCAATATTGTCTCCTCCCCCGGTCCCGCTTCCTTGCCCTCTCCCTCCCCCTCCCCTGAAATCATAACATTTTTAATTATGTTTAGATTTGAAAGGGGGCTTTTCTGATATTCTTATTAATTCTTTTGGTTAATAACTAAACAATAATTTTATATCTGCAACTATTGGTCACCACTATTTATGAACAATAATACAAATTTTCATCTTTTTTACAGTTAAAGCACTCCATTCTTGGCCAGTCTACTCAAGATGCTCGTTAGTTAAATTTTATCTGTCAATATTGTCACCTCCCCTTCCGTCTTCTTTCCTTTCCCCTCCCTCACCCCCTCTCCCGAAATCATAACTTTTTAAATTATGGTCAGGTTTGAACGGGACCTTTTCTGACATTCTTCCCAAGTCATTTGGTTAATAACTAAACATTGGAATTATATCTGCAACTGTTTGTCACCACGATTATGAACAATAATCAAAATTTTCGGATTTTTTTCCAGTTAAAACAATCCATTCTTAGTTTAGAGCCGCTTTACATAGAATGCTCCTTAGTTAAGTTGTATCTCTCAAGTTTGTCAAAAAAATTTCTCCGTGTAGACAAATAAAACAGTGAAAATTCCAGTTTGTTAGAGTTTAGAACCAAATATGTTGAGTTATGATACTTTGAATTTTAATATTGAAGCTTTCCGACACAAAATAATCGTCTGTTTGTTATTAATGTTTTTCAAGGGTACACATATTAAGTTTGTCTTTTGTACTCCATACTTTTCGGTTTTATTGCTGGAGGTTTTATTGTATATAAAGTTTTCACCTAAATAGTGAAAAAATATTTTGTACATTCTTTTAAAAAATCTGGTCAACCTGGCCTGACACCGACTCTCAAAAGTCAAAGCGAAACACAATTCAAAATCGATTTCGAACCCGAAACAATGAAAGTTAACCTGACCCTAACTCCTAACCCTACCTGCAGAATAAAAGTAGATGTCAGCCAGCTTGACAGCCCGGCCCATAATGAAGAAATATTGCGCATAACCACGCGTCTTGTCGTTTTCTATTTTGTCTAACCCGCCTCGTTGCAGCACTCTATTATTGATTAATATTTTATGTAATTTTTCAAAACGCTTAAAAACTGATAAAGATGTATGCGAAAATCATTGTCTACTGTTAAGTGTTAAGATGATTTTCGCCTGCGCCACTTTTGGGGCAGGGGGAATCTACTCGCGTCTTTTTATCACACATGTGGGAAAACTTTGTTTATTAATTAAGTCAGCTAATGCGTATATGCAAACTTTTGCTGCATTGCAAGTGATTCATTATTTAGTATGCTTGCAGTGTGCAAGTAAGGCGAAAAAGAAAAGTTGGATAAGTGAATTTAGAAAGGCATCAGAGCACACGTTATCTTGTTAAATAAAAAATAAATAAAAAACCACAGACCAGAATAGAGAATTCTTTTAATGCTTCTTATTTCATAGATGTTGATCCATAGTAGTTGCGCGTGTTTCAAAGTATTTGTAATGTGTTTTTGTTTTTTTTAAATAGAAATTGGGTCGCTTTTCAGAATTAGTAGTTTGGGAGTTTTTTAATAAAAAATATGAAAACGATAGCGTTATATCAGTAGAATGCAAAAACTGTAACAGAACTTTGGTTAACGAAGACACTTTCACTTTCAGAACCTGTTTCGAAAGCAAAAGTATCTTCCTAAAAAAAAATCCGCAAAGAAAATCGAAAAAGTAATCAACGGCGGAAATAGAGATTGATATCTCCTATCCAATGCAAAAAAATCATTTAAAAATATACAAATGCAAACGAGATATTAGAAAAATAATGCCACATAGGATTAATATTAGCGAGCGAGTGTTTTCAAGTGCGTGAAGAGGACCTTTAAGAGCTCCTAGTCCTAATACGAGAGGAAATTTTATTATAAAAATGTCTTGCTCTAACATTACAGCTAGTACTATTAGTAGAAATTTTATTTGAAAAAAAAAAATTCACATTTTAAGACATAAACAGCATTACCTCAAATATTTTTTCAGAATATATAAGTAATATATATAAATGTTTTTTGCATAATGTTTTTCGTATATGTTTTTCATATAATGTTATTTTCTAATCCATTTGAAATTATTGATTTTGTAAAGACTTTATTTTTATTTTGTTTTATGATGTTCTTATATACAATACAAGCTTAATATATAATTGGAATATCCACAAGTTTAGTCTTTTTCCTGTATAGTGTATTGTATATAAGAAATAAAACAACAAAATTTTCAAATGTACAAAATTCTCGGGGTCATTTTGTTTAAATTATTTGATACATTAATTTAAAAAATAAGTTTTAAAGTATTATCATACGTGTACTCTTGAAAAACATTATAAACAAGCAGATGATTATTTAGTGTCAGAAAGCTCCGATATTTCATAAAATTCAAACTATCATAACTCAGCGGGATTGGTTCTAAACTCTAAACGACTGGAATTTTTACTGTTTTATTTGACCAAGCACGGAGAATTTTTTAAAATATAACTTCTACAAACATTTTGATAAACTTGAGCAACACAACTCAGCTAACGATAACCCTGAGTTATGTGGCTCTAATCCAAGAAAAGTGTTTTAACTGGAAAAAAAGCCGAAAATTTTGATAATTGTTCATAAATAGTGGTGACAAACAGTTGCAGATATAATACCAATGTTTATTTATTAACCAAATGACTTGGAAAGAATGTCACAAAAGGTCCCGTTCAAATTTGTGCATAACTAAGAAAGTTATGATTTTGGGGGGGGGGGGGCAGGGGGAGCAGAAAGGGGACGAACTTGAAAAATACAACTTAATGAACTAACTGGCTTTGCCGGCTAGCGGGTCCTTAATTTACATCGGGGCCTCGAATCTTCTAAAACCTCGAACCGAACGAAACTCTGGATCGGGTACCCGCTGCCTTCAGCACAGGATAATCCGATAATTTGCACATCAAATAGTGTAAACCTCTAACTGAACGAACCTCCGACCCGGGTTCCTGCTGCCTTCAGCAACGGATAATCCCTTAATTTGTACATGGAATTGTATAAACCTCTAACTGAACGAACTTCCGGCTCGGGTCACCGATGCCTCCGGCACCGTATAGCAGTCGTCTGCAATATGCATTAGTTCCACATTTCACCACCAGGTGGCGCAATCTGTTCTATACGAACTTCGGGCACTGAAATCGTTAAGATGTCCAGTCGGCACCATATACCGGTCATAATATGAATAAGCGCTATTAAACGTTCACAGACCTTTCCAACGATATATCACATGAGGGGTGCGTGCAAAATTTCCAAAAAGTGGAAAGTGGGGTGATGGACAACGGAGATGCATAATATGATTAAACGGTCACAGACCTTTCCAACGATATAGCACATGAGGCGTGTGTGCAAAATTTAAATAAGTACCCCTTGGGGGGGGGGGGGAAGTGGGGGGATGGACACCGGAGATGCATAATATGATTAAGCGGTTACAGCACTTTCCAACGATATATCACATGAGGGGTATGTGCAAAATGTAGAAAAATACACCCCTTGGGGGTGGTAAAGTAAGGGGATGGATACCATAGATGCATAATATGATTAAGCGGTCACAGACCTTTCCGACGATATATCACATGAGGGGTATCGGCAAAATTTAGAAAAGTGCCCCCGTGTGGGCAAAACGCGCTCCCCCCCACCCCTTGTTCTTAAATAGTAGTGACAAACAGTTGCAGATATAATACAAATGCATTAGTTATTAACTAAATGACTTGGAAAGAATGTTAGAAAAGGTCAAAACTGACCATAATTAAAAAAGTTATGATTTTGGGGGGAGGGAGACTGCCCCCTCCCTTAATTTTATCTCACACTCAGGATCTTTTATTTTCGGCGGCTTGGGCAGCAGCCCTACTTCTTTCTAAATTTTTATTAAATTCGGACAAGAAATTCTAGCTAAAATATAGTTAGCCCTCTTCAGTGTTGAATTCAGACACTTTTTTCCGGGAGGGATTTCTGTGGCTCTGGGGGGGGGGGGGGCATTGTAGAGTTCCGGGGTGAAATTGCACTTTTTTAACCATTAAAAGCTTAAAATCTCAAATCTTTCAGGGGGGGGATATTTCAATGATCCGTGGGTGAATGTCCCCCCCCCAAGCCACCCCCTGAATTCAACACTGTCCTCTTCCCCCTCCACCGCTTGCTTCCCTTCCCTATGTGTATCGTTCATATTTTGAAAATTATTTATTTTCTGGATTCACTCTTAGTACCCCCTACCTCTAAACTGAAAAGATAACAATTTTACCTGAAGAGAAACAAAATTTGACAGTAGCTAATATATTATATACTGCTATGCTAAAGAAATGAGTGCCAGAAATATCAATTATTATCTGCTAATTCCCATTATCACGATGTATGATCAAATTTCCTGCCATTTGATCGATAAATTTATGAGTTACTCATTTTAAGCTATCTGTGTAAGAATCGATTCTAAAACATCGATACTAGAATTTGTTAATCGATTATTTTTAGAATCGATGTTGTTTTATACAGTATCGATGTTGATCGATTATCAAATTTTTCAGAATCGCCCATCACTAACATAGAGTATCTGGGAGAAGGGGGGGGGGGGGAGGGGAGTGCTCAAAATATTTTCAGTCTTCACCAGAGCCGATTAATGCAAGAGAAAAGTTCCACGGGCATTTTATAAGGAGTACTTTTGCCCTATTTATAAAATTTAAAAAAAAAATCTGAGTTTAAAACGGGGACATTTTTTATACTAAAATACTGTTAGAAGTTTGCCACGCTCAAGGAGTAAATTTAGCTTTAGTAAAAGTATTAAAAAATAAAGATAGGCATGAAAGCAGCCAGTGCTGAAAAAATAATTATACTTTCATGAATAAAGGTGGAGAGGAGGAGAAACGTGTATTATTTTAAATTGTACTTCTTAACATATTCAATCATAAAATGTGGATATCAAGTATATGTTAAATTATAGAAAATGACCAATTTTAATAATATATATAAATATAATTTTTCATAGTATAATATCTGAAACGTACAATATGCACTAAAATATCACTCACCTTACAATCTTTTATGAGATAAACGAATCTTCCTTAACGGAATCCTTTATGTAGGGGTCCACAACCTGTTGGAGAAATAACCGAAAACTAATCTCTGCTAATTGATCATCAAAAGTGACAGATAAGAAATCTTCAACACATAATTAACTTTATGAATGAGCAGAACCCATTTTCAACAAGGAACTGAAATATCTGTGTGCAACTAGAGTGTTTTCCCCTCACGTCAGAGAATGACGCAATGAACTTAAATGATGAAACTGACTTTACATCATGATTCTCCAATAAGAGGACTCAAAAAATGACATCACCGAAATAACTTTAAAAAAACTCTTTTTCATTCTTACTTACTACCTACAAATTTTGTTATCTCGCGATGAAGATGCAAAAATATATATTGCTCTTCCATTAACGTTTAAAAGTAACTTCACATTATTAATTTTAACTGTAATTGTATAAGATTGATATACATATAATTAAAACCTTAACCTTCTCACCGCCGCGAACTGATATATCCGTTCACTACACTGCAGGTTTCAGTGTAATAATAGCATTGTTAAATTAATATATTTCTACAAATAAAATGCATTTTTTAAATATTGAGTAATGATTGATACTCTCAAGGCTTATACTCTTATATGTAATCAAGTTTGAATATTCCTGTTTTTTTTAGCATTTTAAAATAATTACAGAGAAAACAGCATTACAAATTTGCCCTTTTGCTTGGCGGTCAGGGGGTTAAAATGGATTTATGTAATTATTATTTAATTTACTAATAACATTTTCTTTAACAATTTACTAATATATTATCACAGATAATATAAATAAATAAAAAACGTGCTAAAATTAGATGCTCTGGATATAAACAATGAAAAATCACTATTCCTTGGATTTAATAAAATGTGACAACACTTCAACAATTATTGGATCGCTCAAAATGAAGGTAAACAAATTTATCTTACCTATTTTTCTATGAAGAAATGTTACCCTTAATTACAGGGTCTGTTCTGAAATTAGTAGGACTGGTTTTTTCCTGAGAGGCGGTCTGCACTGCACACATACGATCGGTGGAGAGGGATATTGGGAATGCTGGGAAAAATCAGTAGTCGGCTCTCGGCCGTTCAAGAGAGCAGGTCGCTTGTACTGTGAACCCCTGTCGAAACACTTCGTCATGGAGAATCATGGAGTGCTTTCTAGAGCAGCAATACGCAATCAAATTTTGTGTAAAGCTTAGTAAAATGGGCAAAGAGACTCACAACATGATTAAGGAGGCCTACGGTGATGCTGCCATGGGTAGATTGGGTGGTTTTGAGTGGCACAAGTTGTTCCGAGAATGTAGGGAAAGAGTGGAAGACGACGACCGCTCCAGATGCCTTTCAACCAGCAATATCAAAGATAATGTGTTGCAAGTGAAAAATTTACTGAACAGTGATCATAGGATGAGTATCAGAATGATTGCTGATGAATTGAACATTCGCCAAACCCATGTTTTTGAGATAGTGACAACGCGCCGAGCCACACAGCGTTTTGCATAGTGGAGTATCTTGCCCAGCACAATGTGACAATGCTTCCTCATCCCCCCTACTGCCCCGACTTAGCGCCGCCAGACTTTTTCTATCCCGAGAATAAAATCAATGCTCAAAGGGAAGCATCACGACTCGGTAGAGGCGGTTCAACAGGCCGTGACAAGGAAGCTAAACAGCATTCCGGTTCAGGCATTCCTGGAGGCATACGAAAACTGGAAAACTCGTTGGCAGCAGTGTGTAGATGAGGAAGGGTGCTACTTTGAAAAATTTTAATCATTTGTACTATTCTCATGAATTCTTTTTTTTATATAAATGAGTCTTACTAATTTCAGAACAGACCCTGTACTTTAGGATGAGCTATTCAAACTACTGCATTACTAACACAACCTTTATAAGAGGAAGGCCAGTCACAAAAACGACTGGATTATCGAAGGCCAATGTCCGTAGCATAGACAAAATTTTGTTTCAGGGAAAGAGGGGAGATTGACAAAATGCACAATTTTTTCTGTGAGTGATTGTCGAAATTTGTGATTTTTCTTCTGTGAGTCATCGAGAAAATTTGTGATTTTTTTCCACGACCTATTGACGAAATTTGTGATTTTCAATGGATATACATTCACGATTTTTTTCCAGTGACAAATGGACAAAATAAAAGATTTTTGTCACGCCTGACTGACAAAATTAGCATTTTTTGACAAAATTCACAACTCCGAAATTTCTGATTTTGACATCTATGGTCTCCATCTGCCGATTAATGAAATTCACGATTATTTTTTCTCATGACAAAATGGCAAAATTCGTGATTTTTCCACTCGCATTTGACAAAATGTGCAATTTTTCAATGGCCAATTGATGAAATTCATGAATTTACATGCCGATTGATGAAATTCATGTTTTTTTTTCTGCGACCATGAACAAAATTTGCAATTTTTTTTTTCCATGAATGATTGGTGATATTCACAATTTTTTTCATATGACGAAATTCACAACTCCAGAATTTCTGATTTTGGCATCTATGGTCTCTATCGGCCAATTAATGAAATTCATGATTTTTTTTCTCACAACAAAATGGCGAAAATCATAATTTTTCTGTGCATGTTCGACAAAATTTTAAATTTTTTCGTGCCCAATCGTCAAAGTTCGTAATTTTTCAGTGTTCGATTGACGAAATTACTGATTTTACGTGCCCGATCGATGAAATTCATTATTTTTTTTTTAACTATGGACAAAATTTGCAAATTTTTCCACGACTCATTAACGAAATTCGCAATTCCAGAATGAGGTATATGTTGGCATGTAGAGTCTCCGCAGGCCACCAGTTAACCCATCATGGGCCACAGGTTGCATATCCCTAGCTTACACCCATGATTATCTGAAGAAATGAAATGAAAAAAAAAAAAAACACATTATCGGTCGATATACACATGACATGCTTCAAGGTCAAACAGGAATGTGCCATTAGGTTGCAGTGTTGCCAGTTGGGTATTTTTTTTTATTCTCATTGCTACCACTTTTTTAAAATAATATTTCCTTTATTTAATGACAAATTTAATAAAGTGACTATTACTATTTCAAAACAAATGACAGCAATGAAGCATAGGCGTAACCAGCTTATTACGTGAGGGGTGCCCAGATTTTTTATTTTAAACAGATAATGGAACTGAAAACAGACACATACATACATGTGTCTGCATATGTGTGTGTACATGAATGCACAAACGAGCAGTATAATAATTATGAACACAACAATAATAATGCAATAATAAATGTCACAATAAATAAAAAAGTTAAAGTATTATAGTCAGGTTTTATGGTAAAACCTCACTATAAACTCAGATTCAGTGCCGTAATAAAGGTATTGCTGTTAGTGTTTCTCAACCAGGTATCACGTCGGATAGGCATACCATTGATGGTTTAAGTTACAACCAGGGCTGCGGAGTCGGTGGGAAAAATGACCGACTCCGACTCCTGAAATTTTAAAGGAGCCGACTCCGACTCTGGGAGGGCTAAAGTACTAGTATTGTCTGTTGATTCCTATTATTCAGGTTGCTTCAATAATGTCATTTCATTTGAAATAGTAACAGTCGCTTTATTAAATTGTCATTAAATAAAGGAAATATTACTATTTAAAAAAGTGGCAGCAATCAGAATTAAAAAAACAAAAAATAAAAAAAACTGACAACACTGCAACCTGCTGGCACATTCCTGTTTGACCTTGAAGCATATGATGTGCATATTGACCCATAATTGTTTTTTTTTTCTTCACGTTTTATTTTTTTGGATGAATTATGGGTGTAAGATGTGACAAGTAGTCAAGACTAGGACTCATTTACTCCAGTGGCAAACTTTCAACAGTATTTTAGCATAAAAAGTTTCACCTTTTTTTAAATGCAGATTTTTTAAAAAAATAAGGCAAAAATAATCTTATCAAATGCTTGTGGAACTGCATTGTGGAACCCCTACATTAATCGGCTCTGGTCAAGACTGAAAATATTTTGAACACACCCCCTCCCCTCCTCCCAAATATCTATTTACACACACATAAAAACACAATGTGCATTAAATTTTACATGTGGTAAAATTTAATTATGTCGAAACTCTGCAAAAACTGTATGTAAAATATTTATATGCATGTAAATTGCAATCGAAAAGTTAAATTTGAAGCTATTAGATAGAAACAGCAGTTAAAATGCAATAAATCTCAAAAATTTACTTTGAAAAACACACACAAAGATATATCAGTTGAATCCAAACAACATATTTTATGTTGGTATGTCATTTTAAGATGATAACTAAAATACTTTATGCCAAATCAAACACATAGTATACCAAAATATGAGTGAAAGGATGTTTAATTTTGATTTTATATCCATTCTTGCAAACCCAAAAAAGGCAGGCGAAAATTTCACTATTTAAGCATCATTTGGGGTCTTCAGAACCCGAAAAATTACGAGGGAATGCCAGAAAAATAAAAGTGAAAATTTTACTATTTTGGCATTAATTCTGTTCTCATGGCTTCATCAAAAAGGGACAAAAATTTTATATTTTCAGCATTATTGATTGTACAATTTTGGGTCCTGCAGACCGAAAAATCCAAATATTGAAAACTAAAGAAGTAAAGAGAATGGAAATTTTACTATTTCAGATACAGTGACTTGGAAAAAAAAAAAAATGCAAAAAGTTGCAATTTTGGAGTTATTGTGTCTTCCAGCCCCGAAAAATTCTGATGTAAGGGAAGAAAAATGAAGAAGAAAATTTTACTATTTCGGAAATAATTCGGGTTCTGCAGATTCAAAAGAAAATGTGACTTTTTTTTTTTTTTTTCTGGTATTAATTTTATAATTTCGTCTTAATTTCGGGTCTGCAAGGCCCAAATATCGAAAGGAGAAAGATAACAGAAAATTCCCTATTTCATCATTATTTTAGGTGCCGCAGACTCATGAAAAAAATTACAATTTCACATTTTTAGGGGAAGGTTCTATGCACAGGAAAATAAAGGTGAGAAAATTTGCAATTTTGACATTACTCTTGGTCCCACAGACCTGAAGAATCTGAGGGAAAACAAGAAAAAAAAGGGAAAAATTTTCTATTACAATGATATTTCGAATTCTGTAGACTCCAAAAAGAGCAGAAATTTCCAATTTTCACATTAGCTCAGGTTCTGCAAACCCCAAAAAACTGAGAGAAAGGGTATACACTAAATATAAACTAGAGATTTCAAGTAAAAACAGTTTTTATATATACTGTACACTGGACAGTATATTGGGCCTGTTTAACCTGGGTTGCATGGTATATATAGTCCAAAAATAAAAATAATAATTCAGTTTATAAATTTTAAATTACATAGAATTGGATTAATTTCATTTCAAACTGTTTAAAAATCAAGCTGGAGTCGGAGTCGGCCTGTTTTTTAGTGACTCCGACTCAGACTCCTTTTGTCCAAAAATAGACCTTGACTCCGACTCTAACTCCACGACTCCGAAGCCCTGGTTACAACTATTTAAGCATCAGCAGTAAGTAAAAAATGTATATAAAATTTTTGCACCGGGTGTCAAATAGAGTTATTGCATCTCTGTTATATTATGAGATTGATAAAGTATTACCATTTTGTTGCGAAAGGAATCGATGTTATGACATATAATGATAGTAAATGAACTGAATAATTTAGTAACTGATATAAAACAAATTAATCATTTATTTCGTACTAATCAAACAAGATAACGTATTTTGATAATATAACATGCATGTAACGGATTTTCTTAAATTTCAATAATAATAATGAAAAAGAAACATTTGAATTTGCGCTAAAGGAAAAATATATATGATTGAAACTATATTAAAAACAAATTGTTTCATTATAATTAAACCACTTAAATTAGCACCGATAAAAGTTGGAGCATATTTCTATGCAATAAAAATATGGAAAAAATAGAATACAATATAGGGGAGACCGGTACACACTGGACCTATGGGCACAGTGGACCACCCCCTAATATTGTATTTATTTAATTTTTTTTTAAGCTTCTCTTCTATTCTAATAGACAACAGCACTACAATGATTATTTATAGCCTTCAGAAAATATGTTTAGCTCAGATTGAACTATTTTATCCTGATTGGTTGTTTTGAGATTCTAAAAGTAAAAATTTTCACCATCATATTTTTATTTTTTTAGTAATTAAAGGTGTTAGATAAATAAGATAAAACAGCTTTTTTGCAAAGCTAAGATACTTGCTTTTATTTGACTTTAAAGTTAATATGTTTAAAAGAAAGCTATAAACAATATTAATATGATTATTTATTGAACTTCAACATGGGGTACAGTGGACCACCCACTCCTGGGAACAATGGTCCACAATCCACTTTGCTCCTGTAATGCAGTATGTTCAAAATATTTAATAATTGCTTATTTTCTATAAAGAAATATTGTTTTAAAGTAGATTTAACTGTAAAATAAAGTAAACAAATAAAAATAACAATTTATTTAACATAGTAAAAAATATTTTGTTTTGTATTTGCTGCCTTTGATAAATATAACTGTAGTCTAATTGTTGATGATTCTATTCAAGTAAGATTCATGAGACGCAAATTGAATGGAAATCAGTATATTTCTCCCGAAGCTGTATATGAATCTGCTGTTGATGTCAATGATTTCATAATGTTGCTCTCAGACCCAAAATTATTTCAGGAAAATTCCAGGCTCAGTCTTACTCATAAGTATTTTGGACTTTCATTTGCAAATTTTAATGTGCGCTGATTTTTTTGTACTTAAGTAATAACTTCAACTAAATTGCAATTGTTCCTGTATTAATCTGTTATTATTTTCAAAATATAATTAATTTTTTGTTTTTGTTTCAAAATTTATATTACTATGTTATTTTGTGGGTGAAGGGGTAGCAAAAAAGAATTAGTTTAATGAAAAAATAATAATTGTCCACTGTGTCCCGGTGGGTGGACCAGTCTGCCCCACTTCTGGGGCACACTGATCCACTTTATGGGTGCATATAATTTTTTTTTTTTTTTTTTTTGAAAAATGTATTGAAAACTACGTTCTGAAAAAATTATGATGAATGTATAAAGGTTTAAGGAATATTCAAAAATATTTTCATGCAGATTGGTTTGTCCGTTAAAGAGAAGAAAAAAAATTAACTGAAAAAGTGGTCCACTGTGTACCAGTCTCCCCTACAACCTACTATAGAATATAAATAATTTAAAAATTAAATTAAAAATCGAGTTATCCATATTCTATCCCGTGATATGCTAATGAATTTTTACAGTAAAAAATAAAAAAATAATACACTATATAATTTATACAAAAAAATTCCTTGCCGAAAATTCATATTTGAAGACTACTGAATAAAAAAATTATATAATACAAAAGATATAAACATAATAAACATGTCTATGTATTATGTGAATCGTAATAAATACATAAAATTTTGCAATATAGTGACCAAATACTGAACAGATAGAGGAATAATAGAGAAACATTTTGATATACAATAATCATATTTTAAAAGCACTATCCAAACAAAAAGATGCAATTTTTGCAAGAAAAGGAAGATATAAATTAAGTGAAATGAGTTCTTAGCATGTTCATTAAGATTTTCACAGAAAAACAGTGGAACTGTGAAACATTATTTTCTGCTTCCTGATTGGTTTGATTAAGAGTGTCAACAATAACCCAGATTATAAAACATACAAGGAGAAGTTATGAAAAAATAAATAAAAGCAAAATTTTTATTGGTTATTCTTTTATAATCCAAAAACATTCGAGGGTGTCCAATGTCCATTAATGGAAGGACGTTCACTACTGGCACATCTATGCTACATCAATTTTAAATACGGCTAATTTTTTTTTTATTACATTTTTTTTTTATTTACATTCAGAAAGGATTTGAATACATAGATTTTTAAAAAATAATAATGAAACATACTTATAAATAACATATTTATATACAAATTTATCCCAGACCACCTTAAAAAAAAATTATTGAATTAAAAAATTTTTCAATTTTTTTCTTTTAGAATTCATATGTTATTTGTTCATAAATCCAAAGGGACACTTTCTGACTTATTTTTTAATTATTTTTTATTGGACAATGCATTGACACATTTTTTAATTCTTTTTTGTTCGAAAATGCATGAAACTGGCAGATCTTGTTATTCAGAAATGTTTTAATCGAAAGACGTTCTCCATTGATTGGTAAACGCAATTTTCAGAAAATACTGTCAAAGTTTTTTAACCAAATTTTCGGACGTGACAGCGAGAGAAAGGAGAAAAACCTGCCGTCACATGACTAAAGTCACTTATAACTTGATAAGTATTTTATTTATCAAAAAATGGAAAACGTAATTCGATTCCAAATCACTTTAATAGACAGACCGGCCAATTTTGTGCCTTTACGTTTAAAAATAAGTCATAAAATGTGTCAGAAAGTTTCGCATTTGTTGAGCAGGGAATTTGACAACAGCTTTAAGAGAGTATGTATAAACTATTCTTACTTTCTTTGGTGACTGTGGTTTCTGACGATTTGACGCCATGTTGGACAATTATTTTCTGTTTTAAAACATCCTCAATTGTCTTGCACTTTTTTGAAGATTTTTCTAACATTTGTTTCCTTTTTTCCCATGTTTTTTTAAATACACATGATAAAGTGTGAAGTATATTTATAAATTAAATATAATTTTCATTTGGCCGATTTCGGAATGATACAAGCACAAGAGAATGAAAAACAAACTGAACAAAACAACAGAATTTTATCTTCTCGAAAACCCTCAAATGATTGGCTTTATAATTTACCACTTTGTTGTGTCTTTTTTTTTCTTTTACTTAAACGATAAAAAATAATTAAGCATAGCTTCCATATGCAAATGGAAATGCTTCTGTTTTCCGCAAATACTCTCAGTGAAAAAAAAAAAAAACGAGTCCATTGTCAAGAAAAGTAGTTATTAGTAAAAGTAGTAAATTGTTAAAAAAAAAGAGTATTGTCAACATTTGATGCGACTGACGCCTTGCAAACGTTACCAAAAGGACGCTCCAGTAGTGTCTGGCACCTGCGTACGGAATATTTGGTATCCTAAAATATTTTACTTTATAAAATATTGCTGAATGAGCAGAAAAGTAATGCAAAAAATATTAATTATCAGTTATTGTATCATGATACTTGAGAAATGATTGTGCTCTACAAGAGTGATAATATATCCAAAATAAAAATATCTTTTTTTTTTTTTTTTTAGTAACCTTGCTTTCATTGAGGGGGGGGGGGGGGGGGGGGTTCCCGGGCATCCAGGGCACCCCATGACATTTTTTCAAATGACTCCACAGCCTTGTTTGCTATCATTCCTGTACCTTAATCTGTTATTATTTTCAATATATATATATATATATATATATATTTTTTTTTTATTTTTTTTTTAATGCTCTTTCTTTGAAAATGCTACTTGCAAATTTGTATTATTATGTTATTTTGGAAGTAAAGGGGGAATAAAAAAGAATTATATTATTGAAAAATAAATTTATATTGTATTTTATATAATACATTATAGTGGTCCACTGTGCCCTAATGGGTAGACCAGTATGGCCCACTTCCAGGACATATTGGTCTGCTTTATGGGTACATAAAAATATTTTTATTTAAAAAAAATTACTGTAAACTATGTTCTGGGAAAATTTTGACATGGTTTAAGGAATGGTTTAAAAAGGTTTAAGGAATATTCAAAAATATTTTCAGGCAGATCGGTCTGTTAAAGAGAAACAATAATTTACTGAAAAAATGGTCCACTGTATATCAGTCTCCCCTACTCTTTGATAAAATTTTATTTAAAAAAATATGTAAGGAATATTCTTACAGTAACATATATAAATAACTCTTAAGAGGCTACTTCACTCAGATGAAAACACCTGCTTGCTAATGTTAATCCTATGGGAGAAATATTTTATGATATCTCGTTCGCATTTCAATATTTTTAAATGATTTTTTTTTTGCATTGGATAGCTGAGGTCAATCTCTATGCAAGCCATTTTGTACTTTTTCAATTTTGATTACAAGTTTTGTTAATTAAGATACTTTCACTTTCAGCACCGGTTTCGAAAGTGAAAGTATCCTCAATAAAAAATAACTGCAACCAAAATCCAAAAAAATATGAAAGAGCCTGCATAGAGACCAACTTCATCTATCCAATGCAAAAAAAAAAAAAAAAAAAAAAAATCATTTAAAAATATTGAAATGCAAACGAGATATCGTAAAATATTTCCCCCATAGGATTAACATTAGCGAACGGGTGTTTTTACCTGAGTGAAGTAGCCTCTTAATACTATGCACCTTTTGAAAAAACAAACACTGAATTCCCCAGTATTATTTAATTTGAAAATAAAAAATAGTATTTTGTCAGATGAAAAAAAATGCCTCAAATTTGAAAATCACCCAATAGATAAGCTCCTTAATACGAAAAAAATTACATAAACTTGCAAGTTTGTAAATATTTTGACATAAAACAACGCCATGAAAATAAGCTATACAAGTAATTATTTTTTTTTTTTGTATAATGGCTTACAAACAAACAAATGCACAGTGATACTAAACGTTTTACCTAATTTAATCCTCTTCAGATTAACATGAAATCATGTTAGGAAAAATATTAGAAAAGAAAAGAAATTACTTGACAACAGGAAAACTAAATTTAACTACACAAAAAATTACTTACAGATACGCATATTTTAACTTATTTTACATATGAAACGCCAATATTTTGACATTAATTTCCATATGTTATATTAAATAATACAACGATAGAATTATATAAGCAATTACAAGAAATTACAAAAACTAGCAAGTTTGTAAATACTTAAATCTTATTTTAGTTTCTACTTTTCACCAGGCATTAGTATATATTTTTTCAAGAGCAGTAGTAGTATACGTGTGTCTTTTTTTAATAGCACTATTATTGTTAATTACTATTACACTTCTTTAAAATGAATTTATTTATATTGTCAATAACATACATAGGGGAGACTAGTACACAGTGGACCACTTTTTCAGTTAAATTTTTTTTTTCTCTTTAATGGACAGACCTATCTGCTTATTGTCAATAACATACATATATTAGATGTTACCATTAAAAACATAGTCAGTTGTCCTTTTTAAAAAACATGTATGGTTAAGTTTGTTTAAAAAAAATTGTAATCCATACCCAGCTCTTCTGCATATATTTCGTTTAACTTTTGTTCCACTATTTTCTTATATGCAGAAGAGCTGGGTATGGATTACAATTTTTTTAAAACATCGAACTTAACCATATGTGTCTTTTAAGAAGGATAATTGACTATGATTTTAATGGCAACTTCTAATAAATATATGTATGTTATTGACAATATAAATAAATTCATTTTAAAGAAGTGTAATAGTGTAATCACAATAATAGTGCTATAGGGCGTGGTCCACTGTGTCCATAGGTCCAGTGTGTACCAGTCTCCCCTACTAATGCCTGATGAAAGGTAGAAACTAAAATAAGATTTAAGTATATAATTATGGGCATTAAACAAACAGGATGATCTGTTTTTGGACTGTTAGAAAGTTTGTAAATATTCCGACATAAAACATCGACATGAATAAGCTGTACAAGTAAATATTTTTTTGTATAATGGCTTACAAACACACAAACATACTAAACGTTTTACCTAATTTAATCCTTAATATTATGAAAGAAAAGAAATTACTTGACAACAGGAAAACTACAAAAAAATTACTAACAGATACGCGTATTTTAACTTATTTTACATATGAAAAGCCGATATTGACACTAACTTCCATATTTTATATTAAATAATACAACAATATAACAATTATATAATCAATCGCAATGTAATAATACCTTAAAAACTAAAAGTCGAATCTTTAAAAGCACCACTGACAACTCGTTCTTATGCTTATGATGACTAGGCATTCAATTCTTTACTAGTACTTTCATGGAATTAACAGTTCCAGGAATCCGGACGGTGCCGGGCGCAGTTATAAACAATAACAATTACGATATTGCCAGTTTCTAAAAACCAATATAAACCTTTGAGTTTATACAGAGATAAATATTCATGCTTTGGGTTTGAAGTCATTTGTAAAGTCGTAAAATAGCTCAAACAAATATCATTCATTATAAACTTAAAAAATCAAATTCTGTAACTGTTTTACTTGTATGTAAAGTATGGGTTAGGGAATTAAAAAAGCCTATAGAAGGCGCTTCAGAACAGACGCTTTCAGCGTGACGTCAGTCATGACGTTTTGCTTGGTTACTGACTCCAAACAAACGGTTGCTATGTTTGATTTCTTATTAAATATAAATCGCAGAAAATGTTACCACTGCATATAAAGTATTGAAACACTTAACTGTGAGATATAGCTATAAGATATATCTATAATATACAAACAAAATGGAAAATACTACATAGCAACCGTTTGTTTGGAGTCAGTAACCAAGCAAAACGTCATGATTGACGTCACGACTGAAAGCGTCTAATCGGACCTGTCACAACCACACCCCTCAGACACAGAAAATAAGACTAGACTGGGTAATATCGCGAACTACAGGATTTAATATATATCACTATATATATATATATATGTAAGGAATTATCCGGGGACGACTTGGGAGACTAATACTTTACAGAAACATACAAATAAGTTGGACTCGGGACCTCTGGACAGATCGAACTCGTTTATTGAAGCATTTCTTCGTACAGACATCTTCGCGCGTTCAGTCGGAGGTCCCGCGAGCCATTTACGTTAAATTTTGAGAACTACATGGCCGAGGGTTTGGCTGACCGCTCAAATGTGCCAAATATCTGTCTTCTTCGACCTTGCATGGGGTTTTAAATCAGAATTTAGGATATTTTCCAGCAGAGGGAGAAAGAGTCAAATTGGGAGGATCATTTATTTTAATTGGTCAATTAGCTTTTGACTGATGTCTGGGGTCTTATGCCGACACCAAGGCTTGGCCGTGCCTGGGAGCCGCACCCCACAGATTGCTGCAAGAAATGCAAACTCATCACTTTTAAAACTTAAAGAGATGTCGAAATTGATAGATGAAAGTAATATTTGTGAGGCTGAGAAACAAAGATCACAGGGGCAGATTAGATTTAAGCATTAGATTTATAAGTTAGAAAAAATGTTTTGAGATTTTAAATTTAAATTTTGCATTTTGAAAAGGGTTTATTTATATCCTTTCACATCCCCCCTCTCCAAGATGAGATCCACCAGATTTGCCTGCAAAGCTGGGGGGGCTCACCCGGAAGACCGAGAATGCCAAAATGAATTAAAAAGAAGTGTTTAATTGAGTAAGGCTTCAAAATAAGTTAACGTTAAAGTTAAATTTACAACTAAGATTGTTAAAAAGTGAGGGCTGCTGGAAAAATATGAAAAGTTCACGTTTTGACGCATAAAAATTAAGGAAAAATGAAAGATTTTATGTTTTTATGCTAAAAATTTCCAAGTTTGGGATATGGCTCTCGGGACAATCTGACCGAACTTTACATAATAACTTGAAAAATATAATATTTATACCACAAAACATTCGAAATCTGTGAAAACAATAATACAGTAATATTACCACAAAACTATATGGAAAAAAAAAATAATAATAAGATAAAGATTAAAATAATAGCCATAAATTTGTTGTGTGTCTTTTGACCATAAATGTATGGATTAAAAGTTTTTTGGCCATTTTTGTGCTATTTTTGTTCAAGTCCTTACAGCACAAAATTTCAAAATATTTTATAAAATATATATAGTTCTGTGAAAATTATAACTTTATGGTAAAAAGTGCAAAAATTAAATATAAAAAATAGTTATGTACAAATATATAAAAATATGGTATCAATATAATAAAATAATAATAAACGTAAGAAATTGGTGTGAAAAATATACGTTCTTTATATGCAAAATATTCACATTAGACAAATACTTGAAAATGTTAAATTATGAAAAAGAAACTTGAAATTATTTATTCACATTTTTTCAAAACGTGAAAATATTAAAATTGCAGTAATATAAGATTGTTAAAATTAAAAAGATTATGCAAATATTTAAAAATGGTGAAATATACTGTAAAATGGACAAAACAAGTGTAAGATATAGAGTTTATTTACAGGGACTACTGGTTAGGTAAGTAGTTTTATTTGTATCCTAAACCTTTGGAGGTTTTAGCAGATCCTAAACCTCGGGGAGGTTTTAGCAAAAATTAAAAAAAAAGAAAATTGAGCATGATATTTTTATTTTGGATGTAGATGCAATTTAATTGTAAGCAATGGAATTTACTGTTTTGCAAACTGAGGTGTATTTGTTTTCCCCAGTGGCATCAATAAATCCGATTAGCAAAATAATAAATTAAAACTACATCTCACTGTGAGCTCAAAGAAAAAAAAAATTCCTGCTCTAGACAAGTATAAATCGCAGAACATTTTTCCTTTAAGATTGAGGCCAGAACGCTCTGAATTTTCCTTGCTAGTCTTTACGCAAATAGCAAAAATCTTTTATTTTTAGGAGTTTTACTACTGGCAAAGGAAAAATTAATTAATAAAACAAAAAATAATAAACCTGGTATGAATAAAAAAGGACAGTGTTTTAGAAGTGTGTGGCAACCTGGTGACAATTTTGTTTACTAATGGATCTATTCTTACAAAAATGTCAGCAGTCGCCACATTTGCACATGTACATAACTGAATCCTCTTTGATTGCACAGGGGTGTTTTTGGTTAGAGTTTAACCAACTCAAAAACTTAAAAAAATTGTGGGCTTAAAGATTTAATGGAATGGAACCATGGTCATCTTTAAAAATTGAATGGGTGGATTTAGACACTATTGGATTTACCACGGTAAAAATGGATTCACCAAGGTCATGCCTAAGCCGATTGGTTAATGAATTGGATTTATTTTGAATATTTAATGGTAAGGACGGGGCCTTCCAAATTTTTCTTTAAAAACTGGTTGGGGTTTAACCAACACAGGGAATGATGGGTCACGATATTTGAATTAAAAAGTGATATGGGTAATAAAGGGGTGATATGAGTAATAAAAAAGGAAATGGTAAAAATAATATAATATAAAATATAAAAATATTGAATAAATGCACTGGAAACACAACATACATTACTTACTTACATGACATATTTTTAAAAATACTGCCAATCTGATTGGTATCTCCAACAGTTCAATAAAAATATATTTTCATATAAAAAGAAACGAACTGTAATGATGAATAAGTACCATAGCTAATAATTAAACACACACAAAATCTAAAAATAATAATAATAATATATTTACAAATTAAAAAAAATTCACCTGGAAAAATTGGGTAAAAACTTGATGAAAAATACTTGGTGAATAAAATGATAAAAACACTGAACTATCACTGCGCAAATGTATCATTTCATAGCTTTATAGCTATTTTCTGTTCTGTTTCACTCTTATATGGAAAAAGTTGTAAAAATAAACAAAAATGTTGTATGTTTAAGTCTTCTTACTGGAAAGCGTTCATAAAAGTAACTAGTTCAACCCATTTATTTATAATACCATAAACATTAAATTCAACTGCATTTATTTTTTGGGTGATCGCACGTATGCTTCACCTAATGAAAAAGAAAAGAAACTACTGTTATCAAAACTTATCACAATTAATGTGCATAGCTGGTCATTCCCCAATTTCTTATAACTTTAATAACTTTGCACTTTACAAAAAAAATAAAAAATAAATAAAGCTAATAACATTTTTAAATAATAAATTTAAACTTGCTTAAAAATTATAAAATCCCTTTAACACATTTTAGAAAAATCTAATTTTAAACTTTTAAAAGTTACACATTGATAACAGCAATTTTTTTTTTTTTTTCATTCTTGATATTCTCAGAAGTAACTTTTCAATATTAATTCGTTAAGCAAATAAACAAATAAAATATTGTTTAATTTAACAAAATTGATTTTTAAAAACATCTTTTCATAAAAGAAATAACGTAAAAGAAATCTGTATTGTGGCTTAATTACTTTTAATACAAAACTTAATAAAACATTAAAAAATTTAAGCTTCAATTAAAAAATATCAGTTACTTTCAAACACTTAAATGAAGAAATTAAAAAGAATGTAATTAAACTTTATACTTTTTTTCTACAAAACCATTAAGACGGAAATTTATATAGCAATAAAACTTACCTGTGGATTAAAATATCCAATTTGCTTTAACACACCCACACACACAAACAAAATAAAATAAAATAAAATAAAATAAAACGCAGTGCTTTTTCTGACCCAGATCATTAGCGTTATTTGTTCACTAAAGGTAAATAAATAACATTTTCCGGAGGTTGGTTCACAGGTTCACAGTGCATCATGAATCACTTTAGTTTAACGTGCTCAACTGAAAGAAAAGAAAAACTTTAAAAAATAAATGAACACTGAATGTTTTTTCCTTTTCTTACTCAGTTCTAACCACAAAAATTTAAAGTCGGGATCGCACAGATAAATATTTCAGTTCTGTATCAGAGTTTGCGCGATCTTGAAAATCAGCTGTCTCTTTGACGTACATATGTTGAGGTTATAAAAGAGTTTTTCGAAAGATTCAGTTTGATCTTCAGTGAGTCTAAAGTTAATAAATTGATGCGGTTTGCACATAGATAAGTTTCTTTTTGACGATAACAGAGTGAGGAAAAAAAAAGTTTCTTGGTTGAGGACCGGAAATATAGCAAATAAATTTCAGCATAAAGGATGTTTATTTTCGGTTTTTCTCAGATGATCACGAAAATTATTTTAAGTTTATCTGGCGAGTAAGCACACTAAGTAAAATAATTTGATTTGGAGAAAAAAAAAAAAGTTCTTTTTTACCGGCCATCGGGGGGAAAAGTATTTTTCTTTTCTAGGTGACTATATTCAACTTTTATACACAATAAAAGTTCATGATGGTAAAATGCACTTTCTTGAAAGACTAATCGAAGTCTCATTAATTGCTGGCAATCTTTTGAGATTGTTCGTGGGCCGATTGCACTGACACAACACAGATACTATTCGAAATTTTCATGGCACAAGTGGAATTTTTCATTTTTCAAGTTCTTTTATCGTGGAAAGGCTGGGATTTTCCCGAAGTAGGCGACCGTCATGCCGACTTTATAAAATGTAAGGAATTATCCGGGGACGACTTGGGAGACTAATACTTTACAGAAACATACAAATAAGTTGGACTCGGGACCTCTGGACAGATCGAACTCGTTTATTGAAGCATTTCTTCGTACAGACATCTTCGCGCGTTCAGTCGGAGGTCCCGCGAGCCATTTACGTTAAATTTTGAGAACTACATGGCCGAGGGTTTGGCTGACCGCTCAAATGTGCCAAATATCTGTCTTCTTCGACCTTGCATGGGGTTTTAAATCAGAATTTAGGATATTTTCCAGCAGAGGGAGAAAGAGTCAAATTGGGAGGATCATTTATTTTAATTGGTCAATTAGCTTTTGACTGATGTCTGGGGTCTTATGCCGACACCAAGGCTTGGCCGTGCCTGGGAGCCGCACCCCACAGATTGCTGCAAGAAATGCAAACTCATCACTTTTAAAACTTAAAGAGATGTCGAAATTGATAGATGAAAGTAATATTTGTGAGGCTGAGAAACAAAGATCACAGGGGCAGATTAGATTTAAGCATTAGATTTATAAGTTAGAAAAAATGTTTTGAGATTTTAAATTTAAATTTTGCATTTTGAAAAGGGTTTATTTATATCCTTTCATATATATATATAAGTTCGTAATATCGCGAACTACAGCCTGTTCATGTCGTTTACGTTTAGAATGTACACAGCATGGATAATCTTTACACGGTCCAAAGCAGTGCGCCCATCATTTTGTGCCATTCACCACTTAAAGAGGCTGCGTGTGGTGTTCGCATAATTTCCCTGTCCACCGCCGATCGACGATTGGGACTTTTACGCTTTCTGATTAGTTGTTAAACCGAACGCTTCTTAAGTCATTTCTGGTTGAACTTTGTTTCTTATATAATATCTATTAATCTAATCAATTAATCTATCTAATTAATTTATAACTGCAATATAATAAATATTATAGTAATATAATCTAATTAATTTCTAAATAATATAATCTCTATATAGAGCAGTTGCAATCAGCTGATCAACCATTGTATTCACTTGGAGGTAAGGGTAATTCCACCAATCAGAACTGCCTATTTGTACTGTTTACCTCCAAGGTGACGTCAATTGCAACTGCCCTATAATCTAATATTTCTATATAATCTAATAATATATATTAATTTCTTATATCATATCTTCTTAAATCTTCATAATCCTCCAAAATACCGGAAATGACTTAAAAAGAGTTTGACTTTACAAATAATCAGAAAGCGTTAAAATCCCAATCGTCGATCGGCGGTGGAGACGGAAATTATGCGTGGTGTTCACTGCGTGTGGTGTTTGAAAAGTCATTAAGAGCCTACGCTAGTCAAGGGAAGAAACATTTCAAGATGGCGGCTGTCGTTTTCAAACAAACAAGAGGATGGTCTAACTTCAAATGATTGACAAGACAACTCCTCCAATTGAGAAAAAGAACGAATTCAACAAAAGATAACTGACATTTCTGTCACTCTTGGGTAGTTGCCAAGATTTTAAGTCTACAAAAAGAAAGGATTTTGCATTTTATCTTTGCATGGAATTAGAAAAGAAAAATGTTAAACAGATATACAGATTTAAAACATTGTGTATTTTGTACTAGGGGAAAGGGGAAAATAAATCTAAGTGGCAGATCTGGGCAATATCGAAAATACATGTATTTGAAATATATTTTCAAAATACATTTGTATTTTGTATTTTGTATTTTAATCAGATAAAACTAAAGTATTTTAGTAATGTATTTTGAAATGATTTTTCCATGTATTTTGTATTTTCAAAATACTCAAAACACATTTCTCGATTTTTCAAACAGTTCGTATAAGACTGACAAAAGCTGGTTTAAACCACTTGTGTGTGTTTAAACCGCAAATTACTGATTCGCAACAGGAAAATACATGCTTGTTTGTTTTGTCTAGTCTTTGAATTCGTTTCTAGAAGTTAATATAAATATTTTTTTTTTCAATCTGGTATGATAAGGATTTTTATCTTTGACCGAAACATTTTTGCTGAATGGGTATAACAAATGCTTTTATAATTCTTAATGTTGCTTTGGGAATTATAAAATTTTGTCCTGTGATACACAAGTATAGGATAATCCAGAGTTTTCCTGGTATTGCATTTTTAAACTATGTTAGCAGTGTAAGACTGGATCAGGTTTGGGCATTACTTTTTGAAGCAGACTCGGTCCGGGCAGGGTCAGATTTATTTTTTATGAACCGAGCCATTCTTCCTAGAGGTCAGGACGGGAAGAAATTTTCAGGTCCGATCTCGACCCAGATCGAATAAAATGATTGGTCCGGCCTGGCCCGTATAAAAAGCAGTAAAATTTGACCCGGTTTACCAATTTTTGCAAAAAATGGATATATTTTTAAATCGCCATGATTCTTAGTTAAAAATTTAAATTTATACTTTTTAAAGAATAGTACGTATATTTCTAGGCAATAAAATTAAAGTACACGGAAACCTGTGAAAATAAACCTGTCTATAATGGAATCCTATCTTAAAAGGAAAAATGCGTTGATTTATGCAAAATGAATGTAATAATACGTATGAAACGAATATAATGCATTTACAGCAGGTGATGTACCGCATAAGATGAGAACTTGTCTATAATGATTTTTTTTCGCTCCTATACGATTCCGTTCTAGCTGATTTTTCTGTATAGTAATTTTCAGATTTGTGAATCTCTAAGCCATGGAAAATGGATTAATGATATTAATGATAACTCAAACATTTGCGTACGAATAGAAATTCATAAAAAAGATAAACATAGTTTATATGGGCGTAAGAAATACTACCTATTACATTCTCCCCTATGTTGAAATTTTTGCGGATCTACACCGATCATGACTTCCAGAACCCAAAACCACTCTAGGTTCAAAACTTTATCTATCTATCTATCTATTACTTTTTTATGGACACGATAACTTCAATAATTCTGCCTCTTTTCCAAACGGATACATAAAATCAAGGGGCATAAAATATCGATGGGAACACGGGGGTGGGGGGGGCGGCTTTTGGAAAAACAGAAAAAAAACATAACTTCTTAATTATGATACTTATCGAATCCGTTTAAAGTTATTATTACTTCTAGGAAAAGGGCCGAAAACTTATGTATGACAGATTTTTGATATCATTAAAAAAGGCCTCAAAGGAGGGGGGGGGGGGCGATAGGGGTTTCAGAAAAAAAAATCATAACTTCGTCAATTCACAAGATATAAAATCCGCTTAAATTTATTATAAATCCTTTTAATATTATTTACAACTTTTATATTGCAAGTTTTTTGTCAAAAAAAAAACAAAAAACAAAAACAAAACAAAAAAAACAGCCAAAAAAAAAAGAAGATCCTTGCCGACGCCGCCTAGCGACACAGCAAGATTTCAAAGTGGGCGGTCCCAACTGCCGCATCATAGCAAAAAGGTTAATTCTTCTGCAATTCCCAATAAACAGGCGCCCCACGGTCTGCGTCTAAGAAATCCACCTGTGCCTGTAGGCCGAGCCGTCAGGGATTTTTTGGGGGTTACGGACCTATTCATACAACAGATAAAAATTTATAACATGACATTGGAATTAAAACATTTGTGTGTAAGATAGTGCACAATAATTGAAATTAAAATTAATGTATTTTGTATTTTGAATGTATTTTAAAAATACATGTAATTTGTATTTTGGAATTTGAAAATTTGGAAAGTATTTTGTATTTTAGGCTCTAAAACCAATGTATTTTGTATTTTGTATCGAAAAGGGTTTTTCGATGTATTTTGCCCAGCTCTGTAAGTGAGAGCGATGGGGCGGTCCCCATTTTTTGGAAAATTTAGATATTTAGAAAATTTAGAGTTTAGAAAATTAGATTTTTTTAGAAATTTGCCCCCACACAGGGCTTAATTTCTAAAAAAAAAAAAAAAATTACGGAGCCCTAATATTCCGTAGTACTAACAACCGTAGCGTACCGTTCCCCTCCGCCGTCACTTCAGTCTGCATATTTATATTTCATACATTTTTCAAAATTTGAAGTATTTTTATATTATTATTATTTTTTCACATAATAAAAAATTTAAATGCATCTCTCTGCGTACACTTAGCTATCAACTATTCTACTTTTTAGTCATTATTACTTCCAAATATAAATCTTTGCCGAATTTTAATGTTAATTAATCGCAGAATTATGCGATTAAATAAGCTCAGAATTATGATTCGGAAATTGTGTTAACACAAAAAATGAATAGTTCGCAGCTATGAAGAATAGAAAAAGACTACTTTTTATTCTGATCAAAATAGCATTAAAATGATTTGAAATGGAAAAAATTAAACTTTGAAATTTAAAAACAGATTGAGCTGGAGTCTGCCGAAACCCCAAGACTGATATAAAAACCGAGCCCGTTTCATCTCCATCTCTTACGTGAGCGACACTTTACGTCATTTATTAGTGTTTTGATACAAAAGATTGGAGATGGGAGGAAAAGGAAAGGGTAATTTAGGATTCGTTTTTCGGAAGCGTTATTGCATTTGGGCTCCGGAGTTTCTATCTTTACAAGAAGAAAATATTGGATTCGTAAAAATTTTCGACTTACGATTTTAAACGGATTTATACGTTTTAGAAGACCTGAATACGCTATGACTGTTTTTAGAAAATGTCTGTCTGTATGTATATGACAAAAAAATTTTGGGGCGGTCTATCTCAAGAACTAATACACAGAATTTAATAAAATTTTAGATTCATTTAGACCTTGATATAAATTGGTGCTGATTAGTTTTTGGTGTGAACTAGTGCTCCCGATGCGATACGTATTTCAGTTATACGTTTAACCGATATACGTATAATACGTATTTAAGAAATACGTATACCTTAAACTATACGTTTAAACGTATCCAGATACGTATAAGCGTATATCGGTTAAACGTATAATTCAAGTATACGTTTAATTCAAGTATACGTATATTTCAAGTATCGTATTTACTTTTAATGCCAATGGATCCCATCAGTGTTACGTCATTGAACGGAAAACAAGTTGGAAATCGGTGGCGTTACTTTAGCTATCTGTATAATATGTTTCATACATAGAATCTTGTTATTTTTCCCTATAAACGATTATCTATATATATAAAAGTCGTTCTTGGTATGTATTTATGTATGTATGTATGTTCCTTATACAAATCTACAGTTTTTGTCCGATTTGAACAAAACTTTATGTACATACGTTTTAGAACACGAGTAAAATCACTGTCTACTTTAAAAATTTATCAGATCATTATTTACCACTGTTTTCAAACATCGCCCATAGGTTATCATTACAAAAATCTAATTTTCTTTTCAATTTCTAATACAATTTCTTTCCCGTTGCTATTCAAAGAAACTGCGTATGGGCAATATTTTTATAAACCAATTTCAGATTCACCCACTATAATTTGAAAACCGAAACTGACGTCAATTATATCAGATGTGATCAGGGGCGTAACGAGCGGGGGGGGGGGGGGGGTGCCCCCCTGCCCCCCCAATGTTTGGTAAAAACCAAATGTTTGGTAAAAAGATGCAGTCGGCTTATCAGCAGATTTAATTAGTGTCTCTGTAGTATGTCAGTAGACCGATTAAAAAAAAACAATTCGGAAAAATTCTAGTTGGCAGGACTTTAAGTCTTCAGAATGCATTTCACTACACCCTTACAATCATATGGCAAAAGCTAGTCGGTATGTCAATAGATAGGTTATGAGTAAAAAAAGTAATGGTTTCAATAGATCTATCTGGTCAGCCGCTATGAAAGTCACGTGTTCTGTCACATTTTCGAATCACATAAATAGCTAATCGGCCTACCCACTGAAAAAAAATTATCATTTATAAATCTTGTCTGCAGAGCCGGAAATGTTGGACATATACTATACCTTACCCACACATGAAAAAGCTAAATCGGCCGTCGATACATAGGCCAATAGGGGAAAAAATGAATCTGATCTATTGATTTGAAAATATCAGAAATTTGTCCTACACTAAAACTCGTAACTTACATAGATAAAAACTATCAATATATAAACTAGGTCGACCGAATGCGAATGTCGCTTAAGAAAATTCCAGAAATTTTATACTTGATATATAGTAGGTTCTAGCAACGGTATGATGTTTACGCCCTTTGGAACTGTTTTAGGAACGTTTGGAAAATAAAAACGAAGAATTTTTAAAACTATTTAAAAAAAGAAAATGAATAAATTAAAAAAATATCCGTGCATTTAACATTTAATACTTTAAAAACTTCTTACTTCTTTTTTTTTTATAAAACTAAAAATAAATTTATATGCTTGTGCCAACATAACATAATTACATAATTTTCACTGATTTTTCACTTGTTATTATAAAAATTAGAATTGGAGCCTTTATTAATTACTTAATATTTATTGTATATCCTGATTACCGTAATTTCCGGCGTATAATCCGCGGATCAAACAATTATGTTTCGACCCAGAAATTTTATTTTATATAATGGAACATACTAGATCGCTGTAAATATTTTACTTCAATTATTAAATAAAATTTCTGGGTCTAAACATAATTGTTTGATCCGCGGATTATACGCCGGAAATTACGGTACATGTTAGCGATTACCTTTTTTTAAAAACTAAATCATACGTAAGAGGATTTATTTTTTTTAATAAAGAATTCAGAAAGTAGAGGATTTCAGGAAAAATTAAATTATTCAAAGTAGTTTTATGGTTAAAAAAAAAAAAAAAAAAAAAAAAAAAAAAAAAAAAAAAACCTTGAAGCGATTGCGGAACATTAACACGTTTGCAGTTAAAACAATATAAATAGTTCAGCGTTTCAGGCCCGTAACTACCGTTTTAAATTACATTGTAAATATAATTTCGGATTTAAATTTAGTATTTAATAATATTGTTTACAATTTTTCTATGAGTACAGTAGTATTGGATTTCTTTAATCGCTTTCATGTTTTAAATACAAAAGTGCATGTGACGTCACGCGCTCAAGTAAAGTCGTTTTTCTCAATTAACTGTAGGCGAAAAGTAACAATTCTTGCGGAGTTTGTAATTCATAATGTAATATTTCCTACACATAATATAATGTATTTTAACTATTTAAAAATTACGAGAAACTTGGCGAAACTTCAAGCAGTTTAGCTCAACGTTTTGCTTACGTTAAGTTGACTAACATGCACATTATCTATAAACATAAATGCATATCTGTACATGATTCATGAAGTGAAAGAATTTGTTTTAACTAGACACGTATAGGTTCAGAGGAAAATCTACCCCGGTGAAAGTGTTGTCATATTTTAAATCATGTACATGTTTTCATTCACAAAATATTAGTATTTTATAGCAATTACACAAAGTAGCGTAATTTGCACAGAATGTATTGGTCGCCAAAGTATAAGTTTAACATCCTTTTTTCCATACAATTTTCAAGAATATTAAATTACTTTAAAATTACTTTAAAATTCATAAAACATCAGTAAATTGAGATACGCTTTTCAAACGAATAACAGTGAGAGTACATTTATTTTATTCGACCGCATAAAAATTGAATGTGCTATGTTTAGAAATAAATGTTTTTACTTTATAAAGATCAAATAAGTTAATCTTTCGTAATTGGATTGGACACAGATTTAAAAATATACATGCTTTAAAATTACTTTAAAATCCATAAAAAATCAGTAAATTTAGATAAACTTTCAAACTACATTTGAAAGTGTATTTTTTTTTAATTGATAGTTTAAAAAATGAATTTATGCGATATTTAGTAGTTACAAATATGCAGTACAAGTAAAATTTAATGCGTAGGTCGTTGCTACCGTCAATATGATGTCGACATTACTCACGGATATATTTTTGTTTTATAATATAGATAGATGCCCTATGAAAGCGAATTTCGTAAAATGTTACGACATTTGGTAATTTATTTTTCATTTTCAAGAAAATCGTATATTTTTATATTGTATGCGCAAAGAAAACGCGCATTCTCATTTAAAAAGCTGAAAAATTTTACTATGGTTGAGTTAAAGTAACGCTTTTTTTTCTAATTGTCTTTTTTATCGATTATGGTTGAGTATGCACAAATCATATTGTCGTCATTGTTATTGTCGTATTATTGTGTTTGAATTCATGTTAACCCGGGCAAAGCCGGGTGGTTCTGCTAGTTGTAAATATATAACGAAAGTAAAAAGACTTTTTGAGCAAATAAGGAGAATATACACGTTTGAGTTTTATTGTTAATCCTTATTAAGTATATTCTTTCTTTTTTAATAAAAATACATATATATTTATTTTTGTGTGCGTATACTCAAATTGCACCCGGAGGGGGGGGGGGTCAAATGTTGTTATTTCCACGGTGCTAATGTTTTCTACTCTGTGTTAATGTATAACGCAATTTTATTTTTTTTAATCATGACACTCGTGGTATTTTTTATATAAAGTGTACGTGCATTACAAGATATTACGCTTTAAGAATTGTTGTTAATCTTGACAAATTTCCTTTTTGTGTTAGTACCTGTAAATTTCGATTACTTATAGCCTGACAAATAATCGTTACTGCAGGTTTCAGAACGCAATCACACAAGCTTAGAATGACTTGCCTTCTCTTTTATTTTTTGCAGTGAAACGTATATTAAAAAATATTTTTAATATAGAAAAAAAGTATTCTTAAATAAAATAAAAGTATGCTTAGTTAGTTATTTGTTCCGGCCGATTATCGTCAGTAGGGATATAGGCCGGTGGGGGGAGTGCCCTCTGTGGGGGTCTTTAAAATAAAAATAAGATTATGAAACTTACCAGGAGTTGGATTGATCATTGTCAGTATAAAATATGAAGTCAATGTAAATTTATGTTCTGCAATACTAATGTTTCGGGCAAAATGTCCACGCCATAAATCAAAATAAGCTACGTGCGTGTGTTACAGATATGCGAAAGGTAAATCATTTCATAATTAATAGTTTATATTTGAGGGTGAAAAAAACAAAATCTAAACTGAGGAAAAAATATTCCGATTTTTTTGTTGCAAGTACCGTCTGCACAGGACACAGCGGGTGTTTATCAAAGTCTCTGATCCACAGACCAGCAGGAGAAAGGTATAATTTTTTAAGCAACAAACGAAAAACGTTTAAACGTTGATACGTTTAACCGCTGGTGTAAGATCCGTATATACGATGTACCGTATATGCTGTTTCGTATAATACGTATAATCGCCTTGGTCGTATCATACGTATCCAAAATGCGTACCCCGTAAAATACGTACTATACGTATACTCGTATAAACGTTTAATAGGGAGCACTAGTGTGAACCATCCAAAGGTGGCGCGGCTATTCTGCTTTTCTCACGATTTCCGCAATAGCTCTCTCCCAAGAACTAATACACAGATGTTCACCTACCTTCCGATTCAGCTAGGCATGGATATAAGTTGTTGCTGATTAGGTTTTGGTGTAAACCGCCCAAGAGGTGGCGCTGCTATGCTGCATTATTCACGATTTTCATATCTCAAGAACTAATGAATGAATTTTCATTAAATTTCAGATTCAGTTAGACGTTGACATAAGTTTTTTTTTATTTGGTGTTGGTGTTAACTACCCAACAGGTGGCGCTGCTATGCTCCATTTTTCAGGATTTACACTATTTTAGTGATAGTCATATTTCGAGAAACTAATGTATGGAAGTTAATAAAACTTTAGATTTAGTTAGGTATTGATGTAAATTTGTGCTGATTAGTTTTGGTGAACATCACCCAAAAGGTGGCGCTGCTATGCTGCATTTTTCACGATTTCCGCATTAGTTGTATTTCAAGGACTAATGCACAGATTTTCATCTACCTTCAGATTCAATTAGAGTGGAGATAAGAAATTTCTGATTAGGTTTAGCTCTATACCCCCCAACAGGTGGCGCTGCGAAGCTGCATTATTCAGGATTTTCAAGAAAGCTATATCTCAAGGACTAATGCACGAATTTTCATCAAATGTTAGATTCAGTAAGACGTTGACATAAGATGTTGCTTATTAGGTTTTCGTGTAAATTGCCCAACAGGTGGCGGTGCTACGCTGCATTTATCAGGATTTATATGATTTTAATGATAGTCACATCTCAAGAACTAATGCATGGAATTTAATAAAACTTTAGATTCAGTTATGCCTTGATATAAAATGGTGATGATTAGTTTTTGGTGAATATCGCCCAAAAGGTGGCGCTGCTATGCTGCATTTTTCACGATTTCCGCATTAGCTGTATTTCAAGGACTAATGCACAGATTTACATCTACCTTCAAATTCGGATAGATGTGGACATAAGAAGTTTCTGATTAGGTTTAGCTGTATACCGCCCAACAGGAGGAGCTGCGAAGCTGCATTATTCAGGATTTTCAAGAAAGCTATATCTCAAGGACTAATGCACGAATTTTTGTTAAATTTTACATTCAGTAAGACGCTGACATAAGTTGTCGCTTAGTATGTTTTGGTGTAAATTGCCTAAAACATGGCGCGCTATGCTGCATTTTTCAGGATTCCCACAATAGCTGTACCTCAAGAACTAATGCACAGATTTTCATATACCTTCAGATTCAGATAAACATCGACATAAGATGTTGCTGATTAGGTTTTGGTGTATGCCGCCCAACAGGTTGCGCTTATACGCTGCATTTTTCCGGATCTTCACAATAGTTTTATCACAAGAACTAATGCAGGGATTTACAAGAAATTTCAGATTGAGTTTGACATTCACATAAGTTGTTGCTGATAAGGTTTCGGTGCATACCGCCCAAAAGGTGGTGCTGCTCTGCTGCATTATTCACGATTTTCAAAATAGCTATATCTCAAGAACTAAAGCACAGATTTTCATCAAATTTAAGATTCAGTTAGACGTTGACATAAGATGTCACTTATTAGGTTTTGGTATAAATCGCCCAACAGGTGGCGTTGGTATGCTGCATTTTTCAGGATTTCTGCAACAGCTGTATATCAAGAACTAATGCACAGATTTTCATCTACCTTCAGATTCAGTTAGACGTATACTGTATTTTTCTCGATTTCCGTAATAGCTCCATTTCAAGAAGTAACGCAGGGAGTTTCAACAAATTTCAGATTCAGTTAGACATTGACTTAGGTTGTTGCTGATTAAGTTTTAATGTATACCGCCCAAAATATACGCTGCATTATTCATGATATTATATAGCTATATCTGAAGAAATAATGCACGGATTTTCATTAAATTACAGATTCCGTTAGACGTTGACATAAGTTGTTGCTGTTTAGGTTTTGGTGTAAATCGCCCAACAAGTGGCGCTGCTATGCTGCACTTTTTCAGGATTTGCTCCATAGCTCTATCTCAAGAACTAATGCACAGATTTTCATCACACTTCAAATTCCGTTAGATGTGGACATAAGTTTTTGCTTATTAAGTTTTAGTGTATACCGACGAACAGGTGGTGTTGCTAAGTTACATTTTTCAGGATTTATACGATTTTAGCGATAGTCATATCTCAAGAACTAATGCACGGAATTTAATAAAATTTTAGATTCAGTTAGAATTTGATAAATGTGTACTGATTATTTTTTGATGTAAATCGCCAAACAGGTGGCGCAGTTATGCTGCATTTTTCAGGATTTGCGCACTATCTCTATCTCAAGAACTAATACACAGATTTTCTTCAAACATCAGATTTAGTTAGAAGTGGACGTAAGTTGTTGATTAGGTTTCGGTGTATACCGCCCAACATGTAGCGCTGCTAAACTGAAGTATTCATGAATTTCAAGATAACTCTATCTCAAGGACTAATGCACGGATTTTCATTACAGTACAGGTTTAGATAGACATTGACATAAGTTGTTGCTTAATTGGTTTTGGTGTAAATCGTCCAACAAGTGGCGCTTCCATAATGCATGTTTCAGGATTTTACACGATTTCAGTGATAGTCATATCTCAAGAACTAATGCACGGAATTTAATAAAATTTTAGATTCAGTTAGACTTTGATAAATGTGAACTGATTATTTTTTTTATGTAAATCGCCAAACAGGTGGCGCAGCTATACTGCATTTTACAGGATTTGCACACTAGCTCTATCTCAAGAACTAATACACAGATTTTCATCAAACATCAGATTTTGTTGGAAGTGGACATAAGTCTTTGATTAAATTTTGGTGTATACCGCCCAACAGGTGACACTGCTAAGCTGCATTATTCATGATTTTCAAGATAGCTCTATCTCAAGAACTAATGCACAGATTTTCATCAAACTTCAGATTCTGGTAAACGTGGATATAAGTTGTTGCTTGTTATGCTTTGTTGTATATCTCGCAACAGGTGGCGCTGTATGATGCGTTATTCACGATTTTCAAGATAGCTTCGTCTCAAGAACTAATGCACGAAATTTAATAAATGTTTGTATTCAGTTATGACCTTCATATAAGTTGGTGCTGATTAGGCTGATTAGTTTTTGGTTTAAATCGCTCACCTGGTGGCGCTGCTATGCTACATTTTTCACGTTTTTCACGATTGCTATATCTCAAGAACTAATGCACAGAATTTCATAAAATTTCAGATTCTGTTTGACCGTGATATAAATAGACAATGATTACGCTTTGGTGTAAATAGCCCAAAAGATGACGTTGATATGCTACTTTTATATGATTTTCACGAAAGCTAAATCTAAAACACTAATGCACAGAATTTCGTCAAACTTCAGATTCATTTAGACGTGGGCATAAGTTGTTACTGATTAAGTATTGGTGTATACCGCCCAACCGGTAGCGCTGGTATACTGCGTTATTCACGATTTTCAAGATAACTCTATATGAAGGACTAATGCACGGATTTTCATTACATTACAGATTCAGTTAGACGTTGGCATAAGTTGTTGCTTATTAGGGTTTCGTATAAATTTCCCAACAGGTGACGCAGCTTATGCAGCATATTTTCAGGATTCACGCGATTTTAGCGATAGTCTTATTAATGGATGGAATTTAATAAAACTATCCAGTTAGACTTTGATATAAATTGGTGCTGGTCCGTTTTTGGTGTAAATCGCACAACAGGTGGCGTTGCGATGCTGTATTTTTCTCGATTTCCTCAATAGCTCTTTCTCAAGAGCTAATGCAGGGATTACCAACAAATTTCAGATTCAGTTAGACATTGGCATAGATTGTTGCTGATTAAGTTTTGGTGCATACCGCCCACTGGGTGGTGGTGCTATGCTGCATTATTCACGATTTTGAGTATAGCAATATCTCAAGGACTATTGCAGGGATTTTCATTAAATTTCAGATTCAGTTAGACGTTGACAAAAGTTTTACTTGTTAGATTTTGGTGAAAATCGCCCAAGAGGTGGCGCTGCATTTTTCAGGATTTTCGCAAAAAACATTCTCCTGAGCAAATGCAAATATTTTGATCAAACTTCAAATTCAGTTGGACGTGGACATAAGTTGTTCATGATTATGTTTAAGTGTATACCGCCCGACAGATGGCACTGTATGCTGGTTATTCATGATTTTCAAGATAGCTATATCTCAATAATTAATGCACGGAATTTATTAAAACTTTATATTATGTTAGACCTGCATATATATTAGTGCTGATTAGTTTTTTGTGCAAATCTTTCAACAGGTGGCTATACTGTAGTCGTTAAAATATAGTAGGCTAAGTTGTAGACTATGCTACATTTTTCTCTATTTTCACGATAGCTATATCTGAAAAGCTAATGCACAGAATTTCATCAAACTTCATATTCAGTTAGATGTTGACATAAATTGTTGCTTATTAGGTTTTGATGTAAATTTCCCAACACGTTGCGCTGCTATGCTGTATTTTTCAGGATTTACACGATTTTTGCGACAGTCATATCTCATGAACTAAAGCATGGAATTTAATAAAACTTTAGATTCAGTTCGACTTTTGTGTATGTGACTTTTGTGTTTTTGGTGTATGTGAAACATGTATGAGATAAAATAAAGTTTTTGGAGTGGCACATCCGACAAGTTTTCTTCTATCTACACAAGGAAGAAAGTATTGGATTTGTGAAAATTTTCGACCCTTCTTATTTTCTCTAGAACTACTGAAGTAATTTCAATAAGTATATATTATAAGTATTATAATTAGCTATATTCGGATAGTTTGGTTTTCTGGAAAATCCGTTCCTTTTTGTTATCATTCGTTTTAAAAAAACTAGAATTATTATTTATTAGGGAAGAAATTAGGGTATTAGGGAAGAAAGATGTTTGCGTCTGGGAACGGGTTTGTTTCGAACCTGGTCCGGTTTCCATTCACTTTACAGGGACCGGAGATGGTCTTCGCTCTTTCAGGGTTGAGCCACGCCTGGGTCTTACTTTGTCTGTCCTACATTTGCAGGCTGGTTTGGGCCAGTCTTCTTTTTTTATTGGGTTGACCCTGAATACCTGATTAAGGCGACTCTTCGAGGTAGAGTTTTTAATGCCTCCCTCTGGCATGTTTTTAGAAATTAAGTCGTGCCAACCCGTGCCAATTAAGCCTTTGTATGGGCTGAGCCGACCTCGGGTAAAACTTTTAGCTTTTATATCGTACCAGGCCAATATATATGTATATATATATATTTGTACGGGCCGGGTCGATCTGCGCCGAACTTTTAACTTTTATATCAGTTGAGCCATTAAATTTTTTTGTGCAGGGCGTTGAAATTCCGGGCCTGGAAATTTCGACCCATGTAGACAGCTAAACAACATATCTAAGCTAGTTTTATGGGGTTTTATGCTTATTTCAGCCAACGTATCATAGGTACTGTATGTATGTTCCTTTAATATGTTTAAAAAATTGTTTACCGAATTACAACTAACCTTAGTTATAAAATGACGCGCGCCCACGTCTTGGGGGACTTTTAACGCACTAGACCAGGAGGGTCCTCCTGTAAGTGCTGCGTGCCGGTAGCAGCGCCACCACCTGCTGACCACTCCTTTTAACCCAAGAGATTGACGACAAAAGTCGATATGCAGTGTAGCCCACACTTCGAGGACACCACCACAAAACACTTGGGGAGACACTGAAGTGCTCCGACAGCTTCGTAGCTGGAACCCAAAAGAGGGAACCGGGTAATAGACCTTATGCCGGACTACCCCAACGACGCTTATTGTACGGCAGTTTCCGATCATCGAATCCTAGTGGAGGAGGTGCTAGTACCGAGTGTTGCTTCAAGCCGCCTCACCCAGTTACCAAGCGTCACTGCACAGCCACCATGCACCGTGCTCTTCGGAGTTTGATCTCGCCTCCGTAAACGCCCCCAGATAAAGATTTGGAAACGATCTGACCGCTGTTAGCTAGTCGTTGCTCAGTGTCACCTTCCTCGACGCAGGGCGATGGTCCCACTCGAGCAACTGAGATAGGCCTACGAGGCATCCTTCTACCACCTAGGGAGGAGACTTCCAACATTGACCGAGTCTTCACGTTGCAGAAAACCTAAGCTTATGAAGGGTAGACCCAAACTCAGTGTCCTGCTTCACCTATATCACCGGCGCACCACATTGAGGTGGCGGTGCATCCGTGTCCTGCCCCCGACTTGTCAAACATCTCGCTGTGTCGGGCTCCCGGTAATCTTTCTCACTGAAGGGGTCGAGTCGAAATCTCCGGAGGAGCCCGCCGAAATTCTTAGCTATAAAGAAAGAAGTCTTATATTTAGTTAATATTTTTGACTTAATTCTGAATACTGGAGAGTAATTAAAACTTAAAATTGTCACTAGTAGTATACTGAAGAGCATTATTACCCTTCAAAAGATTGCGCCTTTATACGACTTCGAGAAGGTATCTCCCAATGTGTCCTGATATAGACATTTCCTCTAGAAAATATTTTCCATGAATGCTTTGTATATATATAGTCCTATCGTAGTATAAGATAATTCTAAAAAAAATCCGAACAACCATTTTACTAGTACTAGTGTTGTAACGTTCTATCCTATAGCTGTATTTCCGAAGGGTTCGTTGTTCCTTTGGGAATTTTATTACAATGTGCAATTACTCCATTGAGTCATAAGCGATGTTACTGAGATGTGAGCTCACCCTGTCTGCTCTACCCACTGGTACCTCTGTATGCTTGGCGACAACATTTAACATCGCATCCAGATGCGTTCAGATCACATTCTGCGACGGCTGTCCTTTTGTCACCTTCTTTAATGTGGGGAGTATTGTGTCGTTCTAGAACGGGCGAGAGTCCTGCCATTGTTATAACTTACCCTGCACTGTTAAAATAAATCCATTAATTCACGGTAAAATTACTGGCAGGAAAGTTGCCGGACTTTTTCCATTCCGTTAATAGATTTTTTGTTTTGAGAGATAAAAAAAAGGAAAAAACTCCGTTTGAAGAAACGGAAACTTTCCGTTACGCTCTCAGAAATACTTTCTTCGAATCACAGAAATATTCCTGGCATCACTACCAGGAAAGGAAATTTTCCGTTATGAATAACCTCGGTTATAAAAAAATTACATCTCTCTTTGTGCTGCCATCTGTAGATATTTATTATTTGATATACCTCAAGAATATTTTAAGGCTGACCTTTGACTCGAACTAGGGGCCTCAATGCCTTGAGCCAAGTGTTTTACATGTAAGACCATTGGGTCCTTGCTAAGAATAAGATTTTGAAATCATGATACTGGATTTCTTCAAATCGCGGCTTGGGACTTAGAAACCTGGTAATTTTTAAGTTAAATGCGGGGAGATTGCATTATGAGATAATGGTGGAGGTTTTAAAACTTTAGAATTACTAGAGGATAAAACATGAATTATATATATTCTTAATCGGATTGTTAGATGTAAAATATGAATATTATATTTAGAATAAAATTCAGTAAAAAATGTTTCCTTTCTTGAGAAAATCGATTTTTTCAACTATTATATACTTTTTAAATGTGTTCGTTTAGAATACTTTTTTTTTCTGCGCGAGGGTTTTTTATAACTTTAAAAAATAAATTGTGTATAATTTTAAAGGAATGGGAAAGTTATTTGTTACATATATATTATTTTTAATTCTAAAGCATTATTTTAGTTTGTTGCTTTTTTGAGTAAAATCGATTTTTTTTACCTAATTTAACTAATATATATATATATATATATATATATATATATGTATCATGTATGTATGTAATAAAAATAAATTTTCGCCATTTTAGTTTAATTAATTTAATCCAAATTCTTACAATTCTACTTTTTTTTCCTGTCTTTTAATAATATTTTAAGTACCATTTATATTTTAATTTCATAACTTTAAATCAACATGTTCTTTTAATTCTTAATCTAAAAACATTATTCTATTAAATGCAACACTTCTTGTAAAAAACACCTGTTTTTTTTCTTCATACTTTAAAACATTGAATTTTTATTTCTTTGGAACATTTTGTAACACCATTTTTATTTTTTATTAAAATTATCATTCCATATCCCATGATTCCTTTCAACTCCCGCGTAAACTGTTCACCTTTTTAAAATTATGCTGTAAAAGAAAGAGTTACGACACGATGTCAATGGCACTCCCTTTTGGCCCACTTTTTCAATCATTAGCGAGCGCGCCCCACATCTTACTTTTTTTCTCCTAACACAGATTTCGTTGGTTTCTTATCATCACTTCCATATACTCATAGTCATTTTTAAACTTTTATTAATAGGTGTTTTTTTTACTCCACTTACCTTTCCCTATCTCGATACTTATTTCTTTTAATTTGAAGTTTTATTTCCATCTTCACAATGATCTTTTCCACTTTTATCCTAATTCCATTTCTGAATGTTTACTTTCCTGAATGCATACAGTTAATTTTCTACCAACTGGCCTAATATTTCTGCTGATCAATCAATGGCATTAGGTCCTAGATCGACTCACTCTGACTTTCGTTTTCTCTTTCATCATTGTTGTTATCTTGGTACTTGCAGGAAAAGATTCTAGTTTGGAGACATTTCATCTGTTCCAGCACATGTGTTGTATTTTCTGTGCTATTTATAAGCATTTATTTGAGAGCTTACCATGCATATACAGATGGATTAATGTTTTTTTATTACTATCACTCAAGTAACGGGAGCTTTTTTAGCTTCTCGGGTTGGGGGTTCTGGTTTGTGGCGCTTATCATTTTCATTTTAAAATAAATACATTCTGTTCAATAGAAAAAGAACAGAACTTTGTTTTTCATATGTTAATCATCTCATATATATTTAGATTAATAGAACTGGCATACTTAACCTTTATATTGACTGTGATAAAACAAAACTGTTTCCAGTATTAGATTGTGAAAATTTTAAACTATTTATTATTTTGACAGAAGATTCTTCTTTGCAAATTCATTTTATTTGAAAAATACGAATAAAGCTGGATTTTTTATTTTAAACTTCAAACCATCATTTTTAACAAAACACTGTATACACCTATTTATTTTTTAGCACATATTTTTGTTTGTTTAGTATTAAATTAAAGAAAATTGAACTTTTTATTTACTAGCATTTTTATTTCAAGGCATGTAAATCCAAAATATAGCTTTCTTGCATATCCTGATAAGTATCGAGACTGTTTGATTTAATAGCATAACTGTAAAGCTGAATGTAGCTTATATACATGTTACCAAATTGTTCTTGATCATCATTTTAAACCTTCAGCAGGGAATTCCAAAACTACCTCAAACCTTTTCCAACCACATGTTATCCCACACCTGATGTCAGTCTTACTAGTCCAGGCACTTAAACATACAACTTATCTGAACCTAGTTGTATAATACTTATGGTGCTGACTTTGAGTTAAGAGGTGTCAAGTTTGAATCTAGATTGAGTGTTTGCAGTTGGTTGGACTCCACTTTCAACAGAGGTCATGGTCTGTTTACCTGTTGTGTACAAAAAGCTATCTTAAAACCCCAAACAGCATCCCTCTTATGCTTAAAGAGAATGACGAGTATAAAATTTTGATTATGATAGTTATATTATTGGTGAATAAAATAACTAGCTATATGACAATTAGATGGGTGTAGATCTTCTTTTTTCTGTGTTATTAAGGCATATTATAACTCTTTTTTTTAAATCAAATTTTTTTTTTACATATTTTCACCCTTTAAACCTAAAAAACTTAGTAAGTAAAGCAGTTTTTTCGAAATTCGTATTGGTTCAAAAGTTATCCATCTTTTGGTGTTACAGTGAATAGGATCATTTTCAGCATATTGTGTGTGGTGTGCATGTGTAAACAAAAGAATTGAGAAAGTGGAAGTCCAGGAGGGTTCATTATATGGGCCTGGTATATGTAAGTTGGAAATTGTCACTGTTATCTATGTTTGTTTAAAAACGATGTAAAACTTTAAACCTGTTTTTCTCGAAACCTGATATCTCCATATCTGAAATCTACCTTCATTTTATTCAACTACACTCAACTGTTTTAAAAAGAAAAGAGTGTGCGTGGAAGGGGCAGTTCCTACCTTGACCTCCACCTCTATTTCTATTAGACGAATTACAAGATGACTGTTTATTCCTATAATTGTCTTCTACGATAATTTCCAAAATTCCCTCTATTACTCTAAAATTACCAACAACTCCTCTAGAATTATCACCATTATTATGCCCTTTTTGAAAGTTATTCCTATTACCATTCTGAAAACATGTATTCCCTCCTCAAAAACAATTTCCATTATTCTCAATTCTAAACAAAAGTGAGAGGGAAAATTATACTCATTACTACGAGTCCTTCTCTATCCTAGGCGCCACAATCAGTATCACGTCTACTTTCATATTTTAACAATAACTCAATAAAGTTCTGCTGAATTTTTAGGTTGACGCATTTCAGTATAATATCGTATGGAATGAAGGTAATAAAATATCAAGGAGATCTTCAAAAGTTAAATCAATACTAAGCTTATTTTTCAGTTCAAGTTTTCATAGAAAAAAATTTGATGTTTTTTGGAAGACAGTTTGGCAATTACAATAAAACTCTTTACCAGTGGCGTAGCTACATATTCAGCGCCCTGGAGCAAACAAAGTTGGTACGCCCTCTTGTCACTCGAAAAAGTTCAGCACAATTTTGTTTTGAAAATTTTAAATTATATACCGTAATTTCGCTTTTTGCACCTCAGACAATTCAATCTCCTACCAGAATTTATTTTAAATAAAATGTGACTTACTTCTGCTTAGCATTTATTTGATTTCTTATTTTAAATAAAATTTCCGGTTTGAAAAAGACTTAACTAAACCGCATACGCACGAAATTACGGTAGTCTTATTTTGATTTAAAACCATATCTTTATTTGAAAGTAAAAGTAGTTTAACAGATATTTAACGCACTAAATAGAAATAATAAGAAATAAATAATTCATCTTAATAAAAGAAAGAAGTTATATGTCTACCTGTGTGTGGGGGAGGGGGATGGCTACGAAAATTTATCGCGCGTAGAAGTATGAAAATTTGGATGAGGATAGTTCAAAGCAGGTCTTGAAGCTCAGATTTTTATATTTTTGATAATTCGCCGAGATATTATATAAAAACTCATCAAAAAGCATTTTGCAAATTGGCCTCCTCCTCTTGCTCAGTTCTGAGTTTCCCGATGCTAGCAAGCAGAAGATCAAAAAGTGCGATATACACACTGGGTTTAAAAGAAAAAAAATCATAACTTCGTCAATTCCCAAGATATCAAATCCGCTTAAATTTATTGTAAATCTCCTTAAAATTATCTACAATTTTTATATTGACAAGTTTTTTATAGGACTAACTCTTACGACAAAAAAATAAAAATAAAAAAAATCCCTGCTGGCTCCGCCTACAAGCAGACGTGGGGAAAAAAAAAAAACATAACTTCATAATTTTTATACATATCGAATCTGTTTAAAATTATTATTACTTCTAGGAAAAGGGCCGAAAAATTTATGTATGACAGATTTTTGATTTCATTAAAAATGCCTCCCAAGAAGGGAGGGGGAAAATAGGGGTTTCAGAAGAAAAAAAATTCATAACTTCGTCAATTCCCAAGATATCAAATCTGCTTAAATTTATTATAAATCTTCTTAATATTATCTACAACTTTTATACTGACAAGTTTTTTTTATAGGGCCAACTCTTACGGTAAAAAAAAAATTAAAAACAAAAAAAACCCTGCTGGCTCCACCTACAGGCATATTTCGAAGTGGGTGGTCCTAACAGCCACATCATGGCAAATAGGTCTTTCTTCTGCAATTCCCAATAAACAGGTGTCCCACAGTCTCCATCTTCGAAATCTACCTGTGCCTATAGGCCGAGCCATCAGGGATTTTTTTGTTTCTAAAATAGTCAAAAATTTTTTTTTAATTTTTCAAACTAATGTTTTTTTTTTTTTTCAATCCGTAACATAGCTAAATAGCTGCATTGCTGTTACATCTTAAATATAGGTTTCTCAGCAGTTACTTTTTCGGCTACCATTATTTCCGTACAGAAATCATCATAAATTTCTGCAACATTTTCAATAGAAATGTGCCAGGAAGATTATTGTTTGGGAATAGTACGTAGCCAATAAAGCGACCGCTGAGAACCCTGTAAATAAGTTTTGATTACTTTAAGATTTGAAAATCTTCAACTGTCGTCCGTGGCAAAATTAATGAAAAAAAAAAAAAATCCGGCATACTGAAACGGTGTTGGAGAAGTTATTTGAGGCTGCGGTACAGTATGAATTAAAATTAAACTTCGCAAATATATGTAATTCTTTTTAACTGAGTATAAAAACATGTTTTAAATCGACGTAGTTGAGGTTTTAAACAAGATAAAATATCATACGAATATGTTGATTGTAACATTTCTGGTTCATCCATAATATCTAATTAATAATGAAAAAATTTTTACAAATTTTTAGCTTGCTCTTTCTAATTTTGCGCCCTTGAGATTCGTACGCCTGGAGCAGTTTGCTCCAACTGCTCCACGGTAGCTACGCCCCTGCTCTTTACGTAGGACAATTTTACCTTGTACACATGAGAATGCATTTTTCTTCTCAGCAATTGTATTCTCATAATGTTTTGATAGATCAGTGGATATTTATTGTTGCCCTGTATATTATTACATTGCATGTACTCAAGAAAGTATGTGAAAAATACAATGACATCTTCTACGCCCTTAAAATCAACTCTAGGAATGATGTTGGATTCAAAATTTGCTTGGAGGCTGTTTGTAAGAGATCCTTCAGGGATGCTTGCTTGCAAGGAGGTCATGACACAGAATTTCACAAACACAATTTTTTTTTTTTTTTTAAAGTAAAAACTAAACTAAATCTGCAGCATTGTGATCCATTAAGGATCGAGGCCTATGGTGTCCAAACCTGTTTCTTGACCATGTGTCCTGAGATGCTATTACAGCATATTGGTTTTCTTTAATTACGGCGTTGGTAAAAGAAACATTTTTATGCTCCATTTTATTTTGTACCCCCCTCCCTCCCGACGAAAAAAAGATGAATGAATCTTCTGGATTTTTTAATTCTTTTTTCTGCTGCTGTATTTAATTTAAATATAAAATGGCTTGGAAGCACAGATTTCACATCTTTCTTCTAATAAATCTTACTTAAAATATATATATATATATTATTAGTGATACAAGTTTTTAAGTAAGATAACCCAAAATATTTCGAGATTTCAGTTTGGAAAGCTTCAATTTTACACAATCATTACATGAAATGTAACAATATTGTCATATATATATTTTTTTAATTCTAAAAATGCATTAAATTTTGCAGGCTTTAAAATAAAAGGAAAGCAAATAGTTTCTTTTTTTTTCTTTTTTTAACAAAGGGGGAGAATTTAAATTTTTAAATTGTACTTACCAGAATGTACTAACAATATTTTTTATGAATAGCTGTTTTTATTAATTTCACATAATTAATAATTTTTTTAAAGATTGTAATCAAATTATTTTTTTAATTGTGCCTAGCATACTTTATAATAAGGAATCAACACCAAATTAGGAAGCACAGAATAATGTTTAAGGGCACATGAAAATGAAGGGCTCAAGCTCTCCCCATTTAAATAAAGACAATTTCTTAAGTCACACAAGTTATTAAAAATCTATTTTCTGTCTTAAATGTTTGATTTTTCATCTGACAAAACAACTAGCATGTACATATAAAAATTAATTTTTAGTAACAATGAAACTAGTAAATCTGCAGATCAGGAGACTCAAATCTCAATTCTGCAATTTTATTTTGAAATAACTTTATTTAGTATTAAAAAACATTCAACCCACATTTTCATTTATTTGATATTTTTTATATAAATTACTAAAAGTAATATATCAAGCAGTTTTAGGAAGTTTAACTGTTAAGAATAATAGGAAATAAGTGTCCATGCACTAGTACTCCTAAGACTTTTATTTAGATTTTTTGTTAACTAACCCCCCCCCCCCCCCCCCATTCAATTGTATGTCTTGGCTTTCTGATGTACCAAATCTCAAATTTATTGAACATTTTTTGGATCTGATGAGCTTGCCTTGAAATTAATTAGCAGGTGCAAATTTTAGGACAAAGATTATATATATTTTAAATAATGCCTAAAGATTTTCAACTGATATTGTAAAATTCTGACATCAAAAGCAAATTATTTACTTGTTATTAGGTTTATTTTGAGAGTCATTGATGCAATTCCATTTCACATATTTAAATCTGTCATTCTTTTACATATATTGTTTAATTTCATCATCAAAAGCAAATTATTTACTTGTTTATTTTTTAGAGCTATTCATGCAAATCCATTTCAACATATATCTGTCATTGTTTTTACAGATAATGCAGAAAAAAAATTATATTACACATTATTAATGTAGCATGTTCTAAAGTTTTAAATCTTGAAAAAAAATAATTGATAATATTTCAGTAGCACAGCCAGAAACTTCAAAAATTGATGCAGAACTCTAATTTGTAGGGAGAGAATTCGATGAACAGAATCACAATAAAAATCACCAGAAATCTCATCAGATTGAAGTATCAAAACTAACTTTCATGTGAACAGATGGCCTCAAACACACTGCCAGACACCAGGAGGAAACATGATGGTTTGGAGTGGTGCACTTCATCGATACCCGTGGAATCAACCTAGATGAACTCTACACCCCAAGAATGGCTGTTCATTTTCATGCTGGTTCTGCGACGCACATGTGACACCAGTCTTTCTTAGTTTTAGATGAAATTTTAACCATGTATAATGCTTAGTACTACATTTAAGCTTGTATTAATCACATGAAATATTTACATTTCAGCATTCAACAAATGTTATTCTCTAAAATGCTGCTGCAAAATGTACATACATAGTTCAGATTTACTCTGACACACTTTTCAATATTTGCTTTTCACCATCGTAAAAATGACCCAACAATCATGTTCAGAACTTCTTATCTATTGCAAAATTCTGTGCCACAGTTGAATTATTCATTATATAATTACAATGCTCAAAATTTAGTTTTCACCTTCAGAATTGTAAAACCAACATACAATATTTTTTAATATTATCTCTCTAAATTCTAAGTATTTTGAAAAACAACTAATTTTGACATAAGTACTCTAAACTTTTTCAAAATATTTTTCTGAAAATGTAGTGTGTTGGTATTAGACTTTAGACGTTCAATGGTGAAATAAAATTTTTGAAAAATGTATTATATAATGAAAAATGGGCACAGATGTCATATATACACCACCACATTGGCAAAATTCCCCCCCCCCCTCCACCAATTTGGTGAAATCTTTGTTTTTGTTTATTAGTTACAAATAGCATGCATTAATAGCATGTGATTTTTTATTTCAATATAAGTATAAAATAACATAATAAATGAAATAGCTTTTATTATTTTAAAAGAAGAAATAAAAATAATTTATAGAATTAAAATAAAAGTAAATAAACAAGAATATAAACAAAATAACCGGGTTACCATGTGAGGCATAAAATTGCCATTTTTTTGCAATTGAGCCAATGTGGTGCGCATATGACATCTGTGCCAAGAAATGTTAAAATTCTCACAAGGCATTTTGCAATTGGTGAGCTTAGAAGGACATTCCTTCAAGATCTTTTCATCAATAAATATTTGGGACAGGGGTAATTCTGAGTAAAAAAAAGAAAAAATCTGAAATTCACAATAAATTTTCTTAAAGGTTACAACGAGGAGGGGGGGGGGGGGGGGGAAACCCACTCCCGGCACTATGTGTTTTTTTCTGCATCCCTTTGATGATATTTGCAATTTTTCGCGATCTTTTGATGAAATTTGTGGTTTTTCCGCAATCTTTTGACAAAATATGCAGTTTTTTCACAATCCTTTGATGAAATTTACCATTTTTCGTGATCTTTTGACGAAATTTGCCGTTTTTTCGCGATGCTTTGACGATATTTGCCATTTTTCGCGATCCTTTGACAAAATATGTGGTTTTTCTGCAATTCTTTGATGAAATTCATGTTTTTTTTGTAATCCCTGGACAAAATTTGCGCTTTTTCATGATCCTTTAATGAAAATTGCAATCTTCTCACGAAATTTGCATTTTTTGCGGTCTTCTGACGAAATTTGCATTTTTTGCAGTCTTCTGACGAAATTTGCATTTTTCCCGTGATCCTTTTACGAAATTAATTTTTTTCGGCAACCATTTGTCGAAAAACGCGATATTTTTTATGTCCAAATTTTCGGATTTATGACAGATTTTTTTTAATTTTTTGAAATGACTGCCTTAATTTTTCAGAAAATTTGGAACAGAATCACCCCTGATTTGGGACCTTGAAATTTATTTTCAGAACTCAGTATTTGATTAGTTTAAATGTCACTGGTATCTTTTAAGAGCATGCAAATAGAATGATTTCTTCTTTTTTCAAATGTTATTGAATTTGATTTAAGATGGTTCTCAAATGACCTGTTGAACAACATGAAACTTTGACACATTTTAAAATGCAAAGGCATAAAACTGGCAATTTGGAATCGAAATGAGTTTTCCTTTTTTGATAAATTACTTATCTGGTGACGAAATGTTTTTCTCCCTTCTCATGCTTTTGTGTCAGGTATTCGGTTCAAAATGCCAACTTTGACAGTATTTTCTGAAAGATCTGCTTTTATCAAAAAAGGGAAAATGTCTTTCTATTACAAAGTTTCTGAATAAGAAGACCTGTCATCTAGGAATGGGCGATATTAGGATTTCTACATCGCGATACATCATCGAGGCTAAATCGCGATGCATCCCGATATTAGACTTTTATTATTACAAACATGGTCGTAATTTTAATATAAAATTTAAGAGTATTTATTATACATACACATTAAACTTATATTATGTTTTAAAAAACCTTTTACAGACAAAAATGCAAAATATAATAAAACTTGCTGCAAAAAATAAAAAAATTAAAAAAAATATGTTATAAATAATTAGAAGAATCTTTTTTTTAAATGAGCTTTAATTCTTGAAATAATATCAAAAACTAGAATTTGATATTTAGATATATTTCACTTAACTATCCCACCTTCATATTTTTATGGAATTATCTTTAATATGAATGATTGTATCAATTTGCAGGCGTAGCCAGTCTCCTGTACTGGCCAAAATTTAATTTCTGATACTAAAATAAATAACACTTAACTATTAACACTGAAATTTTCATGCAATTATGTTTAATATTAACAATTTTGTCAATTTGCAGACGTAGCCTGCCTCCTGTACTGGTCAATATTTAATTTATGATATTCTAATGTATTACACTTAACTACTCACTCTCAAATTTTAAGCAACTATTTTTCATATTAACAATTTTATTGATTATTTGCGGTCGAAGCCCGCATTTCTGTCTGCACTGCCCAAAATTCAATTTCTGATATTTAGATAGGTTACACTTAACTATTCACCCTCATATTTTTATGCAATTAAGTCAACTCCCTTTAATCTGCAACTCTATGATCTGCAAACTTCTATAATCTGCACTGTTTCAGATGTAAACATTGAAAATTTGGTTCACGTTAATTTTGAGAGAAATTCAAAATGGTGGCAATTTGACCAACGATTGGTAGTTAGTTTCCCAACACCCCCTAAATTTTTATATTTCAATGAAGTAAAACTTTATTTTTCAAAACAATCAGGAGATTTTTTCCCTGCCTTTTACATATTGTAATAATAAAAAAACGTGGTGTTATTCAGCAAATTTTTATTCAATTATTCACCCTCATATTTTTATTTAATTATCTTTAATATTAACGAATTTATCAATTTGCTGGCGTAGACCACTTCCTGTACTGGCTAAAATTTAATTTGTAATATTTTAATAGATTTCATTTAACTATTCACTCTCAAACTTTTAAGCAACTATCTTCAATATTAACGATTTTATTGATTTGCGGGCAAAGCCTGTCTTTCCGTACTGACCAAAATTCAATTACTGATATTTATATAGGTTACAATTAACTATTAACCCTCATATTTTTATTCAATTATCTTTAATATTAACGATTTTATTAATTTGCAGGCGTAGCCCACCTCTTGTACTGGCCAAAATTTAATTTTTGATATTTTAATGTTAATGTATTACACTTAACTGTTCACTATCAAATTTTAAGCTACTATCTTTAATATTAACGATTTTATTGATTTGCAGACGAAGCCCGCTTTACTGTACTGCCCAAAATTCAATTTCTGATATTTAAATAGGTTAAACTTAACTATTCATCCTCATATTTTTATGCAATTATCTTTAATATTACCAATTTTATCAATTTGCAGGCGTAGACCACTTCCTGTACAGGCTAAAATTTAATAGATTTCACTTAACTATTCACTCTCAAACTTTTAAGAAACTATCTTCAATAGTAACGATTTTATTGATTTGCAGGCGAAGCCCGATTTTTCGTACTGGCCAAGTATTAATGTTTGATATTTAGATGTATTTCACTTTTAATTCTGACCAATAACTAGTTCCTAAAGAAATTCTAAATAGAACAATCACTATAACCCATAATATTTTACTGCTCTGACTTTAAGAGAAAATAAAATCATTTTCATTTCAGGTGAATACCTAAATTGAAAATTCATGGAGCAAATCCCCCTTGGCACTATTATATCTCTTAAAATTAAATGTGAAATAATTCGCAAACTGGTCCCCCCTCCCCCCACAGTTGAAAATTCAACAGGCTTTGAATGCTTATTGCACATGTTCTAAGTGACTAATTCATGAAAATATATATACTTCACAAATCGCATCGCCATTTTTTCTTAAATGAACATTGTGGTGCTACTCACTGATCATTTATGTAGCTAGAAAAACACAGACTTGTAATTGCGCATGCAGTTATTTGCAACTGGCATTGATTTTGGATAATCCCGGTGTCTACTAAATCAACAATGTGATCTCTCAACGATGCTTCAAGGGAGCTCATTGTGTTTATCCACTTTGGAAATGCAAGACCAGATGAGAAACGAAATCGCCCTTTCCCCACCGGTCTCGTTCACACATGCGTCGTTATGCACATCAAAGATCAGCAGAGAAGACTATCTTTGACATCGGTCTAGTTCACGCATGCGTTGCTTATCCATTTCGAAGATCGCGGGAGAAAGCTTTCCCCTCATTCATCATCGATCTGGTGTGCATGTGATGCATCGCTAAACGAAAGATCAAGAAGCTGGTTTGACAATTTATGATTTAAATCTATTTTTTACGATATATCGATGCATCGCCCAGTGCTACTGTCATCTGAACAAAAATGAATTAAAATTTTTATCAAAGTACGTAGCCAGTTTGGATTTGAGGATAGCCTTAAATTAATAAAAACTAGTGAAACGATGCTTATCACTCAAACGTACATTTCAGAAACTTGTATGAACATTACATCACAATTTCTTAAATATTCTTTTAATTTTCTTGTAATCTTAATATATGAATAATCGTTGATACTTTTTAAATTAAAAACTGTGTCTTTAACTGGAATTCATGAAACATCTTTCTTTTAATTATCAGAATGTGCAGATATCTGAAAAATGAGGAGAAAACAGAGACATATACAGGGAAGTTCCACAAGAAGGTAGACTGGGAAATGCTATTTTTAGAGAAAAAAAATGCAAAAATGTTTTACTTTGACACATTTTTTTTTTTTTTAAAAGCATTCTTTTGATTTTTAAAGACACTTTTAATATTTAAAAGCCAGAGCACAAGTCAGCTTTTATTATGCAAGCGAAATTAAAAATATAAAATGCAGTGAGGAAATTTTCTCTTTCTTAACTGAGCTACAAAAAGGAGTCTATTTTTGAATGAGGAGCAAGAAGGATGCTATTTTTTAATACAAAGGACAGACAAGGTGCAGCATGGGTGCAAGAAGTCCATTCCAAGCCAAGACTGAAAAGTTTTTTGAGTATTTAGGTATAAAACAATGGAGATGGGCTAGAAAATTTCAGTGTCTTGCATTATAACCAAATGATCTTTTACAATAACAGATAGTGATTAAAAGTTTTTGCTTATAAAATTGCCATTATTTCAATATATAAAGTATAATCTACTGTAAATCGAAAATTTCTCAAAGATTTAAATCAGTCCTGAGACTGAAGGTCACCCCCCCCCCCCTACTGAAACTGTCTGGGAGAAACTCTGGAAATTTTAACTGTGTTTGGAATCTGAGAAAATGATATTTCTAGCTATCTCCTGTAACACCCTATACCTTAAAATCATAAATGAAAGGAAACATAATTTGCTGATTCTAAAGAATTGAATTATACTCCAAATAAAGATTACCTTAAAACTACAAAGATACAATTTTACAATCAAACAAAGATTTATTCAATCTCAGTTTACAAAGTTAATTGCAGTTGAATTATGCATGGTCAGATTACAAATGCAATCAGATTTATTTTTATGGTATTTACATATTATCCGGGCCAACAATGGCGCCAAAAATATTAATTACAGTAACTTTTTTCCTTTTTCATTTTGACAGCATACTTAATATTACATTGTTGTCACATTAAAGTCAGTGGTGGGAGTATTTATATAACTATATAATATGATACAGCTTATATATAGATATAATAGTTTATATTCACTGATACAACATATTTACATTATACAATATTTATATTATATTCATTCTGGTGGGCATAACAAACCACTGGAAATAAAACTACCATCATTAATATCATTTATAGCTAAACAGCATCAATTTGATGCAATGTACTTAATAAATATATACATTACTGTTTTGTATTATTTTAGCTTGCCTTTATATTATTTATCATTTTTAACGATGTTACATATTTATTAAATGTACATTAAATTACCATTTTAAAAATGTTCGGCGATTGACAACCATTTATGGCGATCTATCTGGAAAATATAATACATAAGTATCATTTTTATAAGAATGTACATGAAAACAACTCTTAGGAAAATGCATGTCATGATAAATTTTATTTCATAAAATATTGACTTGTCCGATTCTGTTTCAAAGAAGAATCTCAAACATTTCCCATGTAGAATAAACAAGAATGAAAAATCATGCATGAAGCATAGATTATGAAACAATTCTAGAAAACTATTGAAACATCACGGTTAAATAAGGTAAAAGAAGATATGTAAATTAACAGTTTAGAAAACATATACTCTATTGAAAAATAGTTTTTGAAATTACCCTTCATTGTAAAAATGTAGTTTAATTGAATTTATGTGCAACCCTGTATATGATCTGCAGATTTGGATATTTAATACATAACATGATAAAATTTAGTTCAGTTAGAAAATTCCCATTTAACAATTTTTGCCAATTGATGGAAATGCACTCAAAATCTTTTGTACAGTCCTGTATAATATATAAACACTTTTGCACACACCACATATTAAGCTAAAAATTAATTCAGGTAAAAAACACATAAGGCAACTTAAAACTGACATCCAACAATTACCAACCATAAATGACAATGTATTTTCTTCTTAGTGTAGACCATTGTATGAATTTGTTTATATTCCAAACTTATATTAGTCTTCTACATATAGCCAAACAGGAAAATGTGTAACACTATTAAAAATTACTCTTAAGCAATTTGCTCCCTTAGTCTGCAATACTTACGGATTAACCAAGCATATTTACGCAAGTTAGAGCACAGACAGACAACAGACAAACCGAAGTCATAAACACTTTTCAACTAGGTTCGAAAGTGTTAAAAATAGATAATATAAATCTCTGTTTTTTTTAATATTTCTTAGTAGGATTCTTTTCAGAACTGAAGAATTGCATCTTCAGATAAAAAAAAAAAAGATTTTGATTGAATATTGAAAACAATATAAACAGTTTAAGGTAAAAAATGAACATAAAATACATTTTATTTAATCAGTGCATAATTTTTCGAGAAATACTGGCATGAAATTGAAAATGACTGAATAACTGAAATGCACAAAAAACCTTCTATTTTTTATAAAATGAATAAATGAGTTTTTTGGTTATTTCCTTAAGCTCATCCATAATATGCAATATTTACTTTATAGGTTATAAACCTTGTTTTATTTTTTGGAATATAAATATTGATCCAATAATTTTTAAGATTTGAAAAAAAAATTCATTAACTGTTTAAATTAAAAAAAATATATAAATCAAGTAAATGTTTTTGCACATGACATTATATCTATATGGTTTCATCAATGAAAGAATTTAGATGAACTACTTTTACCTTCTTTGGCACTCCTCTCCTTGTACTTGATGCCATTTGTGTTTATTCCTTGCAAAATCAACTTTTACACTCTTTGCAATCACTTCTGCTGTTTTTTTTCTATCTAACACTTTTGCTGTTTTCTTTTTATCTAACATTTCTGCTGTTTTCTTTCTGTCTATTGTACCTTGTGGAGTATTCTCACTTGTAAATTCTAATCCTTTGACTAACACTTCTGCCGTTTTCTTCCTGTCTAACACTTCTGTTGTTTTCTTTCTATCTAACACTTCTGTTGTTTACAGTCTGTCCAACACTTCTGCTGTTTTCTTTCTGTCTATTGTGCCTTGTGGTGTATTCTCGCTCGTAAATCTAAGATTTTTGCTGTTTTCTTTTTATCTAACACTTCTGCTGTTTTCTTTCTGTCTGTTGTACCTTAACACTTTTGCTGTTTTCTTTCTGTCTATTGTACCTGAAAGTCCAACGAATGGAATTTCAACTATTTAAAAATTTGTAAATGAATCCTGTCTTCTTTCTGTCTATTGTACCTCGTGGAGTCCAACCAATGGAATTTTAACCATTTAAAAATTTGTAAGCCAACAGGCTTAATAAAACATGACACCTTCTCCTTTGAAAGTTGCCGTTGTGGAAGCTGTGACACTTTCTCTAAAACTGGGAAAAAGCCTACCAAATCGAAACAAACAGTTAGTCTAAAACCAATAACAAAAAGCCTGGAAAAAGAGTAAAAAACAACACAAAAACAGCTAAAACTGGGAAAAAGCCTACCAAATCGAAACAGTCTAAAACCCAATAACAAAAAGCCTGGAAAAAGAGTAAAAAACAATGCAAAAACAGCTAAAACTGGGAAAAAACCTACCAAATCGAAACAAACAGTTAGTCTAAAACCAATAACAAAAAGCCTGGAAAAAGAGTAAAAAACAACGCAAAAACAGCCAGAACTGGGAAAAAGCCTACCAAATCGAAACAAACAGTTAGTCTAAAACAAATAACAAAAAGCCTGGAAAAAGAGTAAAAAACAACACAAAAACAGCTAAAACTGGGAAAAAGCTTACCAAATCGAAACAGTCTAAAACCCAATAACGAAAAGCCTGGAAAAAGAGTAAAAAACAATGCAAAAACTGGGAAAAAGCCTACCAAATCGAAACAAACAGTCTAAAACCCAATAACAGAAAGCCTGGAAAAAGAGTAAAAAACAACGCAAAAACAGGGAAAAAGCCTGCCAAATCGAAACAGTCTAAAACCCAATAGCAAAAAGCCTGCAAAAAGAGTAAAAAACAACACAAAAACAGCTAAAACTGGGAAAAAGCCTACCAACTCGAAACAAACAGTCTAAAACCCAATAACAAAAAGCCTGGAAAAAGAGTAAAAAACAATGCAAAAACAGCTAAATCTGGGAAAAAGACTACCAAATCAAAACAAACAGTTAATCTAGAACCCAATAACAAAAAGCCTGCAAAAAGAGTAAAAAACAACGCAAAGACAGCTAAAAGTGGGAGAAAGCCTACCAACTCGAAACAGTTAATCTAAAACCAACAACAAAAAGCCTGGAAAAAGAAAATTCTAACCTTTGACTAACACTTCTGCCGTTTTCTTCCTGTCTAACACTTCTGTTGTTTTCTTTCTATCTAACACTTCTGTTGTTTACAGTCTGTCCAACACTTCTGCTGTTTTCTTTCTGTCTATTGTGCCTTGTGGTGTATTCTCGCTCGTAAATCTAAGATTTTTGCTGTTTTCTTTCTATCTAACACTTCTGCTGTTTTCTTTCTGTCTGTTGTACCTTAACACTTTTGCTGTTTTCTTTCTTTCTATTGTACCTGAAAGTCCAACGAATGGAATTTCAACCATTTAAAAATTTGTAAATGAAACCTGTCTTCTTTCTGTCTATTGTACCTTGTGGAGTCCAACCAATGGAATTTTAACCATTTAAAAATTTGTAAGCCAACAGGCTTAATAAAACATGACACCGTCTCCTTTGAAAGTTGCAGTTGTGGAAGCTGTGACACTTTCTCTAAAACTGGGAAAAAGCCTACCAAATCGAAACAAACAGTTAGTCTAAAACCAATAACAAAAAGCCTGGAAAAAGAGTAAAAAACAACGCAAAAACAGCCAGAACTGGGAAAAAGCCTACCAAATAGAAACAAACAGTCTAAAACCAATAACGAAAAGCCTGGAAAAAGAGTAAAAAACAACGCAAATACAGCCAGAACTGGGAAAAAGCCTACCAAATCGAAACAAACAGTTAGTCTAAAACCAATAACAAAAAGCCTGGAAAAAGAGTAAAAAACAACAGAAAAACAGCCAAAACTAGGAAAAAGCCTACCAAATCGAAACAGTCTAAAACCCAATAACAAAAAGCCTGGAAAAAGAGTAAAAAACAATGCAAAAACAGCTAAAACTGGGAAAAAGCCTACCAAACCGAAACAAACAGTTAGTCTAAAACCCAATAACAAAACGCCTGCAAAAAGAGTAAAAAACAACGCAAAGACAGCTAAAACTGGGAAAAAGCCTACCAACTCGAAACAAACAGTCTAAAACCAATAACAAAAAGCCTGGAAAAAGAGTAAAAAACAATGCAAAAACAGCTAAAACTGGGAAAAATCCTACCAAATAAAAAAAAACAGTCTAAAACCCAATAACAAAAAGAGTAAAAAACAACGCGAAGACAGCTAAAACTGGGAAAAAGCCTACCAACTCAAAACAAACATTCTAAAACCAATAACGAAAAGCCTGGAAAAAGAGTAAAAAACAACGCAAAAACTTGAAAAGAGCCTACCAAATCGAAACAAACAGTCTAAAACCCAATAACAGAAAGCCTGAAAAAGAGTAAAAAACAATGCAAAAACAGCTAAAACTGGGAAAAAGCCTACCAAATCGAAACAGTCTAAAACCCAATAACAAAAAGCCTGGAAAAAGAGTAAAAAACAATGCAAAAACAGCTAAATCTGGGAAAAAGACTACCAAATCAAAACAAACAGTTAATCTAGAACCCAATAACAAAAAGCCTGCAAAAAGAGTAAAAAACAACACAAAGACAGCTAAAACTAGGAAAAGGCTACGAACTCGAAACAAACAGTCTAAAACCAATAACAAAAAGCCTGCAAAATAAGTCAAAAACAACACAAAGGCAGCTAAAACTGGGAAAAAGCCTACCAAAGCAAAACAAACAGTTAGTCTAAAACCCAATAACAAAAAGCCTGCAAAAAGAGTAAAAAACAACGCAAAGACAGCTAAAACTGAGAAAAAGCCTACCAACTCGAAACAACAGTTAGTCTAAAACCAATAACAAAAAGCCTGGAAAAAGAGTAAAAAACAACACAAAAAATGCTAAAACTGGGAAAAAGCCTATCAAATCAAAACAAACAGTTAGTCAAAAACCCAATAACAAAAAGCCTGCAAAAAGAGTAAAAAACAACACAAAGACAGCTAAAACTAGGAAAAGGCTACCAACTCGAAACAAACAGTCTAAAACCAATAACAAAAAGCCTGGAAAAAGAGTAAAAAACAATGCAAAAACAGCTAAAACTGGGAAAAAGCCTACCAAATCGAAACAAACAGTTAGTCTAAAACCCAATAACAAAAATCCTACAAAAAGAGTCAAAATAATGCAAAGACAACTGGGAAAAAGCCTACCAAATCGAAACAAACAGTTAGTCTAAAACTCAATAACAAAAAGCCTGCATAAAGAGTAAAAAACAACGCAAAAACTGGGAAAAAGCCTACCAAATCAAAACAAACAGTTAGTCTAAAACCCAATAACAAAATGCCTGCAAAAAGAGTAAAAAACAACGCAAAGACAGCTAAAACTGGGAAAAAGCCTACCAACTCGAAACAAACAGTCTAAAACCAATAACAAAAAGCCTGGAAAAAGAGTAAAAAACAATGCAAAAACAGCTAAAACTGGGAAAAATCCTACCAAATCGAAAAAAACAGTCTAAAACCCAATAACAAAAAGCCTGCAAAAAGAGTAAAAAACAACGCGAAGACAGCTAAAACTGGGAAAAAGCCTACCAACTCGAAACAAACAGTTAGTCTAAAACCAATAACAAAAAGCCTGGAAAAAGAGTAAAAAACAACGCAAAAACTGGGAAAAAGGTCTACCAAATCGAAACAAACAGTCTAAAACCCAATAACAGAAAGCCTGGAAAAAGAGTAAAAAACAACGCAAAGACAGCTAAAACTGGGAAAAAGCCTAGCAAATCGAAACAAACAGTCTAAAACCAATAACAAAAAGCCTGGAAAAAGAGTAAAAAACAATGTAAAAACAGCTAAAACTGGGAAAAAGCCTACCAAATAGAAACAAACAGTCTAAAACCCAATAACAAAAAGCCTGCAAAAAGAGTAAAAAACAACGCAGACAGGTAAAACTGGGAAAAAGCGTACCATCTCGAAACAAACAGTTAGTCTAACACCCAATAACAAAAAGCCTGCCAAATGAGTAAAAAACAAAGCAAAGATAGCTAAAACTGGGAAAAAGCCTACCAAATCGACTCAAACAGTTAGTCTAAAACCCAATAATAAAAATCCTACAAAGAGTCAAAATAATGCAAAGACAACTGGGTAAAAGCCTACCAAATCGAAACAAACAGTTAGTCTAAAACCCAATAACAAAAAGCCTGCAAAAAGAATAAAAAACAACACAAAGACAGCTAAAACTAGGAAAAGGCTACCAACTCGAAACAAACAGTCTAAAACCAATAACAAAAAGCCTGGAAAAAGAGTAAAAAACAATGCAAAAACAGCTAAAACTGGGAAAAAGCCTACCAAATCGAAACAAACAGTCTAAAACCCAATAACAAAAAGCCTGCAAAAAGAGTAAAAAACAACGCAAAGACAGGTAAAACTGGGAAAAAGGCCTACCAACTCGAAACAAACATTTAGTCTAAAACCAATAACAAAAAGCCTGGAAAAAGAGTCAAAAACAATGCAAAGACAGCTAAAACTGGGAAAAAGCCTACCAAATCGAATCAAACAGTTAGTCTAAAACCCAATAACAAAAATCCTACAAAAAGAGTCAAAATAATGCAAAGACAACTGGGAAAAAGCCTACCAAATCGAAACAAACAGTTTGTCTAAAACCCAATAACAAAAAGCCTGCAAAATAAGTCAAAAACAACACAAAGGCAGCTAAAACTGGGAAAAAGCCTACCAAATCGAAACAAACAGTTAGTCTAAAACCCAATAACGAAAAGCCTGCAAAAAGAGTAAAAAACAACGCAAAAACAGCTAACACTGGGAAAAAGCCTACTAAATCGAAACAAACAGTCTAAAACCTAATAACAAAAAGCCTGCAAAAAGAGTAAAAAATAACGCAAAGACAGCTAAAACTGGGAAATAGCCTAGCAAATCGAAACAAACAGTTAGTCTAAAACCTAATAACAAAAAGCCTGCAAAAAGAGTAAAAAACAACGCAAAGACAGCTAAAACTGGGAAAAAGCCTACTAAATCAAAACAAACAGTTAGTCTAAAACCCAATAACAAAAAACCTGCAAAAAAAGTCAAAAATAACACAAAGACAGCTAAAACTGGGAAAAAGCCTACCAAATCAAAACAAACAGTTCATAAAAACAGGGCTTTCCTGCCAAAATTCTCTGAAAAGCGTTTCATAATTCCAATCCTTACAGCCATCAGGGCTTTCCTGCCAAAATTCTCCAAAAAGCTTTTGATAATTCCAATCCTTACAGCCATCAGGGCTTTCCTGCTAAAATTCTCTGAAAAGCTTTTGTAATTCAATTCCTTACAGCCATCAGGACTTTCCTGCCAAAACTCTCTGAAAAGCTTTTGATAATTCCAATTCTTATAGCCATCAATAACTTTATGGATATCTAAACAATAACAAGCAGATAGTTTGTAGCTTGTGGACAAATTCTAATTCTCATCTTTAACTAACGAATATTCTAAAGCAAAAAGGGCGGCATAAAAAGAATACAGCAAAACTGAAAAAGAAACCTAACGTCAGAAAAACAAATAAAACAGCCCAAAAGAATAAAAAACAATTTCTAAAACTGTAAAGAAGAACCTTCCTGTAAAATAGAAAAATCAAAAGAAAAACGCAAAAAAGACAATGTCTAAACCTTCGAAGAAAAATTTGGCAAAAAATAATCAAAAAACTCCAAAACCCAATAACAAAAAGTCCACAAAAAGAATCCCAATGGTAGATCTTCATGAAGATCATTAATAAAATGGAATTTTGATCATTTAAAAATTTATGAACCAATGAAACCTAACACCACAAGCTGTGACACTTTCTCTATGACCAGAATGGATGAAAACTACATTTTCTTACTAAAGCCTTACATAATTCCTAAGGACAAAATTCATGATTAAACTATAATAAGCAGTATATACACTAAGGCAGGGCTCGAAAATTCTAAAATTTTTAAAGTTCCCAGCTGGGCACCTACATGAAAAGTGTATGTTCCCAGAAAAATTTAAGTGTTCAGTTTTTTAATAAAATCAGAGCTTAATGAATGAATATATTGTGTCACATAGACACAGTTTTGAATAATAAACAAATATTTTAGTTTATATTTTCTCAATTAATGTTTTGACTGTTCTCTATCCAAAAGCACCTCCCTCCCTACCTTCATATTCTTATAGATGTGTAACTTAAAATGGAAATGTTGCATTACATTTGTCCTCTAAGATTACACATTACATATTGCATTTACTAATTTATTCAAATGTATACAGAACAATATATATATATATATATATAATACTTAATTTTTAAATTGTCTCGGGTGTGCTCAGCGCTCTATGCGTTCTTTGTTCCACCTGCCCCTTCCAAAAGTTACCGCGGTCCTTAGAAGAATGAAAATTCATTACTGATGCTGCGGCCACGGTGACTTGCGAGCGCTTCCATTTAGGTTCCTTGCTGGGAACCTGTGTGGAAAAAGCACATTCCCAGAAATGATTTCGGGGTTCCCTGGGAGCGCTATTTTTCGAGCCCTGACTAAGGAGTCAAAATCTTCATTAATTTATGGAGAACAGTAAAAAAAAAAAATGTCTTAGTTATAAATTTATGTTAGAGATTAGTTAAAATAAATGGAAAAGATTAATTGAGTTGACATTAATATTACAATATTATACTAATTTTTAAAGTTAACTTGGATGAGTCATAAGCAAACAGAACTGACACCTGATAAAAAACAAAAAAAATCAATGAATACCGATAAATATAGAAGTAAATAATGTACATTTAAAAATATGTTCAATTTTAAATAATATTACAGTAACTTTGAAGCTGAAGGATGCAATACATATTTTAGAAAGTCAATAACACAAGTAAGATGACAAGGCAGGGAATGAGACATCCTTGAGCACCATTGATAGCAATTGTGATTCTTGAGGATTTAGCTGGAGTACCACATACTCTGTCTAGTTAGAAGCTTGATGAAAATATTGTTGAATTACTGGAAGGCACACCAAAGGAATATGACCTAGAAGAATAAGTAAAATATCATTTAAGGAAAATGTGAAACACTGAAATATAAAGAAAACAGTTTTTTAAATGGGAGTAAATGGTGTAAACAGCATACAGCTGCCAACCATCCGGGGTTTTAAATGGTTTAAACAGCATACAGCTGCCAACCATCCGGGATTTTAAAGTCAAATAAACATACTCTGAACCAGAATTTTTATAAAATAAAATGTGCCATTTCTATGTGGTATTTATTTGATTTCATTTAACATAGAAATATGTATATTTGATGTGAAAAAAAAAGGGGGAGAAGAGAAGATTGGTATACCACATGTCAATATCAGTAAAGCAATTTAGAAAATGTTAAATTTATGTGTAATAAGTGCCAAAAAGTAAAAGATACACACCACATAATTTAATTGTTAAACTGTAACAGGAAAAAACTAAAATAGCCATTTGATTAAACATTGTGTTTTTATTTCAATTTATGTTAGAAAAATAAACTTAAGGGGTCATTTTCTTACTAAAATTGTATCAAACTTTGAAATTTTCAACAGTTTTCTTACTAAAAAAGTTGAGCATCAATAGTCGTGAGCATGCATTCAATGTATCCACCAGTTTTTTTAGCAAAGTCGATTCTAATTGTGATGGAAAAAAAAATTTCTCTAGAAATTTTTAATAGTCACATCATTTACAAGGGTGATTGTGTTCCAGTATTTTGTACACCACTAAATTTATATAACAATATTCTTAGTATGTCATCGATTAAAGAAAAAGAGTCCTATATAAATTTAGTGGTGTACAAAACATCACAACACAATCACCCTGCATTTATTAATAATTCAAAAACAGTTATGCATGTGTGTTGTGTTTGAGCTTTTAAATATGTCAACCTCTATACTAAAAAAGTAGATGGAGAAAACAAATTCAGAAGAATGCAGAAAATTTTATGAGACATAATTAAAAGGTTGGTTTCTCTGGGACACTATGGTAATCTTTTGCACACAAGGGCTAAACAGATCAGGACCTTGGTTTTAATCTGAATCCACAAAAAACATCCATGTCTGAGTCAGGATTCAAACTAGAGTCCTGCATCAGGTCAGGTCACCCGGGTCTATATTTTTTTCATTGCAGTTCAGGTGGGTTGACTTCTACTTTTTTGTTGCAGGTCGAGTTGAGATTTTGCAGGTTCGGGTTGACCCGCTTTTCCAAAAGAATGTCCACCATATTTTTGCAGGTTAAAACTATGTACACAATAAGACCTCCATAACAGACACTCTTAAAACTCTACCTTTTATGCTACTTGGAAAGAGGGGAAAATGCCATTCTTCTAATCACTTGATCATAATTCTCTTTTTTTTAACAAAATGTATTCTGTGCAACAATTTATGAACGTCAGTGACAAATTTCAGTTGCAGTGTCATAGATTTTTCCATTCACTCTTGCTGATAAAACAAAACAAACTGCTAACTCATGAAAATAATAAATTTTTTTGCAATTAACCCTTTATCTACTAATGTATTATTATATCTAATGTTTTAATGCAAGGTATCTTCTTTGTGAACTACTTTTTCATAATTGTATTGAAAAATGGATTAATTTTCTGTTCCTTCAGTTTCAGGTCTGATTTGGGTATAAATATTTTGGAGTTCGGGTCAGTTTCGAGTTGACTTTAAACAGAATTTTCAAGTTCGGGACGGATACACAACCAACCCATACAGAATTCTAATTCTTTGTCCCCAATTTCGAGTGTAGATTGAATCCTTTGACAAAATCTAAAAGTAGTGAAATAGTGACTACTTTTGAAAAGAAATCTGTAGTCACTACTTTTCAAAACAGTAGTTAACTACATTTTTGATAAAGTAGTTGTAGTTGGCTACTGAAAAAAGTAGTTCTTCATACCCCTGACATATTCACATTCATATACGTATTTATATTCATAGTTCTGTTCAAACTTTTTGTGAAAATCCCAATAATTGGACAAGCTAAAACCTAAATATGAGCTGGAAGAATTATTCAGGGTTGAACCTGACTCGCAGAAAATAAGTCATCCTGACACAAAATAATAAATAAAAGCAACCTGACCTGCTGCAGGACTCTATTCAATGATCTTGTGCTGTCTGCTATTCCCAGGTATCACTATATTTGAATATTAAAGTATATAGATTTGTCCATCTACTTATAATAAAATCCAAAGGCAAGAAAGTGTCTGTAACTATTCTGGGCAGGACCACTCTGGTCTGCGAATCGACTGTAGTGAAACACCATGTTAGGCTTAATGAAAAACCTATGGTAACATGACAGCTAAATGATAATATCCTCTACTTGAAATCATGGCTGTTCAGCATATTTTTCCTGTAAAAAATGTACATCATATCCTATTATAATTATAATGTTTTAAGTTCTTAATTAAAAATCCAGATTAAACATATGAATCCCAGATATAAACAAATGAACACTTGCGAACAATATTGTTTCAGCGCCAGCTACCTGCTTTAAAAAGTACTTTTCTACAATACAAACCTTTAAATAGTAAAATCTTCATGCTGTTTGTATGAAATCTTAGGAAAATAGAACACAGATCAACAATCCATCATTTTTGATGGGGGTTATATACTAGCTTTTTACAAACTTACTGTATTTAATTTTTTAGAAGCATAAGGAATTAAGTTTAGAAACAATTATTCAAAGGTTTTTTTGTTCATTCATAAGGTAAAATATCCATAGAAACTTTCCAAATTATGTTAATCTTAGATTTTATTATTATTTGTTTATGTCATTTTAAACATTTAATAAATTTATGATTTTAAAGAAATCAGTTGATTTAAATCAATGATTAAAAAAAATCAGTTGATTTAAATCAATGATTTAAAAAAAAACAGTTAATTTAAATCATGATTTAATCACCAATTTAAATCATCTGATTAAAATGGTTGACACCTATATTGTTTTGGTGCCATCTACCAGCTATAAAATGTACTTTTCTACAATACAAACCTTTCAATAATAAAATCTTCATGTTGTTTGTATGAAATCTTATGAAAATGGAACGCAGATCAACAATCCGTCATTTTTGATGAGGGTTATTTATTAGTTTTCTTATATAAGATATAAAGTTTGTATTAGAGATATAATTGTACATTACTTTTCATTATAGCATTAAAACATGATTTATTGTCCTTTCATTGTGGGTGCAAGTCGGGTTGAGGCATTGCAGGTTCAGGTCGGGTTGTAGTTCCTGAAATTTTTTTTTTATTGGGTTCAGGTTGACTTCAAATGGATTTTGCGGGTTTGGGTTGGATACAACTAGAGCTCCTATAATACAGGCTGAATCATACCGCCATTTAATAATCCAGCAGACCAAAATCCAAGCTAAAACCGGTTAGCTTACCGTACTAGTGGACAGCGAGTGACAGTAACAGGGACAGCAAACACCTGCTCAGGCAGTTTTGTAATGCTGAGCTAGGTTGTAAAATGGCAGTTATTTTGGGCAACAGAATGGATATGCATCAGCTCCCTTTATAGGAGCCTTAGGTACAGCCTAACCCGTGCAGGACTAATTCAAACCTGGCACCATTAGCCCAGTAGCCAAATTATCCTAACTACTAGACCATGTGGGCTATAACAAAACCAAAATTAATTAAATAGATCGAAAAAAAGAATTGTTTCTTCTAATTCACTACTCCTATATAAAATGAAAGCAAAGCAAGCTTTATCTAAATCTGTAGAAAGGATATAAAATATTTTTCTTCTCTTTTAGAAAACTAATGGAAGTTTCTTTTTTTTTATGTGTGACATCCATTTTTCAAAAAACATCAGTAACAACTGATAAACTGTTTTGTTTTTATTAGAAAATGTACTGTCAAACTGTTACTGTCACTCGCCGTCCACTAATACAGTAAGCTAACTGGTTTTAGCTTGGTTTTTGGTCCACTGGGTTATTAAAGAAAAGCCGGGGAAAGTCTGTTCCCTGGAAGAGAGACAAGTTGTCACCTTCATAGGTTTTCCATGATCTCAACTGGGGATATAGCAAATCTCGGGAGGGAGTCCCTGGTCATTCCTATGAACTTCCAGGAAAACCCGGGGTCGAGGGTGTGACGGACTTCCTTTCGGGAACCGATCCTGTTCTGGCTACTGTCGTACCCATGGTTGGGATTACTATCATGTCAATCAGGTTTCAGATAGAAATGGCGGGCCATGTCCTGAATTTGATGGGTGCCACATTTTTTTTTTAAGCACGCCGAATAGTCTTACCCTTTAAGCACTTAATGCTAGTTCAAAAATTATCCCCCAAAAAATTCTGACAGCTAACAAAAATTCCATTAAAAAAAAGCATTCTAGGATCTTCAAATGTATGTATGTTAAAAATTTCAAAATGGATGTTTCTTTCCCCTGTCTCCAATGAAAGATAAGCTTTTCCTTACTGTCCTATAAGCAGGGCAGCAAAACAAAGCCCTTTTGTATAGCAAATGCTTTTCAACTTTCCTGAGGGGGAAAGTTTTTTTTGACATACTAAGACATCAACTTGTACCTAGAAATGTATCAGAATTCCAAACCCTGATATAGTACAGAAATATTGTTGCATTTTGTTTTTTGTAGAATAAGTAGCCAAAGGAAATTAATAATTGTTTTTTGTTTAAAGTTCCTCTTTTTACTTTTATTGGTATTTTTACTCTTTAAATTTTTTTTTTAATATTCTCCTTACATGTAAGAAGATAAACTTTATTTTTATTATTTTTTTATAAAAATAAATAGGAATTATGTTTTAAAATTTGTAGTATGTTCTGATACAAAGCTCAAAAAGTAAATTGTCATTTTAATACAGAGCTGCCAAGTATCTGGCTCTTTGGATACCAGTATTTTTGTACAGAAAATGTTGTTCTATGTAATCTGACATTTTGCAATTTTAAACGAACAACATTTTCTCTAAAATAATACTGGTTTTCAAAAATCCAGAGACTTGGCAAGTCTGTTAACAGTTCCATGTTAACCTCCCTCCCCCCTTTTTTTCAAGAGGACGTAAAGTGCAATATTTCTAAAATTGAGATATTGTTAAATAATAATTGAACTCGTTTATAATGAGAATGAATCCATAACCAGCATTTGCTCACTATAATGAAACTGTTTCAAAAGGTTTCTGGATTATAAAACATAATTATAAAATATAATTAATCATAATGTAATATAAGAATTATAAAACATGAGAAAAATCTTTGTCAAATTCAGTAAAATTGTTAAATCCATTTTTTTTCATTTTTTAATCATTTAAAAAAATAAACTGTCTTAAAAAAATAAAAAGTCTGATTTCATACAACAAATGAAGAACTTTTCCAGATATTTCATTCAGTTTCACTAAAAGTGTTAAATATAACATTTTCTTCTTTTAATTTTTCTCATAATTTTATTCCTAATATACGAGATGGATGAACAGAAAAGAAACCTAATGTTTTAAATAAGTAAATTAAATAAAGAGAGCATTTTTTGCTGTTTCAGCCATATACATACATACATATAAACTAATTTTGGTTTTAATTATATTTTATTATGATTTATAGCAATGTGTGGCTGTAAACAGGGCCGTTGCGACCGTCCCTCATACCCCATTTGGGGGTTGGGGTGACCAGGGCCGTAGCTAGAGGGGTGCCAGGGGGGGCTGAGCACCCCCTGAAAAATTTTGACCCCCACTGGGAAAGTTGCTAAGGTTACCAAATGAAATTCTGTTTCAAAAATTGAACTTAGTTTTGGCTTTTTTTTACAGTTTTGCATAAATTAAATTGTAGTATTTGTTTAAAAACTGCAAATAAGTGCTTCAATATGCGCGCATCCTATCTGCACATACTCAGAATTAGCAACCTTTTGCTGAATCAAACATTGACTTTTGTGTTAGTTATATACTGAAATTTTTCCTTTTGCAGCATATTAGCATAAAACAAAGTTATTCTAATGAGTTTGATCGTAAATATGATGCTTATGATAAACATTATGTTTCCTATTTGAGTCATCCTAGTTTAAATATATATCCTTACACACATCCTTAATTTACATACATCCTTAAATTATAAATTATACTAATAAAATAGCTAATAGCCAATTTAAATACAAGTGGTTTTAGCATTTGAATAATTTTAAAATGCAAAATACATCCTTGATTTTTCTGTTTTTTATCATATAAAAACATAACTAGAATCTTTAAGAGCAGGGAATATTAAGAAAAAAATTAAAGGTTGCAACTCTTTTGAACTGTGAGCTTTTTATTTACAGAGGCTAACGAAAAAGAAAGGCTACCGCGGTGCTTTATGCGTATCTTTTTTTACAGACCGCGGGAGTCACGTGATACTCGAATGCACCAATGCATGTGTACAAAAAGAGCAACACGTCACTCTAGCGGTCTGTAAAAAAAGATAAGTGGAATGCACCGCGGTAGCCTGTCTTTTTCGTTAGCCTCGTTATTTACTTACTGACATCATCACTTGTTATTTCACTAGTATAATTTTACACTGAAAATTTTCATTCTGCAGCCAGTGATGTAGTTGTAAGAAAACCAGAGGGCATACGCTGTAGGCAGAGGGAGTATATGCTAAAGAGATTATACCCTAAAGATTATATGCTATAGTGTTTTTGAGAAGTGGGTATACGGCATTCCTTAAAGTAATGCAGAAAATAAATGGGGTATCCTGTCTGCATCTTTTACTTTTCTTAGAATGAAATAAAGTTATTATAAACAGTTTAATAAGAAACACAGTGCCTACAATATGAAAAAATCATAGACAGCTCGGCCTACAGACGCAGATAGATTTTGAAGACGCAGACCATGGGGCGGCTGTTTATTGGGAATTGCAGAAGAAATGACTTTTTGCCATGATTCGGCAGTTGGGATCGTCCACTTTGAAACTACCTGTGTCTGTACGCGGAGCCAGCACGGATTTCTTTGTCTTTCTTTTCTTTTTTTTTTGCTTTAAGAATTGGTCCTATAAAAAACTTGTAGATAATATTAAGAGGATTTATAATAAATTTAAGCCGATTTAATATCTTGTGAATTGACAAAGTTATGAATTTTTTTCTTCTAAAACCCCCCTTTTTTCTCCCCCTTGGGACCATTTTTAATGATATCAAAATCTGTCATACATAAATTTTCGGCCCTTTTCCTAGAAGCAATAACTTTAAACGGATTCGATACATATCATAATTAAGAAGTTATGGGTTTTTCTGTTTTCACAAAAAGCTCCCCATCCCCCCCCCCCCAGTTCAATTTTACCCATTAACGAACTTGACCGAGATTTTATGCCCTTGATTTTATGTTAAGCTAAGCAATCATGACAGCGGGAAATATCATAAAAACAATATTTCTTATTTTGATTTTGCCAGACAAAAGTACATATGAAAGAAAATCTGAATTTGTGAGATTATTTTACACTATAAAAATCAAAACACACTTCAAATATTTGTTTATATATATATATATATTTAAATCACAGTCTATGTAAAATTATCAGATTCAAACTGTTATGAATAACATTGCTATTCGAATATATTTAATAGTTTGCTGTGTTAAATAGATGATTCTGAAATTTATTAAAAGATTATAAAAGCTTAATATATAAAGATAATAACAATATATATAATTATATATTGTTATGTGTTTTGGTCTTAGTCTTTAAAAACAATATCAACATTTCACGATGGGGACTGGGAATACCAGAAATTGATTACTTTTAAATCACATGGTGACTTAAACACTGAAAGTTAGCGACCACAGCAAAAAATTTAGTCGCCACGTGGCGACTGGCGACCGTGAATCTGCACCTATACTTTAAATGCCAAATGGTCAAAAATTAGGCATGTATTTTCATGAAATTGTACATAAATAATAAAATATTTTAAATATAATATAGACCTAATTTACACTTGTCAGTTCTTTTGGATAGTAGACAGATTATTCTCTTAGACAGAATTTTGAAAAAAAAAAATTAATAGTTGGTTGTTGTAATTGTTATAATACAGGGTGTTTTTTTTTAACTGACGCTATTCAGAGCCGCCGATAGCTCATTCTAATAACTGGATTGACACAAAATTTTGTGAATAGACTAAGAAAACCATGGGAAAAAAAAAGATTTAAAAAAAAAAAATTAGTTCCAATCACCGCCGATAGGGGGAAATGTGGCGATGTGGTAATTTATGCAACTGAGAATTAGCATAAAATACGGGCAATAAATGAAAATGCAAATTTTTACTTACACAAGCGACAGTAGCGTCAATAGTTTAAGTTATAAATGCATGCGAAAAACACCGAGAAACAATTTCAGCTCAGGTTGAAAATGAATCTCACGTTACTGCAGCGCACGTTACTTGTGAAGTTCTATTATTGTAACCAGTGCAATGCACCAGCCGCTCTTCGTTTACTTAGAACACGCCATAAACTGCACAAAGGACCATTATCCGTTAATGTATTGAAAGCAATGATTCTGAAATTCGAAGAAACAGGCTCGCTAGCAGTTTGGTCAGGCAGAGGACGTAAACCGGTGGCAGAAAAAGTGATAATGGATGTTTCAACTGCGATCAACGAAAGGGAAAGTGTAAATGATGAATAAAACATGGCATTTTATCCAAATTATTAATTTTGTCTGTTTCTGATGTTTTTTTTTCAACGTACAGCGCCACATTTCCCCCTATCGGCGGTGATTGGAACTAGTTTTTTTTTTTTGTTGGAATCTTTTTTCCCATGGTTTTCTTAGTCCACTCACAAAATTTTGTATCAATCCAGTTATTAGAACGAGCTACAGGCGGCTCTGAATAGCGTCAGATTAAAAAAAAACACCCTGTATTTATAATTTTAAAAAAACTTAAGTACTGAATAACTGAAATATATAACTGATTTTAATTTGTATCTTATCTTAAGTGTAATTAAAAAAATATTTTTTTTTTATAATGAAATACAATCCAATTTAAATAAAGATTCTGATTTAATGATGTAATATTTACTTTTTTATTTTTAGGAAAATATTTTGTAAACATAAATATAACTAAAAAACTGAGAAAAAAAATTATAAAAATGTAGTAATTTAATAAAATTCACATTATGAAGATTCATGTTTTATAAATTTTGTCAAATTTTACGACTGTTAGTAAGATAACTTCACTCATTTCAATATATACAAAATTTTAAAAGCAATTTCTACAAAGATTTAATAGTAATTCAAGTCACTGCTCCCAGTTAATGAGAAACTAGAAAAATGTTTTTCTGAATCACCGAATTTAATCTTTATTCATATATTATTTAAATTTTAATATGTGCTCATTCTTCTTTAGAAATACATGCTACATGCCAACAACTCGTGATGATTAGAGCTCCTATAATACAGGCTGACGCATCCTCGTAGATTTGGGTCTCAAATTGAAGTTCAGTCGGAAAACCAAGCTATTCAGAACCGGTTCAGCCAATCCGAACAGAGTCTTAGGCAACCCCAACTCCGGCTGCGGTAGATTGATGCTGAACTGAGCACGAATAATCCGAAACAAAATGGATATGCGTCAGCTCCTATTATAGGAGTCTTAATGATGATAAGTTGTAAACATCATCTCATCATCTTAAAATTAAGAAATTGATTTTCTTTTAAGTTATTTCATAAGTGATCTCGAGTGCCACGGTTACTCCTGTATTGAAAGACATTTCACAGACATTTGTTTTCTCTTGCGTTAACATAACATTAACTTTTTCTTTATAATATTTTGTTTTGCAGTTGAGAACAGTGAGTTTGTTATCAATAGTGTATCCTTGGTTAAATTTTTTCATGGTTCATGATGAACTCTTGTAGCTGTTTACTTTGATGGAATGAGATATTGGGCTGGCTGCCTAATTTCATCTGAGCTTTCTTAGAGTATATACATATTTGAATGTATCTCATCTATACATTTTTTATTTTTTTGGCAATCTTTCTAAAAACGTTACTTTTTTGCAGTTTTCTTCGAAAAAATAAGTTTGAATAAAAAATGGCCGCCTACCATATGAAAAGGAAAGTGATCTGCCTGTAATTGTTTAGGGCAGTCACATGACTTGCACTTTTATTATATAGATTGGGGTTATAACTGATTTTTTATCAGATCTATCGCTGACAGACACATCTTGAAAATTGGTTTAAAGTAGCAGCTCTGTTTTTTTTCCTCCAATAAAATCTTTTCTCTGTGTATGAGAAAGCAAAATGCTATTCGTTTGCAAAGTACCACAATCAGAGATTGCTTTGCCATTGTAGAAGTTAAAACACTTTCTGATCTTTGCACCAGTCTTTAAAAAATATATATATATTATATATTTCAGGGGTCTGTCCAGACATTTCAGACAGGGTCCTGTTTCTGTTAAATTGTGAAAAATATATTCATAAGTTTGTGAATTTTATCAACGTTAATTTTAGACTTTGAAAACAGGGTCCTGTTTTTGTAAAATTGTGAAAAACAAAATTTTGCAGAACTGAATTTAATATTAAATTAATGTTCCTTTTATACAAATTTTAAGAATTTCCTGTTTTAATGAACTATATATATAATTACCTGCCCGGCATTTCCAATGCCAACAACCTTAAATATACCTGAAATCAGTGTTGAACAATTTTTTATTGCAAATCAAATGTTGGGGGCCCCACTACCTTAGACAGCATACATTGGGCATGTCATGCACACTCACATACGTTACTGTAAGTCGAATCGAAAGAGCCATACCCTATCGTGATCCAGCCCATAGAACCAGAGATAGGAAAGCGCTAACTGGTGGTGAAACTCAGAACTAAAAGTGGTATGCTCTATTGATGTCGAGGCCAATGAGCCAAACCGCATCATGATGTGATCCATAGAACCTCAGTTAGCTGCAAAATCTTTTAGTTACACCTTCCACTGACAGATGACACAATCTGTTCTATGTGAACCTAACTGAAATCGTTAAGGCCATCGATGTTGAGTTGAATGAGCCAGAGATTGGATATTGAACTAAAATGGCAGACAATTCTTATTCATTAAAGAGAAAATACACTAATATTTATGTTCTGCATGGCTCCCTTAAGGTACATAATACGAATTTTCCATGATTTTAATACTATTAAAAGTGTTAAATGCTTAAGAAAATAAATTGCGTTCTACAGTGATCAATCTATTTTTGAACAAACATGGCAGACATTTCATCAATGTCCAATCTCTTTCTTATGTAGGATTTCTAACACCCCATAGAAATCCAGCTCATAGAACCAGAGATAGGAAAGCACCCCCCCCCGTGGTGAAAATCCAAACTAAAACCAGTAAGCTCTATCAATGACGAGTCAAATGAATCATACCCCATCGTGATCCAGCCCATAGAACCAGAGATAGGAAAGCACCCTATCTCTGGTGATAAAAATCTGAACTAAAAGCGGTAAACTCTATCGATGTCGAGTGGAAAGAGCCACACCCCGTCATGATTCAGCCCATAGAAACAGAGATAGCAAAGCGTCCCCTGGTGGTGAGTGCTAGTTGATGTAGAATAAATACGATATTTAATAAAAAGTTGTTCCCCCCCCCTCATCGACACCCTCACAAACATATTACAAATATACAAATGTTTCTTAATTACATCTAATGTCCCGATCTGATAGCGGGCGAAGCCCATTTTTCCCTATCATAATACCTGGCCGGTACTCTAATAGAAAAACTTTAATTACTCATAATGCAGTTTAAACATCTTAGTTCAGATTCTTCGGTTAACATTAGGCTTTTAATTTATTATTTTAATCTGGGGATAGAGTCGCCTTTATGTCTGGGATTGAAATTACATGTTTAAAAGACTTCAAAAGTTATTAATTAATTAAAAATTAATTAAATTAATTTTTAATTAATTAAATTATTAGATCAATTAAACATTTTGAGATTTTCCATTTAGTTCTTTTTCTTTTATTAATCTTTTCTCTCCACTTTGCCATATATTATGAATTTGATAAGAAATCTTAATGAAAGCATATATATTGCACTTTACTGAATGTTTTGATAGTGCCAGGTTTATTAGTTCAAAGCTCAGGCCTAACTCAATGAAGCAAAAATTTTGAGTATTTATTGTTATTTACTATCTTCCTTCCTCTTAATGTTTGTCCCCAAGAATGGTGAACTGATAACATGCAATAAATTGTAGAACTGAATGGAAAAACTGTGTTTCGTCAACAAATCGAGGTAAAAAGCATATTTTATCTAAGAATCGCTGGAAAGTGCGAATTTTGTCAAAGGATCGCTGAAAAAACATGAATTTTGTCAAAGGATTGCTGAAAAAATGCGAATCTCGTCAAAAAGCAGCAGACAAAATGCGAATATTGTCAAAGGATTGCAAAAAAAGCAAATTTCGTCAAAGGATCACGGAAAAAGGCGAATTTCATCAAATGATCGTGGGAAAAACACAATTTTCACCAAAGGATTGTAGGAAAAACATGAATTTCGTCAAAGGATCACTGAAAAAATACAAATTACATTGTAGAATTGCTGAAAAAACATGAATCTTGACAAAAGGATGCGGGAAAATGTGAATTTCATTAAAGGATCACAAAAAAAGCAAATTTCGTCAAATGATCGCAAGAAAAACTTTAATTTTGTCAAAGGATCACAGAAAAAATGCAAATTTTGCCAAAGGATCGTGAAAAAAAATGCGAATTTTGTGAAAGGTTTATGGAAAAAAAGCTTTTTGAAAAGGTTGCGGAAAAAATGCAATAGTCTTTATTAAAAACAGTACACATACTAACATCTATACAAACCTCAGAACACACAAACATATTATAATAGGTATAGTTTTAATCTGAAATAATATACTGAACTAACTTTTGAAAAATTGGGTTAACTCGAATCCAACTTGCAGGAATCTACATTCAGTGTGAAATCAACCTGTACCTAAAACACAGTTAACCCAACTTGCAACAAAAGTAATCATTGCCGAAGGGATTTACCCCCTCCCCCTGTGCTGTAACCTTTCAGAAATTTTGCTGTTAAATTCAGAATTTTTTTTTTTTACCCAGAAATGCTTATAATACTGATGTCATAATTAATTAGCACCACAACAATAATCTCTCTATATATAAAATAAGAGATGTCTGCCATTTCATGCTCTCTGCAAATCCACGGCAATGAAACAGCCAGACAATGAGAGCAGGCGGTAAATATAATGATCTAGCATCCAGCAAAGTGACAGCAGTTCATAGCTAGCTCGTGCGGCAAGCCAAAAACTTTACTATTTTGTTTATGTGCCATCTGTCATGAGCTTTATTTTAAAGAATTTCACTCATTGTGATATTTTCTATTTTTTTAAAATTAAGGTTCACGTAAGTTTCATTTATACTTGTTCTTCATATGCGTAGTCAGATGTATGTTTTCATTCAGATTTGTTATTGAACTCAACATTTTTAGTCGCCCAAGAATGGAGAGTTTCATATGAAATGAAAATATTCAATAAATAATGATTAAAGTCTTTATTTCTATTCTTGGGTGATTAAACATTTATGACTTCTTAGATAGCAACAGCTCAGCAAATTATTAATATTTATTTAACGTGAAACTCATAATATGTGAGAAAACTGATTTTTTTTTATACCTCATATTACAAATTAAATTGTTTTGATGAAAAAATACATCCTACACTTCATTGAATGTTTTCATTTCTTAGCTAACTCATAATATTTAAGAAATATTTACATTATATTGATTTCGACAACAGTTGATCAGGCATATCAGTTTAAAGTTATATCTTATATATGAGTTTGTTAATTCAATGATGCGAAATTTTTTACTATTTATTTATTGTTATTTACAATCTTTCTTTCTGTTACTGTTTTTGATTACATTTATAATTCCTGAGAACAGTAAACTTGCAACATGCAATAAACTGCAGAACTGTATATTTTATATTTACTTAATGTTTTACTTTCTGATGAAACTCATTATATAAGAAAACAGTGATTTTTCTTTTTTTTTAAACATCATTCTTACAAATTAAATTGTTTTCATGAAAAAATACATCCTAAACTTCACTGAATGTTTTCATGTCACAGCAAACTCATAATATTTACAATATATTGTATTTACTGAATGTTTTCATTTAATAGAAAGTTAAAGAAAATCATTTGATTCTTGGGTGACTAAAAATGTTCTTAAAGGAAACAAACTGACTAAAAATGTAGTCAAAAACAGTAATAGGAAGTAAGATTGTAAATAACAATAAATACTCAAAAAATTAGTGACATTTAGTGAAAACATTCAGTAAATAAAAAAATCACCACAGAATTTAAATAAAGACTTTAATTATTATTTATTGAATGTTTTCATTTCATATGAAACTCTTCATAAAACATACATCTTTCAGCAATCCATAAAACATACATCTTATAGAAATAAATACTCAAAATTTTCGCATCACTGAAGTAGGTCTCAGCTTTGAACTGATATGCCTAGCGCTATAAAAACTTTCAGTAAGTTGCAAGATATATACCTCATAATATATGGGGGCGACTATGCATACGAAGAAATACATTTGAAAATAACTTACGTGAACCTGAATTAGTAACAGAAACAGAAAGTAATGAGCAATAGATAAATATATAAAATAAACTGTTTTTATACAAGCCCCGTGCTAGCCAAGCTTGGTAAAAAAAATGCTGTCACTATACACCACATTTACCGCTGCTCTCATTGGCTGGTTGCTTCGTTGAATCGGATTGGAGGAGAGCTGTAAAAAGCCTCAAACCCAAATGTCATATGCACGTTTTAATTAAAAAAAAAAAAATCTAAATTGAAATTTAAAAATCTGGCTGAAAGGTGCACTTTCCGGTGACAGCATCTAAACATGACAAGAATTTCAGAGACCTAGGTGTTATAATTACGGTGCTAAAGATTTTAAAGTTTGTGCAATGGGGGGAGAGGGGGGGAGAAGCAGAATTTTTTTTTTTTGGGGGGGGGGGGGTGGCGGGGAGGAGATAATTATTTAATTATTGTTGAAAATTATTTAATTATTGTAGGGAAAAAAATTAAAGATTGTAAATTATGTACAGGCAAGAAAATAAAGAGGACTTTTTGGGAGAGAGGAGGGGAATAATTTAGATGGCTATTTAAATATTATTACAAAAAATAACAAACAGAACAGAAAAAAATAAGAATTTTAAAATTTAATGAGATACATTTGCAGAGGGAGAATATTCAGGAGATGAGGCTGGGGGGAGGGGGAGCAGAGTGAGAAAAGCAGAGATTTTAGGAGGAGGGGTTGATTTAAATGGTAGATTAGGATTATTTATTGTTAATATAGAGTATTAAATAAGTCTGAATTTTTTTTTTAATTTAAAGAGCTTTAAAAGTTAAACTATGGGGGTTTTGGTACTAGAGGGGAGGAGGAGAGAGGGGCAAAAGGAGAAGCAGTAATTTTGAGGGGATTTAGATGATTGATTATTTATTGTTACAATAAAATAACAAAGTAAAATATTATAAAAAAATTTTAATTTTTTTTTTTGAGGGGGGGATTTAGATTTTATATATTTATTTATTTTTGAGTGAAAATCTGCCAAAATACAGAAGATTCTCACCCCTTTTTACTTCTAAATTAATGATAAAATGGGTTTTTAAATGACTTTTTAAAAAAAGTCCCGACTATAAGCCTTCCTCCCACATTCAACCCTTTTTGGTTTTGAAAAAAAAATGGAGGGGGGGGGGGGTACAATCGGGATTTTACGGTAAAGTTTTATACATACAACATCTATTTTTCAACTTTCACCAAATTTTATAGACCCTCAACAATTGAGTTATGTTAAATATAATTTCTAAATTTAGATTTTGGGTTCTGAAGCCTTTTTCATAAAGTGTACATGTAACAGGCAGTATAAGGGCAACTTTCATAACATTGAAAATTATCTGAAGCACAGGGTTAGGATCTTAAAACAATTTCAGAAAACTTTGCAAAATCTGGTGTGCCTTTCATTTTTAACTTTTCTTAACAACAATGCATATTTGGTGCTGACACCGATCAAATATCAATTTCTGAACAAAATTTTTTCATTATATCCTAAATGGAATTATAGACACAACTGGATTTGTTTAATCTATTTCATATATATAATGAATATATAGCATATAAACAGTCATTAATTAAAAAGTTTAATGAAGGAACCCAACAAACTCATTTGACACACACATTATAATAAAAAATATGACTATCAGTATCAGTAAAAAAAAAAGAATGGCATATTTTTAATAGCCCTAACATAGTTAATTCAAGCAATTAAAACAATTTGATTATGCATAAGTCTAAGTTTCACACAAGATTCTTTTATAACTGTTAGAACTTTCAAACCACCAAAGTTTGAAAAATATAAGAGTGTATCACTTTACTAACTGTCCTTTACTTTAAAACACCATAAACCTTTCTCTGCCTACCCCCTACATACAAAAAATATTCACAATAACATGAAAGTTGCACATAAAAGCAGATAAATGGGTATAATATAACCAAAAGGTCACTGAATAATGTTTAATATCAATCAGTTAATTCATAAAATAATAAGATTACACTAAAATTAAGTTAATGGTGAAATATTAGAAAATTATTGTAAAAGGAGATGGCCAAAAATATAAAGTTTAAATTATGAACAGCAAGGAAAAGGAAGACAACACAAACACAGAAATTAAAGCAATCCTTTGGTCTTCAAAAACAACACACTCAACCAAAAATAACTTGTTTATAAAGTCATGTAGTTCAGGAAAGTTCTGTTATTAGAAAAAAAAAAAAAAAAAAAAACATATGTAATCATAAAAGTTGACTGTCTTTGTTACAATATTGCACTATTCAAAAATGAAATTGTTAAATGGTAAAATACTTCACTTATGTCCTAATTCAGTTAGTAAGGAAATTAAAACATTTAACTGTGGTCTTTGAAGCTAAAAACATGGGAGAGGGCATAACTTAAATACATTTATATGATTTTCTACAGAAATAAGTAAAACTTTACTTGTGGCTTAGAAAAAAAAAGTAGAATTTAAACTTAAAATATATTTAACAACAGAAGAGCCTTCAAAAACATTTTGAACAAATTTAAGAGAAAATTTGAACTTATCTCTTTTCAACATCTGAGATGACAATTTCAGATTCTATAAACAATAATTTTACTTGTTTCCAGTACAATTCAATTTGCACAAGCCTATGATGAGAAAGGAATTAAGAGACTAATAATTTTGACACTAAAACTAATAAATAACCAATAGCATATAAAAATGTTTTTATTTATTATTAATCTTAATTTGCTACACTATTACAAAAACAACAGCAGAACAATGCATTAAAATAATCTGAAATTACTTGTATGTTTAGTAGACAGACCCTTACACTTCAACATTATTTAACGAGATGTAATATTGCAGTAAAGTGAAATTTTAAGGGTAAATTTAAAGAGGCACCCAAGAATATCGTACCAAACCAAAACTGAAGAACAAATTAAAGTTATGTTGACAGAGATTAGATTGAAATGTTTAATAGAATTTGTGACGCAATCAAATTCTCCAATAAAACATGAAAGAATAAGTTGAATGATAAAGCAAATACAGGATGGCTACATAAATTGCGAAAAAAAAAAAAATTCCTGATTTTCCTTGACTACTTTATCAGATTTCCTTGATTATTAACGATACACATAGGTTATTTTTTAATATATGCTGCTTCCTCGCATAACACACTTATCCAGCTTGCTAAGACCTCATTTCAAAAAAAAAAAAAAAGAAAAAGAAAAACAAGAGAAAAACATAAAAATTGTACAATATTGATGAAATACTCATTCACATTTTCATAAATCCGAACTCAAAATTTAGTCTAACAACTTCATATAGTGGCTAATGAGTATATGGCAACCAGAAAATTTCCTAATTTTCTAAAGAATTTTCAATTCCAAGACATATCTATATCTGACGGGATAGCTAATTGGATTAACCCATTTTTGGCCAAAGGTGCGTAAACGCACCATTTCAATAAATATATTTTTATTAACACTGTGACGCATATTTTTCACTAATTTTATTTTTCTGCTATTTTTAAGGGTTCTGGAGACATCTATAAATTATTAGTAATTCAATTGAAGTAATCACTTTTTGTTGAGAAATTTTCAAAATACGCTAGTTTCTTACTTGAAACGGTTATTGACAAATTCGACTTTTTGAAAATGTATTATTATTCCACTTGAGATTAATCATATGTTTTTATAATGGAGTAAAGTTGCAAGTTCTGTAAATAAAATAAAAATAAAACAAATTCCATAAGAAAAATTTAATTTTTTTATTTAAATTTAATTGTAAATTATTAATAATAAATTAATAATGGTAACATCAAATTAAATAAAATATTATTTTTCATGCACAAAACTTTTTTGGTCTCTTAATGAATGTAATTTAAGCACATTTCAATGCAAATAATACCACATTTTATAAAATTTCTATGCTTGGCCTAAAATGGGTTAAGCTGGCTACCTGGTCAGCTTATACTAATGCATCATAATTTTTTCAAAAATGGGTAAATTGCCTTCGATACAAGCACTGTCCACAGAAAATGAGGACATCTGATGACCTTAATTTATTTTAAATACCAAAAACTCTTCTCATGTGCAGCTTTATAAAATATATTTAATAATTTTACTTTTCCTTATCGGTTACTATTATTGGCTTAAATATTATCTGTTTGTTGCTGAATCAGTCTCATACATAGTTTTCACAAAATACTTGCCACTTGGTTGTACAAAATTCTTTTAAAGAAATAAAAATTTTCAGGTCTAAACTTGTATGCAGAGCATATTTTAAGGAATTCTCACTGGGCGACAATATGTCTGATCTGTTGTCTCAAGCAAATATCTATAAATTCAGCCCCCATCCCACCCCCCGATAACTGCAAACCAAATAATTAGAATATCAATTTCTGTAATTCTGTTTTATTAATTTTGTCTATTTTACTTCTTCTATACCTGGTAAGTAAATAATGATGTCTTCATTGAATCATGTAAACCCGTTCATTTATAGCTAGTTAGCATTAAAGAAAGTCTACTTTCACAGTTCAGACTAATTGTTGACAATTGTTATGTTAGTCATAGAGATGGGAATGGTCGGAAAAAAACTGGAAACTTTGGAAAAAAAAAACTTTTTTTCCCGAAGGGGTATTTTTCAAATTTTCCGAATTAGAAAAATTGAAATTTAATTTATAAAATAATATATTCAAAATGTTATTATGGCTGCATTCTGATATTTTTTCTTTATATTTTTTCATATCCAGTGTCTCCCATGAAAATGTTAACGTTAACATAGAAAATATGATCTGTAAGCAGTTTAGGAGGGACTTGAGTCCTTTAAAGGATCCTTTCAATTTTTTCACCTTAAAACATAGGACTCTTCAAAAAATTCGGATTTTTTTTCAATCTCCATTCTGAATTCTCCAGAAATGTGATGATTTTAGAATAACAAAACATGTCACACAGCTAAAATCGTCGATCAGTCTCTTATCTAGCTGTATATAATGTAGTGGCCAAAATTGTGGAAACCTTTTGAGAAAAATGTTTTTAAGTTTGATGGATTATAACACCCAATATTTCTTAGTTATACCATAAAAGCTATATACCACTGGAAAAATAATTTAATAAAAAATATCATACAATACAGTTTGTTCAATTCTAAAAAAATTATCAAACGTTATATAGTTAAATAATAAGAAAAAAGCAGTAAAATCTGGTTAGGTTGACGATAATTATTTTTCTTTTTCTTTGCTAAATGTAACGACAATTTCTAATTCACAAAATTTTGATTATATTTTTTATGACAATTTTATGATTTTTTTAATAAGGCAATATTTTTTATACAAAATGTTCACAAAAACAGCATCATGTGAGGAAAAAAAAATGTAAGCAGACCCATGCAACTTCGGCATAGCTGTGGTTTTTCATGTTATCAGATAATAATCGCCATAAATATTTAACTATTATTAGAAACAAGTTACTTTTTACAATTGAAATTATTTAAGTCTTTTCAATCTTTTTATTTCGTCTTTTCCTTTTCCTTAAATATAGATTTTAAGACTTGTCTAACTGTATATATATATTTTTTTATATATAAATGCATACAAATAAACTTTGCAAAGAAAATGTAAATTTTCTTATAAAAATTCTTTTCAACTAAATATTTCGAAGTATTAAAAAATCCACCAGTTTTATAAATTTCATTAAATAAATTAATGTACTAATGTTAATGAACTGCTTTCATATGAAGAATCTAAAACTTAAACGAAAACATAGGGTTGGTTTAGGTTTAGACTGGAAAGCTATACCAAAACTACATACACAAGAAATGAAAATTCTAATTGTACGAAAAAAAAACTATAATATTGTAAATTATAAATTTTTAAGCAATAGAAGATATAAAAATGATAATACTTATAATGTCACAACTACAATAATTTGATTCTTTAAAATGGCGCCATTTATATACAAAGCAATACTATGGAGGGGTTTAAATTTGCTTTCAAACTGCAGTGATACTGGTTGAAACTCATAAGATTTATTTTGTTGTTATTTTTTCAACTATCTCTACTGGTAATTGAACAAATGCAACTGAAAAATAATTTCAACAGAGACATGATATATTACAAACAATGGTGTTAAATTAAGCAAGAAAAGCTACTGTGAAAATTCTGAGACTGAAAAGTTAGCATTTAAAAGCTGACATTTTTTTTCTTTTTGTAATTATATTCATGTAAAGTAGAAAAAAAAAAATTCTTCAGTTTCCAGAAATTTAAAAAATGATTATTATTTGATATTTTTTAAGAAAATATAACTTATTTTTGAGAAACATTTGTAAGAAATCCATTTTTCCAGAATTTCCAATTCTTCCAGAAAAAAACCGGAAAAAACTTTTTTTTCTGCCACTTCAAAATTTCCGGAAATTTTACATCTCTAGTTAGTCATATATATAGATCAAACATAACATTCAACCTACCAAATTTCTGTACATAATTAAAAGTTTATGTATGAAATTTATCACTAAAATTATGTTAAAATGCTGCTTACCTTTTACTGTTTCTACACTTGACTTTTGTACATAACAGCATTACAACTACCACCTGTTTGGTATTTGGAGCATGGAATAAATTCTCAAATTGAAAAGCAAATTTGACCTGAATCATTAAATATTTGTTTTTAATTTCCCGTAACTATAGTTTTAGACCCAAAGTGGAACTAATCAAAAAGATTTTCCTCTTGCTGTTTAAAAACATTAAATAAAAAAAAAATACCATGTTAAATTTTATAACATGTTTCCAAAATGCCAAATGAACAATAATGGAAGTGATTAAACATCTTTAGCCTTTCAGAAATTATTGTATTTTGAAAAGAGTAGAACTAAACAAGGAAATCGATTTTACTCTTTATGTTTAAAAAAAATCAAATTCTAACTAAAATATTTTCAAAATACTACAGAAATATTTACAATAGTTTAAAATTTTTATACAAAGGACTTTCTTATGGAAATAATGAAATTAAACAAGGAAATGGATTCTCTCTTTATATTTTAATGAGTTAAAATTTATTAAATGTTTATAATGGTTTTAAAATGTTACAATAATAATTAAAATCGTTAAATTTTTTCTTACAAGTTATTATCAATTGCAAAGAATTTTTTGACAAACTCTTGTGTTTGATAGACTTCTTTGTCTGGAAGCTTTCTCCTTCTTTCTTTACTCTCTAGGAACCTTGCTACAGCAGGTCTTGGATCATAAAAAGCTGCTCCAATTCCATTAAGAGCAATAAACATTCTTGAGATAAATGCTTCTCTTGATAGTCCCGACTGTTTGTTAGATTTAAGCGTTGTATGTATGGGCACAGCTCCTTTTGGGCCAGCTCTGTGAGGTGTTAAAGAAACATATGATTGTACCAATTTGTTAAAAACTGAGTGGGGTTGAGATGCTTTAAAGTAGTGATAGTCTTGCTGTTGATGAGGTCATATCTGATGGAGGAGGCAGATTTTTAGCCGCATATAAAGCAACCCCATCATCGGTAAAATCGGCAACTTTTGTCTTTACCAAAAAAGGTTGTCAACATCAAGGCGGGCTGCACTAACAACCTCTGTTGGTCTTCTTGCTTTTAAGAAGGCATCTATCCTGTTGGAAATGCTCATTTGATCTTCTTTCAATCTTTGAGAAACAAATTCTTTGTAACTCAATACAGTTTCTTTTCTCACTGCAGACCAACATCTCTTGGTAGAAACTAATGAGTTGCAAACTTTACGCCTGCGAGGATTTTCTTCAACATCAGAGTCACTTTCAGATTCCTTGGTACTTTCATTTATGTCCATCAACTGCTCTTCGTATTCACCAGGATAACACCCATCGTCAATAAGAGTCAAAGCATTCGAAAAAAATTTCTTTTGAAAATTCTATGTCAGGTAGTGTAATGAAAGATCTTTGACTATCTTTCTGAAGTTTTTCAAAGTGCTTCAGCAGATCTAGCATTAGGCAAGTCATGCATTGTTGCTCACCATCTTTCATCCATAATCAGAGGAACCTGCGAGCAGAAGCTTTTTCAGTTTTTGATGAGTCAGATTGATGGTTCACAATGTTTTACCATTGTTTTTGCATGAAAGGAAGATTGTGCCATACTGCTTTAGCTAAGTTTTTTAAGTGTTCCACGAACCATACTTCAAAATATGCGGGGAAACGAAAGGCAGTTTGGTTTTCCATTTCAGATATTTTTTGAAGTTCTTCAAAGCATAGAGCAGAATCCCGATAAAATGTTGCTACAGATTTTATATTGGATTTCCAATGCCGAACTTCAATAACTGATGATTCCAAATCAGACATAGCTAAGTCGGACCTGTGAGCAACGCACCAAATGCATAGCAAATCTCTGCCCAATTATTGTTTCATACGTACCCAGAGGCTGCTGTTTTTGCCAGTATTTGCACTTTTCCCATCAGTAGTTAAGTCTGTCAACTTATTTTTGGCGACACTCTCAATGCCCAAGTTCTCAAATATGATTTTGACAGAATCTATGAGGCCTTCTGCTCCTTGCTTACTCGATTTACATTCTCCTAGAAAAATTGATTTCATTTCTTGTTCTTCTGTAATAAATCGTGCTATAACAAATTTATTATCAACTCCATATTTATCAACGGAACCATCTACCTGGATATAAAACAATCAGCATTTTGTAACTGCATGACTGTATTTTCTTTTACTAGGTCACCAACGATATCAAACATCTCGCAATTACATTACTAGATTTCTATACTGCAACAGTGCTGTAGATGAATTAAAAGAAGAAAACTAAATTGTTTCATTTAATAAAATAATGTTTAATTTGAAAAAAAAAAAAATCTTCAGTCCTGTGAAAATCCAATTTAACTTTACAAAAAACATTGAAATTTTGAAGATTTAAAGAATTTGGGGATCTAAATCGGCAGCCTAGGATAACTCCCTGGTTATATAGCATGCTTATTCAACATTTCTTAAATTTCTGCTATTCTTGCATTATCGTTATTGTATTATCAGGTTTTGATTCATTTTCTGAGAGAAATTTTGATCAGGATTTCATGATTGCCTAATATTTATTAAACAAATTACGTCCTTATAGGAAAAGATGTTTCAGGATTTTTTTCCCCATTATACCTGAAGATCAAAGTTTCTATTATTTTAATGTAAAGTGTTTTATAATCTATGTGTGATGCTTCATTTTCCCTTATTGTTAATGCATCAAAAATCATTCGCGAAGCAAACCGGTTGTTATATTATTTGAATCCCATCACTGGATGACTGTCTGAAAATAAATCTTTCAAGCAGAAACACAAAGGTCACAACGACGACATGTTTCCCATATGCCATAGGTCACACGGCACTTCCTGCCATCCCAGCCTACCTCATATTATATCGTACTGTCCATGGCTATACTCGGTATCTACTATAACGACTGTCGCCAGCCATATTATCCGAAGCACAAAGACAGTTTTTGTTATTCAAAGATTTTCTATTTCAAAAATTGCCGACACCATTCCCTGTCACTGGACGACAATAATTTCACACTGGGCGACACTAGTGTTGCCTACTTTATATGTTATTTTATGCCCTGCTTGTATGTGATAGCTAAATAATTCTTATAGGAGCCAAATCTTGTTGAATTTATGAAATGCTTTTTTGTTATAAGTAATACCAGGTTTACAAATGCTTGTAGCATCTATGTAGTGTTTTTGCATATAAAACGTATCGGTCCAAGCTCACTAAAACTAATAACTGCATGGTGCATGGGAAAATAAATAATGTTTTGAAATGTAATTGAATTACATAATTCTGAATACACATAAATTGGTAATAACTATAATTCAAGATACTACTATATATCAAACATTTCAAACCAATGAGGTAACCATGGTAATAGAATATCTCAGGTAGGGGAATGCTGTGTTACAATTTTGACTCTGAAATGAAGTTTTGTAACGTGCAATAATGCGAGTGCTGGCCGGAGCGCCATCTATTGTCGGCATTTGAAATTCAAGACTAACACTTTTAGTATTTATTTTATTTTATTATTATTTTTTTAAGCTGCATTTAAAAATAAATGCTGAGATTTTTTTTTTTTACGAGTTTTTTAATTAATGAAAAACACGAAACATGAACTATTTTAAGACTTTGTAAAATATTTATAATAAATTTTACAAACTGCAAATAATTATTTTTTTAAATGTTTTATTAAAAAAGGAACAAAAAATATTAATTTTTAATCAAAACAAGCCTGGAACATAGTTATTTTTTTTCTTTTAAACTTTACTGTAGTCAGATAATTTAAAGTAATTAAGACAGTATCTAGATAAAAATTGTAGACAAGATTTATTCAGTTATTTAGATTATTCAGTTTAATTTTCATAAATATTTCAAGGTTATACTTTTTTTTTTCTAATTAAAACAAATGCTGCAATTTTTTATATGCAGATTTTTTTTTTTTTTTTTATTATTATTAATATTAAAAAGCATGAAAACAAGAATTTTTCAGTTTAAGAATTTGTTAAATATTCAGAATAAATTTTACAAACTACAAATAACTATTTTTTCTTTTTCTGCTGTATAAGAAAAAAAAATATTAATTCCCATTTAAGGAAAGTCCTCAAGCAAAGCTTTTTTTTTTTTTAAGTTTGCTGTACTGAACAAACTATTTAAAGTAATTAAGATAGCATTTAGGTAAAAATTATAAAATTATGCACACTGTAAAAATAAAATGAGAAAGTGAAATGATTAAATATTTGCAAACTTGCCATGTTGATAGGAACTCTAATTTGTCTGTGTAATATTCGTATAGCTGATATTTTAAATCTATTCTGACCTTGTATTGATTATAAGTAATATTTTTATTTTTAGAGTAGGATAAAAAAAAATATTTCATTTAAATATGTATTTATATACTGCTTAATATATACAGTGTAATATACAAATAAAATTAACTTTTTTTAAAAATTAATACAGATATGTAATGTGAAGAATTTTGCACATTCAAGAAACTTCTTGTCAATCAGTTTCTATTTCATGAAGGGAAAGTAAATTTATTGACATTTCTTTTTTCAAATCAAAATATAAGTTGATGTCTATGTGTTATGTGTATAATGCATTTAATCAATATATTTTGATAAATTAAAACTTAATATAATTAAAATATAAATGACATACAAAAATCTGTATATCTTTATTTAAGAAATAATTAACAAACAGTTTTAGAGACTAAGAGAATATACACAAAATATAATTTCAAGAATTTATAAACATTTGATTTTTGCTAGTGCTGCCATCTGCCGCTCTAAGGTAAAAATAACTCCAGATTTAAAAAGATTTAATTTCAAGTAGTCCTTTCAAAATCTTTAAATAAAACATTTATATCATGAGACTTTTAAACAAGACTTCAGACAAAAATAACTCACTTTTTATATTTAGCAGATACTAGGTCTGAGTTTACATACTTGCCTTAAATATTTCAAAGAGCTTAAAGTCAGTTTACAATATTGTCAAAATTTTGTTACGAATTTTTTACGAAACTTTTGTATAGACTCTTCAAGACTTTTAGAAAGAACTGAAAAAAGTTACTTTAGACCTTGTCTTACTCACTCATATATTTTTTCTTTCAAATAAAAATAAAAATCAGTTAAATATTAGATCAACAATATACATAAGCCTAAATTAGGAGTAGAAAATAATGATGGATTTCTTATGTACCCAATTCTTTATTCAGTCTTTCAGCTTTCACATAGTCTGTGTCACATCCATATACAAAACAGTTTCGAGCTACATTATAATATAATGTAAAAATAATTTATAAAGGAAATAATAGCACACTCATATAGCGAACAATGTTAATTTGATGCGAGTACAGACCGCATGCGGCCACTTCCACGTTAGGCTCAAGTTTGCTTGAAGGATGCATAAGAGAAAATTTTCCTTTTATATCTCCCTGGTGACAACACAGGAATATATGAACGTGTAAAATAATGTGTTGTGTCGATAATTGCTATAAAACAATTATTTTTATTTGCTTAGTACATAAAATTTAAGCAATTTTAATTACTCCATAGGAAATTCAGTAAATTTGTAACATCTTGAATATAAATTGTATTAATATTGAATGTATAAATATGCCTTTCATGCTGAGAAGGTTCTCGCAATTTATAACTATAGGCACTAGTTGAATTTCAGAACATCAAACTCAAATATAAAAATGTATTACGATGTGATGAATCACTGAAGAGTCAGTATTGTAGACTAATAACTGGGAGGGGCAAGTTGAGCTTAAGCCAAAAGGTAGGCCTCCTCGCCCAGTTTGACCTTGAACCTTATAGACTAATAATTGTAATTTCAAATATAAATTATATATAATAGCAGATTTAAGATATGTTTTAAAATTTTAAGTGTGTTTTTAAAAGTCTTTCTTTTACTCTTCTTAACTTTTATGTAAACTTGAGTATTTTTTTAAATCATGTTCTCACATTAAAAGAAAGTCCCAGACCTCCTCTAGATTGGAAAACCATATGGTTTCTGTGCAAAAAAAAGTTCATGTTTTCACGAAAATAAAGTGTAGAAAATCATTATGTGATTAATCATGCAAATTAAAGTTGTTTATCATCAACACTCATTTTTTCAATAAATTATAGAAAATAGTTATTCATTCTTAAACATATTTAATTCATTAATGCATAAAATACAAGTTGTACAATGTAAAGATACAATAGAAAATTCCCATCTTTAATTGTTTTACTACTTGCATATGGTTGAGTGGTGGGTAGTTAAATCGTTTGTGCTAACTATTTTTCAGACACTTGATACAATGATGATATCATGTTTTGTGGTATGTGCGTCTTACATGCATTGAAATGTTTGTTTCCCGTTCAAATTTTCTGCAGCTAGTTGGGTATATTAGGTAGAGCTTCAGTAAGTCAGCAAGTAAGCAGCAATGTAGTACTAGTGTATGGGTATTATATGGACTCTGATATTGTAAGTGAAGTTTTGCCTGGGCCTACAAAGAGTGATGACCGGAACTTCAAGAGAGGTGTGTCAGAACAGATTTAAAGAATGAACAGCGAGAAGAGATTGATCAAAGATGGTCGCTTAAGTCCCTTTAGCGGTCGTTTTTTCAATAAATTTTCATTTTTCCCTGATCATAATAGTCATTCAATAGATTAATCTTCATTTTTCTCTGGTCATTTCAATGTTCATAAGTGATGGTCAGAAATTTATTGTAAGATAATATACTTTTTTATTCATTTATATACAAGTTAAAAAATCATCTAAAGGTTAATGATTTTGTAAAATAGCATGTTTGAACATTGATTACACTTTTTAACTCCATTTACATATATTGTAAATAGTAAATTTTGAATATTTCATAATTGTATTAATCAGGATAATGTTTTTAATTTATGTTCTATAAGAGATTAATTTGTATGTTTCAAAATAAAAACAATAATAGTTTAAAATAAACTAAAATTTGTAATTTATATACACACACACACACACACATATATATATATATATATATATTAAAGCAACCTAAAGATGCATGTTGAGTAATGCATTTTTGAAGCTAAATTTAAATTAAATGAATTATTACTATTGTTTACAAACATTATCGTGATGTGTAACATGATATATTGATTCATTTAAAATTAAAATTTAAAGTTTTACACAATGTGGACTTTGCTGAAATAAATTAGTTTTCATTATACATGAATACTTTAATTATTTATATCACTTGGAAAAAAATAGTCATGGCTTTTATAGTTGCTACAAATATAAATAATTCAATCATGTCTATTCCAAAAATGTTACAATTTTTAAATTAACAAAATTTCCAATATATGATATCTTGGGCTAATATTTTGCTTTAACTAAGAGAAATATTAACTACCTTTAAGGACATCAGCTTATTTTGTTCACAAAATTTTCGTGCTCACTTCATCTATGTATATATATATATCACTGTAGCTGTAAAAAAGAAAAACTTGAATAGAAGGAAGAAACTGATAAAATTTTACACATAGTATATCAACATATTCAATAGATTAAAAATAAAATATCAACAACTTTCATTTAAAAAAAATATATACATTAGAGCAATAACATTTTGTTTTCCATTCTTCCATATTTTCATTCTTCTAATATATTTACAAAATTAGTGACTAAAATAGCACGATTTTAATTGATTTCAGAAAATAGATTTTTTTTAAAAAGATAAAAACTAAATATACAAAATTATACTGTGATTGCCTCATTTAAAAATGTTATAAGTTACATACTAAAACAAATAAATCAATATTGACTAAAGATTTTACAATATAAAATAAGAAATTTATATTTTTTATATTTTTGACATTTTAAGAAGTGCAGAAGACCCAATTTCCTAAAATGTTTTAAAATGAGTTGTCTTAAAAATAATTTATTTAACACAAACATCAATGAAAAGTCTAAAGGAGGAAAGAAGCAGTCATAAATGTCCCTCCAGGGTTAATGTTTACTTACATTTTACAAATAAATTCCTGAAAACTCATAAAACATGATTCAAAAATTTTACATCAATGAGTAAATGACTTGAAAACTGCCCCTCTTCAACCCCACTTTTTTTTAAACATCTCAATATTTGCTGATTGTTTTCTGGCTGAGTTGAAAAAGTCTTGCAAAAATCTAATTGCAAAATATATTCATAAAAAATAATGCTTTGAGTGTGCACAATAAAACTTTCACCAGTTTTATATACAGTATGGAACCGTTTATCCGGAATCCAGTTAACCGGAAAACCAGTTATCCAGAATGATATTTCCAATTGTCTGATTTCAGAATTTCTCCAGAAAAAAGTGCCACAGTGCTAATTTGACATGTTCATTGTTTGATACATTACTCACATGCATGGTATAATTTAATGCCAATATCTGGGATTTTAAATGGAAGAATATATAGTTAGATATTGGGAGTTTTGATTTTTATGCAGAAATGTTGTTGGGGAAGTGTTATGCAGAAACAAGGGATTACAATAAATTGTCTTTTCTCAAATCTGAATAAATTGTTGATCTTGATTGGATCCGATTCTTAATCTGTGTAATCTAATAATTAATTTGAAATCAGAAACAATGCCACAGCCACATATATTCTACAAATACATGTTGCTTTAATGCCCAACCAGTTATCCAGAAAAACCAGTTATCCGGAATACGTGTGACCCCAGCCATTCCGGATAAATGGTTCTATACTGTATAAAGAAAAGCCATAATGGTTTTGAGGAAATGAAAAACTGCCAAAAGTGATAATTTAAATATCTTTCTACTTTCTAATAATAATTTATTCTTGGTAGCTAATATATACAACATGTCAATGTTCTAATAAATATACAGAATTGTTTATACTTCTTTGTTAAAACTGGCTTGTGATTTCTCTCAACAGACTCACCTTTAATAGTTGTATGGCTCATACATATGATTACTGAATCATGCTGACTCATAAAACTTTAGTAAAATGCAAACCCTGCTCTAAATGCTGAAGTTTAGTTTGGTAATACAAATACCAGAAGTTGGGTAAATTCAACAATAAACCACAGAATAATGCACATTTAATATATAATAGGAGAGGTTTACATTCAGTACACAAATGGAAAGTGGGATTTGTGTGACCCAAAAAAGGAACATAAATATGAGAAATAAGTTTAAAATATGCACTATAAAATGTTTAATTATTTAACCGTGAATGATTTAAAATGCGAAAAATATGTCATAATAGACCAATACACTTTTATTAATTTAACACAATCAAGCTGATTGGTAAATAAATCATACAGGTGGTAATTTTTCCAACTGAGTAAAAATGTATCCCAGCCTGTACACAAGTAACACAATAAGTACAATGTACAATTACGAGTCCCTAGTTTACAGGAGTTCCTTTATGTGTGGTTTATTCTGTTAAGCTGTTTCAAATAACAGACCAGATGTCATTACCAAGTGGTTATCTTAGTTAATTCTTTTGGCTGGGATGCTGTCCAGATAGCTCAAATGGAAGAGCATTGGCAATTAGAGCCAAAGGTTCTGAGTTTGTGTCCTGGCCTGGACACATCTTCACTCAGTTGGAAAAATTACTACTCATATAAATAATAATAGACTAACAGGTGAAGGGTGTATAAAGTATCAGTAATATCTGTTCAAAAATAGAAAAAAATTTTACCACGATTCATAAAACATCATGATTAAATGTTATGAACTGTACTGATAAATAAAAGAATAAATCCACAGAATATCTTTCATTGTTTTACTAATAACAGCATATTGTAAATAAAAGCTAATGAGGATTATTAGATTTTTTTTTTCAAAGTATTGTTATACACAGTGTGAAATGATAATACTGGATTTGCTAAAATAAGATACACAAAAATAGGGCAGATATAAAAAAAAATGCCCTGCATGGTAAGAAATTAATTAAAGGTATAAATAAATACATATCAATTATTTGCCTACACAAAAATTTACCACATTTAATTGTGTTTAGTGCAGACTCATGTATAATGCTTACCATGATATTTAAGTGACAGAAAATCCCAGAATTTGAAAATAATTCTGTAGAAATCCTAACTCACAATATTTTTCTTGAATTTGATTTATCATATTCTCTTATGAATATTTAACACCTTGATTAAGATACAGTCAACTCTGAAATCCACCAATGTATAATCCGCACTACACGTTGGAATGTAAACAATAAAAATTGCAGATAACAGTTAAGATCATACATAAAGTTAAATGTGGTGTTTTTTACATAAATTATCAATTTTTCAATAAAATAAATTTTGTATTTAAGAAAATTCATATATTTTGTATCCTGCATTTTAAAATAACAATTTGAGCTGACAACCAAATCAAAATAGCAATTTTTATTTTAAATAAGCATGATGTTTGTTTAGCTGGTTATGCATAACACATACATACACATTGCTCAAACACTGATGAAACCAACATTAACTGACTTTATCTCAACATTGTGTTTGTTTATTTTACAATAGTGGTGAATATTCATTTCAGTAAAATTTCTGTGGGTGTATTTGTACCTACTTTTGCATGTCACAATTTTATTCTTCTTACACATTATTATTCATAGATACCGAAAGCAGCCAAATTAAAAATTTCAGTGGCTTTCATACTAGAGATGCAAAAACAGAAACCAGTGAGCTTAAATTATGCAAAAGATTCAGTGAATGCTGTTCCTGCTTGTTTAGAGGGGAAAAAAATTGGTCTAATGTCTAGTTTGTGAAGATGAGCCAACTGTAACTCAAATCAACAACTGATGATTAAATTATCGCTATTGTATTAATATTAAACCACACTGAAACAGACACTGATTCTGACAGATATGTATGGGTGTATATAAGAGGAGGAAAATACTAAGATAACTTATGTACAGGGTTTAGAACTGGGATATAAATATTTAAATTTCCTTGAGCAACAAAATTTTATCCCAGAACACAAAGTAAGGAGCATTCACAGACTAAAGAAAAATATATTTACAGCAAATCAAAACAAACTACCATTATCTCAATGTTAAAAAAAAAAAAAAAGAATAATCAGTAAAATTTGTTTTGTATATAATTTAATTTTTCTTTATATTAACTTAATTATTGAATATATTAAACCAATTTTGTATATTTTCCTTTTCTATTGTAATTTTTGCATAATGTTTCAAAAAATGAATAATCAATAAAATTTTGCATTATATATAATTTCATTTTTCCTTATATTAACTTAGTTATTAAATATATTAAACCAATTTTGCATTATATCTTCCTTTTCTGTTGCAATTTTTGTGTAATTGTTCCTAATTTATAGTCTGACATTAAAAAGTAAAATATAAACAAAGGGATTATCTATAATTCACAAAACCCTCAGTCCCTAAGTATGCAGATTTCACAGAGTTGACTGTACCATAAAATTAAAGTTTCTGCAATGCATATTTTCCTATGCTTGGATTGGGAACTTTGTATTTTAAGATATTTATTGACAACAGCATTTTATTATTATATATTTGCCAATAGTTCACAAAAATGAACAATTATTTCACTTACGTACAATTTTATCACAATAAGTGCTGTATGCAGAAACTAAATGAAAGCTAGTGTGATATCATATAGCTGTCAGAAGCATTTCATGTATACTGTGAACCACTAATTTTGGATTTAAAATTTTGGAAACAAGGGTGCATTATATAGATGAAAATATGATATTACAGTATATTAAAGTTGTTCACATTACTATACCTTGATAAATATAAAATGTTGATTCAGTGTTTCAGCAATAAAACCTTTTTTATAAACAAAGTAAAATGATATAGCAAGATTAGCTAAGATAAAATAGATCTTTTTCTTTTCAAATAGAATTCAGGTTTCAGGTATTTTCAGGAAACCTGAAATCGTTTAAATATATAAATAAATAAATGTTTCTAGCACAAAAATTTATTACTTTTAAAGTTGTTCACATTATTAAAACTGGAGAAATAATAATATTAAACATTTTGAATATTGATTTCAATAATTAAAGATAAAAAATGAAGAACATAAGATTAAAAAAATGGAACTATCCGATACATAGTATTTAAACTTGCCAAAAATGGTGGCATGCAAAGCTTCCGCACTGCAGTCTAATATTTTTCAGAAATATTTAATATTTTTTAGATGCAGGTTTAAACTTCTAAAGAAAAGTTAAAGATAAAAATAACTGCAAACAACATCAGTCCATCCAGAATAATGTCATATTCATTCCATCAAAATTACAGTAAAAACTTATCAAAAACAACAAAAAGCTCATGCAAGGAAAAAAATTAAAATTTTTTAATTGCATTAGAGGATCACGTCACCTGCTTTGAGAAAAACTGAGAAAAAAAAACTTTATTTTCATTTAAGAAAACAATGCTGATTTAAATTTTAATTAACTGCAATTTTGCTTTGATCAATCAATGGTGTTTTTCTTCTTCTAAACATTTCACAGACGAAATTATAAATCTAAAATAAACCTGCACGGTTGCACTTACGTATTCTACATATTATATATTACGTAAATAATGTACTCTTATTACTTATGCCATGTTTGTACTATTATTTTTTTTATAAATTGATAATTTTTGTGAAAACACTAATTTGAGAAAATCTATCTTTTCATTTAAGAAAACAATCCCAATTTAATTTTTAATAAGGAAACATGTTTTAACAAAATGTAAGTGTACTATGTCAGAAGCCTGTTCAAAATCCTTTTATATGGTATATAATTTATTGTTCTACATTCTACGTTTTGTATTTGCTTAGATAAAAGAATGTTGGCAGCAGAAATATTAAATATGATGACTGACAAAATGCTGTAGTTAAGAAAAAAAGGATAGATATCTGGTTTTATTTTGGTTCTTAAGTTCCTATTAGACTGAATCTCCCACCTATTTTATAAACATTTAAAATATATAAAATAATTTTAATTATGTTTATTAATTAGGAAATTAAATTAAAATATTAAATGGTTTGTTATTAAATCTAATTATTTATACCATTATGATCCTTTTTAATTTATAGATCACACATTAAAGACAAATAAGAATTTGCCATTTTTGCCGTTTTTTTCCATTTTTGCCACTGTCCTGGCAAAAATACCAACCCTGCACATAAGCATATTTTTCTATTGAAAAGTATTTGTAAATTTTACTATTTGGCCTTTTTAAAATCTGGCAATAGTAGGTAAAAAAATCGGCTAGTTCAAACTATGAACCAAATCATTATTCAGCTAATGAAATTTTGAATAAAAGATCCTACAAACTCTACAAAATTAGTCGAATTAAAAAAAATTATTGGACTTTGCACACTACAATCTAATCAAGTTTGTGCCTGCAAAAAATGGTTAAATTGCTACATATAGTTTTTGATCCTATAAAGCTAACATAGCTGAAATAAATTGACCAATTTCAACATTAAATAGTGCTCAAAATAATTTTTAGATTTAAAAACTGTCTGTTTCAGTGTGTAATTCATACATATCTCTATAAAGCTATCAATTTCATGTTTTTATAAGTAATACTTTATTTAATATAAGTTGAGAAAGAGCACTGGTTACTTTTTTTAGAATAGAGAGAAATGTCATTATTATCCTTTTTAATATCAAAAGTGCATCATCAGTTAAGTGTGCCTATCAAACAATGGTAATATTTTATTTAAAATAAAATACAAAACATTACAAATATGGCTTAATTGCCTTTTATTTTAGTAATGTACAGATTTTTATATTTATTATTTTTTTTTACTCAAAAAAATTGTTTAAAAAAATATTTATTATTCCAAAAAATACATTTCCTTGAGATTAATTTGATTTGCATTTGCACGTTGATGTTTTTCCATGCATTTCTATGCTGCCTACCCACTACCTCTCCCCCCCCCCCCCCCCCCCCCCCAAAAAAAAAGGCATTTATTTCAGGAACATTTTTCTTTAAAATAATATAATTTATTAAAAAATACCTTGATATTTACTATCTCAAAAAAAAAAAAAAAAAATGGAACACGAATAAGTTATTTTTCCTCACAAATTTCAATACAGCATTCTAAGAAAAATAAATGTTCTTTTGTGACAGATTTGATAAATTTAGCCGAACAGTGATGGACAAACTTAGCGATTTTTCTCATGCAATCAATAGGCGAATTTCCCAATTTTTTCTGCATCTTAATGGCAAAACTTATGGGTTTTTTTCATGCGATTGTGGATGAATTTCCCGATTTTTTTCATACAACCAACTACTGAATTTTGCAATTTTATACAGATGACCAATTGGTGAATTTCGCAAGTTTTTTCTTGCAACCGAGTGACAAATTTTGTGATATTTTCCTGTGATCGATGGACGAATTTTGCAATATTTTCTCGCGATCGATAGATGAATTTTGTGGTATTTTCTCCCAACCTTTTGGTGAAATTTGCGAGAGCAAATTTTTGTGAATCCAAAATAATCAGAGCACATTTCCAGCTATATAAAAATGGGCAGGGCACATTTACAACTATAAAAAAACGGGCAGGGTGCTGCGGCCTCTCAAAAAAAACCTAGGGGAAACACTACTCTCTACGCAGTAAAACTAATAAGATAGAAAGGATTTAAAATATTCTAGATTCATAGACGTAACTAAAAGAATTTTGTGGGGTGGGCCCAGGTCCAATAAGTTTTTTTTTTGTGTTGGCGTGCATTAGTGTGTGTGTCAGAACATATGAAATGTCTAATAAACTCGCTAACTTAATGAAAAATTCGAGATTTAATAGTTGCACATATATCCTTTCAAAAAAAAAAAAAAAAAAACAGATAGTAATATATTTTTAGAATATTGACAGTGTTCACTTACTTTTACTTCGCTTGTCATTTTTTTTCCCTCCCAATTAAAAATATTTTACAAAAGGTTAGTATTTTATATTGGGTGGGGTGCTATTTTAAAAGAATTGTTGAACCTCTTCAAAATAAAATACGTATGATATCCGAATTAACAAATTAATATAAAAATGAATCTGCGATCAGGGGCGTAGAGAGCGGGGGGGCAAGGGGGGTAGCTGCCCCCCCAATGTTTGGTAAAAGGATTCAGTCAGCTTATCAGCAGCTTTAATTAGTGTCTCTGTAGTATGTCAGTACGCCGATTAAAAAAAACAATTCGGAAAAATTCTGGTTGGCAGGACTTTAAGTCTTCAGAATGCATTTCACTACACCCTTACAATCATATGGCAAAAGCTAGTCGGTCTGTCAATAGATAGGTTATGAGTAAAAAAAAGTAATGGTTTCAATAGATCTATCTGGTCAGCCGGTATGAAAGTCACGTGTTCTGTCACATTTTCGAATCACATAAATAGCTAGTCGGCCTACCCACTGAGAAAAAAATTATGTATAAATCTTGTCTGCAGAGCCGGAAATGTTGGACATATACTATACCTTACCCACACATGGAAAAGCTAAGTCGGCCGTCGATACATATGCCAATAGGGGGAAAAAATGAATCAGATCTATTGATTTGAAAATATCAGAAATTTGTCCTACATTAAGACTCGCAACTTACATAGATAAAAACTATCAATATAAACTAGGTCGACCGAATGCGAAAGTCGCTTAAGAAAATTAAAGAAATTTTACACTTGATACATAGTAGGTTCTAGCAATGATATGATGTTTATGCCCTTTGGAACTGTTTTAGGAACGTTTGGAAAATAAAAACGAAGAATTTTTAAAACTATTTAAAAAAAGAAAATGAATAAATTTAAAAAATATCCGTGCATTTAACATTTAATGCCTAAAAAACTTCTACCTTTTTTTTTTTTGATAAAACTAAAACTAAATTTATATGCTTGTGCCAACATAACATAATTACATAATTTTCACTGATTTTTCACTTGTTATTATAAAAATTAGAATTGGAGCCTTTATTAATTACTTAATATTTATTGTATACCCTGATTATCGTAATTTCCGGCGTATAATCTGCGGATCAAACAATTATGTTTCGACCCAGAAATTTTATTTTATATAATGGAACATACTAGATCGCTGTAAATATTTTACTTCAATTATTAAATAAAATTTCTGGATCTAAACATAATTGTTTGATCCGCGGATTATACACCGGAAATTACGGTACATGTTAGCGATTACTTTTTTAAAAAACTAAATCATACGTAAGAGGAATTATTTTTTTAAATAAAGAATTCAGAAAGTAGAGGATTTCAGGAAAAATTAAATTATTAAAAGTAGTTTTATGGTAAAAAAAAAAAAAAAAAAAAACTTGAAGCAATTGCGGAACATTAACCCGTTTGCACTTAAAACAATATAAATAGGCCTGTTTCAGGCCCGTAACTACCACCGGGGCACAGCCCCGGGCCCCCAAACTGATGGTTAAAAAATTATTGTATTTTAATATCTAATCTAACTTCCTATAAAATACCCAGTACCTAGCTAAAAGTTAATAATAAAAAAATCCATCAAAGTGCTAGAGAAAATCTTTTTGCGTGTCCGTTCAAATACTCCATACGCTTCGCATGCAAAAGCATCTCTAGAGCAGACAGCAGAATGTCGAGTCGAATGTGCCATGTCGCACCAGGTGCCTGCCGAGTGATGAGTCAAGTTTAGGCTAGGACGTGCAGTGAGGTAGTGCTATTCATGATGAGTCATTCGTTTACTAACTGCTCATCAATATCGAACTATCAGAGCAGTTGAGAGTCACATAGTAGTGATAGTACGATAGTTTATTACTTAACCCCTTCGTGACGAGCGTCTTTTATGGAATTTTTAATCTTTTACCACCGGTTTTTCAAAACAGAAATTTTCGCCTAATTGAATCGCAGAAATACTGTCATTAAATAAGGCAAAGCTTACAATAAAAATTAACTGGTGGGAATAATCGAGGATCGAGGGTTCTGAGCATCTTATGCGTCACGTATACATGTCGCTCGTCCCCAAGGGGTTAATCTTACTTTGCTTGCGTTGAGATAATAGTTTATATTATCAAACGAATTCGGCACCAGCCAAGTGGAAATAAAAAAAAGACAGACTCTAAAAAGAAGAAACTTGGAGGCTGCAAAAAGTTCGAAGAAGTTATCAACATGGCTGGACAGTGGAAACCACTCGACAGAGAATGGTGATAAGAAAGGTATGAATGGATTGCTTTATTCAGTGTGATGTGTAATTCATGTAAAAATAGTACAGTCAAACTTGAATAATTCGAAATCGTGGATAGTTCAAATGTTTCTGTCGGTCCCTTGACATTCTTATAAAACACAATCAGTGGTGGATTAAACACTCAAGAGGCCCCAGGGGCAATTAAATTTTGAGGCCCCTCCAAATATTTTCAGTACCCCTATAGTGTACATTTTTTAGTTTTACAATTAGAATTACTGAAAGTGTACATTGTTAATTTCATACGATATTATCTCTAATTGGAATATAAAGTTCAAATTATTTTCTATCGCATGCTAATAAAATATTGAAAGTACTTCCCATTCATTACATTATCATAATTTTTAGAACTAAGAGATCACATTTTTATTTAGCTTTTATTTTGAAAATCACTACGTTCTATTTACTAAACTATCACTTCATTATATCATTCTAAACAAATGTGTTTTTCACAAATATAACTGTAGGATTTTTTCTTATCAATACATATTATTATTCTTTTTCAGTAAAGTTCTTCGTAAATCTTTTAAATAATTACTGAGTTATATCAAAGAAACATTTTAGTAATACAAAATCATATATTTTATTTTTAACTATCAATTATAATTAATCAGTTAAAATTAATTGTAAAAACTATTAATTAATTAAGAAATAATGCGACAGATTGACTATTTTAAATTAGTCAGATTTGAAACATTTTTGAGTCCCAATCTTGCCTTTTGCCCCCCCAAAAATTTTCTTTCGCTATGGCCCTGTCTGCGATGAAGAACAATTTTCTTTTTCATCGAACTCTAAATAAAACCCAGCCTAAGCTTCAACCACTGCTAAAATCACGTTTTGAACATTAGAGACACAGTTTTCTAATGACACCAGCCCAAGAACATCAAGACAATTGTTGTCGACTAAACACAGAGGAAAGTATTATTTACCCTTTTCTTCCGAGAATTTTTGTTGTGGTTAAATGCACATAATTCTTTAATCATAATTATATTCCAAAGTTGTGCTTCTCTTTTCTCATTGTACATAGACCTAAAGCCGCTATCAGATTCACCAAATTTTCGAGCAACCAATTTTTCAGCCAAATTTAACCCCAACTTTTTCGCGCTCAAAGTGAAAGAAGGGTTGCAATTGTCGTTGATAAAGTTGGAGGAAAAACCGGTTACTACGAGTACCAGTTGTAACTATTTATCACTCTTTTGTTGGCGTAAATAAATCGCTCCGTACTATCGGACTTGCTGCAAAACACGTTTTGTTTTCTTCAAATTGTTTTTGCTTTCTTTTGTTCCAATCTTTGTATCGACAATATGGTAAACAGCAAATTTTTATCGTTGAAGGATAAAAAAAAGTTGTGTTTAGCAATTTTATTATTAGATTCAGATAACAGAAAGAAGAAACAGAAAAGAGAAGTTTGGATTAGAAGTTGTATGTAAATTGTAAAATGGAAAAATTATTCTCATGTCCCCCCCCTCTCCCCTATTATTAATTTGAAAAACTATCATACAATAGCTAAAATGCTTTTAGCAGTTTTCATATTTATTCATTTTTACAATAAGTAATGCACTCGGAATTTGCAAATACCTGATATCTTTTATTCAATTCCTACTATTAGTTCACACACTCTATATATTTATATATCTTGTTCCAATTTTCAATCGTTAATAAAATACTTTTTAGCTCCCAGGCTAACAAAGCCTGGGAGCTAATGTGCCCGCCGTTTCTGTATGTACGTATGTGTGTACGTAACGCGATAACTCTTGATAGAAATATCCGTTTTGCTTCAAATTTGGTTATTAGCTCACAGGCTAACAAAGCCTGGGAGCTAATGTGCCCGCCGTTTCTGTATGTACGTATGTATGTACGTAACGCGATAACTCTTGATAGAAATATCCGTTTTGCTTCAAATTTTGGTTACATGTTTATAGTGATAAGGCGCTTCCCTGATTAGTTTTGGGGGTCCATTGGTTAAGTATAAAGGAGGGAATAGGGGACTAATCCTTCCCCCTTTATTTTTGTAAATGGGTTTTTCATGCAGAATTACCCAATTTGCTTCAAATTTTGTATATAGATTAATTGTGGTAAGGCGTTTCCCTGATTAGTTTTGGGGGTTCAATGGTTAAGTATAAAGGGGGGAAATAGGGGGCTAATCCCCCCCCTTAATTTATTGTCGATATCTTTATTTTTCAAGGGGCATTATACTTTGAAATAAGAGTACAATATACATTTAGTGTGAATAGCCTGTGAGCTCAATGCCATCAGTATAATTGGACACTTTTCTTTTTATTATTCATTCACTCAAGTTCAAATACATTTTCTTAAACTTGTAGTGGATGACACTTCATGTTAATACAGTTTTTTCAAATATTAATTCAGTAATTAAATTAATTTTAGTTTTATATTTATAAAAAATCGGTGCTTCCTTGTTATACGAGCTTCCAAGGTTTAATCGTCAAGCGACCGAGATACTTATTTTATTACAGAAATTAATCTGCAAATGATATAATTCATTTCACGGAATTAAAAATCATCAAGATCTGAATATTTATATAACTAGCTATAGTACGAATGCACCTCATTTGTCACATTTGATGTACAATTTCCAACTTATGTTTGTAATTAAATTAATTAATTTTAGTTTTATATTTTCAAATTTTCAATCGTTAATAAAATACTTTTTATTCATCTACTCAAGTTCAAAGAAATTTTTTTAAACTTGTAGTGGATGACACTTTATGTTAATACAGTTTTTTCAAATAATAATTCATTAATTAAATTTCATTTCTATTTTGCCACTTAATATTGTGATTCTGCCATATGTATATACATATTTATATTAATTGTAATTATTTAATAAAAAGTAACTAAAATAAATTTTTTCTTTGATGACTTAAGTAGGAATTGACTTTAAAAAAATTTCTTTTATATTACTTGTTTAATGTAAAACTACAGTGTCATATTTGTTCATAACAAAACATTTTAAACCCATTTTAGCAATTAATAAGAAAAACACAAGGCATAAATATTAAAAAAGTATTTTGATTTTTGTACTCCTTCTTAAATCATAAAACACAGAATTAAATTTTAAATATATATATATAAAAAAATAACAAGATTTTAAAAACACAAATTATTCTTATTATTTTTCTCAATATTTAAACACAAATAAAAGTTTATTGGCTTTTTCAGTCTCTAGTCATTTGTGCAGTTTGGGCTTGTTTGGCCAAAATTAGAAAAGTTTTTCACTGATGAAGCACTACAGCCATTGTAAAAAAGTACGTAAATACCAAGCTATTTTCAAAAATATCAAACAAATGCAATATTTTGATTGATATTGAATAATATTTTCAATAGGTTAGCCAACCTATTAAACTTACAAGCAAGAATTAAAAATTAAAATACTTCACTTAACATAAAAACTGTTATTCTACATTTCTTAATAAAAGATTTTAAATTATTTATGCATTCAACGACAAAATTGTGATAAAATTTAAATATCAACAAACACAAGAACAAAAAATTTTTTTCTAAATTTTTCTCTTATAAAAGAAGTATTTTAATTTTGAAAATGGGTTTTAAATTTATTTAAATATTATACTTAAATTGAGGATCAGATGTTTGAACTAATTTTTTAAGCTGATTATTTATATATTAACTGGTTTTTAATTCCAAGTTAAAATTAATCTATGTAATTTTTTACTGAAAATATGGAAAACCTTATACAAACAGGAAATTAAACATTAAAAACATGTAATAGGATACCTATAACTGATTTTACAATGTTTTTGTATGCATCCAGAATAATTATATCGTAGGACTAATAACTACATACAAAACTTTGATTACACTCTAGAGATTCATAACTAGAAGCTTTAAAAATCAATACAGAGCAATACTTTTTATTCAGAATTCATTACATGGCAAAAGTAGTAAAATGAATACTTTCTGCTATTCCTGTAATGCAAGGATCGATCCAGGCAAAATTTGGGGTCTATTTAGGGCTCCTTCACAAAAATCTATTTAACAAAAGAGGTCCCTTCACAAAAAACACTTTAATAAAATAGGACCCTAAACAAAAATCAATTTGATAAAATGGGCACCTTCACAAATTTTTTTTATAACAAAACAACCCCTTTACAAAATTCCTTTTAATAAAATAGGCACTTTCACAAAATTCTATTCCATAAAAACTTACTATTTATTAATTATTTATTACATTGTGACATTTTAAAATGTGTAATTTGTAAACAAACAAGTTCACCAGAGAGGAAAACTTCGGCAAAAGGATTTTAAAAAGTTTTTGTTAATAAATGCTTTGTTCGAATTTGAGCAACTAGATTACTTTCGTTACAAAAAGTTATTTTTCACAAAAATATAATAAATTTCACAAAAATAACCTTTACTTTTCACAAAATGGGCCCCAAGAAAAAACCCTGCATCAACCCCTGTAATGTTTACAAACACTGGCGATCAAACTAGGCAAGCCAAATCACGCCAAAAAGGCGTTCCAAACGCCTCCCTCTGATTGGCTGAAATGTTGGAAGTTGGATGAAATGTCGCTCCTAGCCACGATTTTTTAGAGCTGTGGCAAATAAATTGGGGATATTCTTGTTTGCTATCACACTGGGTGTTGGGACGATTTTTCACGGAAAATCGGCTCAAATCAAGAGTTGGCTCAAAAGTTGCTCGAAAAGTTGGTGAATCTGATAGCGGCTTAAGCAATCATCATTTCAGATATATTCTATAGCATTTTGCTTTGCTGAACAATGGACTTTGATCTTGACATTTGGATATTGGACTAAAAAAGGAGATTCAACTAAAAGAAACCCACTCTGCTGTTTTTTCCAAATGCAAATTTGTCATTTTCCTAATGGTAAATCGTGTCATGTCATTTATACTTAAATTTCAATTCTAAAATCACTAAGCATTCTCATCAAGCGTGAGGTAAAGAATGTGAGTTTTCTTTTCTGTAATTCCAAGAAAATGCAGTGGAAAGTGTAATTATACGTTATGAACCGTGGAAAGACCTTGTTATACTCTCGAAGACCACGTCAAGGTTACAGAAACAGATAGGCTTTTTATTCCATCTATAACAGTTATTCTCCTTCAAACAAATCTTATGAAGAATAAACCCATAAGCTCAAACTTTCAAGATAGTCCCAAAACACTAAAAACATAAGTGCAGTAGCCAAATTTAGTTTTTATTTTATTTTTTTAATTTTATAAGCTTACCAACTGAGAATGAGGTTGATAAAGTGTCATGATGGTTTAAGTGAATCTTTATCCTAGTGCAAATATGGAAACAACCCCCTATTTAAGCAGTGAGGGGCCCTACAGCTAGGCCCTGATGCCCCAACTATAAAGATGATATGGCATATTTTGTGTGTGCATCTAATTCAAATTTTAAGCAACATTCCGTTATATAAAAGATACTATCAGAATCAAAATTCAGTAGTCATTTCTAAATTTATTGCTGAAGGAGGGGAGCATCCTGCCCGAACGAGCTTGTAGAACGGAAATGAGTTAGCAGAAGCCCACCTCGATCTGATGAACAAAGAATGTCTTGTCTGACACTCATTAAATAAATATTTGTTCAGAGCCTAAGGAACATTGGCTAAACACTTGATTATTAAAAAATGTATTAAAATTGGCTTAGACATTTTCTCTTGGTGACCTTTTCTCAGATCAAGGGAGAGGTGTAATCTCCCCATTGGTCCCCTTTTAGATCTGCTATAGAACCTGATACCATTTATTGAGGGCAAAGCTCAATTAACTCCACGTGAAACACTGGGGCAACGGTCCAATTGGGACTTCCCCCACAGTATTTTTAAACCTCAATTTATATTTATCTAAAGGATAAATTATCCACAAAGCATGTGTTTTCAGGTTTTGGGTGGGGACTTGGGTATTTATGTATTTGGCCAAGCGGTAATCAATTTAGTGTGGATTCATCTAAAATCTACTGTGACCCCTACAAACCAACAGTAGATAATTGATATGACAAGAACAGCGGAAGCTAACACTGATCCAAAAAATGCAAAATCTGATCACCATAGCACGCCATTGTTTAGCTGCCTGCCCAAACAGATTCTCCCCTCAAAAACGCCACGGGTGACTGCTAATTACAAACATTTAAGGATGTCCAGATTAAGACTCCTATAATAGGAGCTGACGCATATACATTTTGTTTCGGATTATTCGTGCTCAGTTCAGCATCAATCTACTGCAACCGAAGTTGGGGTTGCCTAAGACTCGGTTCTGATTGGCTGAACCAGTTCTGATTAGCTTGGTTTTTCGACTGAACTTCAATTTCAGCCCCAAATCTGCGAGGATGCGTCAGCCTGTATTATAGGAGCTCTAGTCCAGATGACATTTCTAAACCCATGATCAAACAGAGTTTGTAATCAGTTATTTATTCCCGGAATTCGTACTTTTCAGCAAAAAAAAAAAAAAAAAAAAAGGCACCGATTTATGGAGGCATCCGCATATTATTTAGTGAATCTTGAAGGAAAGACATAGTACAATCAATATTTTATTAGATTAATCAGACCTGCCATTATTTGAATATGATAAATAGTAGCAAACCAATTCTTAAGATTACCAATGAAGGATGGGGGTTTGTTAATGTTGTAAAGACAAATCCTCAGCAATCGAATGTGTGTGTTCATATGTGCACACACACACCTATTTCACTTCACATAAAATAATTCTAGAACAGCATAAAAACAGATTTTCAAATAATTTTTTTACCTTGTTTACTTTTTGCAGAGCTAGACAAGTCTGGAAACATGACTCAGAATTCACATGTATATAGTATAGGATCCATTATCCGGCGTCTCGGTATCCGGAACGCTCCAAAAACCGGAATGCAAAACACTAAACGTAAAAAAAAAATTCATTAAAAAAAAAAAAAAAAAAACGTAAAAATTAAAGTGTCAGTAAAAGAAAAAATAAGAAAATGATATTGCCTTCATTCATTAATTTATAAATTCAATAAATAAATATAAAAAAATTCTGATACGAAAACCATTACGATAAGAAAAAATTAAAAACAATTACGTTAGAAAAATAAAACATGTTTGTGTGTAAATTTTATTTTGTTACAAGTTTCATTAAAAAAAGTTAAACGTAGTTTAATGCCATGGTGTTATTACGGAGAAATATGGTGAGCAGAAAACTAACTAACATTTCTTTTTTGTTTTGTAAAATTGTGCCTAGAAAAATTATTTCTATGCTAAGAATCGGCGAATCCACCATTGCGATCAGCATCAATAATACCAGCTTATGGAAAGTTGCCAAATTATGCATTGATTTTAACATTTCCTTTTTATACATAAAATAATAGTTACTTGATAATTTGTAAATTTAGATTTGAAAAAAATTTCACAGTCAGAGGGATTTTCTCTGAATAAAAAATTAAATTTTTTTTTAGAATATACTTCCAGTAAATTTTATACACATGACGTCACACTTTAGTATGTGCAGCCGCAATTTATTCCAGCAGATGATCTTTAGCCTGCCTCAATCTAGAATACTTGTATAAATTTTAAACAAGCTGGATAAATGACCTCAGTTGATGCTGTCGCTATCTCCAAATCAAAAGATTCTACTCCCAACTCCCAAAATGAAATTTTATTTATTTTTTGTAATTTAGAATGTTTATTTTTTATTTTGTGCAAATAAGGTATGAAATGAACAATTTTATAAGTAATGTATTTGTATATATTATTCATATTTATCACCATTTTATGAAATTGTTTCGTACATTTTTTATACTTATAAAAAAGTGTTCTGAATTACGGAAAAACCCCTTATCCAGAATGCCTCAGGTCCCAAGCATTCTGGATAACGGATCCTATACTGTAGTAGTTTTTCTGTTATTTTTGGTTGTGCAGACTAGAATCTTGAGTGAGTCAGGTTGAAATTTACAAAACAATTTTTGTCAATCTCAAACCTGAACCCAAAATATTTAAACATGACCCCAAAATTAAAGAAAATTAATCCATATTTTAATACAAATATAGAAAGGTAGTCTACAATTATATCTGTAATATTCAGGATTTGAAATAGGGATTGAATTTTAGTGTGTGTGGGGTGAGGGGGAAGGACGACTTCTAAAAATAAAATAGTGATTTTTTTTTTATTGCTAGACGAAATTCACGATCATGATTTTTCCTGCAATCGATTGATGAAATTTGCAATTTTTTCCATGATTGTTTAATGAAATTAGAGATTTATTTTGCTCAATTGTTTGACAAACTTTGAAATTCTTTTTGTGCAACAGATTAATAACAGATATAATTTGTGATTCTTTTTTTAAGCGATTGATAGACAAAATTATTTATTTGAGTGATCTTTTTCTCCTTGATAGTTTGACAAAATTCACGATTTTTTCCTGCGACAGACAGGCAAAATTTGCAATTTCTTCCACAACTGATTGCAAAATCTGCAATTTCTTACATGATGGTTAACGAAATTAGCGATTTATTTTGTTCAATTGTTTGAGGAAATTCACGATTATTTCTTCCGTAGCCAATTGTAAAATCTCGCAATTTTTCTGACGATTGTTTCATGAAACTTACAATTTACTTTGCTCGATCGTTTGACGAATATTGTGATTTTTTGTGTGCAACCGACTGACTAAATTTGTGATTTTTTCCTGCAACAGAGTGAAGATGTGATTTTTTTTCATGGTCATTTCACAAAATTCACGATTAGTTTTGCTCTATCTTTGACGAATTTCGGGGTTTTTTTCCTGCAACAGAGTGATGATATTTGTGATTTTTTCCATGGTCATTTGACGAAATTCGCAATTTTTTTTGCTCTATATTTGATGAATTGCATGGGGTTTTTTAGTGTCTGATTGATGAAATTCTAATTCTGCAACAAAAATCGCAATTTTTTTTATGCGATCATTTGACAATGTTCACAACTTTTATTCTGGAACCAATTGACGAAATTAGATTTTTTTCCATGATAAATTTGGCAAAACTCATGATTTATTTTGTTCGATCATTTGACAAATTTCGCGATATGTTTTGCACGACTGATTGATGAAATTCACGATTATTTTTCAGTGACAGAATAATGAAAATATCTATTTCTGCGATCTTTTTTCTGTGACCGGCACCGAAAATAAGCACCTTGTAAGGACTTAACTACTACCCCTAACTTTTCATAATGTTAGTTTCAGTAGATTTGAAAATAGATGGTGGAGGGAGGTATATTTTTGCAGTATACTTTTGATGATATCTCTGAAAATATAATACCTAAAATTAAAACAAATATAGTTTTTAGTTCAATGTTGTGAGATCTTTCAAACGATACCCTACACGATATATATATATATTTATTTACCTAACTTAATATCTCGGCTAATTACAGAAATATTTTTTCAAAAATCATTATCAATTATCCTTGGATGATTCTGCATTGATAGATACCTGGAGCACCCGTCAACGCCACCACTGACAGCCTGAAAAGTAAAATTTGTGTGTAATCGAAAAAAGCGTTTTTCTCAAAACTATGTTACCTAGAAAAAACTCTATAGCTTTCCTGCACGGTTTAAATAAACTCCCACAACCCCAATTTTTTTCTTAATTTAGTTTTAGTAGATTCGAAAATAGAGGGGGGGGGGGCATATTTTTGCAGATCTCTGAAAATTTAATACGTAAAATTAAAACAAATATATAATTTTCAGTTCTGTATTGGGTGATTTTTCACACCATACACCACACGATATACAAAAAAAAACCCTTTTTTTTTCAAGTAACTTAATTAGCCTCTCAAATATTTCTTAAATATATTTGTCAATAGCTAATACTCTGAAAACATGTGGGTAAACAGGCTTGATAACTTTCCCAAGTTTGAACTTTCCACGTTACGAGAAAAAGGGCTGTGACAGACGAACAGACAGACACAGGATCATTCCTTATAATACGGTTCCGTTTTTACTTAAGTACAGAACACTAAAAACACAACATTAATAACAATAAAACACGTCATAAAATAATTTAAAACAACATAAATTCGAGGCAAAGCCAGGCGTTCTATCTAAATGTTATCTATCTACTTACATATTTAGGTGATTCGGCTGCAATTGAAAAAACTTCAAATAAGTAGCTGCCACATATATATGTATATATATATTAATTAAACAACCATACAACCATCCTGATTTTTCATATTTTGAATTCTACAGTGGGAAAGAAATGATTGGTGCCCAAATCTCATTTCAACAATTTCTGTAAATATAAATAATGTAGAAAAGAATATAGGAGAAAGTTTCCGAATTACTAATCTTCATGCATGTATTGGTATTTAGGGAAATTCATAGAAAAATGTCTAAATAAATTTATTAGAAAAAAAAACCTGAAATTTTTTTATTAAATAGTTAATAATAATAATGAAGATATTGTACTAAAAATATGAAACAAATCTTACTTTGTTTCAAATCTAAATCATGAAAAATGCTGGAAAAGCACAATAATTCAAACAGTGGTACAACATGCAATAGAAACTATATTCAGTGTGGAGTGTCCGTTCCCGCTGTTTGGGCAAGGAAAGTGGAATTTCCAGCACTTGGCTAGATGTTATCGAATTTTGCACAAAGAAAGTTAAGTCTCGTTCTCTTCAAATTTATATTGTAAAATTTTCACTTTTCTAAGTTATTAAAAGCAAGGTGATATAAAGAATGCATTTTTTGGGAAATGAAATATTATTTTAAAAAAATGAAAAATTACTAAAACAGTGAAATCTAGATGGATTGCTATCTGGCATATTCACAAAGTCATTGTTATTTTTAAATGCACAAAATATGCAACTTTTTTATTCATAAACTAAGGAATCAAATAGAATTTTTCATCTTTTGATAAGGACAAAAAATCATTCAGAAAATGATGTCCAATTTGCTGCTTTAAGCCAATTTTCAGGATTCTATAGCCCAGGATAGGTAGTGTTGAGACAGCAATCAATTACAATTCAATATCATATACAGTTATCGAAAATACGAAATACTATAAGATTTCAAATTACTTCAACAGTCATGATTCCAAATTCCATGCATTTATTGAAAAAACAGTCTGAATATGCCAATTTTGATTTGATGAGTGAGGGTGGGATACTTTTGTAAACACCTAAGTGTTATAGTATTGCATAACTTTCAAATACTAGTGCAACACATTTGAAAAAAAAAGTAGCATATACTAACATATTGCTGAGATATAACTGTACACATATGCTATTATCAAAATTGTTTCCCTCATAATAAATTGCCATGTCTTGCCAATTCGGATGAAATGAAATAGTTAGAGAATTATCATTACGCTATTGAGATTTCTTTTTTTCTTCCTGCCAAATTTTTTGTTGTTTTTTGCACGAAATGTTTTTTGCAAGATATCTCTGCCATTTTGAGACAGTGTGACCATCACTGTGATTCTGTCATGGTAACACAAATGCACTTTTGCTAGTTTAAACAACAGAGATTAAAATTATTCATAAATTAATACCATCAAAGGATTTCATTTAATAATAAGGATTAAATTTGTAAACTGATAAATTAGAAAAAAAAACACTTACCACATTGTTTGTAAGGATGCAATTTCTTGCATCTCATCTTGGTCTTGATATGATCACATAGCTGCCAACATGTCTATTTTCAAAATCTAACAATTTTTCTGACTAGAGTTTCTCCAGTATGGGTAGGTTGGGGCATTGTTGTCAGAACAGTTCATATCCTTCAGACTTTTGTCTATTTGCCCATGTTTTTTGGATGGCATTTGCAGTTTACAGAATGGCAGAAACACATCAATGAAATGTCTCACTCTAGGGTAAAATCGCCTCTCAGCCCACGGAGTGAGATCGAAGCATACATCATCCATTCAAACAGCTCAAAAGCTATCACAGACAAGCCCTCACCAGAAACCAGCATGCAGCCCCATTCTGCAAACCACAAAACCCATCCAGAAGACAACAGAAGCTGAAAAATTTATCAAAATCGGAAGGTATGAACTGCCCTGCTGACCGAAAACAAGTCCAGCTTTGCCCCACCCCAAAAGAAACCCAGATTTTGGCATTTGCATGCTATTTAGGGTTGCTACAGATACAGGAGAATGAAATTCCCTGACTTTTCCACGTATGTAACAGAAATCTACCTTACTGATTAAGGCTTCTTGTGTATGGGTACGCCATAGGTCAGTTCTTATACTTTACTTGGCATGACAGTCCTTATACTTTAAACATCATTCCGTTTGGCTCCTTCTGCTGTCTTTTGAATGGCATGTGCAGTTCACAGAATGACACTAAGGAAATGGTCTGCTCTAGGGTGAAATCATCGCCTCTCAGCCCACAGAACGAGACCAAATCATAGATCATCCAGCTTAACAGCTATCGCAACTCGGCCCCACCAGGATCAGCATGCAGGCCATTTTGTAGACAAGAACCATCCGAAAGACAGCAGAAGCAGACAATGTATGAAATCCAAAGAAAACAAACTGTCCTGTGGACAGATCAAAACTGCAAAGCCAATGAACTCAGAAGGAACATACAAAAATTTTCAGCTTCTAACTAAAGCTAAGCCTTACAAGTTGGCAGATATGTAAACAAAAATCCCAGAAGCATCTGTACCTGAAATAGACAAGAAAATGTAAACATTTTTTAAAAATAATTTCATATGTTAATATTAAAAAAATAAAAGTCAGAAATGTCAAGTAATTAAAATATGTTTATGAAAGTGATGTGAAATTTTAAAATTCAGAAATAATTATTTTTGGAACAGACTTAAAAAAAAATCACAATTTTACTAAATGTTGCTGAGAATTGAAATAGAACAAAGCTAGAATTAAATAAAATATTAAGTGCACAGTATGTTTAATAAGACACACTAACCACTGTTTTAGTAATTGTATCAGGTTACGATTATGGCAGACAGGATTCCTCATGTTAAAAGCATAGAAAAATTTTAAAATGTAAATAATAAATAATCATAATTCATAATAATAAAATTGTGCAATATTTAATGTAGTTTGTAGTTTAGTTTGATTGTTAAAAGAATAAATGCCCAACAAATTATGTATTATAAAAATGATTGTCTATAGAACTAAGAGTATAATTTTATTACTGTAATTCATTTATTTTACTATACTAATATTATTACTATATGCTCTTAGATATTTTAAGATAATTTATGTTCAATATTATCAAAAGCAAGTACAAATATTGGAAGAAAATGATGTAAATAAATACACAGAAAAATGTAGGAATTATCAAAATAAAACACCAATTTTAGGTAGATTTTGTAAGAAATACAGTAGAGGATCTTTATAACGCAATTCTATATAACACAATTCTCCATATAATGCACAACTTCTCAGATGTGAACAATGAATTTTCAGTTAAGAAACACCTGAATTCCCACATTATAAATAGTTGCTATTCTCTAGAGGACTAAATTTGATACATTAGTTCAACTTTATCTCCTGAAATTCAGAGCTAATTACTGAAAAAATTTGCTAATATTTGATACAGGTATGTTTGGACAGTGTTTATAATGTAATTTACATGAAAATCATTAAAATTACAGACATTACATTACATAAAACATTAAAAACACATTAAAATTGGACGTTTCAGATTTACATTAAAATCTCTCATCAACAAACATTTTACAAAATTTATAATATAAAGTAAATTTAACAATGTGTGGAATGATCTATATTATGCAAAGAACTATAATCTGCACAACTCCTGGTAATAAAGAATGCAATATAAAGATACTCTAATGTATTTTGGTATGTTTCACACATATTTGGCCATGTTTTACAAGCTAATTTTAATGATGTGTGAAATGTGATCTATATAACGCACAACCTCGTGTTTTTAGGTTTGCGTTATAAAGATCTTCTACTACTACTACCTATACCTATTACATTCTCCCCTAAGTCAGAATTTTGGAAAATTTTTGCAGATCTACACCGATCATGACTCCTAGACATCAAAACCACTCCCAGTTCAAAACTTTATATCTATCTATCTATCTATCTATCTATGTCACTTTTTTATGGACACAATAACTCCCATAATTCTGCACAAATCTCTTCCAAACTGATATATGAAATCAAGCGGCATAAAATCTTGGTCAAGTTCGTTAATGGCCAAAATCGAAACAAGGGGCGGGCAAATGGGAGGGCTTTTTGTGAAAACAGGAAAAAACCCACAACTTCTTAATTTTTATGCACATTGAATTCGTTTAAAGTTATTATTAACTTCTAGGAAAAAGGCCAAAAATTTATGTATGACAGATTTTTGATTTCATTAAAAATGCCTTCAAGGGGGGGGGGAGGAGGAATAGGGGTTTCAGAAGAAAAAAATTCATAACTTCGTCTATTCCCAAGATATCAAATTCGCTTAAATTTATTGTAAATCTCCTAAATTATCTACAACTTTTTTATTGACAAGATTTTTATAGGACCAACTTTTACGGCAGAAAAAAAAATTAAAAACAAAAAAAATCTCTGCTGGCTCTGCCTACACACAGAGGTGAAAACAGAAAAAAAAAACCCATTACTTTTTAATTTTTATACATATCGAATCCGTTTAAAGTTATTACATTTAGGGAAAGGGCCAAAAATTTACATATGACAGATTTTTTATTTCATTAAAAATGCCCCGGGGGGGGGGGGGGGGTGAATAGGGGTTTCAGAAGAAAAAAATTCATAACTTTGTCAATTCCCAAGATATCAAATTCGCTTAAATTTATTAAAAATCTTCTTAATATTATCTACAACTTTTAAATTGACAAGTTTTTTATAGGACCAACTCTTAAGGTAAAAAAAACAATTAAAAACAAAAAAATCCCTGCTGGCTCTGCACACAGGCAGAGGTATTTCGAAGTGGATGGTCCCAACTGCCACATCATGACAAATAGGTCTTTTCTTCTGCAATTCCCAATAAATAGGTGCCCCACGGTCTGAGTCTTTGAAATCTACCTGTGCCTGTAGGCCGAGCAGTCAGGGATTTTATAATCTCTGATATCCTCCGACATAATAAGAACAATGCTTTGTTAATTTGAAGACTGTGATCTCGAAGCCGATTGGTTACAATTAGTATTACATGGGCAGTTACTAAGTTAAATTTTGAATTCTGTTACATAACTTGTTTGCCGCCATTCATTCAGATGCATCTTTGCTTGTGCAGACGTCGTTTAATTGTAAGGTAAGTCTTGTTTGCTGCTCTGCCTTTTTTTCCTTTTGGTTTTTTAATTTCTTTTTGTTTTTTATTAGGATTTTTGCATTAGTTGTTTAAAATGCACCCTTTATTGCTAAATATTTCCATTTTTATATGGTTTGCCATTTTAGAGACGGAAGATTTTGCAGTCAAATTTGCAATTGAAGTTGGACTTATTCCTACAGCTCCCCCGCCTTGCCCTAAATGTAATGGTCCTATGAAATCAAATCAAAGCAAGGATGTAAAATTTAAGTGGAGATGGGCCTGTAATCTTAGGAATAAAACAAAATCTGATTTGGTTCAACATCTAATTAACATACTTATGAAATGATGTTGACCATTTTAAGAGCTTAACACAGCAGAAAAACGCAACTGGAAACATGAGCTGGTATGTTGTAAGTTAATTGAGGTTTAAATAATATAGTGGAACTAATTTAAGGAAGCAGGTTTTTCAATTCAAACAGTTTATTCAAAATAAAGTCAAGTATATGAAGAGTCACTTTAACATATATCCAGTCAATAATAAAAACGAAAAACAAGCTTTAAGATGAAGTAACTGAAGTCAGAATAAACATAAGCACAACTTAAAAATAACTCACTAAGACTTGTTTCACAGCATGATGACAAAACTATTAAAATGAATAACTAATTACAAAAGACATGACTATTCCTTATTATGAGGAAGCCTAAGCTTCACTCACGTTCATGATTGTTTCAACAACAACTAAAAATCCGCTCAAACACACGATATACAGACCTTTTATAGTAACGAAAGCTAATTAAACATTCAAAACAAACTCTCCAGAACATACGGCAATGCGTCATCACGATATCGATAAAAGCGTAATCGAATACGGAATCTAATCGCACGCAAGTAGATGCGATTTGCAAAAGCTCTACTTGCGAAAGAAAAATAGGTGAATCGATTAATGATCGCAGATGAACGGAATGCCGATGTTAGATTTCGGTAGTTGTTTATGATAGTGAGTGCCGATATGCCGGTGAAAACAAAAGTTTAGCTTTAAGTCAAAGTAAATAAATGAAAGATAAAAGGAATTTCTAAATTAAACAAAGGCCAAAAACAAAAGAAAAACGTAAGTAAACGATATTTAAATAATATTTAAATGTTAAAAATATATGTAAAAATGAAATTAAGAAAATGTAATTTAAACTTAGCACTGACTCTGTATGGATAACTTAATGTCTTTGAGACAAGGAGAAGCATAACTATTTTAATTCCTAACAAAATCGAACCCAAATCCTTGTACTGGCGCCGTTAATCCTGCAATTAATACAGTTTTTTAAAATTCCGGTTCGCGACCTTTTGGCTATCCTTTTTTCATTTGTATTCAAAATTCAAACAAATTTTTTATATGAGCAAATGTGTAACTGGAGAATACAAAGGAATGAACCGACCCTATCAAAAGAAACGCTTTGTGAATATTTTTCTTATATTCGAGAAGTTTGTGAAATTCACTCTTCTCATATGTGTTCTGAATTGTGGGGCCCGCGAAAATCTATTTTAATTGATGAAACTGTTTTAACTATTAGGAAATACGGAAGGGGTCGGCTTACTTCAAATCATACAATTACTGTTTTAGACATTTTTTGTAGAGAGGACAAAGAGGTTCTTTTTGGGGTAGATAGCAAAAAAAAAAGTTATATTTGGCCTTATGGTTCATGTTTTTGCCATAATGATATGAGTGTTGTCTATACAGATTCGGCCAAAAAATACCATGACATAGAAAAATTATTCTCCAGTCAAACAACACACAAAGTTACGAATCATAGTAAAGGCGAATTCGTGTCAAAAACCAATAAAGCGAACACCATTAATGATCTAGAAAATGAAAATCGTTTGTTTAAAAATTCTCTAAAATGTCACAGGAACGATAAAATGTTGTCATAATATATGTCTCTTCATTTTTATCGCTGACACAAACTAGATCATTTACAAACGACGGGCCAGAAAATGCAAGTCCTCATAAATGACATCATTCAAGTTTACCCAGGGTACGGGGATGAGGGGCTAAAGCTTTTGGATTTTCAAAGACCAACAGCAAAGTCTGAAAACATCGAGGGTGCATTACCAAAAGTCCCTCAAAATTTAAATTCGTTTCAGTTAGAAGGCAAAGTGCCTTATATTGACGATGTTTTAGACCCTGACTGGGATCACTTTTGGTAAACATTAAATTATTTATTTTTTTGTAAATATTAATCTTTTTTTATGTGTAATTATTTATATGTTTTTGTATGCAATTTCCTTTTTTTCTGAATCACCGTCTCACAGGGATGTAGCTAGAAGTAAACAATAGAGGGTGCTCAAGAAAATGTAGGGGAGGGGGGGGCTCTTACTATTTCTCTCTCTCTCTGACACATGCACTGCACGCACAAACACAGATATATATGATCAAAGTATTATATAGAAAGGTAAATTAATGTATATTCATATTGTAGGCACTATATTTCTTATTAAATTGTTTATAACTATATTTGATGCTAAGAAAAGTAAAGGCTGCAGACAATGTAATGGAGGACATATGGTGGATATGCAGTATACTTTTTGGATTATTTTAAGGAATACTGTATACCCTCTTCTCAAAAACACTATAGCATATACTTTTTAGGGTATACCCTCTGCCTAAAGCGTATGCCCTCTGGTTTTTTTTATTACTACATCACTGGCTGCATAATGAACATTTTCAGTGCATAATTATACTAGTGAAATAATAAGTGATGATGTCAATAAGTAAGTAAAAAGCTGACAGTTCACCTGTTTCAAAAGAGTTGCAACCTTTAATTTTATTCTGAATATTCCTTGCCCGTAAGGATTCTAAAGTTATGTTTTTATAGGATAAAAAACATTAGAACAATCAAGGGTGTATTTTGCATTTTAAAATCATTTTTGTGTCTAGTCAAAAGCTAAAACTACTTGTATTTAAATTGGCTATAACTCATTAGAATAACTTTGTTTTATGCTAATAATGGAAAACGCTACAAAATGAAAAATTTGAGTATATAACTAATGCAAAAGTGAATGTTCGCATCAGCAAAAGGTTGCTAATTCTGAGTATGTGCAGATAGGATGCGCGCATATTGAAGCACTTATTTGCAGTTTTTAAACAAATGCTGCAATTTAGTATTTATGCAAAACTGTAAAAAGCCTCTAAAACTAAGTTCAATTTTTGAAGAGAGTTTCATTTGGATTTTTGAAACAGAATTTCTTTTGGTGGCCTTGGCAACTTTCCCAGGGGGGGCTCAAAATTTTTCAGGGGGTGCTGAGCAGACTTCGAGTCGATTACAGAGGACTGTAATCGATTACGATTACGATTACTTCCAATTTTTAAAAGCAGATTACGATTATATCTCTATTTATTCAAGTTGGATTATGATTACGTTTGTGATTATCTCTTTTTTAAATTCTAGATTACGATTACGTTTAGATTACGATTAATATTTTTTCCTTCGATTACGATTACTGAACTAGTCGATTACGATTACAATTCGATTACACGGATTTCGTAATCTGCATGTTACAAAATAAGAGTCCAGCATCGTGATGGGAGACCTTATTTTACCCATTATATATATCATTTTACAGCAATCAAAAATGTATTAATATAATATAATTGGATGTAATAATTAAAAGATATATAGTTTCACAGATAAAAAGGTTATTGCATGATAAATAATAAAAGTATAAAAAAATTTACTTTTTGTGGTATACCGTTAAACATGTTAAAATGGAATCGCAAGGAATGGGGGATTTCTTTCGTTTTAAGATAAGTTCTTGTGTTGGCATGTAATCTGTAATGTACGCTGCCTATTATAATTGTATTATATTCTTTTCGGCGGCAATATGAAAATTTTCCATTTTAGAGAAGATTTCGCGTTAGAGATTTCCATTTTTACACCGTTTACTGTATTTAAATATTTAGGTAAAAAAAAAGAAAAGATCCAGTTTGAAAGTTGTTCAATAAAATGTAGTTAATTATTAATACACAATACGTTTAAAAGTTATAATTCAGATTTGTATTTTAATTAATTATTAAAATATAAATTTAATATTGTAAAATTTGTGAAAAGTGGCCTGTGTATAACAGTATCCCATCAAAAACATACATGTGAAAGAAGGCCAAGTTTGTTAACGGTTTCGCTAATAAAAGAAGTGAGATCTAACTGGAAACCAAGTTCTTTCGAAGCTCCTTAAATCATAGCTCCTGTCATACATAACGTTCTTCAATTGCTTAAAATGATTTGTTATGTTATTTGCTACTCAATAGAGCGACTTGGCAAGTTTTCACCCACCAACTTTAATCTTTGAGTTTGAGTACAATTTAGTCTAGTATGACATTGGCAAAGATGTAGTCAATCAAGTATTTGAATAAGTATGTTGAAGTTAAGGTATTTATAAGTTAAGGAAGTGATTAACTTTAAGTTCAGATCAATCAAGTAGAGAAATTCTAATAAGAGAAAAACTTGCCAAGTTGCCCTATTGAGTAGCAAATAACATAACAAATCATTTTAAGCAATTGAAGAACGTTATGTATGACAGGAGCTATGATTTAAGGAGCTTCGAAAGAACTTGGTTTCCAGTTAGATCTCACTTCTTTTATTAGCGAAACCGTTAACAAACTTGGCCTTCTTTCACATGTATGTTTTTGATGGGATTTCATTACTTTTTGTACAGTTACAATATACTTAAACACTATACTTAATGGTTTTTAATGTGTTTACAAGTGACTGTTTTATTTACCAGGCAGCATTCAATTTTCTTACAACAAAATATTTGGCTGTCAATTTGCGGCAGAAATTGGTATTTTAATAGGCACAGATGTCATATACGCACCACATTGGCGCAATTTTTTTACCCCACCAATTTGGCGAAAACTTTGTTTTTGAATATTAGTTACAAATAGCATGCAATAATAAATAAACAGTTATAAATAATAAACATAATAATAAATATAATAATAAATATAAACTAGATGTAACCCGTCAAAACGTGACGAAAAAAAATACTATAACAATATCAGTAAAATAAGCTTCTTTATTATTTAAGAAGGTGCGTACGAAGCATTCTTTCAAATATTTTATTTTTAATGTTTTTTTCCCCAATGAAATACAATACTATTTCCGATGCAAACTTCAAACAAACAATCCGTAAACAACTGTGTAATGCAAATCAGTTCAATATTACCGCCATATTCCCCATGGCAAAAAAGAAAATTTCATGCCCTATGATGTATCACACAAATAGTATATTCCTACGTTCATCTCATATTCAATAAATAAAAGAACATAGTAAATAAAGAACACATCTACAACACTATTTTAAATAATTTTAATTTTCCTGAAATCCTTTACTTTTGTGAATTTTTTTATTCAAAAATGAAATCGTCTAACCTATAATTAAAAAATAAAAAGTAATTGGTAACATGTAATCAAGGTATGCTATCAAGACAAGCAATCAATAAAGGCTCCAATTCTAATCTTTATAATTAAGAATGGAGAAATCAGTAAAAATTACGTCATGTTGACACAATCATATAAATTTTTTTCTTTAGTTTTATCAATGTTAAAAGCCTAACGTCATTTTCACCGGCGCATTTTCATACATACTTTATATACGTTACTTTTATGCTTAAACGCCATGTATACAAATAAAAGTATATTTTGCATTTAATTGTAATGAAAAAATGGCATCAACAAAGTTATAATGCATAATGATAAAATAAACTCAATGGACAATATTCCCATGACGTCACAATAAAAATGAATTTTTATTCGCTTATAAAAATAAAGTGCACGCGATAAATATTTTTACCTAAATTATACTTGCAAATTAAAAAAAATCGGCCTAAAAGCCACGTGCCTTTAATATTTATTATTTCTCTTTTATCCTCGCAACCACGGAGTTTCACGTTACTCTGTGCCTCGCATATCCAATTGCCGACTTTATGACGTCATACGCAGAAGTAAAAGTTTAATTTAAAATTACGGCTAATTAATAAAACTTTTGAACAAACGAATGTACGATAACAAATCTATGTCTAAATATCTTTCATTTAAAAAAAGAATGATATAATTTGATGCAGTAGTTTGTTCTCACGGATTGTCGAAAGAAAACGCTTACCGTTTTAAATATATAAGATATCACAATAAATCGTAAATATTAACAAAACTAGCACAAAAGAGATTAAGTGTGACATCTCCGCACGTGTTTATTTTATATTTTATGATTAAAGAGCAAATTTGAAATTGCATTGTTTAGGAGAGAAAGACTCCATGGATTGTTTCATGTTTTTTTTTTTTTTTTCGATGTAATTAAAATACGGTTGTTTTTTTTTTTTCTCGCGCGTGCCTTTTTGTAAGTTTGATGGAATAAATGAGCTAATATTTTGCCACAGCTACACTGCCTAGACCCATGGTAGATCATCCATGATCAATATTTATTTGAATCATTTTTCATCAATATTTATTTGAGTCATTTGAATGACTCTCTTTTGTTTACATTTTTAATTCTGGAATTAGACGAATTTCAACTGCGGATGTCTCGAAATATATGCGTATTTCGATATATGTATTCTCTCAAGATGTTTTTGTTTTTTCACAACGTGTCTAAAAAGGTAAATTTTATGCACCATTACTCAAAAAATTAATTCTCTGAAATTAACTCAAAATGGCTGATGATCAAATATTTTGATGCACGGTCCGCCCGGATTCAACATTTGGCGCTTTTTTGGCAAATTAAAATCTCGCCTAATAGACGTAACGTTAAAGTAAAAATGGACACCCCCAAGTGGGTAATTAATCGATTTTCAGAATTTTTTGATTTTTTTTCGATTTTTTATAGTGTAAACGAGCTTTTTACCAAATTTTAAGTCTGTAAGTGCTGTAGATATATGAAATCTTTTTGATGAGTGAGTGAGTCACTGGTAAAATTATCAATTATCAGACATTTTCAAATATCATTATCTCGGAAACTAATTATGCGTTATTTATAAAATTTTGGATTCTGGATAAATAAGGGGGCCTTACTACACATCTAAAATTACATGTACGTAGGTCAAATAGAATTTCAGTAATAGAGCGTCGAAATTTGGCGAAAACAGCTCGAAATGGTTCATGTAAATAAACCTACGGCCGGTGTGTCGAGTTTTTTGCTTTGTGAACTTGGCTGACACACTGCCGTGTGTCTAGATTCTGATGAAACGGAAAATTTCATACTCCTTGAGAATACAATATATATATAAAATATCACAGTTTCCCACAAACAGTTTCAGAAGGGTGCTGCACCCTGCCTTCCCTTTGGTTTACAAAAAAAGACCCTTCTTGAACCTCATAAAAAGAATTAGCACCCTTCTTTCCCCCTCCCCCCCAGTAAAATAATTAGCACCCTTCTTGCCCCTCAGTAAAAAAAGTGCTCTTTCTCCTTTTAGCATTAAAAAATTTCCTTTCATAGCTAGTAAAAATTGACTAAATATTGTCTTGAAAAGAGTGCTCTGACTTTTAAATATCAAAAGTGACATTAAAAACCAAAATAATACAACAATAACAATTAAAAAAAGTGCCCTTAATAATCTGAAAAGTGCCCTTAAGAATAAAAACTTACCCTTTTCTCACCAGCAGAACCCTGCCCTTTTTAAAACATGGGGGAAACTCTGATATATATATAATATATATAGTAAAAACTGTCAAAACAAAATCTGTCTATAATGGAAATTTTTCGGATTATTATGAAGAATAGAATACAATACAATCATAATAGACAATGTACCTTCTACGACGAAAATTTGTCTATAATGGATAATTTCCCCGGTACTTAGCGATTCCGAATCAGCATATTTCGTTGCATTAATTTTTCATTATTCCATAATTGATCAAAATATTTTTAAACAATATTCTAAAATATATTACATTTTTAAAATACATTAAAACCCAGTATTACGGAATAGCAAGGGCCCGGGGAAATTTTCCATATTAGCAAATGCACTGTGTATTGCTACTGTATTGTCGTCATCGAGACTCTAATACTATAGAATTATTCTGTTTTAGACAGGACTCCGTTATACATAAGTTCCCTTTTGACAGGTTTTACTATATTCTAGAAAAACGTTGTTAAAAAATACAAAATGTATGTCGCTATTTCTTTTTTTAAGGATCATTAAATAAATGATTTAAATTAAAAGGGCTGTTTCTTCCTATTTAAATATATATATTCCCCGATCTGCATATTTTGGAATTGATTTCATTAGTACAAAGCCATTATGAAATTAAGAGCATTTGTACGGATAGAATAGTCAAATTGAGGATGCAAAATTCTGATTTGAGATTCACTGACATTGGCGTTCACAGGGGAGACCCCCCCCCCCTCTAAATCTTAAAACAAAAATATGTGCTCTTGTTTCACAGCCCTTTTATAAAATGCAGAATATAAACATCAAATGAGTTAAACATATGACATGAGTTATGATTTTTTCCCCAGAATCCTCGTTGCAAGACATTTCGGCATACAAAGCAAAACAAAAATTTAAAAATTAAGAAATATTAAATATTCAAAAATAGGTTTCTACCCAAAATTTTATAACTTGGAGAATTGGAACAGTTCATTCAGTTTCTTTCGTCTGGACGACTCTGCCTTCTTGAACCCTCCCCCCCCCCCCTTTTTAAAATAGGTTTCATAAAACACATGAACTCTAAAATGAAAAAAGAATCAAAAGTTGTCTTTTGGGAAGAGAGAATTTAGTTGGAGAGAAGTTGCATAGCCCCCCCGCCCCCCCCCCCCCTAACAACAACAACAACAAAATCTTAGTTCCCGTTTCTTTTAATATTTAATTATTAAGTCAATTATATATGAAAAATATTTCACTGCCATTTGAAAAGAAAAAACAGGTTATAAATATACAATATTTCTAAAAATAAATTAATAATTCATACTAATATTAAAAAAAAAAAAAAAACTTACATGTGGGTGTTCAGGTTCGATTTTGTCTTCATGGAGACCCAGACATCTGACGAGCACAGTTTACATTTTTATTTCAGAAACATTACGCCTTTGTCATTTAAATCTGAACCCGTTTCATTAAAAAAAAGCCTCAATTTTTTTATAGTTTTTTTAGACATTTCTGCAATATATACGAAATATACGGAAAATTTAAAAGTATAAACAATCTCTAAGAAGAGCAAAGTGAAAATGAGTTGTTAGATAAATTGCTGTATCTCGTATGACGTTTAAAACCTTTTTTTTATTACCAAACCCAAGATTCCCACACTCCCACATTTAAGGGTGGGGTCGGAGTTTTGTGTTATTATAACTGTTATAGTGTGTTACAGTGAAATAAATAGCCATAATATATGCTTTCTTCTCTCCTTTTTTATTTTTTATACTTCATCACTCAGTGCCATTCAAGGAGTTTGACACATGACTCTTGGAGTGACCACATGCCAGGATGCTATCCCCAATTCTCACATCTTTAACCAAGTCAAATCATACTACTTCTATGTCACAGTATACATCCTGTTACTTATCCCATTATAAAGGTCATCTACTGCCAGGACTATAGAATCTCTTATCTATAGTTCTGATCTACTGCTACTGTCCCCTGTGATCTCTGACCTCCCCAGGCTCACCACTTTAGACTGATTTTAATGAGCTGAAAACGTGAACATATCCAAATCTCTTCCTTTAGAAAAGCCGAGTATTTTTTGGATGGAAAGCGAAAGTAAAAAAAAAGGGTGTAATCGTGATGTAATCGCGTGTTTGTGCGAAATTACGATTACATTGCGATTACATTATGTAGCGATTATGATTAGATTATGATTGTAATCTGAATGAAATCTTTTGATTATGATTACTTTGTGATTATTTCGAAACCAAAATTTATGATTACGATTACGGTGCGATTACACAGTTTTTGTAATCGATTATAATCGATTACGATTACTCAAAGTCTGGTGCTGAGCCCCCCCTGGCAACCCCCTAGCTACGGCCCTGCCGTCTCATTTATTGGCATTTATTATATTTATCCTTTTACTTGCCCGCGGAGAATGAGACCAGTGGCTTGTTCTTCCATACACTTCACGATCGGACTCCGCGGGAAAGCAAGGGCCGTAGGGATGCCGAACACCAGGTGGATGACCCGACTCCCTTATGGGTGTTCGGCGATGAAGCCGTTCGACAGTCCCTACGGCTCATCAGGTGTCACGTGGGGAAGTATCCTTTGATGGTAGGAACTTCCGCCGAACCGTAACGACCTCTGTCGTCGACTCTGGGGCAATGAGATGAGGAGGCGTCGCTGGAACGCGAACCCTCTGAATCGATCGTAGCGACCTGGTGAGACAAAGCCATGGTCTGCGTTATAAATCCCTCAGGATTTGGGCACGATGAGGAGTGGGCTCGCTCGGCGCCGTGAGGGCGCCGACGGCGCCTATTAGTTTTATCCTTTTACTTTTTTTTTTTTGGCAGTTGTGAGCGAGATTTTACCTTAATTATTTTTATAAGTTAACATTGTTTTGAATTTAGTGTAATCAAGATTGACAAAAGATTTCTGGTAAGTTTTTTTCTCTTTTTTATTGTCCAAAATGTTTTTAAAATGGGGGGTTCAGGGGGGCAGAGCCCCCCTGACAATAACAAATATTCATCTGAAAAATCACATTTCTTTAGCTTTTTAATCGTTAGTTTATTTAGAATGCTGCTAAAATTTGTGTAATTGGATCGTAAGAAATTTTTCAAGATGACAGAAAAACTTAATTTTTAAATCTTTGTTATTTATAAATCCATGTTTTTACATCATTTTCAACTTTTAAAAATGGTGCAAAATCATTGATTTATAAATAACATACAGATTCAAAAATGATGTTTTTCTACAATCTTTGAAATTTTTTTCATGTCGCCAAAATGGCATTTTGGTGCAATTATTTTCGCCAAGCAGCACAGGATACGGAACTCTTCCCATATATCATTTCAGGTGTCATTGTTCAAGGAAGTTATTCAATTTTAATTTTTTTTTCCAGTATACTGAGTAGAATCAAAGTGATGACATTTGTTTTTAGGTTGTGAATGCGAGACATTTTGCTCAAATTTTTGGAAAGCCCCATTTAACCCTTAATTGCATAGTGATGTAAATTTCCATCACTGTTTATTTAACTTTTAATAAATAAATCAACTTCTTCGCCACCACTATATTTATATAGAAATATTAATCGAGTAAATTTCCTGTGAACTACGTTGCTGAACAAAGTTAAAATCTATCTTAAAATTTCTGGTGTCTAATATTTAATATATGTATAAAAAAAACACAATTGTAAAAGAAAAAAATCATGCAAAGAAGGGTTAAAGGAGAATTTTTTTTTTCTTCAGTTAATTGAATAATTTGGCATTGAGTTTATAACCTTAACGGGTGCTAGGAATTGGCAGTTATTTTTAAGATCTTATTTTGCAGGATTTTTGTTTGGAGGAAAATGAAATATAGTTGGTACCTACCTTCGCCCAGAAAAACAGGGAAAAATTGTTAATAACATTTCGAAAAAAAAAAAAAATGAGAGTAAGTATAAAAGGATCTACTCCTATACTTTTGGCTAGGAAGCAGTATAAGCCCTCAGATCGCGCGGCCATTCTTTGGCGGGTTTTATTTTGGCGATGTATTTGCCGATCTGGCTTTTGCCTTCTGGCAAAACTTAAATAATCTACAATCCTACCTTTTTTTCCCCCTCTCATTTCTACTCCGAGTGTACAAGTGAGAGGTTGTGTTCCATTTATTCTTGATTTTTGTATCGCACGTGGTATCAGTTATCAGGTTGTATTAATCAAACTTTTATTCTTATTATTAATATTTGATTTTTTTTTTTTTTTTTTTTTTTTTTTTTTTTTTGATTGATAATGGCTTCTGTTGGTAGTTTACCAGTTGTTGGAGATGTTGTGCTGAAATATCAGCAAATTTTTAAAGCAAAAGGCGGGTTCAAGGTTTCGCAAGATAGGCCTATTTTTGGAGTGCAATTGCATTTTGCGCTATTTTAGGTTTTATTTTTTATTTGATTTTGGAATAAATACAGATTAAAATATATATAGATTAAACATAAAAAAGAGAAATTCAAGAAATTTTCGTAGAAACGTAAAGTATTTTTGCAATTTATGCACTGAGGTTTGATTTTTCAATGGATGTATCGTTGTTTGTTTGTTCAAATTAATTCTGCAGGTGTTTTTCTTGCAATTTATGTACGGAGGTTTGATTTTTCAATTTCTGATGTTTTTCTTTTTTTTTTTTTTTTTTTTTTTTAATGGAGGTTTGTTTTTAAGATGTATTTTAGCAATTTATGTACGGAGGTTTGATTTTTTTTTATTTATGTCGATGTTTGTTTTTTTAAATTTTGTATCGAGGTTTGTTTTTTAAATGATAGGATATAAGTTTTAATGCCTTTATTTTTAGAGATATGTTGGTTTAATAATGAATCTTTGCTTTTTTTTTAAGTACAGTATAGGACCTATTATCCGGCACCATCGGGATCGATCCGATTCCGGTTTTCGGATCCATGCCAAAAACATAAATATTGCATCAGCAACCCCCCCCCCTCCCCCAATTCCTTTTCTCTTTTTTTTTTTTCTCCCATGATCTAGTTTTTTAGATAAGCACATTAGAGAAAATAAGTTTAAAAATACTTACCATTCTTGAAAGAAATTTCTAAAACTATAATATAATAATAACTTTAAATTTTCAAAAGCTTATTTTTTATTCATGACAGCAAACATATCAGTAATCTTTTTTTGTTTCAAATGGTTTGGCTGTTCTAATAAAGTAATCGTACTGAAGAACCTGCATCCATTTTTTTTAAGATCTCAACTTTTTGAGAAATACTTAGAGCTATTCTTTTCCTTTTTTTCCCCTCATATGAATTGCTTTTCTCACCGAGTCGCTTAGACATCGTAAATTGAAAAATAAAATCGCAAAAACACAGACACAAAAATAAGCAAACTGCAGAATTGCTTAAATACTCGACAACTAGACTGAAAAATGATAAACAAGTTTTTATTTGATTGCACTTTAAGATCATTCTAGAGAGGATTGATGGGGTGGCCGCCCTAATGTCCTTTTCTGATAAAATCCCATCCTTATTGCCTCTTTTCCCGGTATAAACCAACCCTTCTTTTTTCCCAGATAAAAATCGTCTCTTTCTTTTTCTTTATTTCAAGCAGTAAAATCCTGCTTTGTTTGCATTGTACTATCAAAAATTCCTTAGCCATCTTTCCTTAGAATGCTAGTAGGATATTTCTGGAGTAATTGTTCCCTTTTCCCCCTGCCCCCACTCACTTAGCTCTCTTCTCCGTGGTATGTCACTAATCTTGAACTTGACATGAGTATTCACTCTTTCAGATAAATGAAACATAAAGGGTTCATTTCACCCATTGATTCATTTCACCTTCTTTATCTTCAGTGAAATAGTAATATGACATTTTGCTCTGACCTTTCTTTGACCATGCGATGACAGCTTATGCTTACACAAAGTTTATACAGAATCGAAAACAGCATTTGTACTTTTATCTTGTAGTTAAGTGAACACATTTTGAAAAATTAAGAAATGAGAAAAAGTTCTGAAAGTTATCTGGAAAAAGTTTCAAAAATGTTGTCGAAAGATCGTAAGAAAAGAGAAAGTGATCGTGAATACCGGGGGGGAGGGAGGGGCACACACTCACCCCTCCCCTCCCAGAGCATTGAAATGTCCCCCCTCGGAAGATTTGAGATTTTATGCCTTTAATGCTTAAAAAATGCACCCCCCCCCCCCCCCCCCCCCCCCCCCCCCGAAGCCACAGAAACCCCTCCTGAAGAAAAGTGTCTTGAATTCAACATTGAGCGCAGATTGTCGGATACTTGAAAAGTCCGGATAGTTGAGCACTACATCAGTCATGAAAGAAGAAAGTTGGGGGGGGGGGGGGGTATATCGATGTAACAATGAAACAGGAAAATGATTTTTTTACCTATTTTCCTTTCATCGAGAAATTGATCAAATGATTCTTTTATTATTCTTAAATTTGCACTTTATAAAGTTAATTTTGATGAATTATAAATAAAAGTAAACAATATTTTGTGTCAGAATGTAATTTTTAAATTTATTTATTAATCTTTTATAACGTTACATTTTTTATATTTAAACATCTCATAATGATTTTAATTTAGAACTAAGATAAATAACAAATGCTGTTCTTACTTCATGTGATAATAAATTAAGCCTCAACATGCAAAAAGTAACAGGCAAAACTAATGAAGTCAACTAAAAACAAGTGTTTTTGTTAGATGTTTTTCAAAGACTCTTTTCCTAAAACATCAACTTTGCGTCCCCTTTTTTTTTTTTTTTTTTCCTTTTCGGAAAAAGCACGTAGACACTTGGAAAATTAAATTCTGTATGATTCGCATGTATTGCCTCAATTACATCCGAAATACAAGAAAAAAAAAATGCAGCAATCCACAATAATAATGAATCTTTTCTGCATAGCTAAGAACTTTCATTATCAGATGCAAGATAACATCCGACTTCACCTCTCAGATCACCAGACAAAAAAAAACTACAAACAGTCAGCTCTTTTTTTTTTTATGATTGAAGTGGACTGTTTTGGGAGGTCTCTAATTCTCTGAAAATTTAAGGTATTTTAATAGAAATTTGGTAAGTTGCCTTATTTATTACTATTTCAATTCGCTGAAAATTTGAACACAATCGGATAATTAGGAGAGAAGATCCCTGAAAAAGTTGCACTTTCTAAAGGAAAGATTTCTCTTTCAGCCTGCTGGAATGAATGAATGACCTATTAAACATTCTGCCCTTCGACCTTGAAGCAGTTTTTATCTGGTTCATTCTTTCAAACTTCGAACACGGCAGCTCGCGGTAGGGATGAAAAAGAAAAAGAAAAAATAACTTTTTTCAGATTACATTTCCGTATTTATGGATTTTTTTTTTTTTTTTTTTTAATTGTAGTTTTTGTTATTATTCATGAGATCATAAAAAATGCCGGTTTTCGGAATATTCCGGTTTACGGAATGCCGGATAAGAGGTCCGATACTGTATCACTATATTTACGTTTCTGCCGTTTGCTCAGTATTCAGTAAAAATTCCTTGAATTTCCCTTTTTTATGTTTAATTTGTATATATTCCAAAATTAAATAAAAAATAAAACCTAAAATAGCCCAAAATGACCATTTGGCGACAAATTCTTGTTGGTAAAAAACGGGTTTTTGTCTACAAAACAAAATGGTGGACCCGATGGCGTCTAAGCAATCTGTTCCATACTTTTAGTTAAACGTAACTAAAAAGTTAAAAGCAGCTTCTCATTGTAACTAAAAAAGTAAAAGGAATCCATCTCCCCCCCACTCCCCAAAAATAAGAAATCCTGGGCAGAATCCTCGAATAAGCGAGTAACCCGATTTGGCGATTTTTTTTATGCGCGCCAACCGAGAAATCGGCAACCTCCAAATTCTACCTAATCAGAACACGTGCTTTTCGGCAGACGACTTGTTACTTACTTCATCAAGCAAATTCTTTCACAAAATAAACATTGATTTTATTTCGTTTTAAGAATATTTACAAAGTTCTAGTAAATTTTACTGCCACATTTTTCGATTTTTACCAATATTTTCCTTCAGATATTTAAATTTTACAAACTTTTAGCAATTTTTTTCGTTCGGATTTTTCCAGTTTTACAAATTTTTAGCTATTTTTTCCTCTGGATGTTTCCTTTAAAAAAAAAATAGCTATTTTTTCCTCCGGATTTCCCATTTTTACAAATTTTTAGCCATTTTTCTCTCCAAATTTTTCTATTTTTACAAATTTTTAACTATTTATCCCTCCGGATATTTGTATTTTTACGAATTTTTTCATCCGGATTTTTCCATTAAAATAAAGCTCTACCTATTTTTTCCTCCAGATTTTTCAATTTTAACCTATTTTTTTCATTCGAATTTTTCATTTTTACAAGTTTTCAGCTATTTTTCCTCTGTATTTTCCATATATTTTCTCTGGATTTTTCTATTAATTCCATCCATATTATTAGCTATTTTTTCCTCTGCAGTTTTACAAATTTTTGCTATGTTTTTACTTTCTTTTTTCATTTTTATAAATTTTTAGCTGTTTTTACTTTTTTTTTCATTTTTATAAATTTTGTAGCTTTTTTCCTTTGTTTTCTTTTTTCATTTTTACAAATTTTTAGCTATTTTTTCCTCCTGATTTTTCCACTTTAAAAAACTTTTAGCTCCTTTTTCAGCTTTTAAAAAATTTTAGCTACTTTTTCCTCCGGATTTTTCAATTTTTAAAAATTTGTAGCTACTTTTTCCTCTGGATTTTTCAATTTAAAAAAATTTTTAGCTACTTTTTCCTCTGGATTTTTCAATTTTTAAACAATTTTAGCTACTTTATCCTCCGGATTTTTCAATTTTTAAACATTTTTAGCTAATTTTTCCTCTCGATTTTTCAATTTTTAAACATTTTTACCTACTTTTTCCTCTCGATTTTTCAATTTTTAAACATTTTTAGCTACTTTTTCATCTGGATTTTTCGATAAAAATTTTTTAACTACTTTTTCCTCCAGATTTTCCAATTTAAAAAAAAATTTCAAAAAATTTCTCAATTAAAAATAAAAATATTTTTTCTTTTGGATTTTTCATTTTTACAAATATTTAGCTATTTTTTCCTCCGGATACTTCATTTTTACAAATATTCGGCCACTTTTTTCTCTGGATTTTTCCATTTTCCATACTTTTACCCAATTTTTCCACAAATTTTTTCTATTTTTACATATTTATAGCTGTTTTTCTTCCAGATGTATCCATTTTTACAAATTTTTATCTATTTTTTTTCTGTGAATTTTTTTGAAATATTTATCAAGTTTAATAATTTATTACCTTTAACAATTAAAAGATTTCTGGTAAAATATGGCTAAAACTTTGAAAATTGTCACAAAACGGAATAAAATAAACCTTTACTTCATGAAAGAAATTCTCATAAAAACTCTTTAAATAGTCAATTCTCTGCATCAAAGCACACACGTTACAATTGGGGAAAATTTCGATATTCCTCATTTTTCTAATGCATGAAATACATGCAAGACGCGGTTGACTATGCTTCGCGTACATTAACCAAAAAAAAAACCATCACTGGACGCATGAAACTTGCTGTATAGCAATGTCTAGAATGCATGAAATCCATTCAAGTCGTGGTCAGTAACTCGTGTATGTACGCTTCGCGTACATTAACCGAAAAACTACATCACTGGACACAATAAACTAGCTGTATAGCAATCTCTACAATGCATGATATTCATTCAAGCCGCGGTCAGTAACTTATGTATGTACGCTTCGCATACATTAACCGAAAAAAAAAACATCACTGGACGCATGAAACTCGCTGTATAGCAATCTCTGGAATGCATGAAATTCATTCAAGCCGCGGTCAGTAACTTGTGTATGTACGCTTCGCGTACATTAACCGGAAAAAAACATCACTGAACGCATGAAACTTGCTGTGTAGCAATCTCTAGAATGCATGAAATTCATTCAAGCCGCGGTCAGTAACTTGTGTATGTACGCTTCGCGTACACTAACCGAAAAAAACCATCACTGAACGCATGAAACTCGCTGTATAGCAATCTGTGGAATGCATGAAATTCATTCAAGCCGCGGTCAGTAACTTGTGTATGTACGCTTCGCGTACATTAACTGAAAAAAAACATCACTGGACGCATGAAACTTGCTGCGTGGCAATCTCTAGAATGCATGAAATTCATTGAAGCCGCGGTCAGTAACTTGTTATGTACGCTTCGCGTACATTAACCGAAAAAAACCATCACTGAACGCATGAAACTCGCTGTATAGCAATCTCTGAAATGCATGAAATTCATTCAAGCCGCGGTCAGTAACTTGTGTATGCACGCTTCGCGTACATTAACAGAAAAAAAACATCACTGGACGCATGAAACTTGCTGTGTAGCAATTTCTGGAATGCATGAAATTCATTCAAGCCGTGGTCAGTAACTTGTGTATGTACGCTTTGCGTACATTAACCGAAAAAAAAAACATCACTGGATGCATGAAACTCGCTGTATAGCAATCTCTAGAATGCATGAAATTCATTCAAGCCGCGGTCAGTAACTTGTGTATGTACGCTTTGCGTACATTAACCGAAAAAAAAACATCACTGGACGCATGAAAGTCGCTGTATAGCAATCTCTACAATGCATGATATTCATACACAGGAAAAATAATTAAAAACTGGTAAAAACAAAAAATCCGAATGAAAAAATAGGTTAAAATTGAAAAATCTGGAGGAAAAAATAGCTAAAACTTGTTTTTTAATGGAAAAATTAGCAGGAAAAAATTTGTAAAAATACAAATATCCAGAAGAATAAATAGTTAAAAAGTTGTAAAAATAGAAAAATCCGGAGGGAAAAATGGCTAAAAATTTGTAAAAATGGAAAAATCCGGAGGAAAAAATAGCTAAATATTTTTTTTAACGGAAACATCCGGCGGAAAAAATAGCTAAAAATTTGTAAAACTGGAAAAATCCGAATGAAAAAGTTGCTGAAAGTTTGTAAAAATTGAAATATCTGAAGGAAAGTATTGGTAAAAGTATGTAAAAATCGAAAAATGTTGCAGTAAAATTTACTAAAACTTTGTAAATATTCATAAAACGAAATAAAATCAATGTTTACGTCTTCCTTTGAAAAATTTACACTGTCCAATTAGTTCAGCCCTTATTCCATGCTCTTCTCTTCTTTCGGCCTAGTGATTTGAGAAAGAACCGGCTTCCGAACTCTATGAATCCAACATTACGGCACACAAAAAACCAACCAATCCGACCAAACGATTTATTTACCCACAAACCAATCAAATTTCCACATTCCCTGTCCACCGCGGATAGACGATTGCGATTATCAAGCTTTCTGATTAGTTGTTAAACCGAACGCTTCTAAAGTCATTTCCTGTTGAACTTGGTTTCTTATATAATATCTATTAATTTCTATATAATCTCATTAACTTATGACTGTCATATAATAAATATTATAATATAATCTAATTAATTTCTATATAATCTAATATTTCTATATAATCTAATAATGTATATTAATTTCTTATATTATATCTTCTTATATCTTCATAATCCTCCAAAATACCGGAAATGACTTAAGAAGCGTTTGCTTTTACAAATAATCAGAAATCGTAAAAATCCCAATCTCCGATCAGCGGTGGAGACGGAAATTATGCATAGCTACCTCCCAACTCTATGAATCCAACATTATCGCACACAATAAACCAACCAACCCGACCAAAGGATTCAATTTACTCATAAACCAATCAAATTTGTACATCAAACAACGTAGGCGTGGAAAAAATGTAAGACACAAACTGGTAGCAAGAAAATCTCATTTATCACCTCGCCAAATCCAACACCGCCAACTTCCTCGCTTATTCGAGGATTCAACCAAATCCTGGCTATGAATTTGAATTGTTAACACTTATTCAACACGAAATGATCCTTCATATAGCTTATTAGGGACTATACAATTGCTGCCCTTTTTCTAATCTATTATGAGTTTTCTCCATTTCAAATATAATAATAGTTTTTTAAATTAAACATATTTGTATAATGGAATCTGATTCAACAAAGCAGTGGATTTCGATTAAGCTAAAAACTCTAGTACAGTACAAAGTCCAAAATCCGGAATCCTCCGGACTTCAGTGATTCCGGATTTTCCAAATTTTGGATCATTTGCAGTTTACCCCCCCCCCCCCCCCCCCCCCCCGTTATTTATTTATGACGAACACATTTCAATACTGAAAAATATTATACTGAAGCGCAAATTAAATATTTTAAAAAATGAATATATTTTTTAAAAAGGTAAAAAAATAATAATCTACACCCCACCCCCATTTATTTTACTGAAATAAGGTAATAATAAAGCAAATATTTCAATAGAGGAATATTTTATTATTATTATTATTATTATTATTATTATCACAATTTCGGGAAATTTTACTTACAAAACGTAATTTTTCTGTTATGTAATTGAATATGTCCGTTATTTTACGCTGCTTTATCAATTATAAATCATTTGCAGTTATTAAAAAACTAATCAACCCCCCCCCCCCCTCCGCACACACACACACCGATTTATTTACGTCAGGAAGGCATTTGCAATGCTGTATAAAGATAGACACTAATACGATATTCCAATAAAATAATATATTTTTTAAAAGGTTTAAAAAAACGTTATTACTTGTTTTTATGCTTCCTATTGTTCCCATTTGATGTTCTCAAAGGGTGCTGCGCACTGCCCTTTTTGTTTTAAGTGCCGATGCGCCCTGCTGTTTTTAGATGTGAAAAATGTGTCCTGCCCCTTTTCCATGTTATCTTCTTTACGTCGTCTATTTTTTTCCCTTTAAAAATATTTTTCCTTTATTTTTTTCATGCAAAAATAGAAGAAAACAGAAGCTTTGACTCACATGTCATCATTCCTAATCCGCTTAACAAGCCTAGCCTAATAATAATTTTAAAAAATCTGTGCATGGTTTCTTTCTGCATAACGAAACATAGTATCTACTGAAAGCTAACGATCTCATTCCAATAACTTTCGACTTCGGAAGTTACGGACTAAAATAAACAAAACAAACAGCCAGATAATTCAATCCTTTCTTTTTCTTTTCAGTTACTTTAGTGGCCTTTTTTGTGTGGTGCTCCGATTTTGGAATAAATTATCATATTTTGATAAAATTTGGGAAAACAGCCTAATTTGCTATTATTGCAACTTGCTGTAAATTTGAACATAATTCGTCAAATAACGACGGAGATATTTTTTTATTTTTATGGTAAGGAAAACGATTTTTTCATTCTTTTCTTTTAATTACTTTTTTGTGTTTTCCTGCAGTTAAATACAACTATGAACGCAGCGCTTCCTATGGAATATTGGGAAGTCGCCAATAAAGATTATCAGACATCTATATCACGGCTTCAATTTATTGAATAAATTGATGCAATTTTCGGAGATTGGTGGGGAGGGGAGGGTGTTGAGTAATGAATGATTGAATAAAATCATAAAGATACCAAATTGGAAAATATATGGAGACAAATATAACAGAAGCGGGAAAAACGATTCAGTCCAAGGCATATATAAATAAATATTTAAAAAAAAAAAAAAAAAAAAAAGGCTAGTTTTCAAAATGTCCGGATTTGAGACTTTGTACTGTACTGACTTTGATTCATAAAAGTGACTAATATGATTAATGAATGATTCAAATAACTGGATTGTTTTTAGGGCTGGGAGGGGGTTAAACCACGACCCCCCCCCCCCTTCGCTGTGCCACTGCAATAAGTAATTCATAAATCAAAAAATAGAAAACTCATTTCGATTCCAAATCACTTCAATAGTTAGGCCTGCCAATTTTATGCCTTTGCGTTTAAAAATGAGTCTGAAACTGTATCAGGAAGTTTCGCGTTGTTGAGCAGCACATTTGCGAATCGAATCACCTTAAGGATGCTATTAAAGGACATATTAAAATCACCTTCAATAAATATATCGTTTCGAATGGATACTTTTGGAACACATACAGATATGCCACTAAATATAATCTTAATATAAACATATAGATATTTGCTAGTTATGAAAACAGCTATTAAACAAAACCATATCAATTAAACAGCTGAGAAAAAGGGAAACTGGAACAAATCAATTTAAATAAACATTTTTTTTTCAACCGATGTAGAACACGCAATACAACACGGAATTTTAAGACAATTAAACTTACTGAGTTATTTTTGTCCCTTTCGCTTCTTTGCCGGTGGGCTCAGGCTTATATCATTAATTCGATGTTCTTCCGACCCATTATTATTGCTTAAATACGAAGCAGACAAACAACAGAGATAGATCAATCATGGCGACCGCAGCAGAGATAGTGAAACTGAAAGTGACGCTAACCCAGTGTTGCCAGATTTTTAAAATGAAAAATACTACAAGCACCTCTGAGAAGGTAATTTTTTTGTTTTCATATAATAACATAAAATAGAACTATAATTTTTTTGAAAAATACATAAGAATTTTTTTAAAATCATCACATTTAACTTATTTAATCAGAAACTTCCATTATCGATATTTTTCGATACAGCGAAACTAATGTTTGGTATATTGCTTTTACAGATTGGCATCAGGTGAATTTTGGTTGTGTTCAGGAAAGAAGATCGCGCGGCGCGCGCGCGATGGAGAGAAGGGTTATGGAGTAGGTCTGATCGGAAATTTAAATAATTTAATATATTGAAATAATTTAATTATTTCAATTATTTTAAGCTTCTGTGGCTCGGATTAGGTGAAACTAGCGACTACACATCTTTATCCTCCAAAAAAAAATGGATCTTATAATAGGAATATCTATTTTTATTTCATCATAATAAACCCCCAAAACATTCATGAAAAGCATCACGTGATCAGATAGCCCGATCCGCGTTCATAACCTGCAAATTTTTAGCGCGGGCTGCGCGCGGGTGACTCACAAAAATTCTGTGGGCGTTTTGATCACGTGATTGGGCTTTTTTGTGTCTTACTTGGTTTGGTAGGTTGATTGATACAGCTGTAGCAACATGATCGGATATCTGAAAAGTTTAAAATTTTTAACATTCTAAAATGATTTTTTAAGCCTTTGATCCAACATATAAATAATAGAATACGAAAGTATGATGTATATATATATATATATATATATATATATATATATACATCATATAGTTACATAACTGCTGTCAACTTATATGTCTCTAAAACTTACCTACTAAAACTGATATATTAGTTTAGTTCATAGCAGTTACATAAATATATATATTGTACAAAACAATGCATATAATATTATAAAGTTTAATTTTCTATAACCAGTGCACCTTTAACTAACAAGGGAGAGGACGTTCGGATCACCGAATTCCTGAAACACGGTATTGGTGGTTTCAATAAAATTAATGTAAACTCTAAAAAAAAAAGGGGGTACTTTTTGGTTAACCGGGCACCAGTGAAACAAATATAAATATATACACAGACACACACATATATATATTGTTGTGAGCTCGGGGTTCGAAAAGACTGATGCCAATATATAAGAACAATCAAAAGGCTTTATTCACTATAAACAGTGCAATACGAACACCAATATCTTCTGAAAATTACAAGATATTCAGTAATCTTCAAATCCAATAAAAGCACAGCAAAATTTCACACAGAAACAATGTGTTCAATACGACGTATCAACGACAAAATCGATCCGAGAAACACAGTTCTCAATGCAAAGCCTCTCGTATGAATTCAATCGCAGTTGGCAGACAACTAACTGAACTGAACTGATGGAGGTCCTTATATAGGTTTCAGAGATCTTTCCAGATTATTCCAGAGCCTTCAGATGCTAGAAATTACCAGAAAGTGCTTTAACTTTCGATAGAGAACCCAAGCAAGAAAGGATCCCAATGTATAGGTATAAGGGGGGTGTGGTTGCACAAAAAGTCGCCAACTTGGCGACATTTGGCGATATATCACCAAATTTGGCGACAAAAATAAGTCGCCAAAACCATCGCCAACTTGGCGATAAACCCATTCCTTGGCGATTTTTCAATAGACTTCCATTATAAAGATGAGGGTGTAAGGTTGTTTTCCTTGCAAACCATCTGAGGCCTTTAGCATTGAGTTACATGATGCTCAATAGGAAATACATTAATAATACTGCAATTTTCACAATAATAAAATAAAATAAATTTAAACAAATGGAATATTTACAGATATATACAAAATTCATTACACTGCCCCCCTCTCAAGGACTGCACGTCCCGGGCAGTTCAACCTTTGATCGGAAAGCAAACCCGTTGCCAACAAATGCTATACTATTCAAAACACTTAAAGCAAACATGCAAAATAACCATTAAACACATTCATAATGCTGAATTATACAAAATATACACTTATTTAAAAAAAAATTAAATTAAATTAAAGCATAGACATCATTACATACAAGTATTTAAATAATAATAACATTAATAATGATAATGCTAAGCAAAAGAAATTTTTACATTAACTTATATACAAGACCATGGTCATACTAATTTACATTATTTATATTACACTATTTACAATCAATGAACTAAGTACTATGGCCATAGTATGGAGCCAGCCTGTCGTAATGAACGACTCTAGGCTTCGAATTTGGTGACTTTCGGATCCGAATTACGACATCGTTCAGTCTGTTTAGGACTGTATAAGGACCGTCCCAGTGCGATTGCAGTTTGGGAGAAAGTCCTTTACGTCGAGTCGGATTATAAAACCAAACCTTGTCACCTTCTTTGAATTGATGTCCCGTGGCTTTCGTGTCGTACCTGGTCTTCATCTTCTCCGTCTGTATATTGATCCGCTCTCGAGCCAAGTTGTGGACGTCTTCAAATCGTGCCTGGAGATTCTGCACGTATCCGTCTGGCGATGAAGGCGCATCTGGAGGGCGACCAAAAATCAGATCACAAGGTAGACGAAGATCACGACCGAAAAGCATCTGAGACGGGGAATAGCCGGTTGTTTCATGGACGGCGCTGCGATAGGCGAGAAGAAACAAGGGAAGTTTTTGGTCCCAGTCTTGTTGGTTTCTTGAGACTAGCAGTGAGAGATTGTTGAGGATGGTACGATTAAATCTCTCAACCATGCCATCCGATTGTGGATGTAAAGGCGTCGTCCTAGTTTTGTCCATTCCGAGAAGTTGACAGAGACCCTCAATCACAGCAGAGATGAAATTTCTCCCCTGGTCAGAATGCATTTGAAGGGGGACTCCATACCTTGATATCCACTGGTGTACCAAGGCATCCGCAACCGTAGAAGCTTCTTGATCAGGGATGGCATAGACTTCAGGCCATTTCGTGAAATAGTCCATGACAACAAGGAGGTATTTGTTGCCATCAGCACTTCTTGGCAGAGGACCTAGGATGTCAAGGGCGATGCGTTCGAAAGGTGCTCCTACATTGTAGAGATGTAGTCTTCCTCGGCTACGTTTCTTTGGTCCTTTCCGAGCTGCACATGCATCGCAAGATCTGCACCATTGTTCGACGTCAGCTCTCGTTTTTCCCCAGAAGAAGCGCTCTCGGACTCTGTGTAATGTTTTCATGACTCCAAAATGGCCTCCGGTGGGACTGCCATGTAATTCTTCGAGGATCTCTGGGATTCGAGATCGAGGAAGTACCAACTGCCATCGAGATGTCTTCCCATCTTCCGATTCGAATTTTCGGTACAGGACACCATTCCTGACGTGGAGGGAGTTCCAAAGAGCCCAATATTGCTTCGTCGTAGGACTATAAGTCGAGATGTCTTTCCAACTAGGCTTCGTGCTAGAAGATTCTAATAACTCCAAGATTGGTTTGATGTCAGAGTCTGCCATTTGATCTTCTCGAATCTTCTCATCACTCCAGGGATCTGGTGGCGTTGATAGTGAAGTCTTCGTCTGGCGTATGACATGTTCGGGATTATACTTGTTCTCCGCTCTGGAACAATAGCGACAACTTTCGGGACACGGTCTTCTTGATAAGGCATCAGCATTTCCATGCGATGAACCTTTACGATGCTTGATGTCAAAGTCGTATTCCTGGAGTCGTTGTATCCATCTGGCTACTTGGCCCTCTGGGTTCTTAAAATTCATCAGCCATGTTAAGGATGCGTGATCAGTACGAAGGAGAAATTTCCTGCCATGGAGATAGTGATGGAAGTGTTCTATGGCTTTCACTATAGCTAATAACTCCTTACGAGTGATGCAATAATTCCGCTCCGGTTTCGATAAACATTTGCTCCAGTATGCTACGACTCGTTCTTGGCCCTCTATTTCTTGGGAAAGTACAGCGCCGACGCTTTCCTGACTGGCATCCGTGTCCACAATGAATTGTTTGTCGGGGTCTGGATAGGTAAGGACTGGAGAGGATGTGAGAGCTTCTTTCAGCCGCTGGAAGGAATTGTCGCATTCTTGTGTCCATAGAAACTTCTGTTTGCTTTCAGTGAGCCTATGCAAGGGTCTTGCGATGTTGGAGAACCCCTGTACAAACTTTCTGTAATAAGTACATAGTCCCAGAAAGCTTCGCAACTGATGGACATTTTCCGGACGTTTCCAGTGCTTTACTGTTGACACTTTTTCAGGATCTGTTCGAACACCTTCAGCTGAGATGATGTGTCCTAAATAGTTTACTTCTCGTTGGAAAAACTTGCATTTCAAAGGGTTCAGCTTTAAATTCGCCGCTCTTAGTTTCGTTAACACTTTTCGAATATTCTCTAGATGTTCTTCAAACGTGCGGCCACCAATGATGACGTCATCTAGGTAGATGAGACAAGCTTCAAAAGCCAGACCTTTTAACACTGTCTCCATGAGGCGCTCGAACGTTGCTGGAGCATTGCAGAGCCCGAACGGCATAACTTTAAATTGCCAAAGTCCTTGTCCAGTAGTAAATGCGGTCTTCTCTTTGTCATCAGGATGGATCTCTACTTGCCAATATCCACTCTTCAAATCCAGCGTGGAAAACCATTTATGTCCTGAAAGAGTATCTAGCGTGTCGTCTATTCTTGGTAGAGGATAGCTGTCCTTCTTCGTGATATCGTTAAGTTTACGATAATCCACACAAAATCTTGTGGAGCCATCTTTCTTTCGGACCAACACGATGGGAGAGGCCCACGGACTTGATGACGGTTCGATGATGTCATTATCCTGCATCTCTCGTAAGAGCTTAGAAACCTCTTCTTGTTTTGTGAACGGCAAGCGTCTTAGATGCTGTTTAATCGGTGGATGGTTGGCAGTATCAATTCTATGACGTGTCAGTGAAGTGCGCCCTATATCACTCTCGTTTTGTGAAAACACATCCTTAAATTCCTGGAACAGTCATTCTGCGGCATGTCTCTGTTCAGGAGATAAATTTTCATTTCGTCCAATTACAGGTGTTAAACTTGTAGGCGGCTCCGATAACGTCAAGCTCGGGTCTTTGCAAACACAGGTGACTGGAGCACAGGTTGCAAGCACTTCACCTTTCTGGATAATTCTAGACTTTTCACTTACGTTCGCAATCCTCACAGGTATCACATCTCTCGACAGATCTACCAGCGCTGATGCTATTAGCACTCCCTTTGGGCTCTTCTCAGGATATCCAGTCAAGCCATACTGGAAAATTCTTTCGTTTCCAGTTAATCCAGGTATCATCATTTCGGTCCGAGGAGGGATGATAACATCTGCCTTGGCTGTGATCCGTTGAATAGACCCGGACTCATTTCCAAGTTTGAAAATAGTGACATCTTCTTGAGCAGAGCGTAACTCATTATTCTTAAAATCCAGTGTAAATCCTTGCTCTTTTAAAAAGTCCAGTCCGAGTATGAAAGGGTCTGAAATATCGGCCACATAGACTGTATGATGGTAAGCGGCGTTCCCAAACTTTATTTTCAATTTCATTCTTCCATGTATGTCGATCTTATCCCCGGTCACGGTTTGGAGGATAACACGGGGCGGGGTCCAGAGGAGTTTTTCCTTTAGCCGGTGAGCTAGATCTTTCCGAATGATGGTCACATTGGCTCCTGTATCGATGATCATATTACAGGGCAAATCATTCACACGCCCGACTATAAAAACTCCGTTCTCGCCGCAAATTCTTGCAGAAATTTGACACACTTGATAATGGGACTTCTCGAAATCTGGCAACCTCCGCCCCGCGAGATGGCCATTAATTAGTTTTCCTGCTCCGCCGTTCGTGGGGAGCTATTACCTTCTGTGCTGGGTCGTTTTAGGCAGTTTCATTGAATATGGCCTTCTCCACCGCATTTCCAGCACTTGATCTTTCTGCCAGTTTTGTTGTCCATCAAGGAGTTCATCTGCCTCATCATGTCCTTCACCTGCTGCTGTAAATGCTCCACAGCTCTATCCGACGTCTCAGGCATGTTGGCTACTCGCACAAAGTGTCGATCTTTCCTTGTAGCTTGCTGGGCTGCCTCGAATTTCAGGGCATAAACTAAAGCCCCTTTTAAGTCACTGAGATCTGCAATCCGGAGTTGTTTCTGGATCTCAGAGTCACGCACACCATCAATAAAATGCTGCAGAGCCAAGCTTTCTCTAATTTCAGTCGGACAGTCAGGATAAGCAAGATGTGAATGTCTCTCGACATCAGTAGCAAGCTCTTGCAGGGATTCAGTGGATTTCTGCTTTCGAGATTTGAGCTGGAGTCTGCTATATTCCTTCATGCATTTCTCGCCAAAGCGTAATTCTAAGGCACTGACGAGCGTTTCAAAATCCAGCGGTTCATTTGCAGGCAATGTCTGTAGGACGTCGGCAGCATCAGCTCGTAGAGAAGCAGCTAACTGGCAAGCCTTTGTCTGGGAATCCCATCCATTGGCGTTCGCTACGATCCCAAATTGTGTCTTAAAAACTGGCCATGAGGATTTTCCGTCATAGGTCGAGAGTTTAATACAGGAACGAGGAAGCATAGATTGATACTTGACATCTTCGGTATAGTTTCCGGCATTTATCTTTTGTTTCTTCACATTTTCCAACTCTTTTTCTACACTCTCTATCCTTTCTTCTACGTTATTGGCTGTCTTTTGAACTTTTTCTTCTATTTCCTGAAATCTTCCTTCAAATTTGTTTTCCACGCTGTCAATTCTTTCATTTAAAGATGTTATTTTATTATCTATTAATTCTTTCAACTCACCAAGGTTGGTTGACATATCTTTCTTCATTTCTTCCGACATCTCCTTCATTTCAGCCTGGACGCAGTCATTTTCTCATCTATCGCTGACATTTCCTTCTTCATTTCTTCCGACATTTCCTTCTTCATTTCTTCCGACATTTCCTTCATTTCAGCCTGGTTCGCAGTCATTTTCTCATTCATCGCTGACATATCCTTCTTCATTTCAGCCTGGTTCGCAGTCATTTTCTCATCCATCGCTGACATATCTTTCTTCATTTCTTCTTTCAACTCGCCAAGGTTCGCAGCTAATTTCTCCAATAATTCTTTCAGTTGACCCTCCATTGCTCTGGTGATCGGCATTCAACCCCACTTCTGACACCAAATGTTGTGAGCTCGGGGTTCGAAAGGACTGATGCCAATATATAAGAACAATCAAAAGGCTTTATTCACTATAAACAGTGCAATACGAACACCAATATCTTCTGAAAATTACAAGATATTCAGTAATCTTCAAATCCAATAAAAGCACAGCAAAATTTCACACAGAAACAATGTGTTCAATACGACGTATCAACGACAAAATCGATCCGAGAAACACAGTTCTCAATGCAAAGCCTCTCGTATGAATTCAATCGCAGTTGACAGACAACTAACTGAACTGAACTGATGGAGGTCCTTATATAGGTTTCAGAGATCTTTCCAGATTATTCCAGAGCCTTCAGATGCTAGAAATTACCAGAAAGTGCTTTAACTTTCGATAGAGAACCCAAGCAAGAAAGGATCCCAATGTATAGGTATAAGGGGGGTGTGGTTGCACAAAAAGTCCCCAACTTGGCGACATTTGGCGATATATCGCCAAATTTGGCGACAAAAATAAGTCGCCAAAACCATCGCCAACTTGGCGATAAACCCCTTCCTTGGCGATTTTTCAATAGACTTCCATTATAAAGATGAGGGTGTAAGGTTGTTTTCCTTGCAAACCATCTGAGGCCTTTAGCATTGAGTTACATGATGCTCAATAGGAAATACATTAATAATACTGCAATTTTCACAATAATAAAATAAAATAAATTTAAACAAATGGAATATTTACAGATATATACAAAATTCATTACAATATATATATATATACATACATATATACACAAACATATATGTAGATATATATTTATATTTTTTTTTCACTGGCGCCCGGCTAACCGAAAAGTACCAAAAATTGTTGTGTACTTTACTGACGTTTGGGTTGTCCTACACAGATGAACCTGAAAAGTATGGATACAAAGTGAATGCTCGCCGTTTATTTCCGATTTTCTTCCACTATTTTTATTAATTTAAAAATTATTTATCAGTTGCTTTATATTTTTTGGGATAAATAGAATGTTAATAATAAATCGAGGTCGTGATACCAACATATGTTGGTATCACGACCTTGATTTACGATAAATCTTTTAACATATGTTAAAAGATTTATTTCTTTATTTATAATAGTAAAATAAAATCGTTGTTAAAATTTGATAAAAAAGCTTTTAAACATTTTATTAAAATATATTTTTCGATAACAACCTTGTTGAAACATAATTATTATTTACTAAAAATTTATTTTTCTTGAAATTCATTTTTCGATGTAAATTGCATTATTTATTATATTGCAATAAACATCATAAAACACGAGAAACAAATGCTAAAATACTTGTACATTCAGTACAAAATTTATAAACATTCTAACTATATTTTATTTATATTCATTACGAAACTAGACGGTAAACCACATGTATTTTACCTCTTTACAAAAATAGGTACTGATATTTCTAGTTTAAATAATGTATATATTTTACATTTTATTTTTATAATATTTTTTACATTATGCTAAAATTCACTGTTGAAGTACTCATTATAAAAACATGGAGAAATTCGTGCAAATTGACTATATTTTCATTCTTATTTTACATTTGCTAAAAAGAAAATAATAATAATAATAATGTTTAAATATTAAAAGACACAGTAATGTAAAATTTTAATTGTAAAATAGCTGAATTTGTCGTATTTAATTAAATAAGTAATTGTTAATAATATCAAATTTTCTTTTATAAAATATATTCCATTAATTATGAAAAATACAAAGCAACCGATTAAACATTTTTAAATGAAAAAAAAAAAAAAAAAAAAAACAGAAAAATCAAACAGAAATTTTGGGGGATCGAACCCGCAACCTCCAGAATCAAGAGCAGCGCTCTAACCATTCGGCCACCAAGTTCACTTTTTATTTTAACAAAATATCATTAAAATACGCTAATTAGTCAAATGAAGGACCGTGTTCATTATCATTGATTTGGATGTCCAAATCAATGATAACGAACGCAGGCCTTTCAATTTCATTCACAGTATAGACTCACTCGATATTTTAATCTCCATCGCCCGCGCGCCGCCTGATCTTCTGTTCTGAACAGCCCCTAAGTTACTTACTTTTGTGTTTATTTATTGTTTATTGAGAACATACATCTGACTTGTGTGCTTGACATCAAGTGCCCGCTTATAAGTCATCGTCAATATACAGGGACGAGAAAGCCACAAGGAAATTAAAACACCAGAGAGTTACATCCGGAAGCTCCACAAAGTGTGTGCAATGGAGCTGGCGGGAGTCGAACCCACCGACCTGACTCCTACGCTCTCAAGCGATTAGCGGAACGGTGTCTTAACCACTCGGCCACGGAGGCCCCACTTTTGTGTTTGTACCCGAACTTCTTGGTAGGCGGTTGCCCGGTGAGCGTGCGTGGATTCCTGGAGTAAGCAGTGAGTTACACGTGCGCGTTATTTTCCAGTGCGGGTGAGAAAAAGTTTTCGTGTATCGAAATACTTCAATTTTGGTGTAAGTAGGTTGTAATGTCGTTGGAAATAGTAGCGGAAAGGGTGTGGATAAAGTTCGGGTAAGTTGGACTGGTTTCCAGGTACGTTTAGCAATATGGCGGGATCGAAAGTAAAAATAAAAGACAGTACAGGCTTCGACAGCGAAGAATTCAAGAAATTCAACTGGAACGATGGACGCACAGCAAAAGAACAAATCAAGATAATACCAAATTTAAAAGAGTATGTAATAATTACTGAGAATCAAGAGGGTGGTATCGTGACCTACGTTATACACGGCCGGTGCATGACGTTTAAAACGTCACATGGAGTGGATCATTTTTATACGGCGATTGGTGCAAAACGGGAGGCGCGCCGCTTTGCACCAACCGCAGTGTAAAAATGATCCACTGCATGTGACGTTTTAAACGTCATGCACCGGCCGTATATAACGTAGGTCGCGGTGGTATTCACAAGCTTAACCCTATTCAACTGAAACGAGAAATAAAACAGAACTTGGAGAGTTATAAGGAAATACGCTATCGAAGTGTGACGTCATTTATCACTTGTCGTCTGCTCCGGCCACGCGAGACACGTAGACGCATAGGGAAATTAATTAAAAAAAATTATATTAAAACAAATATTATTTATCTAAAACTTTTATCCCTTGATTAGGATACTTTGATATAAGAAGTATCATTTGCGTAAGTGTAATTAACGTATTTTTAGCTCAAATTTGTGTAATTTAGTTTTAAAATTTCAGAACGGTAATGTCTCGATCTAAGACAAATGTGAAATACGGTTTAGGAGTGGCGCCATCTATGATCAGTAAAGGTCATCATTCTCTTTTTTATGTGATATTATTTTAAAATAACTTATTTAACTAGAATTTTATTTACTAAATATTTATGATTTTCAATCATTTAAAATGTTTTATAGAGTAGAAGAAAATTAATATTTTTATTAATCTGATCATTAAATATAATGTATTTACCTTGTGTCTGTGCAAAATTTTTTGTTTAATAAGAAACTCAGAAAACTAAATAGTGATAATAGTGTGATAGACAAAGAGAGTAAGAAAGAAAATAGTTTGATAGTATGTCATAATCTTTAATTAAAAACGTGAAAAAAATCTATTTTATCCAATTTTATTTTTTTTTTTTAACAAGCAAATTTTTAATTTAACAATTTTTAACATGCTAAAAAAAATCCTGTTTGCTTATAAAAAAATATCTTCGGGATACCTATATCAGATTTGAGCAATAGAAATAATAATTAAATTACAGTACAGAAATATGCCTCAAATATATGTATATAAACTGCTAAAACATTTTTAAAATCTTCACACTTTAGAACCTCATAAACACTTTATCCCCCTTCCCCCTCAAACTACCGTAACATAAAAAATAATTTACTAATGTCTTAATCTTTAATTTAAAAGAAAAGCTAATAATCTACCCAAAATAACTATCAAAGGAAATTTTATAAGCAAACGCGATTTTACAAAATATAAAATAATCGCTGAATTTTAACATTCTCACATTTCTAATCTGATTGTCATATTTGTAAATATATGTATGGAAAAGCAATGTGACATTAACACTTTTTAGTTCCTAAGGTTTTTACTAAATACAACATTTTCTATCATTGCAAAGTAAATAAATTTGTATTTTATGATTAGATCATTAAAATATTAATTCTGTCCTATAAAAATTTTAAATGATTCAAAAACTTAAATATTCAGTAATATATATATATATTATATATATATAAATAAGTTATTAAAAAATCATTTAAATCGATCATAAACAAATTAATAAATACATATAATGTGTAAAAATATGAAAAATATCCGAGAGTGATTTGTACTTGCTTTCAGATTACTGATCCTAGATGGCGCTACCCCTAAATCTTAAATTGCTAGGAACTTTGGTGTTTTTAAATTTTAAAACTAAAAAACATAAATTTGAGCAACAAATAATTTAAGCACATTTCAGCAAACGATACCTCTTATATCAATGTATGCAAATCAAGAAATGAAAATTTCAGAAACGAAATATTTGTTTTAAAACGATTTTTTAAAATATTTTCTCATGTTATCTATCACTAGAAACTCATCCATTTGTGGCCCGTAGCAGACGAAAACACACGAGTGACGTAATCATTTCGGTGGCGTATTGATACCGTCAGATACACAAGAAACAACAAAATGTTGATAACTACGAAAAACTACGAATGCGCAAGCGAGGTGGTCAATAAAGAAAAAATATTTGATACGAAAGTAAAACATCACCTAATGAATGAGAATGTCACAACAAGATTTTTAATATTCAGAATAGATACGGACATAACAATGAAAGAAATTCAGGAGGAGATTGAAGAAGAAAATCCAATGATAGTTCAGAACATCCGAAGATTCACTAACCAGGTAGCACAAAGACGTTAAATGACCCCAGGCCAACGTTAAATGACCCCCCCCCCCCCTAAAATAATATTTGTGAATATTAGTTTTTGACATCTGTGAATATTGGCCAATACTTTCCAACATCTCTGAATATCATTTTTTGACATTAGGGCAGGGATTCAGGTGTCCGTTAAGGATCTTTAAACGGGTCGGAAAACCTTATTCCCGAGTGAAATCTCAAAATCGCTATTCAGGTGTCCGTTTAACGATTCTTAAATGAGAATCCTAGCGTTAAAAGCACTCGGATTTAAAGATAGCTAAAACGCCGTCTTTAAATAAGATTGGTGGTATTTCGGACGCCATTACTATTTTGAGACCGTTTTCTTCCCATCTTATATTGACGATTGTAAGTTAAAAAATTTTTCATTTTTACATACAGTTTATATTATTGAATTTAATATGATGCTGAAAGATTTAGATATATTTTTTTCTGTAATTATTTCGAATTTTATGTACTGATGCTCATGCAACTATTTGTCAAAATAAACCAAAATTATGAAATTGCGATGGTTGTATACATTCGATTAAGGTATTTAATGTTATAAATACTGTTAGATTATTTTATTTTGTACTATTATTTTGTATTATCGGCAATTATTCCGAATTTCTTATACCTACTTTATATGCATGACACCTGTTAAAATACGTCAAGCAAACAAGTTGTATGTTCTGAATTAAATAAATAAATTGATGTTATAGAATTGTGACAATCGTATACATTAAACATCTTATTTTATTTTATTTATTTTTTAAATACAGTTTTCAATGCATGATGCTATCCTGATTTTAGGATATTTTATTTAATTTTGCCGATAGTTGTAGTTGTAAATGCATATTCCCATTATACGTAAACTTTAAATGTGCACTGAAATGTTAAAATAAATTATTTTAGATCAATTTGTATTTTCTTTGGATGATAGTTATAAATGTATAAACTGTAGTATTATGTGCACTAAAATGTTCAGATAACTTAATTTGTCTCGATTCGTTTTTACATTTCTGTTAAGATTACACTAACACATTTTTTGCTTAAAAAATAATTGTATAAACACCTATCTCGCCTTAAAAAAAAAAAAAAAAAAACTATCATTATGTACACACACATATATGTTTATATACACAAGAAATACTTATTTTTTATTTCTAAATGTTAAAACTGAAAATACATCTAAATTATAATTCTTCAATGTCGGTTGTTCTGTTGTATTGGGACTTAAAACGGCCTATAGAGGCGCTGATTGCAGCCGTCGGTACAGGAAAATTGGCCCTTTAACTAATGCTAAAGTGCCATTGAAACCATTATTTATTGTAAACGCGTTTAAAAGTGTTAGATATTCAAATTAGGATAATTTTTACTTTGACATATAAACACAGAACACAAATAGCACATGAAATCTGAAATTGTGCATAAAAATAATCATTATGAACAAATTAAAAATGCATGTAACGCAATGGGATTGCAAGGGATTTTCCTGAAGGGAGCAGTTACATCTTTTTTCCACCAGATGGCGTATTCGAGCGCTTGAATTCCCAATTATCCAATGATGGAATCAATGGGTGCCTGAGGAGAATGGGGAGTCTGAGGGATCTTTTATTTTGTTCCTACATATAGAAATGAAATTCCTCCTTTCATGGAAAGTATTTATTTCAAATAGTATATAATATGCTCTAAACTACCAGGATGTTTTTCTACTTGCTGTAAAAATATATAATATCAATTTTCTGACATCAATTATTTAAAAAAAAAAAGTTATATGCATGCATATATTTTCTAGTTGCAATCATAGAGTAAAGTGATTAATTAATACGGTTAATCGCAACATTGGCCAATAAAAGAGAAAATATTGTTTGAAGCTATTGTTGCTCAGCTAAACAAAAATTTAACATTCAAGAAATTCAATTTTATTATAAATAACATTTTTTTAATCTATAAGGAAAGGGCAACTGACGTCACTGTTGGTTAAACTACTGTTGGTTTGGGAGAAAAACCTGTTCGTTCTTTACGACTCCTACAGTACACATGAGATGGAGTGATTTGATTGGTCTACATTAAACTGGTCTGTGATATGATTGGCCTACGTCGCCATGACGATTCCTGCAATGATAGCTGCGACAAAAATGCAGTGGTAGATTGGTTGATGGAACTGTTTGTTTGTAAACATGCCCTTTCCTTATAGCTATAGGAGTAGAATTTCTCCAAGAATTTTTTTTTGCTTTAATTTCTTTTCTTTTTTTTTCCCTGCCATTTTTATCCTTCTGTGTGTAACTAATTTCTGAGCAAAGAGTAAAAGAAATATCTTAAAATTATTGAATCCTTTATTCAGTTTTAATGAATATTGTATTTTCCAATATTTAGAAAGCTGAATTTTCCTTTTTATAAGACTATAATGATTATTGCTTAGTAATAATCTCTACTTACTACAAAATATTGATTTTATCCTGTGTTTATTTTCTTTCAATGTATTTAGCGGAAGTTAAATTGTTTACACATTTCGCAATATTTGTATTGGTTCATAATAAACAAATGGTATAGTATCTGTATAGGATGTATAATGCTATTTTCATTTTGGCGAGCATAATGTCCCACTGGAGGTAAAAATATATTTTATCGCTAATAGCCTCTAACATGTTATGTATTTAATAAATGTATACATCATTACTTTTTTGCATTAATTTAGGTTGCAAGTTATATTGACCTTAATTTACTCTTTTAAACACAATTGATGACTGATAATAGTTTTCTGTCAGTCTATCTTCCTGGCATGAATAACACACATAAATAATATTTTTTTTTCTTCAAATAATTATTGGTCAAGTAATTTTTACTTAATATAACCACTATAAAAGTACATCTACCTTGCATGTACCTTTCATCATTTTCAAATGAGGAGAGATGTTCGATTTCTTATTTTGGGTGACTGGAAGGCTGTTTAATTTTCCTGTACAATTTAGCAGAGACTCCTAGATGCATAGTTTTGTTATTATCAAAGTAGCTATCATTTGGGATTCTCTGCTGTTAAAACAGTGGAAAATTCTGATGGACCTCTGAAGCTGTACAAAATAATGTATTGTGAAAATAGAGAGAAAAGACAGACTATTACAGAAGAAAATTCTACCTTTGAGGTTTACCTTTCATTATTGTCGAGTAAACACATATGTTAGATTTCTTATTTTAGTTAAAGTGGTTAAAATTATTTTTGAAGCTTATGAAGTGGTAAAAGAAAAAAAAATGACTTTTTTCCAGTATCGTATAATTTTATAAAATATCATGCAATAATTGTAATTTATATATTTATAGCATTTTTAAAATATTATTTATTATTTCATAATTAGCATCCTATGATAAATATTTACATGGTACAGTAGTATAGCTATGAATTATTTTTTCTCGCATTGTTTCAAACAAGCACACACATTTCTTGGCTAATTAATAGTTAATTATTCATTAGTAAATAATGTTTGTTTTTCAATATTATGCATTTCTAAAACTAGTTTCTGTGCATATCTATGCATTTATTAGTTGAATTTTTTTCTCTTAATTTTTCTAGTTGCTATAGCTGCTACAGTTGATGACAGAGATACAACAAGGCTGATGTGAGTAGATATTTAGCTGGATACTTCATCATGGGTGCATCAGCAGCGTCAGTTATTGATAGGAATAAGATGATGGTCAGTGCAGAAAGGAGCAAACTTCTTGTCACTAAAGTTGTTGCTCACTTCTGTGTTGGCCCGTTGGAATGCGCCTAGGTGGCTATAGGTTAGAAATAATCTTTAGTCTCTTAGATGCAAACTTGCAGGCCAAATCACATTTTGTACGCAGCATGGAAGAATTTTTTTTTGCCAAGGTTTATACTTTGCTGTTTATGTTTATGAAAAGTAAGTCATTTATTGCTTTTTAGAAATTATTTGTGTTTCTATTGTATACTATATAATGTAAGAGTAAATTCAATTTAATGTTTTCTGATTTAAGACTGATTAATTTTTAAGGGAATTTAGTAATTACCAATTGTGTATATTAGTTCAGGGGTCGATGCAGGGTTTTTTTTCATGGGGCCTATTTTGTGAAAAGTAAAGGTTATTTTTCTGAAATTTATTATATTTTGAGGGAAAATAACATTTGTAACGAAAGTTGATATCCAGTTAATCAAATTCAAACCAAGCATTTATAAGCAAACTTTTTTAAATCCTTTTGCTGTGGTTTTCCTCTCTGGTGAACTTGCTTGTTTACAAATTACACATTTTAAAACATCACAAAATAATATATAAATATTAAATAGTAAGTTTTTATGGAATAGAATTTTGTGAAGGAGCCCATTTTATCAAATTGATTTTTATGAAGGGAGCCATTTGATCAAATTGAGTTTTGTGAAGGGACCCATTTATTAAATAGATTTTTGTGAAGAGGCCCTAAATAGGCCCAAAAAATTTTCCTGGATCGACACCTGTAGTTAGAGTGTGTTAATTCTTGAGCTATAGAATCCACAAAATTTGCAACATAGACAGATAGACCATTTTCCTAAAAAAATAAAATCATATTCAAGCATCCTACAATGTGCCAATTCATCAAATAATGGAAGTTGAAAATTTTCATGATTCTAATAATAGGAGTGTGGAAATGTCTAGGCATTGGGGAGGGGGGCAGCAAAGCAAAAAACTCTCTTTTTTTGCAGTTTGGCTGTTTTATGTCCTGTTATTAAAATTATATTGTAATTAAAAATACTGAGTTAGATAAAAATGAGCTCATGCTAAATTTGGGCAATTAATTATTAACTACTATGTTATGTTAAATATTATTCACAGGATTCATTCAAAAATATTTGTTTATAAATAAGTATGCATTTTTTTATAATTAAAAAACATATTTTACCCCCACCCCTTTCCCCTTCCTTTTAAAAAAATGGTAAATCTTTAAGAATTCATCATTGCTGATTTTAATTTTATATTTTAAAAAATTTGCATCTTTATGAAAGTAATAATATAAATGTTCATAAAATAAACAGCCACAGCATTTTCCCATATGCTGAATTATAAAAATAATAATTTCCTAAATTGCATAAAATCCCAGTTATGTGATTGTATAGTAAAGGGCAAAATTTTCCAAAAAAAAAAAAAAAAAAAAAAAAAGTGTCTGTGATCCACAGCCTCTAGTCTGTTTTTTTAAATGCAGGGTATAAACATGAAAAGCTAAATTAAGATTTCCTCGAACCAGAACCCCTTGTGTAAGACAATTTTAAACATATTAACTCTAAAAGCAATACAGAAATGTAACAATTAAGAAATAAACTGGCTTCCACTTGGTGTTCAGAAGCCCCGCCTGATGCTGACAAAACTTCTTAGTTCTTTTTTCTTTTGATTTTTTATTATTCTAATTTGTCATATTTTTTCTTCATTTCATAATATTTTTTAAATAACCAGAGATAAAAAATATTAGTTCTTTAAACTTCCAAATCTAGAGAGTGTCTCCCCCCCTCCTCGCGCTAATGAAAATCCTGATTATGTGTGTATATATAAATTTGATTCTTAAATATTTTTTTAGCCGTGGCTTATAAGAATCAAAACCTTTTTAAACATGTACTCAAATGCATAAAATGAATATTTAAAGAATTATCCAGGAAATAAAACGAAAAAAGTCCATGTAAATATAGCTTAGCTATTATTAACATTATTTAATAATACTTAAAAAACAAACAGAGCATTTAATTCTTCATCGCTATATCGTTCTGTCTTTCTTTTTCTTTTTTTACATGCTGTCTTTTTTCTCAAATGATGATGAGTAGAAAAGTAGAAAAATCAAATTTAAAAAAACGTGCAAAGCTCAGAACGGCAAATAATGCGCATGATTGATTGATTGATCTGCAGCGAAGCGATTCTGAATGCTGATTGGTTTATCTTCCGACGACAGCCGAAGCCAGATCGGGGATAAGGAAAACCGAAGCTTGTTTAGGAAGACCAGTCTGAATAGCGTTTTAAGGATTCTTAATTAGTGATCCCTAAATTTAAGTTAAGAATCGCTATTTAGTAATCCTTAACGGGCGGACATCTGAATCCCTGCCTAAGTGATATTTGTGGTATTAGGACATTAACTGTAAACCGTCACGGTACAAGAACATTAACTGTAACTTAGATTAATGGAACGCTAGCTGGTTTTATGTTGTGTTTTGTGATGTTGTGTTTTGTGTAACCTAAATAGTTATGTGTGAAATATATAAATGCAAGTTAAATAATTGTGTCTTCATTGAAGCCTCTACGGTTCGCTACATTAACGTAAGACATAACAACACATGGTGGCAAGTGGTTAAAAGAATGTTGACTACAGTCGAATATTGAAACGAAACCAAAACTTCAAGTAAGAATATTCCTTTTCTTGCATAATTATACGACACATATATATTCATTTTGTTAAGAAGTATAATGTCTAAAAACATAGAATATAGATCTCAGGTTACACCACCAGAAAAATTTACCTTTTCATCACCGGCATTTTGGGTGAAATGGAAGCAACGTTTCGAACGGTATCGATTCGCTTCCGGTTTAAAAAACCAAACAGAAGTAGAGCAGGTAAATTCTCTTATTTATCTCATGGGAGATAAAGCAGAAGACATTTTTACGTCTTTTAAATTGTCGGAAGACGATCAACAGAAGTATGAAATTGTTCTCAAACGTTTTAATGATCATTTCATAGTAAAGAAAAACACAATTTTCGAGCGTGCACAATTTAACCAACGCATTCAAAATGAAGGGGAATCTGTTAATGATTTTATAACTTCACTTTATTCCCTGGCTGAACATTGTGATTATGGAGTTCTTCATGATGAGCTAATACGCGATAGAATAGTTGTCGGTATTAGAGATAAATCCTTAAGTGAGAAGTTACAATTAGATCCAGAACTTTCTTTAAGCAAAGCTGTAGAAAAAGTTCGTTTATCGGAATCAATTAAAAAGCAACAAGAAATTCTAACTTCTAATAATAACGCTTCAGTCCAGATAGTTTCCAGTATAAACAAATCAAAAGTGAATTTTAAAAAAGGGGTATCCAGTCAAAATCCGCAGTTTAAAGAAACTGATAAAAGGAACTATGGGAAAAAAGATAACCAAAAACCCTTTCAGCTTTGCAAATGGTGTGGAAAATCTGCACATAATAGAAAATTATGTCCAGCAAAAGATGCTAAATGTTTAAAATGTTCGAAAATAGGACACTTTGCTCGAGTTTGCAGGAAAAAGGAACGTAAATCTGAAATTTCTTTCTTAGGAACAATTAGGCATACACACTCGAATAATAATAATAATGATGATATGTTATGGTCAGTACCTATTCAAATAAGAGGTAAAACCATTCGCTTCAAAATAGATAGTGGAGAAGATCACACTGTTATACCTGCTACATCGCCAATCTTGAAGGATTCAAAAGTCTTAAAACCAGACAAGCAGCTTTGTGGCCCGGATGGGAAAATTCTAAAACTCGCAGGAAAACTTATCGAAGAAATCCAATACGGGGAAAAGAAAATTACTGAAGATATCCATGTAATTGAAGGACTGCAAAGCTACTTATTGGGAAAACCTGCTATACTAGCTTTTGGATTAGGACCAAACATTTCAGAAATTAGCGCAGTGAATCCTAAGCAAGATTTCCCTGAATTGTTTAATGGCCTGGAGCTACTACAAGGGTGTTATACAATTAAGCTTAAACCGAACTCTGTCCCTTTTGCTATTTGAGCTCCACGAAGAATACCCATTCCACTCCTGAAGAAAACTGAACTGGAAATCAAAAAGATGATTGCCCAAAAAGTTATTATTTCTGTAACCAAGCCCACAGAATGGTGTTCACCGGTGGTTATCGTTCCTAAAAGTGATGGAACTGTTCGCTTATGTGTCGACCTAGTTCAGTTGAACAAGTCTGTAGAAAGAGAATTTCATCCATTACCTTCAGTGGAATATTCATTGAATCTTCTGACAGGGGCTAAGTTCTTTTCAAAGTTAGATGCTAATTCGGGGTTTTGGCAAATTCCACTTGATGAATCTTCGTCATATCTCACGACTTTCATCACTCCTTTTGGAAGATATAGATTTTTAAGATTACCTTTTGGAATCTCATCTGCTCCAGAACACTTCCAACGTAGAATGTCACAGCTGCTAGAAAATATCCAAGGTGCTATTTGTCACATGGACGACATCTTAGTGTGGGGAAGAAATCAGACTGAGCATGACCAAAGATTGAGAATCATTCTGAAAAAACTTAAAGAAGCAGGTATTACTCTAAATGACAAGAAATGTAAATTTTCAGTCAAGAGAATCAAATTCTTGGGACATATTATTGATGACAAAGGCATCCACCCTGATGAAGATAAATTAGAGTGGTGAAAGAATATCCACCACCAAAGAACAAAACTGAGTTGAAGCAGATGTTAGGTATGGCAAATTTTCTCGCCAGATTTGTTCCAAATTATGCAGAAATGTTTTTACCGTTAACGTCTATGTTGAGTCAAAAGAATGATTTCGTCTGGGACGAACCTCAAAAACAAGCATTTCAGACTTGGAAGAATGTTTTAACATCTCAACCAGTTTTAAAGTTATATAATCCACAAAAAACTTCAATTGTCACAACAGATGCTTCTTCTTATGGAATAGGAGTCACCTTGAGACAAGAGCAAGAGAACGGAGAAATTTCTGTTGTTGCATATGCATCCAGAACACTTACACCTACTGAAAAGAGGTATGCTCAAATAGAAAAAGAGGCACTTGCTCTAGCTTGGAGTTGTGAAAAATTTCGAGATTATCTAACTGGAACTCACTTTAGGTTAGAAACAGACCATAAACCTCTAATTCCAATCTTCTCAAAGAAGAACCTTGAAGACTTATCTCCACGGTTTCAAAGGTTGAAGATGAGGATGATGAGATATTCTTATTCTATATTCCACATACCAGGAAAGAAACTTTATGCAGCAGACGCCCTGTCAAGAAAACCTCAAGAAACTAAAGAAAATGTTGAAGAATTGGAGGAAGAAATTGATGCTTATATTCGTATGATAGTTTCCTCATTACCAGCTTCATGTAACAGGTTAGAAGAGTTACGACAATCCCAAAAGTCTGATGCAACATGCAAAGATCTAGAAAATTTAATCCTTAACGGTTGGCCATCAAGAAAAAATTTAGAACCAAGTTGTCTACCCTATTGGAATCATCGATATGAAATATCAATCCAAGATGGACTCATAATGAAGGGCTGTCGAATCATCATTCCTGCCAGTCAGCGAAAAAAGGTTCTGCAACAAATTCATGAGGGACATTTGGGAATTACAAAGTGTCGTGCGAGAGCAAGATCGTCCGTCTTTTGGCCTGGAATAAATAAAGAAATCGAAGAAACGATAAAAAATTGTACATCATGTATCAAGGAGACCACTAATCGTCATCAACCTCTCATCCCTACCGAATTTCCTGAAAGACCATGGGAAACTATTGGCATGGATCTTTTTAAGCTTAATGGATTTTGGTACTTACTCGTGACCGATTACTTTTCACGATATCCAGAAATCGCAAAACTGGAAAGATTAACCTCTGAGGAAGTAATTCTTCACTGCAAATCAATCTTTGCCAGACATGGGATTCCTAACGTGGTCAGATCTGACAATGGTCCCCAATTTGAGCCAATTAACTCGTCTGAATTTTCAAAATTCTCGAAGCTTTAGGGATTTTCTCATAACACATCAAGCCCTAGGTACCCTCAAAGTAATGGATTTATTGAATCTGCAGTGAAAACCGTCAAGATGCGACTGAAAAAAGCTGAAGATCCTTATCTTTCTTTAATGGTATATAGAGCAACACCATTAGAGAATGGCCTCAGTCCAGCTGAACTCCTTATGAATCGACGTATTAGGACAACCCTACCAATTGCAAGATTCTAGCTTGGAGACCGGAAAACTGGAGCCGAGGATTGAGGATAGGGCTGAGCTTCAAAATAAGGAAGATAAGAGAATAGAACGGCAAAAAGATAACTATAACAAAAGTCACGGAGTGAGAGATCTCACTAATCTTGATGTTGGAGAGGGAGTATGGATCACAAATAATCGAGCTACTGGTACAGTTCAACAGAGATTGGATTATCCACGTTCATATATAATCAAATCTGGAGAAAGGGTATATCGACGAAATAGAATGCATCTTATCCCATCAGCTAATTTCCAGCCGGAGACTGATGATGTGGATGACCTTCAACCAGAGGTTTCCAGTAAGGAGTCTCCAACACCACAGAGAGTTTCTAGTCCACCCAAACCAAACCATCAGACTCTTCATTCATCCTGTAACGATGGTAAACATAATTCGGTTATGTCTCAACGTAAGCATCAGGATCAGTATACCACCAGATCTGGACGAGTTGTTCATCCTCCGCAGAGAATGTATCTTTGAAGGAAGGGAGATGTGGTATTAGGACATTAACTGTAAACCGTCACGGTACAAGAACATTAACTGTAACTTAGATTAATGGAACGCTAGCTGGTTTTATGTTGTGTTTTGTGATGTCGTGTTTTGTGTAACCTAAATAGTTATGTGTGAAATATATAAATGCAAGTTAAATAATTGTGTCTTCATTGAAGCCTCTATGGTTCGCTACATTAACGTAAGACATAACAACACAATATTTTTTTCTGTCATTGCTGAATATCATGATTTGATATTGAGCGATATATTTTTCTAACATTCCTGAATAACATTTTTGGTTATTAAATGACTTATTTTTTATTACCGAATAACAATATCTTTTTCGCACCCCAGATGTGGTGGACAGAAATCCCTCATTGTAAAACGAGCGATCTCTGCTTAAGGAAAGTCTAGTCTCGTTATTATGTAACAAGACAAAGGCAAACCCAAGTACTAACAAATATGATCAATAGAAACACAGGGAAAAACTTCTTATAAAGAGCTGTTAACAAAAGCTGGTGGGAGTAGATTTTTTTGTTACTGGAATAAAAAATTACTGACAAATAATAAAACTATCATTTAATTATCTCGTATTTTTCAATCACAATCGACATATTTTTTTTTACGTTCTTTTAGCAAAGATTTATTTAAATATCACTTTTTATTTCTGAGTTTGTTGGAAATTTTGTAACAAAATATTTTAAAATAGGTAAGAAATTTTAAAGCTTTCTGTGTTAAAAATCGTGTGTGCCCCCCCCCCCCTTACACCAAACTATAAAGAAAGTTTAACAACCCCAATACTTTGAATTTTGCTTTGTGAGAAATTAAATATATATATATTTTATTAATTTTAAGTCAGAAATATGTGTACATTTTTTCAAAAATTGAAGCACTACACAAAAGTTAACACGCCCAAAAGCTTACAATTATATAATAATAATAATTACTTAGATGAACTGTATAAAATATGTATTATTAATAGTGCCTAATTAAAAGTTCAGTGACCTAATTTCGAAACTAAACTTGTATTTTTTCAATAATAAAAAATAAAATTCTTATAAAAGTCGGAAATACGAAAGCATTTTAAAAAGATAAACACGCATCCATTTAAAAATTATATAAATTAATTTTTTTTCTTGTAAAAACATTTTTTAAATTAGTATAAAATACATAGTATAAAGAAAGTATAAAATCATCTTTAGTTTTTTATAAAACACAAATTTTCACATGCTCTTTTATATATAAAAATAACTATAGATTCCGACAGAAATTTTTATGTAGGCTTTTTCTGTCTCTGTCTGTGCAAATTTCACGCCCAACGCCTCCATCAAATGCACATTGACGAAAACTACACCACACAAATGGGCGGTCCTTTAGAACTTTCCGATCACTTCGGTCAAGATTACAAACTTCGTCAGATATGCTGAATGTCAACAGATATCTTGAAATGTCCGAAAAATGATGTTGTTTTTTACGAATGTCGACAGATATCCCTGAATGTTGTAATAGTAATATCATTTTTACAACATTGGCCAATGTCACCAAATATTAAAAGTAAGGCATTAAAAAGTCAAGTTTTTTAAAATTGGCAAAATTATTAAATTTTATTTTTTAGAATACTATTTCTGTATTATGATGTCATATGTAATGCAAAAAGCTCTTTTGAATGCTTTCTTTTTAAAACTAATTTTAAGTTATGTCTGTGAATATCGGCAGATGTTGTAAATTTGACGTACGACATTCAGCGACTTTCAAAATATTGGCCAATATTGCCGTGGATATTGGCCGATATCTCTGTGCTACCTGGGTACCAGACAAGAGGGACGTGTAATTCCTACGGGAACTGTACTCATCACAATCTATGGACACGAACTACCGGAAAACGTAAAGATGTTTTATATGAGACAGAAAATCCGATTATTTGTTGATAGACCTAGAAGATGTAATATCTGTCAAAGTTTCAATCACGGGACAAATAAATGTCAAAATGAAAAGAAATGCAAGAGATGCGGAAAAAATTATCCAGAACTAATATGCAAGGACACGGAAATAAGATGTGTCAATTGTGGGAAAGAACATGAAGCTGATGATAACGAATGCGAGATAAAAAAAAAAAAAGAGACCGAAATTCAAAAATATAGAAGTGAAAATCATATAACTCTTGCGGAAGCACGCCGACAATTCAACTTTAAAGCCATAAATACCTACGCGGCAAGAATCAAAACAAATGTCGAAAAAGAACGTGAAGAAGGTAACTATCACAAATTAGCTATGTTAGTAGAAGAAAAATTTAACAAAATAATGGATATTGTGATAAATTTATGTGAAGTGATGGTAATGTCGCAGCAAAAGTCGGAAAGTGAGGTAGAAAAGGATTCGGAGGCAAAAGAAAGAGAAAAGATGTCAAAAAGTAAAATAGCGAAAAGAGATGTGATATCAGAATTATACAACCATCTAAGAGACAAGAAAATGAAATTAATGAATGAAGCCAAGCAAGGAGGAGGACAGTTACAACAGTCAATGTTTAATCCTGAACAGGAGAACATGTTAACAGATTCGGAAGATGTTTAAGGTCTGTAGTTAGTGTTGAACATTTCGTCTGTTTTAATGGTTCGTTTTTCTTGTGCTTTACAGACGGGTCGACTGTATTTTTTCTGGATGTCTATGAAAACTGTCTTCTGGGGTAAGTGTCAGAAAGTTTTCTTGTTTTATCGTTGGTTTGTGGATTTTAGTGTGGTTTTTTATTGTTTATTGTTTTATGGACGTATTGTTATATCAATGGAATATTAGAGGCATTCGGTCAAACTTTCCCTGGTTACGCACTAGGATGTTTCGGGATTGCATAGTTTGGGCATTTCAGGAAACTCTTTTGAACAATAATCATAAGCTGTCCTTTAGAAACAGAAATATTTTTCGAGCTGACAGGCCTGGCAATTTAACGCGGAGAGGAGGTGGTTTACTTTTAGCGGTGTCAAGTAGGATTCCAGTTAAAATTATTAATCTTCCTAATATTAGCCGGCATCATGAGGCGCAAGGGATTAAAATATGGTGTATAAAAATCGTTGGATTGCAATCATCAATATTTATGCACCTAAAGGTTTTGCTGATATTAGGTGGTTGGACAGGATTAAAGAAATGATTGGGCATCATTATATTATAGTTGGTGACTTCAACATTAATTTTCTAAATTGGAATAATAATCCCAAGGCTCAGAAAATGATAAACTTGGTTAACTGGATTAATCGTACGGATGCAATATTAATGAATTTGGATGATGTTACGAGATTCAGGGGTGGGGGTTCAGGGTCTTTGCTGGATCTGACTATTGTTTCGAGTAGTTTAGCAAGGGGGCTCCAAGTGGATATTTGTTCGGATCCAATGGGGTCGGATCATTATCCTATCAGGATCCAGGAAATTGCCAGTGGCCGCAGTGAAGGGAAATTATTTCAGACACAGATTAATTGGCAGCGAGTAGGATCTGCGGTTGAGAGGTTGGGGGTGAGGTCTATGAAGAGGGGATGGACAGGTGGTCCATGGAAATCTCCAAGTTTATGGGTCAGTACTCTGATAGGATCCCAGTGAGTAGGTGTACGCTTCCGCCCGGATGGGGCTTTTGGCTCTAAAGAGGTTTTACCATAGGAAGGCGATTCGGTTGGGTCGTATGGACTTATGGTGTAAATATAAACTTTATAATGCAAAGCTCAAGAAGGAAATCAAAAAAGATAATCAGAAATTTTGGGATTCGGTGGTCAGGGAGGCAGGGAGAGGGCCTCACATTTACAAGATCATCCGTGGGATAAATACATCGAAGAATGGTGAGATGAACACGGAGTTTAACTTTCCAAATTGTCCACCAGATGCGGCATCCCAGGCTAATTACTTATCTACTATATTCCAAAACTCGCCGGTCAGGCAAGGTATCCCCATAGATTTCTCGGGTGAGGATGGGATAGACACAAAGCTTACGATGGACCAGTTACAGAGAATAATTAAGAAAAGCAAGTCAACAACTCCCGGGATAGACGGAATCAAAATGAGCTTTTTCAAAAATAAAAAAACCAGGGTATTGACTCAAATTCTGAGCATGTATAATAAGATTCTGGAGACCCATAAAATACCTGAGATTTGGAAAGAGGTTATCATGTTACCCATCAAAAAGCCAGGAAAAAATAGAAATGACATTAGAGGGTATAGACCAATAGCTCTGACGGTTACCAGCAAGAAGATTTTTGAAAAGATGTTACTAGATATCCTGCTTCACTGGAGCATGAAAAATAAAATTTTTAATAGAAATCACTATGGTTTTATTCCGTTTAGAGATTGCAAAGCGGCTGCCTACAAAATTTATAGAGACATGAGAAGAGCAAGGCAATCCAAACTAAAAGGATACTTAGTGGCTTTAGACATCAAAAGAGCTTACGACAATGTCTGGTGGGACGGGATGCTCATGAAGCTGAAAAAATTGGGACTCGGAGCCAACTTGAGTATTATGATCCAGAAACTAATGCAGGAACTTAGGATTCGTGTTAAATGGAGAGGGTCACTGTCGGATCCATTTTTTTTATCAGAGGGGCCTCTTACAGGGTAGTCCTCTTTCTCCACTTCTATTTGCCATATACCTAGCGGACATCTTCGAGATATTTGACTCAAGTATTCATTGTGTAGTGTATGCGGATATCTTTTTATACGGGTTTCATGATAGTCAGGAATGGATAAGGAACATCCTACAGGAGAATGTAATCAGAATAATTCAGTGGTTGAGCGCATGGAATCTTGAGGTGGACCCAAATAAATGTCAAATAATGAAGATCGGACGGTGGAAGGAGCGAGAAGGGAAGAAATTTAAGATCAAAGGACAAGAGGTGGAGTATTCAGGAGAGTTAAGAGTATTAGGGGTTTTTTTAAACTGTCAAGGTAACCTTAAAAGTCACATAAAAATGCTGCGAGAGGAAACTTGCAAAAGACTCAACATGCTCAAAGTTATTGCAGGTATGAGTTGGGGTACCGAAACTAAGTACCTTGTAAAGATTACGAATAGTATGATGGGATCTCTTCTGGAAGGGAATCCGCGAATTCTCATGCATTCAAGTAGAACGGAAGGTCATCAACTTCAAGTGATACACAATATGGGGCTTAGATGGGCTAGTGGTATGCCTAAGTGGTGCCCGATCCCGGTATTGTTGCAGGAAAGTGGGGTCTGGAGGAACAACCTAAGAAGAGAATATCTTGCGATTAAAAGGTCAATTTTGGACATCAAACATAAGGATTACACGGATATACTTTCACAGGATTTAATTCACAGAGAGCTGAATAGTATTAAAGGGTATAGCACGGACGTCAAGGAAATGATTACTTACAAGTGGGGTACAAAGGTAAATGAGAATATTAGAATTTATGTGAATACATGGCCGTTCCAAAACAAAGACTTCCCTGAAGCTGTAATCAAGAACTCGTACAACAGTTTTTATCAGAGGTATATTGACGAGGCTATCTTTAATGCAACGGATGCGTCCAAAGAGGAGAATAACACGGCGATCGGGATGGTGAATCAAAATACAGGTAGTCGGATGACATTTAAAATTCCAAATATTAACTCTATTTTTACTGCTGAAGCGATCGCCTTATTGGTAGCTATTAAGTTTTATACGGCGGAAAGTACGAGGTATATGTTTTTCACTGATGCTAGGAGTGTCCTCATGGCTTTAGATAAGGTCAATCGTAATTCGGCGACTGTTATCACTATGCTTAGGGAGGAAATTAACAGTAAAAGTATTGACAAGTATCAGATAGATTTTATTTGGGTTCCAGGACATAAAGGTATTGGGATCAATGAGTGTGCGGATGAGCTGGCCAGGAAGGGCCCGTATAGCAATATATGTATACCGTGGTTCTCTCCAGAGGATTGGATGATGGATGTGAAAAAGAAAAAACAGAATGAGTCTGAATGGGAATGGATGCAATACTGGAAAGATCACTCAGATCGTGGCTGGGATTATGCGGATATCGGACATCCTCATCACAACTTACGGAGGAAGAGTGGGGTTATTTTTGCTAGGTTCCTTACTAAGACTGTCCTAACTCTGGTTCGTCGGAGGAAGTTTCTCGGTAGAGGTGAGGCGAAGTGTGACTTATGCGGAAGTGAGGAGCAAACTGAAGAACACTTGGTAATGAGGTGTAAGAAGTTTTCGGGGATTCGTGATAAGGTGTTTGGAAAGTTACGGGTGGCGAAGAGTATGAAGTACGAGGATATATTTTCCGCGATAGGGAGACAGGGAGGTGTTGATCTGGCTCTGTTTTCTCAGCTCTTGAATGAGATATATAGTCACTGTAGTATTTGGTTTTGACAGTACCGTTTAGTTTAGTTTTTTGTCAGCAGTGGTTAGTTCGGTGTAGTGCTGGCTTCGTAGGTCTTTTGTAATATGTCGTCACTGTGGGTTGTATCATAAGTGGATTAGGACAGCTATACAGAAATAGAAAGCTGCTCACCGGGCCCAATAGGGTCATACACAACAACAACAACAACGAACTTCTTATGTTATTTTGCGATAGCTCAGTAATACCAGGGCAACACTAGATACCGGGCTTGCACATTCATTCTCATGACGTCACAAATAGCAGCTGGCCGCGACTAGAGCTCCTATAATACATGGTTAATCATACCGCCATTTAATAACCCAGCGGACCAAAAACCAAGCTAAAACCGGTTAGCTTACCGTACTAGTGGACGGCGAGTGACAGTAACGGGGACGGCGAACACCTGCTCAGGCGGTTTCCTAATGCTGAGCTAGGTCACAATATGGCGGTTATTTTGGACCACAGAATGGATATGCGTCAGCTTCCCTTATAGGAGCCTTAGCCGCGACCAGCGATTGGTACAAAGCGACGTGCCTATCGTTTTGTGCCAATCGCTGTACGTCTTTCTTCGCGGCCAGCCACCATTTGTGACGTCATGATAATGAATGAGCAAGCCCGGTATCTAGTGTAGCCTAGAGCTCCTATAATACAGGCTGAATCATACCGCCATTTAATGACCCAGCGGACCGTAAACCAAGCTAAAACCTGTTAGCTTACCGTACCAGTGGACGGCGAGTGACAGTAACGGGGACGTTGAACACCTGCTCAGGCGGTTTCCTAATGCTGAACTAGGTCACAATATGGCAGTTATTTTGGGCAACAGAATGGATATGCGTCAGCTCCCCTTATAGGAGCCTTAGTGTAGCCCACAGATTAAATATTGTTGTGAGCTCGGGGTTCGAAAGGACTGATGCCAATATATAAGAACAATAAAAAGGCTTTATTCACTATAAACAGTGCAATACGAACACCAATATCTTCTGAAAATTACAAGATATTCAGTAATCTTCAAATCCAATAAAAGCACAGCAAAATTTCACACAGAAACAATGCGTTCAATACGACGTATCAACGACAAAATCAATCGGAGAAACACAGTTCTCAATGCAAAGCCTCTCGTATGAATTCAATCGCAGTTGACAGACAACTCACTAACTGAACTGATGGAGGTCCTTATATAGGTTTCAGAGATCTTTCCAGATTATTCCAGAGCCTTCAGATGCTAGAAATTACCAGAAAGTGCTTTAACTTTCGATAGAGAACCCAAGCAAGAAAGGATCCCAATGTATAGGTATAAGGGGGGTGTGGTTGCACAAAAAATCGTCAAATTCGTCGCCAACTTGGCGACATTTGGCGATATATCGCCAAATTTGGCGACAAAAATAAGTCGCCAAAACCATCGCCAACTTGGCGATAAACCCATTCCTTGGCGATATTTCAATAGACTTCCATTATAAAGATGAGGGTGTAAGGTTGTTTTCCTTGCAAACCATCTGAGGCCTTTAGCATTGAGTTACATGATGCTCAATAGGAAATACATTAATAATACTGCAATTTTCACAATAATCAAATAAAATAAATTTAAACAAATGGAATATTTACATATATACACAAAATTCATAACATTGCCCCCCTCTCAAGGACTGCACGTCCCGGGCAGTTCAACCTTTGATCGGAAAGCAAACCCGTTACCAACAAATGCTATACTATTCAAAACACTTAAAGCAAATATGGAAAATAACAATTAAACACATTCATAATGCTGAATTATAAAGCATAGACACCATTACATACAAGTATTTAAATAATAATAACAATAATAATGATAATGCTAAGCAAAATAAATAATTACATTAATTTATATACAAGACCATGGTCATACTAATTTACATTATTTACATTGCACTATTTACAATCAATGAACTAAGTACTATGGGAACTATGTACTATGGGAACTATGTACTATGGCCATAGTATGGAGCTAGCCTGTCGTAATGAACGACTCTAGGCTTCGAATTTGGTGACTTTCGGATCCGAATTACGACATCGTTCAGTCTGTTTAGGACTGTATAAGGACCGTCCCAGTGCGATTGCAGTTTGGGAGAAAGTCCTTTACGTCGAGTCGGATTATAAAACCAAACCTTGTCACATTCTTTGAATTGATGTCCCGTGGCTTTCGTGTCGTACCTAGTCTTCATCTTCTCCGTCTGTATATTGATCCGCTCTCGAGCCAAGTTGTGGACGTCTTCAAATCGTGCCTGGAGATTCTGCACGTATCCCTCTGGCGATGAAGGCGCATCTGGAGGGCGACCAAAAATCAGATCACAAGGTAGACGAAGATCACGACCGAAAAGCATCTGAGACGGGGAATAGCCGGTTGTTTCATGGACGGCGCTGCGATAGGCGAGAAGAAACAAGGGAAGTTTTTGGTCCCAGTCTTGTTGATTTCTTGAGACTAGCAGTGAGAGATTGTTGAGGATGGTACGATTAAATCTCTCAACCATGCCATCCGATTGTGGATGTAAAGGCGTCGTCCTAGTTTTGTCCATTCCGAGAAGTTGACAGAGACCCTCAATCACAGCAGAGATGAAATTTCTCCCCTGGTCAGAATGCATTTGAAGGGGGACTCCATACCTTGATATCCACTGGTGTACCAAGGCATCCGCAACCGTAGAAGCTTCTTGATCAGGGATGGCATAAACTTCAGGCCATTTCGTGAAGTAGTCCATGACAACAAGGAGGTGTTTGTTGCCATCAGCACTTCTTGGCAGAGGGCCTAGGATGTCAAGGGCGATGCGTTCGAAAGGTGCTCCTACATTGTAGAGATGTAGTCTTCCTCGGCTACGTTTCTTTGGTCCTTTTCGAGCTGCACATGCATCGCAAGATTTGCACCATCGTTCGACGTCAGCTCTCGCTTTTCCCCAGAAGAAGCGCTCTCGGACTCTATGTAATGTTTTCATGACTCCAATATGGCCACCAGTGGGACTGCCATGTAATTCCTTGAGGACCTCTGGTATTCGGGATCGAGGAAGTACCAACTGCCACCGAGATGTCTTCCCATCTTCCTATTCGAATTTTCGGAACAGGACACCATTCCTGACGTGGAGGGAGTTCCAAAGAGCCCAATATTGCTTCGTCGTAGGACTGTAAGTAGAGATGTCTTTCCAACTGGGCTTCGTGCTAGAAGATTCTAATAACTCCAAGATTGGTTTGATCTCAGAGTCTGCCATTTGATCTTCTCGAATCTTCTCATCACTCCAGGGATCTGGTGGCGTCAATAGTGAAGTCTTCGTCTGGCGTATGACATATTCGGGATTATACTTGCTCTCCGCTCTGGAACAATAGCGACAGCTCTCGGGACACGGTCTTCTTGATAGGGCATCGGCGTTTCCATGCGATGAGCCTTTGCGATGCTTGATGTCAAAGTCGTATTCCTGGAGCCGTTGTATCCATCTGGCTACTTGGCCCTCTGGGTTCTTAAAATGCATCAGCCATGTTAGGGATGCGTGATCAGTACGAAGGAGAAATTTCCTGCCATAGAGATAGTGATGGAAGTGTTCTATGGCTTTCACTATAGCTAATAACTCCTTACGAGTGACGCAAAAATTCCGCTCTGGTTTCGATAAACATTTGCTCCAGTATGCTACGACTCGTTCTTGGCCATCTATTTCTTGGGAAAGTACAGCGCCGACACTTTCATGACTGGCATCCGTGTCCACAATGAACTGTTTCTCGGGGTGCGGATAGGTAAGGACTGGAGAGGATGTGAGAGCTTCTTTCAGCCGCTGGAAGGAATTCTCGCATTCTTGTGTCCATAGAAACTTCTGCTTGCTTTCAGTGGCCTATGCAATGGTCTTGCGATGTTGGAGAACCCCTGGACAAACTTTCTGTAATAAGTGCATAGTCCCAGAAAGCTTCGCAACTGATGGACATTTTCCGGACGCCTCCAGTTCTTTACTGCAGACACTTTTTCCATCCATCGCTGACATATCTTTCTTCATTTCTTCTTTCAACTCGCCAAGGTTCGTAACTAATTTCTCCAATAATTATTTCAGTTGACCCTCCATTGCTCTGGTGATCGGCATTCAATCCCACTTCTGACACCAAATGTTGTGAGCTCGGGGTTCGAAAGGACTGATGCCAATATATAAGAACAATAAAAAGGCTTTATTCACTATAAACAGTGCAATACGAACACCAATATCTTCTGAAAATTACAAGATATTCAGTAATCTTCAAATCCAATAAAAGCACAGCAAAATTTCACACAGAAACAATGCGTTCAATACGACGTATCAGCGACAAAATCAATCCGAGAAACACAGTTCTCAATGCAAAGCCTCTCGTATGAATTCAATCGCAGTTGACAGACAACTCACTAACTGAACTGATGGAGGTCCTTATATAGGTTTCAGAGATCTTTCCAGATTATTCCAGAGCCTTCAGATGCTAGAAATTACCAGAAAGTGCTTTAACTTTCGATAGAGAACCCAAGCAAGAAAGGATCCCAATGTATAGGTATAAGGGGGGTGTGGTTGCACAAAAAATCGCCAAATCCGTCGCCAACTTGGCGACATTTGGCGATATATCGCCAAATTTGGCGACAAAAATAAGTCGCCAAAACCATCGCCAACTTGGCGATAAACCCATTCCTTGGCGATATTTCAATAGACTTCCATTATAAAGATGAGGGTGTAAGGTTGTTTTCCTTGCAAACCATCTGAGGCCTTTAGCATTGAGTTACATGATGCTCAATAGGAAATACATTAATAATACTGCAATTTTCACAATAATCAAATAAAATAAATTTAAACAAATGGAATATTTACATATATATACAAAATTCATAACAATATAGTCATACAGATTTGACAGCGGAGCGAAAACCCAAACCGGCGCGATACAAGCGCCACTACTGAGAACAGTCAAGAACTAACAAACACGCACGCGATCTATAAACTGTCAGATTGTCAGGGTCACATGTACCTGTTGGTAGTTTTGTTTATTTAATATCGACACGACAGCTATTTTAGTATTTCATTTTACAGTATTTCATTTCCATAAGAGTTCTTTTCAGAGCTATTTTTCTTGAATATAATTTATATTTCAAAGTGCTGTTTTCAGGGATGTTTTCTTTGCAATTAATTATTGCAAAATGTCAAAAAATATGGTATTTTGTCAAGCACAATCATGTGCGTTTACGTTGTTTAAAATGTGGTACTAAATGGAATTTTTAAATATGCTATATTTATAGGGCAGTTGCAATTGACGTCACGTTGGAAGTAAACAGTACAAATAGGCAGTTCTGATTGGTGGAATTACCCTTACCTCTAAGTGAATACAATGGTTGATCAGCTGATTGCAACTGCCCTATTACTTTTTAAATAAAAAATTGTTTGAAATGTTTCCCTAGATTTAATTTATAAATAAAAATTATTTAAAATAGTATTCAAATAACGTTGTTCAATATTGATTTGTTTAAAATTTAATACTAAATAGTATTTCTAAATATGCTATATTTATTTATTTTTTAAATAACCACATATACATCGTTAAGAAATATAAAAGTGGTTTTACATACTTTTCATAAGTATTACGATAACATAAACAAATTTTACAAGTATGGAGTCATTTAAATATTTGAAAGTTTCTCAGTTTAAATTATTAAGAAAAAGGTGTAAATCTGTAAGAAACTCGTGTAAATATGTATATTTGTAAGTATTTGTATGATAAAATAAAATATGTTTGATGTTTTAAACAATAACAAACTGCGGCGACGCATTTATAAAAAAAAAAAAAAAAAAAAAAAAAAAAAGATAGATAGATACTATACAAATAAAATAAGTAATACCTACCTCTGGCGACACGCTCGGAACGTTTGCGACTGTTGTCACTAGGGGCTCTGAAGTTGCGATTCGGTTACCATTGAGCTTATGGAAGTGTCCTATCTGTATGTAATGTTTAATCTGTGGTGTAGCCTTAGTAATACGTTACAGAAGTGTGACGTCATTTATCTCTTGTCCCAGGCTAACGAAAAAGACAGGCTACCGCGGTGCATTCCACTTATCTTTTTTTACAGACCGCTAGAGTGACGTGTTGCTCTTTTCGTACATCTGCATTGGTGCATTCGAGCATCACGTGACTCCCAGAGTCTGTAAAAAAAGATACGCGTACGACCAAGGCTACACTAGATACCGGGCTGGCTCATTCATTATCATGACGTCACAAAAGGTGGCTGGCCGCGACCAGCGATTGGTGCAAAGCGACGAGCCCGTCGTTTTCTGCCAATCGTTGTATGTCTTTCATTTTGTCATTTCGCTTTGTACCAATTGCTGGTCGCTGCCAGCCACCATTTGTGACGTCATAATAATGAATGAGCAAGCCCGGTATCTAGTGTAGCCCTGGTACGACTAGGGTACCTCCATATGCGAGTGGTGACATACTATATCCATAAGGAAAGGGCATGTTTACAAACAAACAGTTCCATCAACCAATCTACCACGGCATTTTTGTCGCAGCTATCATTGCAGGAATCGTCATGGCGACGTAGGCCAATCATATCACAGACCAATTTAACGTAGACCAATCAAATCGCTTCATCTCATGTGTACTGTAGGAGTCGTAAAGAACGAACAGGTTTTTCTCCCAAACCAACAGTAATTTAACCAACAGTGACGTCGGTTGCCCTTTCCTTATACTGTGCTTAGACAGACGCGTTTATCCAAACTATGGCAAATATAATTTCCAGAACTTGGCGATACTCTCCTAGACGAGTTAATAAGCATAGCTGGGCGATAACGGAAGGCTCGCCAGGATGCTTGGCGATTTGCTTTTGTCTAGAAGCTTCTCAACCAATAAAATTTTATATCCTATAAGGAAAGGGCATGTTTACAAACAAACACTTCCGTCAACCAATCTACAACTACATTTTTGTTGTAGCGATCATTGCAGGAATCGTCATGGCGACGTAGGTCAATCATATCATAGATATGTTTAACATAGACCAATTAAATCGCCCCATCTCATCTGTACAGTAGGAGTTTTTATAAATTAAGATGATTAGATCATTTAATAACTTCTAACTTTATTACAAATACATATTAAGATAAAATGTTACCTTCAGATACTATGCACGTATGCATGTTTACTACCCATATACCATCTGCCGATCTAGGTTAAAGTTACAGTTACCACAATTCGTTAGCTGTTGCCAATGTAATTAATAATATAAATAATATATTACAGTACTTTCCCTTTAAAAAAGTTTGAATGTCCAGATATTTATAAGTCCAGACGAAGAGGTTTCTTACGAGTGCGTGGTGGGTTACGACGAACATTTGTGATACTTTTATTTTCTTGTTCAACAGCTGGTGTATCGTTTGTGATATCATCTGACTGTTTCTCAGCATGTATGGTGGTTGGTATTTTCTCATTCCTTACACTAGCATCAGTTTCGGAGATTTCAGGATTACCTGGGATGGTAGAAGTATTCCTCTCCACTGGGCGAATTTCTGCTGGCCTTTCATCTGCATCAATGGTTTCAAAGATGTCAACATTACTGTGGCAACTCTGACTGACCACATTATCGAGGTTTGTAGACTCTTGGTCATCTTTACTGTACTCATGACGAAGCTGATCAACATGTGCAAGATACATCTTGTTGTTGATGTTAACAACCCAGGTTTTATTACCTTCTGGTCTGATTAAAGTTCCTCTGCTCCATTCTTGGTTTTTATGGGAGCGAACCAAAACTTTTTCATCGGTCATAAAATTTCTATTACTAGTACGGCTTCTGTCATAATATTTTTTCTGAGCACATTGGTTCTGTTCAACACGAGCTTGAGTGCTGGGATGTACAAGTGCTAATGGTGTGCGAATTGGTCTAGATAAAAACAATTCAGCAGGAGAAAGTCCAGTCGTAGAGTGAGGCGTAGAGCGATAGCTCATAAGGAAACGAGAAATTTTTTTGTTGAGTGAGCTATGATCTGTAGCATCACTGTTCATTTTACTTAGTGCCTCTTTGAATATCTGCACAGTTCTTTCGGCTAAGCCGTTAGATTGTGGATGGTACGTTGGAATGGGAGTATATTTTATTCCGTTCGACTTCAAAAACCATTCAAATTCTTCTAATATTAGCTGAGGACCATTGTCAGACACTAATTTTAATGGCAATCCATATCGTGAAAAAATCTGCTGCAGAGCTTCAATGGTGTGTGAAGAAGTCGTGGAAGGCATCCGCATGACCTCTAACCATTTAGAGTGGCTATCAACAAGTAACAGATAGTTGTTCTTGTCTTTCTGTGCATAGTCAATATGCACTCTATCCCAAGGATGTTTAGACCAAGTCCATGGTTGAAGTGGTGTGCCAGGAGGAGAACGGCTATTCTTCTGACAAGCAGGACAGTATTTTGCAACTTTTTCAATGTCTTCATCCAATTTTGGCCACCATATATGGCTACGAGCGATGGCTTTCATCTTAGAAATTCCTAAGGGAGTATCATGCAGCTGATCCAGGAGTCTCTTCCTGAATTTTTCTGGTACAATGACTCTCATTCCCCACAGAAGACAATTATTATCAACTGACAGTTGATCTTGACGGTTAAAAAATGGCTTAAGTGCTTCATTGTTTATCTTCCATGGCCAACCATTTTGAACATACTTCAGAGCTTGTCCTAAAACTGCATCATTGCGAGTTGTTTTTGCAATTTCGATGCTGGTTACTGGTAAGTCTTCACTATATGATATTTTAAATATCTCTGATGACGTTTCCACTTCAGATTCAACAGGAGCACGTGACAAGGCATCAGCATTGCAGTGTTCTGAGCCCTTTTTATACTCAATGCTGTAGTTGAAAGAAGATAACAGCACTGCCCATCTTTGAAGTCTAGCTGCTGCAATGGCAGGAACAGCTTTGTTAGGTGCAAAAATACTTATTAACGGCTGATGGTCTGTAACCAATGTGAATTTTCTACCAAAGAGATACTGCTGAAATTTCTTTATTCCAAAGACAATTGCTGCTGCTTCTTTCTCAATTTGCGAGTAATTTTGTTCAGCTTTGGAAAGAGTTCTTGAGGCATAAGCAATTGGACGTTCATCATTGTCAATGATGTAGGATAAAACAACACCCAGACCCAAGGACGAGGCATCACAGGATACTCTCAAAGGCAATTTGTCATCGTAACGCACTAAAATAACATCTGATGTAAGAAGGTTTTTACACTTTTGAAAAGTTTCCTCACATTCTGATGACCACATCCAAGGAGTGTCCTTATGTAGTAATTTGTAAAGGGGAGCAAGCAGCATGGCAGAATTATGTATAAATTTTGAATAATAATTCAAAAGACCCAAACATGATTTAAGTTCCGTTACATTTGAAGGAGCATTTATTTTCTTAATGCATCGTACTTTCTCATCTGTAGGATGAATACCTTCGCTATCAATTACATGGCCTAAAAATTCCACACTTTTTTGTAAAAAACTACACTTTGATAGGTTGAGCTTAACATTATATTCACTAAATCGCTGAAACACTTTTTCCAGAGTGCTTAGGTGCTCTTCATATGTGGCACCGGTAATAAGGATGTCATCTTGAAAACAAATTACTAATTCTATACCCTGAAGAATTTTTTCAATTGATGACTGAATAATTGCTGATGCACTGTTTATGCCATATAATAATCTTAAGGGGCGTACTAAACCAAGATGGGTATTCAGAGTAAGATACTCTTGTGAAGATTCATCTAATTCAATCTGTTGATAAGCATGATGCAAATCTAATTTTGAAAAGTACTGTCCACCGTTAAGAGTTGCAAATAAATCTTGTTGAGTTGGCAAAGGGTACTGATTTTGATCAATAAATTGGTTAACAGTAACTTTAAAGTCACCACACAAGCGTACATCACCATTTTTCTTGGGAAGAATCACAAGTGGAGTTGCCCAACTAGAATATTCCACAAAGTCCCAAACACCTCTCTGCTTGGAATTTAGAATTTCTTCAGCAACTTTACTTTTTAAAGAATATGGCACTGGACGCGCTTTAAAAAACACAGGTTGAGTTTCCTGTTTCATTTTTAATGAAGCCTTTATATGTTTAATAGGTTCAGAACTTTCCACAAAAAGTTTGCTATACTTATTTGTCAAAGCATTTATAGAATCAACTTTAACAGACATGTCCTTAAGTATTTTATGTATAGAGAAAATTTTGTGCCAATTTAACTTAAATTTTCTAATCCAATCCTTTCCAAATAAGGATGGTCGGTCACCTTTTACTACAATAGCTTGTAAATCACACACTTGATTTTCATACACAACACTGACTGACACTTCCCCAGTTTAATATATTTAAATTATATATATAATTATTACTGAGAAAATACTCTCATTTTGTTAAAGATTAAATTTATTAACAGCTTACAGCATGCGTTCATCGGCACTGTTGTTGTAGTACAAACTTACCGTTCAGTTGAGTTGTTCTGTTACTTCTTAGAATACAAAATATTACAATATTGAGTTGAGTTGTTTACAGGATATTACAATACCCCCCTTTTAAAAGCAATTAAAGTTACTATTACAAAATGAAAAGTCATTATAGATCAAGTCTGTTTGGCTTCTTTCTGACTCGTGTAGGATAACGTCTGGTTTGGACATCTGTAACGGGTAAATCTTCATTTGAGTTTTCCTTGGGAAGATTTTCAGATTGTTGAACTTCAGAAGTAAGAGTCCTGTTATCATGTTGTAATTCTGTATCTGGGCTAGTGATGGATGTTGGTGGATTATCACTTTGAAAGGTTACATGAAGATCATCAGGAATAAAAACGTCTTGATGTTCAGGAATTGATGTGTTAGCTGGGCGGATCTGGTCAATGTGTGCAAGGTATTTTTTCTTTTTGATTTCGACCATCCAAGTCTTGGAACCTTTTGGCATAATTAAATTGCCACTAACCCACTTGTTCAAAAGATCTCTATGGGATTTTACCCAAACATCTTGACAACAGGATAAATTCTTATTACTGGTGTGAACTCTGTCAAAATACTGTTTTTGACATCTTTGTTTTTTTTTCAACATGCCTTGCTGTACATGGATGCAGTAAATCCAAGACTGTTCTGATTGGACGTCTAAGAAACAGCTCTGCTGGAGATAAGCCAGTTGTTGAATGAGGTGAAGATCTGTACGCAAGCAAAAATCTGTTCACCTTGGCAGCTACTGTGCTACTATCAGCAGAGTCTAACTTCATCTTACTAAGCGAATGCTTAAAAGTCTGTATAGTACGTTCCGCCTGACCATTTGATTGGGGATGATATGTTGGAACAAGAGTATGCAAAACACCCAAAAATTTAAAAAAGGTTTTGAATTCTTCCGAAATGAACTGGGGTCCGTTGTCAGAAACCACCTCTAAAGGTAATCCATATCTGGCAAACAATTGTTGCAATACAGCATTTGTACTAGCTGCTGAAGTTGAAGACATCTTTGCCACTTCTAACCATTTCGAATAACTGTCCACAACTATCAAATAATCAATTTGATCTTTCCTAGCAAAATCTAAGTGAATGCGGTCCCATGGTGCCTTGGGCCATACCCATGATTGCAATGGGGTGACTAGAGGAGATGTGGCTACAAGTTGACAAGCTTTACAATTAGCGGACATATTTTCAATGTCTTGGTCTAAATTGGGCCACCAGAAATGACTTCTAGCAACTGCTTTCATCTTTACAATTCCAGGATGAGTGTCATGAAGTAATTCAAGCATGTGTTTCCTGTATACATTAGGAATTATAACTCTCATGCCCCATAACAAACAATTTCTATCAACAGATAGTTCATCTTTTCTGTTAAAAAATGGCTTAAAATCAGGATTCTCATTTTTGTATGGAAAGCCATTATGAACATATTTAATTATACTTCCCAAAATTTTATCAGTTCTTGAAGCACAAGCAATGTCATCAGAGGTTACAGATAAGTCTGACAGATGGGAAATCTTGTAGATATCTGATGGGTACAAGCTTCTATCGAAATCTTCATTGGGCAATCTTAAAAGAGAATCAGCATTCTGATGTGCAGAACCTTTCTTATACTTAATAGTATAATTATGTGAAGACAAGAGCAATGCCCATCTCTGTAGGCGAGCTGCAGCCATGGTTGGTATTGCCTTACTGGGAGAAAAGATGGTAACTAGAGGTTGATGATCAGTATATAGCACAAAGTTCCTTCCAAACAGATACTGGTGAAACTTTTTGCAAGCAAAGATTATTGCAAGGGCTTCTTTTTCAGTTTGTGAATAATTGATTTCAGCCTCTGATAATGTGCGAGGTGCATAGGCAACAGGTTTTTCTTCACCATTTACAATGTGGGATAAAACAGCACCTAATCCAACAGGCGAAGCATCACAAGATACTTGTAAGGGAAGATCTTCATTATAATGAGCCAAGACAGCATCAGATGTTAGAAGTTCTTTACACTGTTCGAATACATTCTTGCATTCTTCTGACCACATCCAGGGTACATTTTTATGTAGAAGATTGTATAAAGGTGACAATAAAGTAGATGAATATTTTATGAATTTGGAATAATAGCTCTGCAAACCTAAAAATGATTTAAGCTGAGTCACATTTTCTGGGGCTTTGATCTTTCTAATTGCTTCTAGTTTTTCTTGACTGGGATGAATACCATTTTCATCAATTATATGCTCTAGAAATTCAACACTGCTTTTAAAGAAATGACACTTATCCTCATTTAATTTCGCATTATACTTTTGTAACCTTGACATCACAGTCTCCAATGTGGAAAAATGTTCTGCTTCAGTAGCCGATGAGATGAGGATGTCATCTTGGAAAATTATGACTCCGGGTATACCCTGTAACATTTGTTCCATGATCGATTGAAAAATAGCAGCTGCTGCAGTTATGCCATACATCAATCTACTAGGGCAAACCAAACCCATTAAGGTATTAAGTGTTAATAACTCTTGAAAGTCAGCATCCAACTCAATTTGTTGATATGCATGTGACAAATCAAGTTTACTGAAATACTTGCCTCCCCTCAAAGTAGCAAAAAGATCTTGCTGAGTGGGAAGTGGATACTGATTAGGGTCAAGGTGTTTATTTACAGTTACCTTGAAATCACCACATAACCTCACAGCATTATTTTTCTTTGGCACCACAACAACAGGTGTTGCCCAGGAAGAATGTTCAACAAAATTCCAAATATTATTATTTACTAATTTTTTAACTTCATCAGAAACAGCATTTTTTAAAGCATAAGAAACAGGCATGGCTTTGCAAAATACAGGTTGACAGTTATTTTTCATTTTAAGTACTGCTTTAAAATGTTTAATTGGTTGATTACTTACTTGAAAAACATCTGTGTACTTTTTCTTAAGTGCTTCAACACTGTTCACACACTTTGAGGTCACTGAAAATATTTCATTCCAATTTAATTTAATCACTGATAACCAATTTTTTTCAAAAAGAGCAGGTCGATCATCTTTCACAATAATTAACGGTAAAGTATGATGTTGGTTGTTGCACTGCACATTAACAAGGACTTCTCCAACTACTGGAATTTCTTTTTCATTGTAGTCCCTCAATCTGGTTAATGATGGCACAATTTCAGTTTCTGGCAAATTGTTCTGCATCCAGATTTCTGATGCTATGGAAACATCAGCAGCAGTGTCAAGTTCCACATCTAATTGTCTATTATTAGCAATGACTGAGATAATATATTTTTTCTTACCTGTAACTTGATTGATAGACTTCACTGCATAAAGAGTAGCTTCTGTATCGTATTCAACCGTTTCAACCTTTTTAGTGGAGGAGTTTTTGTTCTTATTCAGACACACAGGTGAGATATGGCCACTTTTTCCACATGAATGGCAAATGGCAGTTTTATATTTGCACTTGGCAGGATCATGAACAGCGCCACATCGAAAACATTTGGAAATTTTTTTATTTGAATTAGTAGAAGTGTTATTTGAAGGCTGAAAATTTTTCTTCTTATAACCCGAACTTTGGCGAACTTTATTTACGACGGGTGTTAGAACTCCCTTCATATTCGCCGCATCGTTTTCTGCTATTTCAATGGCGACGGCTGTGTTAACCGCGTCAATTAATTTCAGTTCTTTTTTTGCCAAGAGTCTCTTCTGGATATTTGCATTGCACAATCCACAAACGAAACTGTCTCGTAGTGCTTCATCCAGAAATTCACCAAATTCACACGTTGTTGCAAGTCTCCTTAGCTCCACTAAATACTGGGAAACTGATTCTCCAGCTGTTTGATTTCGTCGATGAAAGCGAAATCGCTCAGCAATGATGATAGGAGCAGGTTTAAAATGTTGATTTAATGTTTTTTTCAATTCATCATACGAACAGTCACTGGGTTTTTTCGGAATCAGTAAGTTACGAAGTAACTTATAAGTATTGGAACCGATTGCAGATATAAATACTGACACTTTCTTGTTTTCTTCCACGTCATTAGCAAGAAAAAAATGTTCAAGTTGTTCAACATATAAACTAAAATCGTCCACTTCTATGTCAAACGAATGCAATGTGCCAATTAGGCCTAGCTTACTCATGGTGGTACTGAGTGGTGAATAGCAATTACTGCTATTATAACGTTAAAAAAAAGGTTCTTGAAATCCGACTCGTCGCCACTTTAATATATTTAAATTATATATATAATTATTACTGAGAAAATACTCTCATATTGTTAAAGATTAAATTTATTAACAGCTTACAGCATGCGGTCATCGGCACTGTTGTTGTAGTACAAACTTACCGTTCAGTTGAGTTGTTCTGTTAATTCTTAGAATACAAAATATTACAATATTAAGTTGAGTTGTTTACAGGATATTACACACAGCTATTGCAATGGGTTGTTGGTTATAATCTTTGAGTGTAACTGGTATGCTTTTAGGCACTATGTGTGGTAAATTTTGTTTTAACCACGTTTCAGAAATTATACTAACATCTGCAGCAGTATCTAATTCCATATCTAGTAATTTGTTACAAATTTTAACTTGAACTATATAGTTAGAATAATTACTTAATTTATTTACATTTATGGAAAATAGATTATACTCTTCAGAATTACTCTGTTCACAATTAGCTGATACTTTTTTAGCAGAAGAATTAGCACTTTTGTCTTTAGACTTACACACAGGTGAAATATGGCCAATCTTGTGGCAAGCATGGCATTTAGCAGTTTTATATTTACACTTGTTTGCATCGTGTGAGGCACCACAGCGATATCATTTCTGAGGATTATTTTTAACATTTTTATAGGACTTCCTTTGATATTTGCTCACTTTGTTGACATTGGAAAGTGCAGGTACTGTCACTTTGATGTTGCTGGCACCTTGCTCCGCCAATTCCAACGCCAAGGCGATTTCACAAGCATCCTCAAGCTTGAGATCCTTTTTCGCAAGCAAGCGTTTTTGGGTAGCTTCACACCGAATGCCGCAGACGATACGATCCCGTAGAGCTTCCTGCAGAAAAGTTCCAAAATCACACGTGGATTCCAAACGCTTTAATTCTACTAAATACTCGGAAATACTTTCCCAATCGATTTGGTTCCTTCGATGAAAACGAAATCTTTCCGCAATTGTAATAGGAGCCGGGCGAAAATGGTCTTGCAGCTTCTTGATAATCACGTCATACGTTGAATCTTTCGGTAGTTGCGGAGTCAACAAGTTGCGCAAAAGTTTATATGTTTTAGGTCCCAATACTGATATCAACACAGGTACTCGCTTTGTTTCATCAAGATCATTTGCTAAAAAATATTGTTCGAGTCTCTCCACATAGAGAGAAAAATCCTCATTACTATCGTCAAATACTGACAATTGACCAACTAGGTCTAACTTCGACATGGTCGATACGATTTAGAAAACTATCTTAAATATACGGTACAATTACTGTTCGTCGAAATACATCGTCGCCAATTTTATAAATTAAGATGATTAGATCATTTAATAACTTCTAACTTTATTACAAATACATATTAAGATAAAATGTTACCTTCAGATACTATGCACGTATGCATGTTTACTACCGAGATACCATCTGCCGATCTAGGTTAAAGTTACAGTTACCACAATTCGTTAGCTGTTACCAATATAATTAATAATATAAATAATATATTACAGGAGTCATATAGAATGGACAGACTTTTCTTGCTATCAAACAGTAATTTAACCAACAGTGACGTCAGCTGCCTTTCCCTTATATGTCGTTCTTTTCATATCGAGGTACCCTGGTTACAACGGGTTAGATAAAGTTTCAGGAACAAAATATGTTTATATCTCTTTGAGAAAACTGAAAGGTTGGCGGCTATGAAAGTGTATTTGAAAACGTCGCAACTGCTGGATAACAACTGTTTTGATGGATAAAGGTTCCTTCATTTGGTAAAAAAATTATATCAGTTTATCAATAAAAAGCTTTTTGGAATTCACTGAACTCACTTTTTAGTACAGTAGTTTATAGATGATATAAAAGTGTTAAATTAATCTAAACGATGGAAATGACCTTTCTTTTAGACTTGCTAGTCATAGGCGTTGACTTAATGGTACCGCCGGGGGAAAATTAGACAAACTTCTGTGGAGAATCTAAAGACATTAATTTGTTATCTTGATTCGCAGCTGAAGATCATCTGAGATAGCTGAAGAGCGTAATGCATGACGTCAAGCTTTTTCTCTGTTAGCGGAGTAAAAGAGAGCGCTCCTCTGGGTTAGTGAGAGATTGGCGAGGTTTTGCCAATGGCTGAAAAGAAATAAGAATGCTGCTGAGAAACGTTCGCTCACTTGCGTACGCTATCGACACTGCAGAAGTGGCTTTTGGGAAATGTTGCTCGCTGCATTATACAAATATTTAATATTCCTGTTTAATATTTTACTATGTTAACTTATCTACCTATTTGTTTAAGATATACACTTAATATGTTTTGTGTTAGAATAAAGAGTTGTACAGTAACAAATGGAATTTCAGCGTAACCTTTACCACAAAGTAATGACTCGGATGCGATTTGAACACGCAACCTTCTGATCTGGAGTCAGAAGTTTGCGTGTTCAAATCATATGACCGGGCATGTTCCACATATGACCGGGAATTGTTGGCGGCATATTCTGCAATCCGTTATTTTAGGCATATGTTGGAGGCTCGGCTATTTTCGTTTTACGTGAATCATAAGCTTCTGATTTTTGCATTCCAGCAGTTAAAAGAGAAATGTTCCCGTAGAAGACTTCGTCAATTTGATTTTATATCCCAATTTACTATGGATATGGATATACGTTATTTTCCCGCGAAGAGAAATTTTGTTGCAGATAGTTTATCGAGAATTCGTGAGTTTCAATTTTCGTCACTTGCAGATTTTGAGTTGTGGTAAATGTTGCAAAGAGAGGATGAGAAGCTAAAAGCTATTTTAGACGGAAAGGTTGAGTTTAGTGGAAAATTAGCTAAAGTACAAATGCCAGTACATTATTGTAGTAGGAAAATTCTGGTGAGGTAAATGGGTGTTTGTGTACCTCAGATCCTGAGGAATGAAATATTTGAATCAATATATGGGTTGTCGTATCCAGGAATACGAGCTTCTAGGTAACTAATCTGTTCAAAATACATTTGACCAGGGCTAAATAAAGATATTGTTGTGTGGTGTAGAGCGTGCATACCATGTCAAAGGGCTAAGATATATTTTCTTTGCCGTTAGTACGTAAATTCAGATGTTGTCTAACCATGACTAATATGTTTATTCGATGGCCAGAGGCTGTACCTATTGGGGATGTTACTGCTGAAACGGGTGCTCAGGCTTTTGTTCAGACATAAGTATCCGTTTTGATACGCATCAGAGGATAACATGTGACACGGGTAGGCAATTTGAGTTTATACTTTTAAAAAGTCTGGCAGGAATACTCGGCACTGGTCTATCTATGACTGCTACTTAAAGACCCCAGACCAATAATACTAGTTTACAATTTTTTTTTGTTCATGAAATGAAACATATATTATTTATGTAGGCTATGGACGGTAGTTAAAAAATGGTTTTTTTATTTTTTGTAACACGTCACAATTCTGAGATATGGAGGTCTTTGTTTTTTATCTACCCGCAATTGTTTAAATACGTTATCATTTTATTTTGTAAACAACTGTGTGATTCAAAAGTCTTATTTTTATATAAAAATGTCATATAGAGTGTGTAAATTACATCCAAACCAATTTTGTTATGTTTGTGGCAAAATTGTTCAGTTAAATCGTAGTTTTCCTATAACAAAACCATTTCAAGAAGCCTATTTACATTATTTTGGATTTCCGGTGTCAAATCAAGATAAAAATAGGGTTCCTCATGTGATTTGCACTAATTGTAGATTGGTCCTGAGCTCCTTGTGTTCAGTTAAAAATAGATCACTGAAATTTGGTGTATTTATAAAGAGATTCTTGAAAATTTATTGCATAATTACGAGTGTATGGATGTAAATATGTCACTAAAAATTCATTTTTTGCATTCCCATTTAGATTTTTTTCCGAGAAAATCTTAGTGGTATGGAACATGGTGAGCGATTTCACCAAGATTTCAAATCATTTGAGCAAAATTATCAAGGTTTTTGGGACCAAAATATGCTAGGTGACTATTTTTGGTCTGTTGTGAGAGATACAGATGAAAATATTTATAAAAAAAAGCAAACACTACCCATTTTTAACTGTCTATTGTTTATTTAGATGTAGTTTTTTTGTAAAAATCTTAATAAATATTTCAAAAAACTGACGTACTGGATTTTTTTTAATATTTTTTCCTAGATGTAGATACCCAAAGTAACGTAACCATATATATTTCATTTCAGGAACACAAGTCATGTAAACTAGTGTAATTTGGTGGAAGGACTTCGTGGGCCTTTAAAACAAGCCTTGATGTGCTATAGGTTGATTGGTTCGAGGCTCTTCCTGTGGTTTTGCTAGTCCTACGAACTACAGTACCTGTAGATCTTGGTGCGTCTACAGCTGAATTAACATCTGGAAGAACTTTACGGCTTCCAATTCAGTTATATGAAGATAACCCTTTACCAGATCAATCGATTTGTATAGCAAAGCTACAGAAAATTATGCATGCTTTGAGACCCATTCAGCATTTAAGCATGTACAGTAAAAGATCTACGTTCCAAGAGAACTAAAGAATTGCAACCACGTGTTTTGTTCGGAGAGGTCCTTCTAAGAGGTCTCTACAACCGACTTATGAAGGTCCGTTCCAGGTTGTAAAACGACTGGGAAAAGGTTTTATTATTTTAATTGGTGGCCAGGAAAAGCTTATAAATATTGACAGGCTAAAACTTGCTTTTCTTTCGTCAGAAGAACGGGAGCCTGATTCTTCGACTTATATTACCATATCGGGAAGGAAGGTTCGTTTTTGACTTTCACAAGTTGTGTGAGACTGGCGGGGGAGTTGTGTGGCGAATCTAAAGTGTTATATTGATTCGCAAGCTGAAGATCATCCGAGATAGCTGAAAAAAAGGCTGCATACATAGTAAACGTACCAACTTAAGAGTCTACTTCACTCATACGAAAACACCTGGGAAAATTTTGAGGAATGTAAAAAGGTTTGAGGAATATTCAAAAATATTTTCAGGCAGATCGGTCTGTTAAAGAGAAAAAAAATTAACTGAAAGAGTGGTCTACTGTATATCAGTCTCCCCTACACTTTGATAAAATTTTATTTAAAAAAATATGTAAGGAATATTCTTACAGTAACATATATGGATAACTCTTACGAGGCTACTTCACTCAGATGAAAACACCCGCTTTCTAATGTTAATCCTATGGGGGAAATATTTTATGATATCTCGTTCGCATTTCAATATTTGTAAATGATTTTTTTTTGCATTGGATAGCTGAGGTCAATCTCTATGCACGCTCCTTTGTACTTTTTCGATTTCGATTACAAGTTTTTTATTAAGATACTTTCACTTTCGGAACCGGTTTTGACAGTGAAAGTATCCTCAATAAAAAAAAAAAACTGCAACAGAAATCGAAAAAGTACAAAGGAGCGTGCATAGAAATTGACCTCACACTGTAAAAAATTATCATTGTTTCTTATTTTATGAAAATATACTATAACCACGAACGAAAATATAATATAATCTTTTGAGATTTCTGAAATTCTTTCTGATCCTTCTGATCTTTCTGATTTCTGATCTTTCCGAAATTCTGAATAGCGTGTTCCATTGTCTTTTGAATCCCCACAAACCAATACATTGCCAAAATTTAAAGAATTATTTATAAAAACTTAGTATTTTTCGCTGCCCGTATTTTTCAGAAACGTTTCCGAAGGGTTTATATTGTGTATTAATCAGTGTCCTCAGCCTGGAATACCTATTTTTCGAATGATATCAACTATGAAGTAAACATTTTCATGCTCAAAAAATATGTTTAACAGACAAACATGCAAAATGAACAGTGTTAACAATAACATTAAAATAAAGATTATTTCTTTACTCTTTCATGTATAAATTAACTTATGCGGCTGAAAACGTTTACTTGAGAGGTGATGACATTCGAAAAACAGGTATTCCAGGCTGAGGACACTAATTAATACACTTTAAAAACCCTTCGGAAACGTTTCTGAAAAATACGGGCAGCGAAAAATACTTTGTTTTTATAAATAATTCTTTAAATTTTGGAAATGTACTGGTTTCTGGGGTTTCAAAAGACAATGAAACACGTTATTCGGAATTTCGGATAACTCAGAAGATTATTTTATATTTTCATTCGTGGTTATACTATATTTTCATAAAATAAGAAACATTGGTCATTTTTTACAGTGCAGCTATCCAATGCAAAAAAAAATCATTTAAAAATATTGAAATGCGAACGAGATATCTTAAAGTATTTCCTCCATAGTATTAACATTAGCGAGTGGGTGTGTTTGTCTGAGTGAAGTAGTCTTTTAATACTAGAATAGCGGCGCAAAGTTGGCACAACTGCGCTACCTTGTGGACACGGGGTTGATAATGCCAATGCGCGTGCTTTTAGGATGGCGTCATTAGGTTTGACAAAATCTATCATCTGCGCATTCTCCTGAGCATATATTGTGAATCTTTACCCACTCATGATGCATCTTGTTTACCAGATTTATTGCCAAATATTTTTGATACAGTTTGTTTCGATAAAATATGTACATTTAAAAACATTCACAATATCATTTAAGTTTCAGTAGTAAAGGTAGCAATATATATATAAGCATCATGTAAGCACAATTGCCTTTTCTTCCGAAACTAAAAAGACATAGTGAATGTTTTTAAATATAAATATTTTTATCCAAACAAAATGTATCAAAAATATTTTGCAATAAATCTGGTAGAGATACATCTTCCATAAGTGAGTAAAGATTCACAATATATACTCAGGAGAATGCGCAGATGATAGATTTATATATAATTCTCTATGTCGCCAATGCTCCTATATTGAAAAAATACCTTGCCCTCTAAACATATTAAAATATTAAAAACATAAATGTATTGTTACCGGAAAAGCACCTGTGTTCCTATTTTTTATAATTTTAGCACTTCAGAAATTGAGTGAAAATTCGATTACAAAATTAAATCTTTACACACAAGGGGTGCGTTTAGAGACCGAAACGCATGTTACTCGTTTAATTGGGGAATGACGTCATCTGATTTTCTAAGTGTAAAGTTGGGTTAAAAATAGTGCTCCCGATGCGATACGTATTTCAGTTATGCGTTTAACCGATATACGTATATACGTATAATACGTATTTAAGAAATACGTATACCTTAAACTATACGTTTAAACGTATCCAGATACGTATAAGCGTAATATCGGTTAAACGTATAATTCAAGTATACGTTTAATTCAAGTATACGTATATTTCAAGTATCGTATTTACTTTTAATGCCAATGGATCCCATCAGTGTTACGTCACTGAACGGAGAACAAGTTGGAAATCGGTGGCGTTACTTTAGCAATCTGTATAATATGTTTCATACATAGAATCTTGTTATTTTTCCCTATAAACGATTATCTATATATATAAAAGTCGTTCTTGGTATGTATTTATGTATGTATGTATGTTCCTTATACAAATCTACAGTTTTTGTCCGATTTGAACAAAACTTTATGTACATACGTTTTAGAACACGAGTAAAATCACTGTCTACTTTAAAAATTTATCAGATCATTATTTACCACTGTTTTCAAACATCGCCCATAGGTTATCATTACAAAAATCTAATTTTCTTTTTAATTTCTAATACAATTTCTTTCCCGTTGCTATTCAAAGAAACTGCGTATGGGCAATATTTTTATAAACCAATTTCAGATTCACCCACTATAATTTGAAAACCGAAACTGACGTCAATTATATCAGATGTGATCAGGGGCGTAACGAGGGGGGGGGGGGCAAGCTGCCCCCCTGCCATGTAAGAACGCCATCCGTTACGGATAACATTTTGGATCGTATCAGCGAGAGGCCTGAATCTAGCACGCGGGAACTGTTCGAAGAAGTGAACGTTTCCCGTAATACGGTGTGGCGAGTTCTGCGAGATGAAGGAATGCATCCGTACCATGCGCAGAGAGTTCAAGGTCTAGAACCAGCGGATTACCAGGCACGTGTCAATTTTAGCACGTGGTTGCTCCAACAAAAGGCTGTGGACCCTGCTTTTTGTGCACATGTGTTGTTCACGGACGAATGCACATTTACACGCGAGGGTATTTTGAATATCCACAATTATCATGTGTGGTCAAATGAAAACCCACACACAATACGTCAACGTTCGTTCCAGCGACGTATCGCGGTCAATATTTGGGCCGAAATCGTTGACGATTATCTAATTGGGCCATACTTACTGCCAACGCGCCTGGATGGAGATTTATATCTTGTGTTTCTGCAAGAGGTGTTGCCAGAACTATTAAACCATGTTCCAGCACCCATCAGACGACGTATGTGGTTCCAACACGACGGAGCACCGGCCCATTACAGCCTGGATGCCCGTAACGCCCTGAATATCATGTATCCGGGGCGATGGATAGGTCGCGGCGGTCCAATCAGCTGGCCGGCCCGTTCACCCGATTTATCCTGTCTGGACTTTTTCTTGTAGGGTCATATGAAGAGCCTGATATACGAAGATGGTCCCGTAGATTCTGCTGAAGACCTTGTTGCCCGGATATCCGTTGCTTCGGCCACCATAAGAGAGATGCCTGGTGTTTTCGCCAATGTACGGCGGTCAATCCATCGACGGCTTCAAGCCTGCGTTCGTGTTGGAGTCCGCAATTTTGAAAAATACCTGTGATGGAGTACTTCGTGTTGTTTATTTTTATTTGGTTGAATAAAGTGTTTTTCTTCCTTTTGTTGGTTTCTTTTCATTCCATCTTTGTCTGTCCTGTTTTCCATCATTTTGTTATTATTTTGCTCATTACATACGATCGTTCAAAAATCAACCCCCTGAACACAGTTAAATTCGCCCCACTTAACCACTCCCGATGATTTCACTTGTGCACACAAAATTTAAGTTAAGGTCTAAGCTTTAGAAAACATTTAACAGTGTTAAAAAAAAAAACCGGTAAAAAGTAGTTATTCGGTACTCCAAAGTCTAGAGCGCCTTTTAGCGGCATTTTTATAACTTTCTCTTTAAAACTTTTTTTTTAAGAAAATACTAATTTAAAGAATGATTTTAGCGAAAACCGCAAATAAATCGACCCATTTTTCCCTTTTTTATCATCATTTGCAATTTGGGACCATAAACTTTGATGGCGCCTATCTCCTTTGGAATACGTTTGGGACCCTTGGTTTCCTATTTACTATTACTCGTCTTGATGTGTTCTATCATCTCCTAGCGTATGTACCATGAGTTTAGGGACACTCTGTATATATATACATCATATAGTTACATAACTGCTGTCCACTTATATGTCTCTAACACTACAGCACCTACTAAAACTGATATATTAGTTTAGTTTACAGCAGTTACATAAATATATATATTGTACAAAACAATGCATATAATAAAATAAAGTTTAATTTTCTATAACCAGTGCACCTTTAACTAACAAGGGAGAAAACGTTCGGATCACCGAATTCCTGAAACACAGTATTGGTGGTTTCAATAAAATTAATGTAAACTCTAAAAAAAAAATGAAAAAAATTGGGTACTTTTTGGTTAACTGGGTGCCAGTGAAACAAATATAAATGTATACACACACACATATATATATATACAGGGTGTATCTGAAATGCTTCAACAAACTTAGAGGGATGATAGTACTCATCAAATGCAAACAAAAAATGCAATGGAACATGGGGTCGCAAATGACGTTTAAAGGGCGAAAATTGCAAAATTAATAAAAATATCGAAATCTCGCATGCTGCTTTTCTGCAGAACTGGCTAGTAGCACGAAGCTGGTTTTTCTTTCACTTTGTGCGTATCCGGTCAGAAAGAGATAACAGAAACGTGGCTGACAGCCAAACAAATCTGTTAGCAGGAATCCACGTATGCAAATTTTCCATCTTCTTAGAAACAGACCAATAAACGCAAATTTGCAGTAAGCATGCGTTGTAAGTACATGAACCGCCAACGACGATAGGTATTATCATTGCGAAAACATTTTGTTTGCGCTTTTAGTGGGAATGGCTACCTATTCCAATAACGAAATGACTGACATGCATTTGAACGTTGTGGCCCCGTTGCTTGGCCTCCACGCTCGCCGGACCTTAATCCTTTGGATTTTTTCTTCTGGGGACAGATGAAATCCCTCATTTATGAGACGCCAGTAGAAACGCCAGAAGAAGTAATAACGCGTATTGTGACCGCTGCAGGAAAAATCTAGGAATCTCCCGGAACCTTCGAGCGTGTCCGCCAGTCGTTCCTCTGTAGATGTACTCTGTGTAATAATGTCTGCGGTCGACACTTTGAACAATTTTTGTAAAATATTTGTTTTCTCTGCACATCTCGATCTGTGTTGTACCTATTCTGTACAATAAATAATTTTCTAGAGTGTTTCTTTCTTATCTCAGTTTGTCCATTTCTAGACGCATTTTCTTGATTTTCATCCTTTAAACATCATTTGCGACTCCATGTTCCATTGCATTTTTTGTTCGTCTTCATGAGTACTATCATCCCTCTAAGTTTGTTGAAGCATTTCAGATACACCCTGTATATATACATACATATATACACAAACATATATGTAGATATATATTTATATATTTTTTTTCACTGGCGCCCGGCTAACCGAAAAGTACCAAAAATTGTTATGTACTTTACTGACGTTTGGGTTGTTCTACACAGATGAACCTGAAAAGTATGGATACAAAGTGAATGCTCGCCGTTTATTTCAGATTTTTCCCCCCTATTTTTATTAATTTAAAAATTATTTATCAGTTGCTTTATATTTTTATTATAATAGAATGTTAATAAATCAAGGTCGTGATACCAACATGTTAAAAGATTTATTTCTTTATTTGTAATAGTAAAATAAAATCTTTGTTAAAATCTGATAAGAAAGCTTTTAAACATTTTATTAAAATATATTTTTCGATAACAACCTTGTTGAAACATAATTATTAATTTCTAAAAATTTATTTTTCTTGAAATTCATTTTTTGATGTAAATTGCATTATTTATTATATTGCAATAAACATCATAAAACACGAGAAACAAATGCTAAAATATTTATACATTCAGTAGAAAATTTATAAACATTCTAGCTATATTTTATTTATATTCATTACGAAACTAGACGGTAAACCACATGTATTTTACCTCTTTACAAAAATAATAAAATAAGCTTTGCATTCTATTCGTGCTAAAAATTCACTGTTGAAGTACACATTATAAAACCTGGAGAAATTCGTGCAAATTGACTATATTTTCATTCTTTATTTTACATTTGCTAAAAAGAAAAAAAAATAATGTTTAAATATTAAAAGGCACTGTAATGTAAAATTTTAATCGTAAAATAGCTGAATTTGTCGTATTTAATTAAATAAGTAATTGTTAATAATATCAAATTTTACTTTTATCAAGCAGGGCGGTCGCTTTGCCAAGCCAAGCTTTAAAAAAAAACGCCACACAAACAACGCCAAGAACTGGAATAAAGACCGCTAATCAAGCAGGGCGGTCGCTCTGCCAAGCCAAGCTTAAAAAAAAACGCCACACAATACACAAACAACGCCAAGAACTGGAATAAAGACCGCTAATGCTTATATACAGAAAGCAACTTCGCAATGTTAAATCGGCAAAACATGCCAGATTAAAATATCAGATATCAAACAAACCAAGCGTCGTAGGAAAAAAAAAACGAAAACTAGAAGAATCTAAGGAAGAATTTCTTCAATTTAAGACCAAACTCATCTTTATAAGTGATTTATAAACCGAGATATAGATTTTTTTATAAAACGTCGAGTTACTTAAAATGATCACTTTTTTCTTCGTCAAACTTTTTTTTTTCAAACAAGCTACAGGCCTTAATATTGGGCAGAATAAAAAAAGGATTGCATTTTTGGACAAGTAATTACGTAATCTATGTGCTTTTATAAAATTCAGTGTAAAAAAGAATTATTTTCTATTCTTAATTAGCAAAAAACTGTTAATTAACTTGGCGATTAAAAAAATATGCCAAAACAGAGATAAAACCCGCCAACGACCATGTACCATCTGTATTAAAATAGCAAAAATCAGTTACAGGTTATAATATAACCACATCAAATTTCATCTGCAAGTCAGCCATTTTCTTTTGAAGATATTTAAAAAAAAATAAAACTTCATAATTATAAGAACACACATTTTATCAGACAATTAAATATGACTGCAAATTGTAGCAGATGACTGTTTCCAACATGAATAAGTATGAGAAATTGCCCCTCAAGGATATCGGTCTGGGTAAGGCTCCTATAATAGGAGCTGACGCATATCCATTTTGTTTAGGATTATTCGTGCTCAGTTCAGCATCAATCTACCGCAGCCGGAGTTGGGGTTGCCTAAGACTCGGTTCTGATTGGCTGAACCGGTTCTGATGAGCTTGGTTTTTCGACTGAACTTCAATTTGAGACCCAAATCTGCGAGGATGCGTCAGCCTGTATTATAGGAGCTCTAGGTCTGGGTGGCTCTGTCGCAGCGCGTTAACACGGCATGCACAAGGTCCCAGGTTCGAGTCCTGCCCCCGGTTAACTTTTCACTCATGTTTGTTTAGTGTATTTAATTGTCTGATAAAATGCGTGTTCTTATAATATTGTAAAATAAAGTAATCAGACGTAGTGTTTATGCTTTAAAAAATATTTTTAATATATAATTTACGTTTTTAGAAAGATCTTTAAAAATAAATTAGTTTTTGAGGGAAGATGTACCTTCTAAAATGTATACATTAAGACTTATCGGCATTTAAAATTTCTTTCCAAACGTAAACAAAATTTTTGAAATGAATTAAATGTGATTCATTTATTTCTTTTTAAAAAAAAGGAAAAATAAGGAAAAAAAACACGGTAAAGGACAGGCATTTCGTTCACAGGAATACCTTTCACGTCATTTTCCTATAAATTAATGAAATCCAGTTGTTAAATTACACAGCTCAACACAAATCTGGGGTTTGAAGAATGGCACTTTTTTCTTAGTAAATCAGTCACGCTGATCACAAATATGACATTAGTTTTTTTTTTCTAACACCCACAGTTTTTTCACAAAACAAAAAAGAAGGGGGTGCCTCTTAATAAAATCAATGTGTAATATTTATTAAATAAGATACATTTTTAATAAAAACAAAAATTAATTTCTTAGTAAAGTGACATTAATAAATGTTAAAATACAATACTGCACTAAAGGATGTGAAATATAAATATAGATGGCGCCACTTTATGTATTGATATTTGCCTGAGAAGGCGCAATTTTCTCCCGCGCATTTGTAGTGAGAACATGCATTTATTTTGTTCGTTTATTTATATCTTACGTTTGTTTTGTCAGTTTCTTATAGCAATATGGCATCAAGAGGTTGTATAAATCCAGGATATATAAAAAAAGTGATTTGGCAGAACTTAGTTGATCCAAAAGAAGTCCTCTTGCCTCCCCTGCACATTAAATTAGGTTTAAGGAAACAATTCGTAAAAACCTTAGATAAAACAGGGGATAGTTTTCGATATTTAAATGAAGTTTTTCCACATCTATCGGAAGGTAAAATCAAAGAAGATGTGTTCGTTGGCCCAGATATGAGATGGTTAATGAAGGACGAAAATTTTGAGGAAAAAATTAAATCAATCGAGAAAGATGCATGGGTTAGTTTCAAACACGTTACTCAGAAATGTTTAGGAAATTACAAAGATCCTAACTACGCAACGATTATTGAAAAAAATGGTTCAAAACTTTCAAAAACTAGGTTGTAACATGAGTTTAAAAATGCATTTTCTGCACCCCTATCTTGAATGTTTTCCTGAAAATCTTGGTGAAATGAGTGAAGAACAAGGTGAGAGATTTCACCAAAACATAAAATGCATGGAAAAACGCTATCAAGGACACTGGAATGTAAATATGTTGGCAGATTACTGCTGGGGGCTAAAAAGAGACACTAAACCAGATTCAAAATCTAAAGGATACAAGCGTTCTTTTGATGATAAAGAAAAGTAATTTTACTATATATACTAGAATATAATTTCTTATAAAGCATGCACACACATTTATATATGTATATATGATTTTATTTATTTATCTGATTTTTTTTGTACATTTTTAAATGAATGTTGTGTAAATTGTATATTCTCAAATTCCAAATTCTTAGTTTCTTAATTGAAAGAAATCCTGACGTGATACATAAAAATGGATATTATTTTGAAATAAGCATAGCAGATTTCTTACAATTTACATAAATTCATGAAAACCCCAGATAAAAAGTTAAATTTTGTAGGCCTGTGTTATTTTTGTTTTAGAAGTGAAGTTTCCATTTAAATTTATTGTAACAGTACAATGTTTAATTGAATAAAATAATGTAAATCTAAGAAATTGCTAAGAAATTCCAAACATGCACAGGGCAACGCAAAAATAAATAAATAAATAAATAAACAAAAAATAAATAAATAGATAAATAAATAAATAAAAATCAGCTTTCAGAAATTCTAAAAATTGTTCGTATATCTTAATTACAAGCTAAAGGAGGGTTTATTTCTATATTATTCTATATATAATAGTAATTTCAGCAAATATATTAAATTCCAATGCGATCTGATTTAAACTTTAAGATAGTTTATAAGACATGATAAAAAAAATTATAAAAAAGAGTGGCGCGTCACATTTCGGGGAGGAGATGGGGAGGGGCGTGAACAAAATTAGGAAGTATAATAAGGCTATCTGTTTGAAACTTTACGATATTTTATAACACATAACATAAATTTTAAAAATAAAGCCGCGTCAAAAATTATAGGGAGGGGCGGAGCGTGTTTTGCCTACACAAGGGGGGGGGGGCACTTTTCTAAATTTTAACGATATCCGTCATGTCACATATCGTTACAAAGGGCTGTGACAACTTATTCCTGTTATGCATCACAGGTGTCACCCTCACATTTTGCGCCCCCGCCCGACACTACTCATGTGATATATCGTTGGAAAGGTCTGTGAACGCTTAATCATACTATGCAGGGAGGGGGGGGGGGTTCTAAATTTTGCACATACCCCTCATGTGATACATCGTTGGAAAGGTCTGTGACCGATTAATCCTATTATGAATCTCCGGTGTTCATCCCCCCACTTTGCCCCTAAACGTGATTAGCTTTCACCATCAGGGGGCGCTTTCCTATCTCTGTTTCTATGGGTCGGATCACGACGGGGTATGGCTCATTCAACTCGACTTCGATAGAGCTTTCTGATTTTAGTTCGTTTTTTCACCACCAGGGGCACTTTCCTGTCTCTGGTTCTATGGGCTGGATCACGACAGGGCATAGCTCATTCGTCTCGACATCTATAGCCTTAACGATTTCAGTGCCCGAGGTTCATATAGAACAGATTGCGCTACCTGGTGGTGGAAGATGGAACTTGAGCGTGCGCAGCACGACTGCTATACGGTGCCAAAGGCAGTGGGGACCCATGTCGGAGGTTCGTTCGGTTAGAGGTTTATACTATTCGATGTGCAAATTAAGGGATTATCCGGTGCCGAAGGCAGCGGGGAACCTGGTCGGAGGTTCGTTCGGTTCGAGGTTTATCTTATTCGAGGTTTTACATGATTCGAGGCCCCGATGTAAATTAAGGGCCCGCTAGTGGGCGAAGCCAGCTAGTGCTAATAATAAAAGAGCGTGATATCACGTTTCATATCAAATGCAGCACTGACACGCTATGTACGTATTCCATTTTTATTCATTTCATGGATAAGTCAGTGATATTTTTTAACGGAGGATAACAAGTATTATAACAAGCCACATTTAGTATGTTGTTTTTAAGAGTGTATTTAGTTTAATTGAATAATCTACCGGCATTTCTAGTTAACCCTTTAAACAACGACTGAAAGTAAAATGTAATTTTAAATTATTTCTCATGTTTAGATTATTTAAATTATGTTTAATCTATTTAAAAAAAAAGAAATGATATCTACAAAAGCAACTTTTCAAAAATAGAAAAAGCCAAGCGTAAAAAAAAAAAAAAGAAGTTGTGGCTAAAAAATGGTGTGATATCAAATTTCCAAGCTATTATATTACATATTTAACTTTTTTCCATTAAATAAGTTATCATATATATAAGTCGAGTGCCTACGTATATGTTAATAGAAATAGTTTTCTCCTGTACTAAATACATCCTAACGAGTTTCTGAAAATGCAATTTTTTTCAAATTATGCATGATGGGTTGGCGGCCATCTTTCCATATTTCTAAGCACCCAAATTTCTAAAGTAAAACAGTAATATGTTTATAAAAATTTCGAACTTTAGATTCTAACTACGGACAGATAAATTAGATAAGACTGATATTTTGATAAATTGATTTTTACTAGTTTGAAATTAATAATTACTCTAAAAAATAAATCATAAGATGAATCTTTAAGATAAGTCATCATTATCTTAAGACACAATTTTCAGAGCATACATGTCTATAAATGAAACTCTTAAATATTTGCTTAAATAACAATTTTGAACTTCGGATTTTAACTACGGATTTGGGTGGTTAGAATTTTGTGAATAATAAGCAAAGATGGCCGGCCAAGCCCATCATGCATAATTTGAAAAAAATTGAATTTTCAGAAACTCGTTAGGATGTATTTAGTACAGGAGAAAACGATTTCTATTAACATATACGTAGGCACTCGACTTATATATATGATAACTTATTTAATGAAAAAAAGTGAAATAAGTAATACAATAGCTTGGGAATTTGATATCACACCATTTTTTAGCCACAACTTTTCTTTTTTTTTACGCTTGGCTTTTTCTACTTTTGAAAAGTTGTTTTTGTAGATATCATTTCTTTTTTTTAAAAATAGATTAAACATAATTTAAATAATCTAAATATGAGAAAAAATTTAAAATTACATTTTACTTTCAGTCATTGTTTAAAGGTTTAAATAGAAATACCAGTAGATTTTTCAATTAAACTAAATACACTCTTAAAAACAACATACTACATGTGGCTTGTTATAATACTTGTTATCCTCCGTTAAAAAATATCACTGACTTATCCCTGAAATGAATAAAAATGGAATACGTACATAGCGTGTCAGTGCTGCATTTGATATGAAACGTGATATCACGCTTATTTATTATTAGCACTAGCGGGCCCTTAATTTACATCGGGGCCTTGAATCTTGTAAAACCTCGAATAAGATAAACCTCGAACCGAACGAACCTCCGACCAGGTTCCCGGCTGCCTTCGGCACCGGATAATCCCTTAATCTGCACATCGAATAGTATAAACCTCTAACCAAACGAACCTCCGAGACAGGTCCCCACTGCCTTCGGCACCGTATAGCAGTCGTGCTGCGCACGCTCAAGTTCCATCTTCCACCACCAGGTATCGCAATCTGTTCTATATGAACCTCGGGCACTGAAATCGTTAAGGCTATAGATGTCGAGTCGAATGAGCTATACCCCGTCGTGATCTAGTCCATAGAACCAGAGATAGGAAAGTGCCCCCTGGTGGTGAAAAAACGAACTAAAATCAGAAAGCTCTATCGATGTCGAGTCGAATGAGCCATACCCCGTCGTGATCCGACCCATAGAAACAGAGATAGGAAAGCGCCCCCTGATGGTGAAAGCTAATCACGTTTAGGGGCAAAGTGGGGGATGAACACCGGAGATGCATAATAGGATTAAGCGGTCACAGACCTTTCCAACGATGTATCACATGAGGGGTATGTGCAAAATTTAGAAATCCCCCCCCCCTCCCTGCATAGTATGATTAAGCGTTCAGAGACCTTTCCAACGATATAAAACTATCCTGCGCCGCCAGGCGCCCTCGGGGGTAGCCCGCGGCACGCTTTCGACCATCGCGCCCAAGTCTCTGAAGGACTTTTAATGCACCAGGACTTTGTCTCGTCCGGCGCTGCGACCGGTCTTGGGCCGCCCCTCTGCGAACCCTAGACCATTTTACCAGGTATCGACCCCATAGGTCGTTGCGGCAGTAACCCTGCTCTGGGGAAACTTCCGCGTGGAACATACACCTGATGAACCGCCGAAGAACCCCCGACGGCCTCGTTCACGAAACCCCACAGGGGGAAACGGTCCCTCGGTCATATGTCGAGTTCCTCCGACGGCTCTTGCTTTCCCACGGCTTCCGATCATAGACATGCATGGATGGGCAAGCTACTGGGATCGTTGGCCGTGAGGTTCACATGTCATGCACTTTAAAAAGGAGCGGAAGAGGCCTCTCTCCGACCCAGAACCACGAGGAAATTCGGTTCTTTCCCATAGACGGGATTCGGATAGGTTGTCCCTACGCAGTCTGGCGCGAGGTTGAACCCGACTAGGCAGAACTAGCCGGTAACCCAGCGACAACTCCAGAACTACGAGATCATCCACATATAATATCACTCAAAAAACGGAAGAATCCTAAGACACCGCTATCGGACTCTAGAGGTTGCGGAAACTTCCTCTAAGCGCGCCAAAGAGACGGGCCCGATCGAGATTAGTAGCGAGAAAATTAGTAGGCGTGCCACTAGTCCGCCCGCCAGGTGTGGAAATTCCTGGCTGCACGAGAGACGTGCTCGGACTGGGTTTCGGACCTAGGTCTCGAGTTTCAGCTGATCGATGCCGCATTAGTCGGCAGCCTCCGGCCCGGTTCCTCGTAGTCACATGGCAGGAAGAGGGTGGTCCTTTCCTCGAAGAGAACGTTCGCGTCCCTGGCGCCTCTGGCCGGTCGCCTTCGGATGGTGACCGTCTCCTCGATTCAGGCACTCCCTGCGGTGACCATTGAGGGCGGCTCACAACTCTCCAGCTGCAGTGGATTTCGTGAGGTCCTCTTCCACGAGTATGGGGGTTCGTGTTGGGACTATTTCACCTCTGCCTCCGTCTCGTCGCAGATAGTTGCTGCATGCCGTATCTCCCGACGATCGGTGCACAACAGAGTCATCACGATTTCGTGCTCTACAGAGATCGATCGTGCTTCCGTCAATTCCTTAGTCAAGTTTTGGAGGGATCCGGCTGGCATTTGCTAGCCTTTGCCCAAGATCCACGTGAACCTTGGGATTGGCCTACGGAGTCGTCTGCCTGCCGCCTACGGAAAATTCCGATCACAGGCTGTGCTCGCGTCGCAGAGAACCTGCGCTTGCGAGGAGGAGACCCACGAGCCCACAACCCAAAAGGGCGAACCTCAATGGGCCATAGCGTGGCGTCTCCGGCCCTGCGGAGACTCCTTTCCCACTGGCGGACCACGATGAGGAACCCAGACCAGTCACCTCCTGTCCCCGTCGTGTCGACGAACACTCCGTATGAAACGGTGTGTCCGCGCAATGCTCCGCTCCCGGTCACCTCCTCCATCAAAGGAGTCGGGTCAGGACCACGGAGAGGGACCCGCCAGCTTTCCAACGATATATCACATGAGTAGTGTCGGGGGGGGGCGCAAAATGTGGGGGTGACACCTGTGATGCATAACAGGAATAAGTGGTCACAGCCCTTTGTAACGATATGTGACATGACGGATATCGTTAAAATTTAGAAAAGTGCCCCCCCCACTTGTGTAGGCAAAACACGCTCCGCCCCTCCCTATAATTTTTGACGCGGCTTTGTTTTTAAAATTTATGTTATGTGTTATAAAATATCGTAAAGTTTCAAACAGATAGCCTTATTATACTTCCTAATTTTGTTAACGCCCCTACCCATCTCCTCCCCGAAATGTGACGCGCCACTCTTTTTTATAATTTTTTTATCATGTCTTATAAACTATCTTAAAGTTTAAATCAGATCGCATTGGAATTTAATATATTTGCTGAAACTACTATTATATGTAGAATAATATAGAAATAAGCCCTCCTTTAGCTTGTAATTAAGATATACGAACAATTTTTAGAATTTCTGAAAGCTGATTTTTATTTATTTATTTATCTATTTATTTATTTATTGTTTATTTATTTATTTATTTATTTTTGCGTTGCCCTGTGCATGTTTGGAATTTCTTAGCAATTTCTTAGATATACATTATTTTATTAAATTAAACATATTACTGTTACAATAAATGTAAATGGAAACTTCACTTCTAAAACAAAAATAATTTAACAACTGGATTTCATTAATTTATAGGAAAATGACGTGAAAGGTATTCCTGCGAACAAAATGCCTGTCCTTTACCTTTTTTTTTTAAGAAATAAATGATTGGCAGCGGGGACCAGGGTCGGAGGTTCGTTCAGTTAGAGGTTTATACTTTTCGATGTGCAAATTAAGGGATTATCCGGTGCCGAAGGCAGCGGGGACCCGGGTTGGAGGTTCGTCCGGTTCGAGGTTTCACAAGATTCGAGATTTTCTACAATTCGAGGCACCGATGTAAATTAGGGGCTCGCTAGCGGGCGAAGCCAGCTAGTTATTTTATAAAGTGTGGTAACTTTGGTGGCTTGAAACCCACTTATTTTGACAGACGGATACTGAAATATTATTACACATATTTATTTCAACATTTACCACAAATTTCACTACATTATAACTAATATTTCCATATTTATATTAAAAGCAAACAGAAATTGATATAAATCTGTTGATTATTCGATCACAAGCTTTAAAAACAATCATTTAACCTCCAGTAGTTCAACCCCTTCCGCTACGTGGCGTACGACCTTCATTGACGTGACGTCGCTTTTGATCTGGACCTCTGCCATATATCGTTATTTGACGCTTACTATGTATGCAGCCTTGGCTGAAAAGCTCTCAGTACGTAAAATGCGTGACGTCAAGCTTTTTCTCTTTCAGCGGCATAAAAGGGAGCGCTCCTCTGAGTTGGCGAGAGGTTTGCGATATTTCGCCAATGGCAGAAATGAAATGAGAATGCTGCTAAGAAACGTTTTCTCGCTTGCGTATGCCATCGACACGGTAGAAATGGCATTTGGGAAATGTTGCTGACAGCATTATACAAATACTATTTAATGTTCCTGTTTAATATTTTACTATTTTAAGTTATCTACCTATTTGTTTAAGATATATACTTAATATGTTTTGTGTTAGAATAAAGAGCTGTACAGTAACAAATTGAATCTCAGCGTAACCTTTACCAAACTAATTTTAAAATGTTATTTTTGTCTAAACTAATCGCAGTAATTCAATAGGACAAAAACTTTTAAAAATTAGTGGTAGACGTATGCATGATTGCCTATCTTGCCTCCGTAAAATCGGAGCCTATATTTCTATTTTTTATGGTTGTTAATCAGTCAGCTCCCCAATTCACCTCGCTAATGTTAAATCTATCAGCCAATAACGTATTCATATATTTAAAATATCTTCTCGGGAAATAAATATTTTTAACTTCAACTTTCTTTGTGCTCTTCTTAAAGGATCTCTTTTTTTTTTCTTAGTTGTCAGCATATTTCTAAAATATATGCTTAATTTAATATTTTATGTGTTAAAAGCTAATGAGCTGTGAGTAAGATTTTAATACTTCGAATAAAATTAAGTATATATTTTAGAAATATTGTGACAGCTAATGAAAAAGAGACATCCTTTAAGAAGAGTATGCAGAAAAAAAAGTTAAAAATATTAATTTCCTGAGGAGATATTTTAAATATACGAAGGCATTTCACACCCATAGATTTAATTTTAGCGAGGAAAATTGGGGAGCTGACTGACTAATAGCTGTAATTCTAAATTTGTTTAATTTAATACTAGTTTTACAGGGTTCGTACGCTTTTACCACAATTTTAATAGAATATTTCGCCTTATTTAACTGAAGAAAAGTGTTACAAACCCTGAAATTAAACGAGGCGTCTGCAATTTGTGCTATTTAAATATTAAATGGAAAAAGTCTATAAAAAATTGTGGTAGAAGCGTATGAACCCTGTTTTATTGAAGTAGCCGTGCAAGAATTTTTAAGTTTTAAACTTCAGGCAATACTTTTATTTGGGTTTGTCAATTGAAATAGCTCTTTAATTAAACTGATAAGTAGGATGTTACCCTTGAAGTTAGAATAAAGTGCTTGTTGAATTTTACAACTTTGTAATTAATGAATGGCTCAACTACACGCTGATGGGTCCGAAGGGATCGCACAAGTTTATTTAAATTGCAGGAAAATAAGAACTCTAAATTTTTAGGAATGGAAATTCAAAAGCATGAATGCGGTATTAGTTTGTCCCAAATTGAATAGATTGAATCATTGTTGGTTAAACATAATTTAAAATTGTAAGTTCTGTGGAACACGTATTGTTAAAGGTGAAGATAAACGTTTTACTTTTACAAATTAACTAATTGGGGGAACTTTTATATTAATCTAATAGAACATGCATTGATATTTAATTTGTAATAACTTATTTGGCATAGTGTAATAATTAACTATAGAAAATACATTATCTTTTGCAAAGCTACTGGGGGGGGGCGTCCCCCCCCCCAATGTTGACGATTTCAATCATAGTCGGAAAATTCTAGGTAGTCAGTATCGGTCGATACAACTCTCAAACAATCGATTTTTTTTTAATTTCCAGCGTTTTTTCCTAAAATATACACTAAAAACCATCAAGCCGTAAGAATTTCTTTCGAAAATCCAAAGTTTGTCTCTCCGTTCTCCGACTCCACGTGCCCGTGAATGTCAATTCAGAAAGGACCAGGAAACACACTGAAAATGATCACGACTTCGGCGAAGGCATTCATATGAGTGTGCTGAAATGTGCTGGACAGTTGAATCATTTAGTGGATTGTTTGAAGAATTGCAAGCCAATTATTGAAAAATTGACTCAATCTGATGTCGTTCCTTACGTAGACCATAGATACAGTTGTCAAGACAAAAGAAAATTGTTCGTCTGTGTTAAAAAAATTATGGTAAGATTGTGAAAAAAATCGAGCAAAACGTTGAGATGTTAACGGAAAGTGGGAGCGATTCCGTCGTTGACCATGACTCAGGAAAAAGATCTAAAATACAGTCAGACAACCAGAAACATTATTTGACCTGTTTAAGTCTGTATCAGTCAAAACTTTGGACATATCTGATAAACGGTTCCACCCGGCAGGATAGACAGCGACGTTTCAACAGCGCTTGGTACAACGGATATCCATTTTTGGAATATAGCACAGAACTCAACGCTGCTTTTTGTATTGTTTGTTGCCTGTTTGATAAAGGTCTTATGAGAGAAAAAAACATAAAATGCTTGGGTTGAGAGTGGTGTAAACAAATGGCACAAAATGAAGATCGTAGTGAAAAACAGAACGGAAAACCCGCGCAACATTTTTCTGGCAACTCCCACCAAAATGCCCTTTTAGACCCTTGATGACGCATATTCACGCCGATGTATTACTCGACACGAGGACGTGCAAACCGATTATTATAGAAGAGCAAGATCTTGCATTCAACACGAGTTGCAACAATCTTAATGGGCTTTACGCGAATTCTGGGTTGACAAGATTTGACATTTAGGGGAATTGACAGATACAAAAATGGAAACTTTCAGCAAATTGTGAAATTAATTTCCAAACATAACTCAGTGCTGAGGAAGTGGTTTAGGGACACACGTTTCAGACCATATCACACAACTTATCTTTCTGCTTCATCCCAAAATGAGATTATTGAAGTTTTCGCGACAGCAGCGCGCAAAAAGATAGTCAGTGATATTCAAGAAGCACAATTTTATGGAATTATGGCAGATACGACACCAGATGCTTCGCGCTAGGATCGATTGGCTGTTGGGGTGAGATGTGTCGGCAAAGATGAAAGAGCTCAGGAGCGCCTTTTGGAAGTTGTGGAAGAAGTTGATAAAACTGGTGTTGGCCTTGCAAGCGAGATATCGCACATCCTTACGAGTATATAGAACATATATTCGTATCATCAACAGTGATGATGAAAACATGAATAGGGGAATATAGAGCACAAGTCTCTTTTCAACTTAGCAAGGTGTAGATCCGTTAAATGAATTTGATGTGCCGCATCGATGAACATATATTCGTATATATAGAACGTATATATAGATATATAGAACACCTTGATATATAGAACAGGTAGCTTTTTAGTCATACGATTTTGCAAGCAGCATGTCTAGAGAATTCAACGTCATCCAGCAGAAGTTTTCAGAAATCGTGCGTCGAATTGTGTAGTACATTCCTTTTCAAGGTCACAGACCCAACACTTTCGTTCAGTATAACTACAGCGCCAGCGATATATAGCCGATGTTTTCTCTGTGCTGGAAGGACTTTGCATTTTTCACGGCAAGTACTAAACGAAACAAGCTATTAGTGGACAAGCTCAAAGAAATAGAAAATGCTCTTCTACTGCGGTATCTTTCTAAGACGAGATGGAATCACTCCAGCGGAATCATTGAAAGCGGTTTGGATCTCATATGAATATATACTACAAAGTTTGACAGAAATAGTTGATTCCTCTACTCTTGTTAGAAAAACAGAGACCAGGGCACGAGGTTTAAGAAAGAAACTGTTGTCGTTCGACTTCATTGCTTCACGGATGTTTCTGAAGAACGTTCTGTACAAGTGCAAGTTAGTCACTGAAAAACTGGAATCTAAGAATCTTAACATAATTGACGCGACGAAAATACTGAAGACATACATGAAATCACTGAAAATAATCAACAGTGATGATGAAAACATGAATAGTGGAATACAGAACGCAAGTCTCTTTTCAACTTAGCAAGGTGTAGATCCTTTAAATGAATTTGATGTGCCGCATCGACGAAGATTGACACCACAGAAGTTAGACAATAATCCAGGCAATCTCTTTACTCCCGAACTTCTCTTTTTATCACATGGAGTATAAGAAGGTACTGAATACAGTGATGGTGGCTGATAGCCTCAATTCTTGCATCAGAATAAACACGCCACTGCATGAAATAATGAATTCTCCCGTTATAAGAGAGAAATTAATACTAGATGTGGTTAAGAAAGTGACATATTTCTTTCCTAAAACCCAGGAAAATGCTGACATGGTAGCATTAAATGCAGAGCTGGAAGTTTTATCAGACTTCTGTGCAGAGGATGAAAAAGTGGATGATATTTTCAAGAAATGAAAATCTTTGAGAAGCATTCTTCCACTTGCGAATCGTGTCAGTCATCTGGCTTTGACTTCTCCAGTAACAATTGCTTTGAATGAAAGAGTATTTAGTAAATAAAAATGTGTAAAAAACTATCTACGAACAACAATGACCGATACACGTATGAATGCACTCATGACGCTTACGTGTAATGAAGGACATTTCTGAATGTGTAGATTTGGGTTCTGTCGTGAGTCTAAATAAGCGGCGTGTTAAAATGCATGTTGTGCAATGAATGAACACAGATATAATTTTTACTTTTGAGGAATTTCTGATGATGGGAAGGTTGCTTCCTTGTCCAATTGATCCGTCCTCTCATTACCTATGAGACCTGCGTGTGCTTTTACCCATTTGATGTTAATTTGTTTGGTTGTTTGTTGAAGATATTGCATTATTTGTTTTACTATTGCATTTTTGGTTGAAATATCTCCCAGTGCTTGAATGCTAGATCGACTGTCAGAGAAGATTGTAAAGGAGTTATAAGATGAGTGGGATGACCAGATTATGGAGTCAAGGATGGCTAGATGTTCTGCTTGATATACAGAATTTTCTTCTTGTATTCGTTGTTGATGTTTGTATATTTCTATGTTTTCTCTATATGCACAAAATGCATAGCCTGTCCCTGTTTCCGTTTTTGAACCGTCCGTATAGACTTCAATTTCTGAATCGGAATTGGTTTCCAGTATTTTTAGGTGATCACTTGAGGTATCTATATGATTTTTCTGCGATTTTGACTGGAACATGTCTGCAAAATATGGGGGAGATGAGATTCCTAGGCGTATAATTCTTCCGAATTCTGATATCTGTTCCAGTCGCAAACGAAGGGGAGGGATTCCCGTAAGTACGTTGAGAGCTGCCGTTGATGTTTTGCGATATGCTCTTGAGATCATTAACAGTCATTGTGCTTGAATAGCTGAAATTAAGCGATAACCATGCGACTTGGCTAGCCTGGTAAACCAGGTTGCTGCAGCATATGTTACCTTCTTTTCCAAGATCGCACTGTGCCATATTTTTAAAATACTCTTTGAAATTCCACTTGATGTTGACGCAAATTTAAGTAGATTTTGAATTATTCGTTGAATATCTTCTCTTTTCGATCTAAGATGTGGTAATAAAGAGAGTGCGCTATCCAATAGTATGCCTAAGTATGGAATTGAGTTTTCTGCTTTTAGTGAGTAATTATCTATTTTAAATATTGGTGGGCGCTTTAGATATTTTGGTCTTCTAAGATTAAGAGATTTGCATTTATTGTATGATATTTTTAGCTTAAATTTTTCTACCCATTTGCTGATTAGATGAAGTGCTGTTTTTCCTTGATCTTCTAGTTTTGCTCTCGTTCCTGCTTCTATGATTAAGAGCAAATCGTCAGCATATGCAATAGCACTAATTCCTTTTTCCCAAAGAAGGTCTAGCAAAATCTGCATGAAGACCTTCCATAAGAAGGGACCCAGATAAGATCCCTGTGAGCAGCCTCTGTTAAACCAGTGGATTTCTTGAGCTGGTCAGTTTGGGTATGCACCTTTTCTTGATAGGAATGAACCTGTTGTGTTGATATATGGTAGATCGACGCTTAGATTTTCCATTGCTTCTATACTTTCCCGCCATGGTAGATTGTCAAAGGCGTTCTTAAAATCTAAGAAGTGTAGGGAGATGTAAGATTCTTTTTGTTTTATTATTTCAATTTGCGAGAATAAGTCCTGTATTGCGGTTTCTGTAGATCTGCCCTCAGTGAAGCCATGTTGACCAGGAAAGTTTTCTCCATTCTTGTTAAGATTGTAGTATATGCGACGTAAAAGTAATTTTTCGTAGATTTTTCCAAAGATCGGAAGTAAAGTTATTGGTCGGTAGGATTCCGTTTCCGTTGGAGGTTTACCAGATTTTAGGCAGTAAACTAATTCTCCTATTTTCCAGGCATCGGGGAAATAATTTAGGCTTAACAGCTTATTATATATTGTAAGTAGAAATTGGCTTTGAGATTTGTAGATGTTTCTTATTATGTTGTGATCTACGTCATCTTTTCCCGGAGCTTTGTTAACGTTAAATGAGTATATTGCATCTCTCAGTTCTGATTGCGTAAATGGGGGTGCTGTTTTAACTGGATGTGTGATTTCTGTTGTTGATGATTGAGAAATTCCAAAAATGTTTGTTGTAAGATCTTCAAATAATTGATTTCTCGTATGTGTGATTGCTTCTGATGAGGTGAGTGAGTAAGACTCTTGGCTGAGTGTTTCTGAAATGCTGCTTTCTGTAACTTACCGAAAGGATTGGTCATGTTTTTGCAGAAACGATTCCAAGTATTATTTTTCTGCTTTTGTATTTGTTTTCTGTATTTTGCACGTTCTTGTTTAAATTTTTCATAAGTGGCTTGTGAAAAGGGTTCTAGCTTTGACTTCCTTCTTAGAGCCCTTGTTAAGTTGCGTTGTTTGCGCAGTTCTTCATTCCACCAGTTGAGAGAGGGGCAGAAGCTTGATTTTCTTTTCTTGAAGTTTTTGTTGCAGATATTTGTTAGTGTTGATAGGAATTTCTCATATACTTCGTCAAATTGTTTGCTATCATTTATTCTTTCAAAGTCAATTCTATCTTCTGTGATTTTTTTGATTTAGTTCTATATTGAATTTTTTAAAAGAGATGTACTTTGTCATATATCTCCTTCAAAGGAGAGGTGGAATTTGTGGGCTTAATGTTATTGTTATGAGCCGATGGTCTCCAAAATCCATGTCTTCCATGACTGTCCATTCAGCTACCAATGGGAAAAGCGAGATTGATGCCATTGATACATCAGGCCATCCTTTATTATTTTTATTTTCATAGGTTGGACTGCAGTAAGGATTGTTGATTACAATGAGACGATGTAAACCTATTTATTATATTAGGTGGTGACCTCTATTATTTTATGAAGAATAGCCCCATAATGGGCTATGTGCATTGAAGTCTCCCAACATTAGAAATTTTGGTGACATTCCTTTGATTTGCTGCCAGTCTTGAAGATCTTCATAAATATCTCGTGATGGTGGTGAATATTGACAGCCTATAGTAATGTCACCTTTTTGAGTTAGGATGTTTACAAACACCGAATGTAAAGAGGTTTTAATCCTTATATGTTGGATTTCCGTATCCAGAAAAACTATGAAACAGTTTTTTGCCGTTGAGGAATAGCATGGTAGGGACCCTGGAAGACCGTGTGGTCTGTTATTAGAGAGTGGACAGTCTTGCAGACAGGCTATTTTGTATTTTTCTTTTAGCAGTTTTTGAAAGAGAGAGGAAGATGCTGAGCGGACTTTTTGAAAAAAAATTTGTGCGATTTTGAGGTCTTCTAGCTTGCTGCTGGAGACTGAGTTTAATACTTCTGTTGAAGAAGTAGCATGTGAGATTTGTATGTTTGCCTGGTCATTGAATGTTTCGATTTGAAAATATTGAAGTTAATGTAGTTTCAGAGTTCCGAGTGTGTTCGAGTTTGCACTATGGCGGTGCATTTTCCTCTTTGATTCATCATACTCTTTTTCACAGTTTATGCATCTGTGTTTATCTTTTCTATTTTTAATAGGACATGACGGTGACGAGTGATTGTCCGTGCAATACGCGCAGGTTTGTTTTCGTCGACAGTCTTTACCCTTGTGACCATAAACTTGGCATTTGTCACACCTGATTATTGGGTTATATGAGTCAATTTTGCAGATGTTGAAGTCAATAGGTATTTTCCCCTTCTTTAGTAGTATTAGTGCTTGATTGGATGTCATATCTAGCACTACATGTTGAATTTGATATTTTGGGCTTTTGATAATTTTTAGAATTTCAATTTCTGAGCTATCGTTTGCAAGTTCTTGGATTTTTGATTTTATCTCTTCTTCTTCTAGTCCTCCCAGCATGCCCAGAATTATTAATCTTCCTCTTTTCGCCTCGAAGATCTATTTCTGCTATATCATCTATGTCCGGTATTGTTCGGAAATGATCCGCTAATTTCCCTGTATCTTTGTAATCTTCTGTTTGTAAGATTAGCATCCTTTTATTTCTGCTTTGTGTGCAGGAGATCTTTGATATTGATATTTTGTCTTTTGTATGGTGGTAGAGAATGTCGCGAATTGCTTGTAGTGACAGATGTGTTGTTAGTTTTTTTCACTAGAACCGCTGAGCTCTGTTGCTGTGAGTGTTTTTGTGCTGGTTGTTGTTGTTGCGGAAGATGGATTTTTGTTATTGATGAGAACAAGTGTTTGCCTTGCTGAAGTCCTTCTGATATTTCTTTACTCGTTATTTCTTTTATCATATCGTACATTTTAAATACCTTACTTAGCTCTTCTGCTTTTTGCTCTAGTTGTTTTTCTTTCTGTATTGATTCCTACACTAGAAATCTGAGTTTTTCAGTCAATTGAATATGTTGTATTCTTAGATCTTCTAAACTTAACGACGTTATTTCATCATATTGCAGACTTTCCTTTATTTGGTCTTGTTCTTTTATTTTATTATTAAGTGTGTCGTTTTCTTCTTGTTTTGACTTTAATCCTTTTGTAGTTTTTCTATTTTCTCTATCTGTTGTTCTAATGATCTTTTGCTCTTTTCATTTTCTTCAAGTAGAACTTTAATTTGTTGATGGTCCTCGTCTTGTTGAGTTAGTAATATTTCATACTTCGACTGGAAGGAATCCTTCTGAACTTCTATTGCAGTTTTTTCTGACTTTTGAGCTTCCAGCTCATCTATTTGTTCTAGTAGTGTGTTAATTGTTTCCTGTTTTGTCTGGATCTCTGTTTCCTGTTCCTGACATTTTAACTGTAGGTCTTTAAGGTTTTGATTATAACTCTTTTTGCTTAAATCCTGTTGTTGATCTTTTTTTATTTGTTTTTCAAGGTTTTGATTTATGTTCTCTAGATTTTGTATAACTTCTTGTAGTTCAAGGCATCTTTTCTCACTCTCTGTCAGTTTCATTTGTAACTCATGAGTTGTTTCTTCATCTTCTATTCTGACAACATCTTTGTTACTCTCTTCGTCGGAGGTGTCCATTTTGTCTGAGCTTAGTGAGTTCTTTTCTAGTTCTTCGTATGAGATTTTTAGGCTTGATGACTCATCCGAGTCCGTGCTTGCATATTTTAATTTTTCCGACAATGCTTGTTTATCTGAAAAATGTTGCCAGATTCTCTTTATATGCTTTTATACTCTCTTTGAGTTGGTGTTTGAGTTGTATGAAGTACTGATGTGCTTATGCACTGCTTCCTCTCTCTTCTTTCTTTCTGTGTGTAACTATTTGCTGCAACAACTCTTTCACTGACTGTGAACTTGCTTGTTCTTCATTATAGATAATTGGAGTTCCCTTTTCTAGGATTTCTGTTGTTTGTTGTCTTACTTGTTCTGAAGGTGGTTGTTCCCAGGTGTCCTCCATCATAAAGTTGATACATTGTTGTAACAATAAGACTTCTGTAATTAGCCAGTCTATTAGTAGAAATATTTGGGTTGGGTTCTGATGTTTTTGTTTTATTTGGGAGTATAGTTTTTCTGCTATGGGGAGAAGTTTTGGGTTCATTTCTACACTATCCTTATTAAGAAAAATTGTTTGTGTCTTTTGAAGGTGTTCTATTGTTTTTGCGGACGACTGAAATTGTCCTTTTGGTGTGGACCTTGTGTTATTTGCTGTATGCTGCAATGGGAACTGAGCTAGAGGATGTGCTGGTATTGTTGGTTTTGTTTTTGCAAGCCGTTCACTTTCAAAAGGTTCTTTATATATTAGGCCTTTCGTAAAAGTTAAATTAAATTCTGTTAGGTTTGTTGTTGGATTTTTAGATAGAAAATTCAGAATATATTGGCGAGAGCGAAGTATTTTCCCATCTGGGGAAAAGTAATAGACATCTGATTTGTTCGATTCCTGCGAAGATTTTATTACGTGTTCGCGCTTCCAGCCTTGTTGAAATGGAATAATTACTAATGAAGAATCGTAGTCACTTCGGCCTTGAGCCTCAGAGTTTGTTGACAGCTGCGATTGAGAACTGGACATCTGAAGATTGTTTATTCAATACTACAATCTGCTAGTAAATTATATTTTGCTTTATGATTAAAACTAACTGTAGCTGATTCAGTAACGGTAGATAGTAACTGAGTTACAGATTTTATCACTATTTAACTAAAATATTTATACTAATATAATAATTAGTTGCGAGTGGGTTTGTAGGATGTCACTCCGGCCAGGAGATAAATGTACTATAATACTCCATAAAGTTTAACATAGTAAAACCATCAATAAATTCACTAAATAGTCAGATAAGGTAGTATAAAAGATTTGATAACCAGTACTTTAAGATAACTTAGCTGGAATTAAATACTTTATTTATTTAACTGTGAAATTGGGAGTCTGCATGAAAAACTTTACTAATTGAATATTTATAACAGACAAAAATTAAATTTCTCAGATATAGGATATAAACCCATGTACATGGGAATGGGGGTAATTGTAAAGAGATGAACAGTAAAATGTTCAGAAATGTGTTACCAAATGATATACAGCTATACTGTAATTCAATTACCATATTTATATCAAAGAGCCAGATATTATTGATACAAATACAGTAGTTCAATAAATCAATCTACCATAAATATATCACAGAACAAGCTAGAAATATAAAAATGGGAGATATCAATAAAACTTATCTACTAAAAAAAAAAAATGATGCTAATACTCCTATGTGCTAAGAATAGAGAAAAGTTGCAAAAAGATGTTCGCTAAAATGTTCAGACAGATGATAACAGATGTTAGTCAATAATACTTTAATTCAGAAAGCATAAAATCAATTGTGAGATGTACAGTATTGTTAATAATTGTATTTCAATAATTCAGTTAATCACTAATACAATTTACCATAAATTTATCACAGAACTAAGCAAATAATAAATTAATGGGAGTTAACAAGAGGAAACTTAATTCTAATTAAATAAAATAGTTTTAACGATGAATAAAAATTTTTATTTATAGTTAGTTACTATGTGTGCACAAGAATGGGAAAAAATAACAGTTAAAATGAGACTGATAAATGTGCCAAGAGCCATATACAACCTGCGTCCGCCACCCAGAGAATGTTGATATAAACCTATAAAAGAAATTTTAATTGAGGAAAAAAAAGGCCACTAGGGGGTGCCCTATTGGATACAGGGCAAAAAGGACCTCAAAAATGGAAAGCCCATCGAAAATTCTATATGAATACGGAAAATGGCTTGAAATGGAATAAAATAAGAAAAGTCGGTGGGCTAAAACTGGAAAATAATGCGTGTGAAGACGGGAAGGTGTGGAGGTGAGAAAAATTAATAAAGTTAAATGAAACCCTACTTAGGGGGGAAATTAAAAGATAAAAAAATAACCAAAAAGGGCCGTTAGGGGGCGCCCTATTAGAGACAGGGCAAAATGCACCTCAAAAATGGAAAGCCCATAGAAAATACTATAAGAATACGGAAAATGGCTTTAAATGGAATAGGAAAAGAAAAGTCGGTGTGGGCAAAAACTGGAAAACAAGGTGTGTGAAGACGGGAAGGTGTGAAGGTGAGAGAATATTAATAGATGAGTTAAATGATACCCAGAAAGGGGGTAACTTAAAAAAATGGCGTTAGAGTGCGCCCTAATGAAGATAGGGGGAAAAGGAACACAGAAACAGAAATCCCATTCACCGGCCCACAATGCCCTGCGAACAAACAGAGACCATATAAATGCCACTTAACGGCCCACAAGCTCTTGCGAACAAATAATTACGAATATTTTTGCCACTCAATGGCCCCCTGCGAACAAGAATAGTCCATAAAAATGCCACTCACCAGCCCCCAATGCCTTGCAACATAATAAAAACGTAATTTGCCACTCACTGGCCCACAATTCCTTGCAGATGAAAATAAGAGCGCATTTTAAAATAACAAAAAACTTGCAGGGGTGGCAACAGAAGAGAGAATTAGTACCTTGTAAATTCCATGATTCCAAGTGTTTTTAAATACTTTAATAATAGCTTCTGCTTTAAATAAATGTAAAAGGACTGGAAGTAATGAAGCAAGAAGACAACTCAACTGAACTACCAACACAGCAGCGTTGCTAAGAAGAAGGCGTCCCCGGCACCAAACTAGAGAATTAAAGATAGTGTCATACCATATATGGGCATAGCGTGGGCAGCCATTGATACGAGAATTACAAAAATTAACATAATTCACTAAAAATTTACTCAAAAATGAAAAAAGTGGTATGTACGTGATCCTTATGATCTAGTGTACACAAAACAAAAGCTAGATTAAAGTTAAATAACAGGAAAAAATATAAATTTAGGAGAGGAAGGTGGTATGAATGCAGAGAGCAGATGAGCCATGGCCATATATGGGCATATCTAGGTAGACATCTTAATCAAGTAATACAAAAATGAGTATAATTGACAAAATATATACGTTATAGAGGTAAAAGTGGTGTGTAAATAAACCTTGTGAAACGTAGCACATAAAATGAAAATAAATGTTTAGTTTTAATCAGGAATTTAAGGTTAAAATAAAGATATAAAATGGCAGATTTACTAAAACAGAGCATAGCAACGACAGAGTGAATGAAACTAAAATACCGTTATACATTAGAAAAATCCTACAAAAACACATTAAATGGGTGGCAGAACAAATAAAATACATCATGCAATTGTTAATAATTGAAAACACAACCCTTCAAGCATGTTAAAGAGAACATATATACAGAAACGTACGTATACACAGACAAAGAAACGTACTTTTGAATATATATATATTTTTAAGTTAGTCGGCAAAATCGTCATATACCCAAATGAATTCTACTTAAATACGCTCCTGATCTTTTGGCTTAAAGGGTATTAAGATATTTAAAAATTACAAAAGACACAAAACAAATTTTACAACAACGAAATTGATTTTCTGAATGCTAGTTATTATGCTAATTGAGCAAATGAAGAAAATGGTCGATTATTTTCTAGTAGAGTAATTTTATAAGGTAATTTATTGGTTTCATGGAAGTGTCATAAACAAAATTCTTAGTTCTTCTACTTGTAAAGTTGTTTTCTATTTTTGAGATTTGTAAAGACATTATTTGGTAAGTTAATTTATTATCTAAGCAAGCATTTAAACAATTTATAAACGATGCAGTAATTTTAAATTCAGATATCCAAGTAGCAATCCAGTGGACTAAATGCAATAAGTTATCCAACAAATACAGGCCTATAAAATTTCTGTTCTATTTTGTTAAATATTTGTTTTTGAAAATGTTATAAAATTAAAGTATCAGTTCATTTTCGGCGATGCTTCTCTCATACAGAATATCGAGCGATCGGAAAAATTCGTTTTCGATCATCCCCTTCACTGTCATAAATCAGTCGTTGGTTCCTTTTCCTGGGATTCCCCAAAATATTCTAGCAGTTCCAAACTAAGGAGTTTTGCAATCTTCGCTTTGTCGGCGATAGCATTACAGCCTGAAGACTCGCCGACGACATCTTCAGAACTGGGTCCGACTTCGCATGTCATAAAAGTGCGTGCCACTAGCGCGCCTGGAACGCGAGCCACAAATACTGCTAAAATTCTCCATTGTTGAGTGCCTCGGGAACTGCCCCCATAGGTCCTGCTCATGCCCTATTTTCATCCCGTAGGATCAGGCGAGGAGTTAGTTCCTGATGTTCTTTAAAACATACTCCAAGTCAATGCAGTCCAAGTAATTATATATGATTGTAAAAATGTGGTCACAATCTTCTGTTTCTTACTAGAGGAAACATGGAACATTCACCAACTTCACACTGGCATCAACAGGTTACATAACTGTACTATAAGCTGTCTTTTCTATCACACAGAGTGTCTTTTCTGCATTGCTAGCGACGTGGAGAAATCAATAAATGACAGAAATACATCGGCCTATAACTCTTCACCAGTTGTATTCGGACGGGTAGTTGTATACATTTCCTTGATTCCCATGGTAAGAGCTTTCCAATGACACCACTCTCGACAAAATCCCGATCTGGCAGTTGGACCTTCCCTAGTAAGTGTAAATTTATCTGTGAGGAATTTTATATTTTGTTAAGTGAGTTTAGTGGAAAATTAGCTAAAGTACAAATGCCGGATGCCAGTACATTATTGTACTGGGAAACTTCTGGTGAGGTAAATAGGTTTTATGTCCCCCAGATCCAGAGGAATAAAATATTTGAGTCAATACATGGGTTGTCGCATCCAGGAAGACGGGTTAATGTTTAATATATGTATGTCTCAGAAACCATGGCTATCGTTTGTGTGACTACATAATAGAAAGTTTATTATCACTGAATAGTATTTATACCAGATTTTTGTTAATTTTGTTTTTTTAGACTTTGTACAACTGATCTTAAAACACCTCCTTTTCATTATGGCAGCCATACACATTTCCATATTAGTTTTCGTTGTTCAGTTTTAAGTTTCAGTCTATCATTTTAAAAATCCTTTTTATAATTAAATAATTTTGATTTCATAAATTATAATCATTTTTATAATTAAATAAGTTTTATTTCATAAATTATAATCCTTTTTGTTATTAAATCCTTTTTATTTCATACATTACAATCCTTTTTATAATAAATCCTTTTTATTTCATAAATTATAATCATTTTTATAATTAAAACAACAATAAATGTGAATAGTTTAAAAATATTTTATTATAACATCAACAGCTGCGTCAAATTAGCTCTACAAAATGAAGTATGAATTATGAAACGGTAAATAGTTGTCTATGATACATGTGTGCTTTGAAGAAGACAAAGAATTTTGAACAGTTTCTAGCTCTGGAATATGATAAATGCCATAATTTGGGTTATAATGAAGCATATTCTTTTCAAAATTGTATTGCTCCCAGTATTCATCTAATTTCATTTGCAAAGTATTAACCATGTGGCTGGAAAGGACAATTCCACAAATCTATAATATAAATATATATATATATATTAATATAAATTATATGGTAAGTGACAACATTAACAAGCACAATTTGCCCTCTGAATTTTATATATTTTATATAAATAACGTTATCTACAGGGTGAGATGAAATTGACTGAATGTTTTTAAAATTCAATAAAGAGTAAATGGTTGCAACTATTGAAGTAATTCTTGCAAGAAATTATTGTGTGAAGACGGGAATTTCTTTACATAGCTTCTTTGGTTTAGTTCCAAATGTAACTGATAGATGGCGCTGAATTGTCCCAAACTGTTACAATGCTCAAGCTAATGCATAAAAATGGATGAAAGTTCATACACAATGTCTTTAATTCTGTTTAGCTTTTTAAAAAACAAAAAGGGGTTTAAGTTTTTAGATCAAAAGGTGCGATCAGTGTTTCAAATTGAGACAACGTACCGCCATCTATCGGAGATATTTGGAACTAAAACAAAGAATCTTAGCAAAGAAATTTCTGACGTCACGTATTACTGTTGTCAGTCTTACTCACTACACGGCCCACGGGCCGCAGAGCTACCACTATTCCGAATAGAAATCTTCACCTAATTATTCAGTCGGAGAATTTATGTCATTAAATAACGCGAATATTACTTTTCAAAAATAACAGTGAGTACCACTGCTGTGGGTAAATAGTCACTGCGAATATACTTACTATAGCAGTTGCAATCCCCAAGGCGGAAAAACAAAGAAGTTCTGCTGCATTTTGTATCATTTCTTCAGCTTTTGGAGCACAACCTTGTGTATTTATCACATAAGATGCTTCGAACTATTAAAATTATAAAAATATTTTACAATTATGTTGAGAAAAAATGTACAATTTAAAAGAGCATACCATAATATACTGACGTATTCAACAGTTTAGTATCAAACGTTTACAGGTTGTAGTAACTTTTATAATGTGGTATACTAATAATTTATTTTTAATTTTATTTTAGAATATAGGGGAAGGCAGGGCAATGTGGTCAAAGTGGTCACCCAATATAATGACGCCACCAGAGCGCTGGCATCGCGTGGTTTGTGGTCAAACTATTTCGTTTGATGGCATTTAGTAACCAGACAATCGTTGAATAAGATGGATGTTTCATGATTATAGAGCGGGTTTTCGAGTTTTTGAAGTTTGTGATCTAAGTTAAGTGACTTATATTACATACTATTAACAATAACCTGTTGTACTTGCAGTTATTGGTTGAATGTGTAAGGAAAGAGCATGTTTTCAGCTTCACATTGGGGGGTGAGTGGTTGCTGACTGTTCATTAGTTTCTCCTGTGGAACGTATTTTCTCTAATGGTTTCGTGTGGCCATGTAGCCAATGATTTCGTGTGGCCACTTTGCCCGTCTAGGACGGACAAAGTTGTCACTTTGACTTTTTTTGGAAGAAAATTCTCTCTTCCACTTTATTAGATCGTAAAATTAGAACTGCTCTTACATTTCTAAGTAGTCACTCTAATTCGATGCAAATTGTCAGTCATTTATATGTATTTAAAGGAGTAACAAAAACATCCCAAAACCTTAGGGTGACCACTTTGCCCTGCCTTCCCCTACTATATAATTTTATTTGAAGTTTTACAGGGATTTCAAATATTTAAATTGTTGTTTAATAACATTATAAGATTAAATAAAATGTGGCAAAAAACAGTTAAGAGTATGCCAAGAAGACATACACCATTAGTTTTCTGCAAAAAATAAAGGAGTTTTACTGGTAATCATTCATCTTAAATTGTGTATCTTATCGGAATTTACAATGAACTAAAAACCAAGATTCTTTTAAAAACAGATAAACTGTTCTGTAAATTTACTAGAGACTCTGTATATATATCTCTATAAAAAAACCAAAAAAAAAAAAACCATATAAAATTAAAAAACAGAAGATGGTTTATTATTTGGCCCATACTGTGAGCAAATTAATGGCATTAATAATTCAAACGTAAATTATCAATAGGGGAAATCTCTCAGAATTTTAAATGTTACAGTTTCTAATTGCAATTTTAAGGAATAAATTTTAAGAGCAGTTTACCATTAGGAAAAAACACCCTTTTTTCAAGCAGCCGGCGCACAGTGGGGCGTTTTGAGGATCTAGGTGGACAAAATTATTGCGTTGAAGTTTCATTAGGTTTTGCTGGGTTTTCGAATGTATCAGTAATAAAATAACCAAACAGTGATAAATATTTGACTTATTTAATTATTTATATTATTATTATTATTATTATTATTATTATTATTATTATTATATTATTACTTATATTATTACTATTTTTTTAATTATAATATTGTATTGTCATTGAAACTACACATGTATTCAAAGTTTCAGCTCAATCGGATAATTAAAAGTGGTGAAAATTGACTTGCAAGATTTGAATTAAACACTCAGACGCCCACTTCAAGTTAATATAACTTAATGATTCGCAAACTTTCGCAGGAGCTGTCTTAAGTTTTCAATACTTTAGGAATGGCACTTTGATTTTAAAAAATGCTTATTGCTTAATAATGCTTAATACTGTATTAAAAGTCAAGATGAAGTTTGAAAACAAGATGGCGTTTATTTTCAAACAACAATAGGTTAAATCGTGTGACAAACATGTGACATATGTCCAGTAAACTCCTGCTTTCAAATAAAACAGAAAAGTCCCGACTTACTTTCGAACTTACAGAAAAATAATGCAACTGTTGAAAGTCTCTCAAATCAACTGCCTACTTTACGGTCGTAGTTAATCGATACATCGGGTTTTTTCGACAAAACTCGTACGGATCTCGACAAAAGAGACATTCAGCTACCAGTATACACGGTCTTGTTAAATTCCGAGAAAATTGGAAAATTGAATTTTGTCCACCTAGATCATCAAAACGCCCCACTGTGCGGCGTCTCCTATAAAGCTGATTGAGTCACGAATAATAAAATGCACTATGATAGTTTCAACTTGAGAAAATCCGAAGTCAGCAGACAATAAAGAACATGTGGGATATGCCGTATGTGGAACATGCAGTGAATAAGAAAACAGCAGCTGATGTCACTAGGGACAAAACTTTCCGTTGCTTATGTCCGAGACAGCGATTCCTAAACTATGGGTCGCGGGTGATATTTTGGTGGGTCATGGAACGACCGATCAGATCTCATAAAATGTAAAATTTATCATTTTATCTGCTTCAATAATATAACAAGAAAGAAAAATCATGCGTTAAGCATAGATTATCAAAACACTTTCCAACACTTCCAGAATATTGTAATGAAATTTTGCCGTTTAATAAGGTGAAAGAAGATATTTAAGTAAACAATTTGGAAAATAATCGGTGAAACACATTTTAAACCCAACTTTAGTAATTACTGTCCAAGGTAATCGAATTCTTTTGTGCTGTATATGATCTAAAGATTTGTGTATATGCTACATGGTATGCTAAAATTTAGTTCAGTTAGAAAACGCGTAAAACAGAAAGTTGTGCACAAAATTTACTTTCAGCAATTTCCGCCATTAAATTGAAATGTACCAGAATTCTTTTGTGCTGCTTTATACATTATCTGCAGATTATTATACACACCACATATTAAGCCAAAATGCAATTCAGACAATAAACGTAAACACAACTAAAAATACGTCGGAAAACTGACATCCATAGACGACAATGTATCAAGTTCTTTGCGTAGCTCTGTATATGAATGTATTTATAATATTGTGATGATTTAGTTGGCCATCAACTTGAATCCTTCTGATGGGATTAAAATAATTCCTGAATGATGTGAATAGTTTCTTGATTGACACCTATTGAAAGTGGTTTATTCTGAAAAAAGGAAATTCTTATTTCATTTCAAGTAAAAATGAAAAGCTTTCCTGCCTTGAATAGCCTTGTTAAATATGTGTGAATTTTATCAATAGCAAGATCATCTGAAGGAGATAAAAATGTGTCAGGAAGTTATTTTGTATGGATAGCAAGACCAAAGAAAGTAATTTCGATATACTCTGAAAGTGGAATTGGGAGAAAAGAAGGAAGCGTCAATCAAAGAAGATCCAGGGATTATGCAGTGGAGAGGAGAGTGTTTCTTTGCATTGAAGGGCCATTCTAGATTTTGAGTTCTAGTGAGTTGGACATCATCTTATGGTGTTTCTGAGATTGTACAAACATCTAAAATTTCACCATATTTTACAATTGTTGTTTTGAATAAAGTTTCTTTGTTAAATACGATTTGATACGTTTAATTATATATATGCGACCACGATACCACAGCTAATAATATATATATATATATATATATATAATTGGTGGCAGCTACGTGATAATGTGGTCTAGATTGAATTACACTGGGAACTTATGCTTAACCTGATAGACAGATGAAGAGCCAGCTGAATGCAGACAACTTCGTTGAGGAGTCACGAAATTTAGTCTGAGATATAGTTGTTTCTTGGAGTTCCAGTAATTAAAGGACGGCAAAAACTTCATCGACTAAGGAAAAGCTGTGTGGCGTATTATAAGGACATATAAAGATATTAATGCTATGAGGGCGTTCTTCAAGAAATATCTGGTGGATTGAAGATATGCGGTGGTCTATCTTGGTTGTCTATATACGGAGCTAATGTGGATTAGTGCATCATCAGTTAATTAAGTGATTAAGTGTCTTCAAGTCTTCAAAGGTGTGTGTGTAATATTTAAAAGTGCTAAGAAGACTGGTAACAGTGTGGAGGAAATATCTACATCTGAATATAAGCCCTTTTATGAAAACTTCTATAGAGGTCTGTTTTGAATTAAATGTTGTGTATATTTTTATTTTTGGAACAAAACTCTATGAAAAATTAAAAATTCTAGGGAAGCTATTAATTTGGTATTTAAATTTTTAGATAGAATTTTTGTGCTTAATTGTTTTCTGGTATCTGTAAGGTAGAATATTGGGTTAAGAAAATTATATACTTATGTATGTATATGTTAAAATTTACTTGGGGTATAGTAAATTGTCATTGATTAATTGGGATTATTAATCGGGGTATTTTAATCATAATTGTGTACAAAACTTTTGGAATAAGAGTTTGATTTGTATACATTTTTATTTATTACAGTAATAAAGTTATAGTTTAATTTTATAGGTATGCTGTGGATGATTATGATTAATATTTAAAAATAAATTTATGTTATACTGTACTGTTGGGTATAAAATGTATTTTGGGGATATACTCAGTTTAAAAGATGTTACTATTGCATGATAATTTGCTATATTAAAATTGTGTCGTTTTTGAATACATGATTATACGTTTAGTAAAAAAATTCTATCTCTGTATTTATTGTATTATTGTAAATTGAATATATCTGATATTTTGAAATTTATTGTATTTTGGGGGAAAATATGACAGCCTATTTAGGAAAATATAATAAAAGCATCTTGCTGTTATTAAAACAGAAGAATTTGAGACTAGTGTGTCAAAAACGTGTAAAAATAAAGCTATAATTCAGGCTATTGTTGATGCAGTGGATTATGATGAAAGCTTTGCTAAAATTCGCGGGCAATGTATTCTTGAAGAGGAGGTGGAACGGAAAGAACAGGAAAAACAAATTGAATTAGATCGTAAAGAAAGAGAGAGGCAAATTGAATTAGATAGGATAGCGCAAGAAGAAAAACTTAGACAATTTGAATTAGATAAATTTGAAAAACAGAAACAACTTGAATTAGATCAACTTGAGAAACGACAACAGTTTGAATTAGAAAAACCACGTATTACTAAATTTTCCGGACAATGTTAGAGTTTCATCGAATGAATCAAATGTAGATTTGGATAGAACTCCTAAGGTAAACTTAAAATATTTAGTTCCGCGTTTTGATTCTAAATTAATTGATATTACTTTTTTCTTTATAATTTTTGAGATACAAGCCGAGAAAGCTAAAATTTCTCAGGAGGATTTAGTTAGCCAATTAATTCCTTTATTACCTTCAGATATTACCGAAATTATAGTCAAACAACCAGCAGACAAGTGCGATGATTTTCAGCACATAAAGAAAGTTTTGTTAGATAGGTTTAGGCTGAGTACAGGCGCCTTAAAACAAAAATTTGAAAATCATCAAAGAAAATAGGGTAAATTGTGGGTAGATTTGATTTATGAATTAAGGGGTTATCTTGATAATTGGTTAGAGTCTTTAGAAGTGAGAGATTTTTAATCGCTAAAAGAACTGATGCTCATGGAACAATTAAAAAAACGGGTCCATTTTGAAATAAAAGAGAAATTTATGGACGAATGGGAGGATATAAAAATTGCTTTGAAACTCGCGGAAAAATCTGATAAATATGATAGTATCAGAAGAGAATTTAAGAGGTCAGGAAAAAAATCTTGGGAAAAAGAATCTGATGGAGAAAATTCAGACTAGTTTCGATGCTAAAAGTAAGAGCAAATTCAAAACTAAATCGGGTTTTGAGGATAAAAAAGATATTGGGAAAAATGATAAATTTAAGAAAAACCAATCTTTCGAAAAACAGAGGCAAATCCAATGTTATCATTGTTTAGACATGGGGCACATTTTGCCAAATTGTACGGAATGGATAAAAAGTAAGTCCAATTATGAGGATAAGAACATAGGTTGGATTTCTACTAGTGATAGAAAGGATATGAATGGTTGGGAAGGGGTTGAAACTAATTTGCCGATGATCAATTTACATGTAAACGGTAAGACGATCAAAGCTATTAACAATACAAGGGCACAAATTGCTGTTTTTGATTCACGTGACATTACCTGGGGAGCAAAAAAAGTGGGGAATATTTTTCTTATTCCTGCCCTGGGAAATAAACAAAAGCAAACTTAGTTTCTATGCCAAATAGCATTGATTGTAAAGAACAAAAAGTACCTTGAAAAGTATGTTGTTGTAGCTATTGCTAAAAGATTAAATTTTCCCCCTCTCATAACGCCTGCTGTTTACGATTTATTAAAAAGAAGGGATTTAGACGTTCAGAAATTAAAATGTAAACACATGGGAAATCAGGTAGATTTACATAAACAGGAAACTCTAGAATTATCTGTTGTTCAATTGGAGGAGCAGGTTGACAAAGAGAGTAAAAAAGAAAAGTGTAATTTGGACAAAGAGTCTGTTAAAATGAATAGTGAAACAGAGTTTAATTCTCAGAGAAAAGTGACAAATGAGAACTTAGGAAATGTTTCGAAATTGATGGGGCGAAAAGATATTGCGACTCAAACGCATATTGATAGGAGGCCTTATAAAGGGGGTCAATTTCGGGAAAAAAATTCTAAGCGTGATGCAAATATACCCAGGGATTTTGTTGGTAGAATGGGAGTTATGCAAGTTAGAAATAGAATTAGGGAGAAATTGAGTTTGCCTGTGCCAGTGGCAAGAGCGTTTAGCACTTGGATGAAGAAAAATAATAGAGTAAATTAGGGGGCTAAATGCCAAGAAAATGAAAAATGAAAATCAGAGTTAATAGGAAGAGAGCATCCTGCTTTCAGAACAGATCACAAAGAGAGACTTATTAAAATCAAGCAGGATTTTGAGCGGAAAAATTATGGTTATAAAGTTATAAGGTGAAATTTATTGTCAAAAGAATTTTTTGATAAAAGCAATTTAGATGTTGGTTTTCGGGGAATTCTCTAAATTAAGTTTTATTCTAAATTTTGGCGTATTCAGTATTGTAATATCTGTCTTGTGTTTGTTTATCATTTAATGCTTAATAATTTTGTGATAGTAAAACTTCTATAATTTAATAATCGCATAATTTAGTATGCGTACTTTCTGCATGGAGAGGTATCCAAAATTATGATTTTTAAATAAAATGTACTTAGGAAAATTACATAAGGGATTGTGTTGTATATAAATTTCTTCTTATATATAATTTTTTTTTGTTAGAATGATGTAATTTGTAAACTGCGTTTAGTATTATATGTGTGTAGAATATTTCAAAATTATTTCTTATGGTATCAAAATTATAAATTACTTCTAGAATCATACTTAGATATTGTTGGGAAAAATTTATGGTAAATCATATTGATAGTGTATTCTTTCAATACTGAGTATGGGGGAAAATTGTTTTGTAGGGATTTCATGTGCAATTCTAAATTCCTTTATGTTTAATGACCTCTTTGGAAGTTGATTAAAGGAGCTTATTGTGTATTTCTAGTACATGACAAATTTCTTGTAGAATTTTTTTCTTTGGGAGGAGGAGTTGTGATGGCTTAGTTGGCCATCAACTTGAATCCTTCTGATGGGATTAAAATAATTCCAAAATGATCTAAATAGTTTCTTGATTGACACCTATCGAAATAAGATTATCCTAAAGAAAAGAAATTCTTATTCCATTTCAAGTAAAAATGAAAAGCTTTCCTGCCTTGAATAGCCTTGTTAAATATGTGTGAATTTTATCTGTAACAAGATCATCTGAAGGAGTTAAAAATGTGCCAGGAAGTTATTTTGCATGGATAGCAAGACCAAAGAAAGGAATTTCGATGTACTCTGAAAGTGGAATTGGGAGAAAAGAAGAGAGCGTAAATCAAAGAAGATAAAGAGATTATGCAGTGGAGAGGAGAGTGTTTCTTTGCCATTGAAGGGACATTCTATATTTTGAGTTCTAGTGAGTTGGACCTCGTCTTATGGTGTCCCTGAGATTGTACAAACATGTCTTGTAAATATTCATCTAAATTTTCAGCATCATGCCATCTTTTTACAATTGTTGTTTTGGAACATTTTTTTTGTTTAATACGATATGATACGTTTAATTATATATATGCGACCACGATACCACAATATATTCTAGATTCTACAAACCAGTAAACTAAATGTAGTTCAGCTGGAAAATGCATAATACAATTAAAAATAAAACTTAAGCAAGCCTTGTACAGTAATGCTTACGAATTTTTCTGTGTGTCCTGTACATGATCTATAGAATTTATGTACACCCCTTAATAAGAAACAATTTAGTTAAACACGCATACCACAACTGAAAACGTATTGCAACCGAATTGCATTAGTACTGCAACCAAATTATTTTGTGTATCCTTATAAATGAACAATAAATGGAACATACTATGTTCTACAACAAGCGTCCTCATTATTGCATATCAATTTAATTATGCTTGAAATAGTATAACATCATTAAAATGCACTGCAAACGATTTTTCCTCGTAGACCATAATGCAACGGAGTTTTTTTTTTAGTGTCCCTGTAAACGAACTATAAATGCCAACACCTCATTTTAATAGTGAACATACTATAGAAAACCTCAATAATGTATATCAATTGCATAGCAATCCGGATATACTTAAGAGAGTTAGAGCACGGATAGACAGACGACAGACTAACCGAAGTCATAAACCCTTTTCATCTATGTTGGCAACTGTTAATAATAACGGTGTGAATATAACTAGAATATCGTGAAAAGTTATAGCTAAATAGTTTTGTGAAAAGACAGTATTTTAATACATTTTGTCTAGAGAGTGGCTTGAGCATAAAATTAAACAAGAACGAAAAATCATGCGTCAAGCATAGATTATGTAACACTTTCTAACGCTTCCAAAATAATTTTACAAATCATTACCGTTTAATAAGCTGAAACATAACATCTAAGTAAACAATTTGGAAAACGCATAACATATTTAAAAACGTAATTTCAGGAATTTCCAACATATACAATATTCGGAAAAGTATCCGAATACTTTTATTCAGCCCTGTATAGAATCTATAGATTTGTATATATATTACATAGGATGCTACATTTTAGTTTAGTTAGGAAACGCGTAGCACAGTTTAAAATTCTCCTTCTGGAGTTTCTGCCAATAAACGGAAATGTGTTCGCGAACTTTTGTGCTACCCTGTATATGATTTACAGAATTTATACGCACCAAGTAATAGACAAAAAGTGAGTTAAATTTTAAGTCGCGTTCAGCAACTTAAAACGCACTTCCAGGAATTATTGTTAACAGACAGTAGAGAATTCTTTTGTGTGTCCCTGTAAATGAACGATGACTGCTATACGCACAATATTCTGTAGTAAGCCTCTTGTAATGCACCTTAGTGATATATATAAATTTCCATGCGTTTAAAATAGTGAAACATTATTTAATTGAACCGCAAACGATTTTTCTCCATAGACGTAATGCTATAAGTGCTATGCACACCCTATTCCATATTAAGCTTCTTGTAATGCACCTTAGTGATATATATCAATTAAAATGTGTTTGAAATTGTGTAACATCATTAAAATAAACCGCAAATGATTTTTCCTCATAGACCGTAATGTAACGGGATTCTTTTGAGTGTCCCTGTAAAAAAACTATAAGTGCTACACACTTCAGTTGAAATAGGGAACATGCTATAGATGACGACAATAACATATAAAAATTGCAGGGCAATCCGAGCATATTTACGAGAGTTAGAGCACGGACAGACGGCAGACAAACCGAAGTCATAAACACTTTTCAACTAGGTTGGAAAGTGTTAAAAAAGTCATAAATCTAATACAAAATCTGCGATTGGTGCAAAACAATGCTATAAATCGTATTGCCTTTTAAACTGTATTTTTAACAATTTCCAACCTAGTTGAAAAGTGTTTATGACTTCGGTTTGTCTGCCGTATGGCCGTCTGGCCGTCTGCCTTCTGCCGTCTGGCCGTCTGCCGTCTGTCCGTGCTCTAACTCCCGTAAATATACTCGGATTTCCCTGCAATTTTTATATGTTATTGTTGTTATCTATGGCATATTTCCTATTTCAACTGAAGTGTGTAAGTACTTATAGTTTTTTTACAGGGACACTCAAAAGAATTCCGTTACATTACGGTCTATGGGGAAAAATCATTTGCGGTTTATTTTAATTATGTTACACAATTTCAAATACATTGTAATTGATATATATCACTAAGGTGCATTACAAGAAGCTTAATATGGAATATGGTGTGCATAGCACTTATAGTTACTTTACAGGGACAGTCGAAAGTATTCCGTTACATTACGTCTATGGAGAAAAATCGTTTGCGGTTTAATTAAATAATGTTTGACTATTTTAAACGCATTTAAATTTATATATATCACTAAGGTGCATTACAAGAGGCTTACTACAGAATATTGTGTGTATAGCAGTAATCGTTCATTTACAGGGACACACAAAAGAATTCTCTACTGTCTGTTAACAATAATTCCTGGAAGTGCGTTTTAAGTTTCTGAACGCGATTTTAAATTTAACTCACTTTTTGTCTATTACTTAGTGTATATAAATTCTGTATATCCTATACATGGCAGCACAAAAGTTCGCGAATGCATTTCCGTTTATTGACAGAAACTCCAGAAGGAGAATTTTAAACTGTGCTACGCGTTTCCTAACTGAACTAAAATTTAGCATCCTATGTAGTATACATACAAATCTATAGATCATATACAGGGCTGAATAAAAGTATTCGGATATTTTTCCGAATATTGTATATGTTGGGAATATATTTTGGAAATTCCTGAAATTACGTTTTTAAATATGTTATGCGTTTTTTCCAAATTGTTTACTTAGATGTTATCTTTCAGCTTATTAAACGGTAATGATTTGTAAAATTATTTTGGAAGCGTTGGAAAGTGTTACATAATCTATGCTTGACGCATGAATTTTCGTTCTTGTTTCTAAATGCATTTTGTAATAAACGTATTTTTTTACATAATAAAAATTTTTAATAACTCCACTGACGCCGTAATATTACCTGTTTCTGTTCTCGTTTGTATGCTTTTTGCCAAAGTTCTTACCCACCTTATCTGTCTACTAAACGTACATATTAAGTGGGTCGCGTAACTCTAAAGTTTGGGAACCGCTGTCCTAGACAAATATTTAGGAGATCTGATTAGTGTTACGAATGATGACGGATTTGATTGTCGCATTTGCAAATAAAAATAGTGAAGAAATTGGTAGATTTGTTGACGGATTTATAGCTTTATAAGCATGTTTTTTTTTTCTTATAAGAACAAGAAATAATTTCCAAAAGAAAAGAAATGTGTTACCACCATAAAATAGGGAACTATTATGATGGAAAAGGAGAAAGAGAAAATAAAGAAAGAGCATAGTTACAACCAAAAACATCCGTCAACCAATATATCTACTGCTGTTGTTTTTATTTAGCAGTCATTGGAGGAATGGTCAGGGCGGGCGTGGACCAATTGTATTTTAGAGGAGTTATTCGTAGACCAATCAGGTTGCCTGAATTCTTGTGTACAATAGGGGGCACAAAAACTCTCAGTGAATGAGACGCCTGACGTCAGCTGCTCTTTCGTTATAGCAGGGATGGAAAACGAAATGAGGAAACAATAATAAAAGTTAAAAGATCAAGGTAACAAAAGACTAACGAATAGAACAAGAGCAAACACAACAAGTTGGAAATTGTACGTCAAACGTTACAAACGAGGTGCGTTCGTACGCACGTTTTAGAATTAAATTCATGATATCCCGTGCGTAGAACGGGTTAAACAGCTAGTTAAGTATATATTTTATGACACTCTTCATACAAATATCTTAACTAGTTATATAAATATTCAGATATATATGTATCAGCTAGTTATATAAATATTCAGATCTTGATGATTTTTAATTCTGTGAAATGAATTATATCGTCTGCAGATTAATTTCTGTCATAAAATAAGTATCTCGGTCGCTTGACGATTAAACTTCGGAAGCTCCTATAACAAAAAAGCACCGATTTAAAAAAAAATTCAAATTTCTTAATAAATATTTTTATTAATATCTCCTAAAGTTTTGATTCGATTTTAATAAAATTTGAAATGTCTCGACAAAATTCTGCAAAGATAATATATTTTAAATTGCAAACCATTTGGTTGGGTAGTTTTTGAGTTGTTATATGCGGACAGACAGACAGACGGACGGACAGACAGACGGACAGACAGACAGACAGACGGACGGACAGACGGACGGACCAAACGACGACTATAGGTGCTACGTATTTATATAATTACGAACGCACCTAAAAAGAATATTAAAGAAGCAATAAGTGATTAATTTTTTTAAATCTAGGGAACTAAAGAAGATTGGGAGATAATATTTAAAATGGCTCGCAAGAAATAAGAGGAAACAGGTTGAAAATGCATTGTTATAATTTTTAAGGATAAAAAAATGTGTCGAGAAGAGGAGAGGAAGAGGTGAAAGAAGAGACGTCAGTCATGACGTTTTTGTTGGAAACGGACTCTCAAAAAAACGGTTGCTATGTTTCATTTATTATTAAATATAAATCATAGAAAATGTTACCACTGCATATAACGTATCAAAACATTTATCTGTAAAATATAGATATGAGATATAGCTATAATATACAAACAAAATAGAAAATACAACATAGCAACCGTTTGTTGGTAGTCAGTATACAATCAAAACGTCATGACTAGCGGCGTCTATTATGGATTTGGAGAAACTAAAGTTGTGACGTGAAAACCATCAGTTGGAGGTAATACAAATTTGAAACTTTGGATTAGAACGATATTTTTTTATGATATTTAAATAATAATTTCAAGGATAGTTGAACATAATCAAGATCTGAAGAGAAGGGAATGAAGTAAAGTTTTACCAGTTCTACATAAAGAATTTGAGCAGAGCTAATTTAATTTTGTTGATAGTTTAAGAAAATTTTAAAGCTGAAACGAAGAAAGATACGAGATTTTAAAGTAAAAAAATGAATAAAAAAGTAGAACAACAGTCGATATTGAAATTGACATTAGAGAAATATAGAGAACGTTTTGAATTATTAAATATGTTAAGAGCCATGTCAACAAAAGAAGAGATGTGATCAAGCGGCAGAACAAGAGACTTTAGATAATTATCTCCATTGTTGAGAGAAATGAGTGATACTTTTGCTCATTGATGAGGATCAGGGCATACGACACACAAAAAACAATATACCACACCGACTGGGAATAAGATATCGCGAAATGCACTGTAATGCTATTTCAACTTAAAGAGTAAAATCGAGAGTACATGCAAGGGTAAATGGAATTAACAGACGAAAATAAGTTAAAAAGATCAATGTCAAGGAGTACCTAATACGAGGGCATCAATGACATACTTAAAGCAACAAAAAAGTTTATACAGGCGGTCAAAATTATTGATAGAAACGTTTAGGAGAGACAGAACACACCTAGACAAACAGAAATAAATATCTTCCCTAAACGTTTAATGTTCCAAAATGTGCTAATAATCTTGAGATACCTTGCATACGTTGAAGAGTTTTTCTTAAAAATAATATATGAAAATATCACATAGAAGAGGTAAATTTTCACCCCTTCACAGACCAAATGTTTGTGAACGGAAAACATTAGTGAATTTAAAGGCTATTTTTCTTGACACATATATTAATTAACTGTAGAAGTTTCTCAATTTTCTCCGAAGAGTAATGAAATCCACGTAACCTGTTTCCAAGCAATCATTTTCACTTTGAACAGAAACGTTACTGTAAAAAAAAATGACATCTAAAACGAAAGCTTTTAAACTTGGAAGGTAATAGCGTCAACAATGTTAAAATAATTTTGAAGAATGTAAATATTATTTGAAGGTCAAATGAATAAAAGATCGAGACAGAAAATGAATTTATATGAGGCAGGGTCAATTTTAGAAACAATGACACAGAAACCAAGGGTAGCTTTACGGATGCCAGAAAGAAACCCAAATTTAGCCCAATTAGCAGTAGAAGAAGGATTTAACCATACTTTAGTTTTTTAATTAAAAATAACAAACTGCCGTAGCGCTTAATTTTTCAAAGATGATTGTCAGAAGGCTAGTTTTTTAAATTTAAGACTCAAAATTGAAAATATTATGCAATTTGTCGAGAAGGAGACGTTTACCTGTGATATATATTTTTGTGTTATTCCAAATCCACAAGTTGTATCAATTTTATCCATCTAAAAAAAATATATAGCACTATACATTACTTAAATATTCATAATTCAGAGTTAATTATTTGCATGAAATGGTTTAAAATATACATAGTATAAATGTTCAATAAGTACAAATAATACAAGAAGTCACGTTTTACTAATGACAGTCTGAAACAATTCCTAAGCTTGATCTTGAAAACCTAGTTGGATAACATGAAAATGTGTATAATTTGTACATTTTTGTTGAATTTGAAAATTTCAGTTTACTTTTTCTTGTAATTTTGTATTTTATTTATAGACCAAGATCCCAGAGCTGCCAGACCTACGTTATAGTATCAAACCTAAGAATTTTTCTATGGATGTACGCTATAGTAGTACTAACGGTACTAACGGTACCTAAAAATGTTGCTAACCTAAGTCATAGTATCAAGGCTAAATTTTACATATGTTATTGGGACGATTGTTTTATGTTATTTTCTAAGAAGCCAGACCGATCCGATGGGAATAACGTCCCGCCGGACACTGTAAAAGGTCCGCTGTATGTGCGAGCGTGAGACTGAGACAATTAGTTTTGCATGAGAAAGCATTACTGCTGAGCTTTATTTTAAAGACTGGTCACGTGATAACCAAGACCCTCTTATCATATATTAGACCTCGCAATAAGGAAAGGGCATGTTTACAAACAAACAGTTCCATCAACCAATCTACCACTGCATTTTTATCGCAGCTATCATTACAGGAAACGTCATAGCGACGTAGGCCAATCATATCATAGACCGGTTTAACATAGACCAATCAAATCCCTCCATCTCATGTGTACTGTAGGAGCCGTAAAGAACGAACATGTTTTTCTCCCAAACCAACAGTAGTTTAACCAACAGTGACGTCAGGTGCCCTTTCCTTATCGCTAAGTTTCCTTTGACGTGCTTAAAACCTACATGGTTGTCTTGCTACTTTCGCCATCTAACGTCAGTAACAAGACCAGTTTTAAATTTGTTTGCTTCCTTTACGTTTCCAAATGAGAATTGTTTATTTTAAAATTTTCATATGTTCGAGACTTTTTTTTTTTTTTTTTTTTTTTGTAACAGGAACTTATTTTACTGTCAAACCGAAATGGTTTATAGCTGTAATCCGTTATGTAAATCAACAAAGAAGAAAATAATAATAATCAGGAAATTTTTTTTTACATGAATTCCTCTGTAATATTTGCCTTCGAAGTAAATGGATAACATCTAGTTCTAGGTCCCGAAAAATTAAATATTTTAATATATTGTCTCTTTTATGTTTCATGTATTACATGAATTACTTTATTACTGGCGTTTTAATTTTTTTCACAGATAGAATTTCATGTTACAGTATTAATTTAACATCGTTCCTTCAATTTTTTAAATACACAGTTTAATTATTTTATTTATTTAGTGGTCTATCGTTTTATTTATTTTTGAAGTGATGGGAGATCATTTCAGTTTAAAATACCTTAGGCGCAAGCTTCACTATTTTTTGATAGAATGTTTGTATGTATTAATCCATGAAACGTTCCATAATCGGGACCATAGCCAATTAGCCAATATCTGGGTAAGCATGTTTTGGCGCATAATAAATTTCCTTGTTGCAATTCGCATACATTCCAAAACGCATTATTGTCACCATCGCTCCTGTTAGACGCCAACTTTGACTGCGGATTTGATTACGGAAGATTATCCTTGTTTTCATTTATTATAAAATATCAGATTTATCACAAATTTCTTTAAAATAAAACGTGCCTAATCGTTCTGCTGGTGCTAAGGATTTTATCAGTCTAGAAATTCTGAAAATGTCGAGCTGAATGGGGGAATGCAAGCCTAATTTAAACTTTTTATTTGAGTAATTTAAAGAGACGAAAGCAGTTTTTTTTTTCGTATTTTCTATTTATAGAGACTTCGGCACAATTCGGGCTTAAGAAGGGCGATTTAAGCCATATGCTATAAACAGTAACAAAAACGGCCCTATATAATAAATATAGTTTCGTTTAATATGTATAAATTCTAAATATTATTATTGTTTAAGGGTCAATTGCTTTGTTATCATAAGTGTAAGTTTGGCGCAAATTTAATTTCATTTTTTAACCAGTGTTGTAACTAACGTATATTTGGAATCACATTGTTCCAACAACGTACATATTTGGCGCTAACTTGGCTGTGGACCTGCATTTAGAAGAATAGTTAAAATACTACATTATATAATAATTAATTTTATATGTAAAACTTCAATTTCTTTAATGTTTTTGAAGCTAGAAAGTTTGCGAAATAATGTTTTTTATGTATTTGTTCTTAGTGGAAGTAAAAAAAAAAAAAAAATGCATTTTAAAATTGTCAGTAATACAATGTTTTTTCTTTATTTGATAATATTTTGTCTAAAATTCAAATGTTTCAATTTATCTCTTATCACTCGTGAATAATGTGGCTGTATAATGACGTACGTTAAAAACTCTATATTCTCACAAATTTTAACTCCTAAATACTTAAAATTTAAGCTTATACCTTTCAAAGAAAAATATTTGCTGAAATTACTGAGCAAATTTTACTTATGTGCTTTGCTAAGGTTGCTGAAATATCATCTTAAAAATTATCATTATCTTTAGAAACTTGTCAGAAATTTCAGAGTTAACGAAAAATAATACCTCAAAATTTTATAAGACTAAAATGCACCAGTCAAATTGTTTTCATTTGTTTCACGAGGTTGCGAAATTCTAAATTACTATTCATCTGCCAAATGCAAGAATCTAAATATATATATATATATATATTCAGCAATCTTTGCTGCTTAAATAATTAACAATAAATTAATAAAAATAAAAAAATTTGAAATTACTCAATACAATTTATCAATACACATCATCAAACATAAAAACTCTCTTTCTTAATCAAACTGAAAAGCATAAAAACAATTTAAATCGTGCGCGTGAAAATAATGCCTGGAATGCATGCGAGTTGCAACAAGGAAATTTACAGAAGTGCACAGAAACGTTACTTCCCCTGAAATAAAACCTTGTTAATACATAAATACACTTGTTTAAAGGTACATTCCACAAAATGCTATTAGTTTTTTAACTGCAACGGCATCTTTCGTAAAGCACGAAACTCAACTTCCACCTATCAAAAAGTACAAACGAAATACGAGAAATAAATTTTAGTTGATTTTAAAAGGTTAGTACAATAGTAGACGCGTGATAAGGTCATCTCCCGATCCAGGCAAGTGTACGTTCCCAAGCGTGCTTGTAAGTTCTGAAAACGAAAATAAAAAATCTCAAACTTAGAGCTGCTTGCCCGTTTAATATGAAAATATTAATCCATGCATTTTAACAAGATGTTAACATACCATGATACATTAAAAAAAAAGTTAACATATTTATAATACATATATATATTTTTTATAGAATCAAAAGCAGTTTAGATGAAATTGATGTAACATCATTTCTAAAGTTTTGAAATAATTTTGACTTCTTTTGGAAGTACATTATTTGAGTGAAGCCACTTAATAATTCAAATAAGATAAAAAAGAAAATCAAAACAGTCTAATTTCTGGACTTTACGCCATATTGATTAAATTGTACTTTTAAAGAATAAGTAACATCATCACCATTTTATGAGGTATCCGAACTCGCAGGTTTTAGGTTAGCTGATCACTTGCACTTCTTGTCCCAGAAGATTTATACAAAAGATCTTTCATCTTCGGAGTTGTAGAGGGAGGCTACCATAGATTTCTTTGCTTGAAGTCTTGTACTATGAGGATGGCTCGGACCAGGTTGCGGTTCAGTGAAGGACTCTTGGTGACTGGAGTTTATTTTGGGAAGCTGACAGATTCTTGAACTTGACGTTGCTTCGCGAAGATGGAGTGTTTGCCGTTTCCAAAGAGTATCCGAAATAAAAATGGGAATAGTTTTCTGGTCATATTACTTCTGTTACTGGCTGTTGGAAATAAGCCTTTAGAGTTAATGCTAAGAATTCTTTTTGTCCAAAGACGTGTATTAAAGTGCAGACGTTTTTGTTGTGGTTCAGTTTCTAAGATAAAGGATTTAGTACTTTTTTTACATTTCCTCGAATGAATTCGCTTTTGGAAAGTTCACAGGTTTAGTACATAGGGTGGAGAAATGGATTCTGATTTAAACTGACCAAATTTATGTATATTATGTTTATGGTTGTTATAGTTTATGATTTTTTGTAGACCGAATCTGTTATCGTTTCTTTGAAATAGTTTTTGAAGAAATAGAACTAAGCTAGCATATTTTTCAAAATTCCTTTATTGCAAACATTTATGGGCTTTTTGCATCATCTCTAATTTTGAACGATTCGTTACTAGTTTTAGCACAACGTCGTTTCTTTGGACAGTTACTTCCGTTTGGAATAGAATTACTGGGAGAAGATAAGGCATGAAATAGATTCCTCGAATGAAAGTTTCTCGAGAAACAATCATTATTATAATAAGGTAAAGCTAGGATAGTCAGCGCACAATTTAAAAGAATAACAATAAAAAATCTAAATATTAATTTTTTGCTAAACTATCCGTGAATAATTTTCACTTCATTTGTTTTTTATGCATTTCCATTGCTATTTTGTTGTTATGTTGTAATTTAATAGAACAGTTGTAATAAAACCAAGAAAGTTATTTTGCGCAATCTGTCCTTACAGGGTTGGTGTGATTGCGCACATGGATAGGAGAGATTGTTACTAATAATAACTACAATTAAATTGTTAACAATAATAATTACACTTAAATGACATTGTTGTAAGGTTTTTGTGAACAAATAGTATTGTATCAGGAGTGAATATTTCAACCTAATGATTAAAGTATCAGAAAAATAAAATAATTTTAAAAACGATTAAAAAACTTGAATTAAAGGGGAAACAAATTAAAGAATGAGGAAAAGCAAGTCCAGATAAGATTACAAAATAACATTAAGTTACTTGAAAACTCGTTTAACTTAAAATTAGTCCATTTTCATTTTTCATTTTTTATGCAAATTTACCAATAACCTGCGTAATCTCTCCTAGCATAGAAACTAATGGGAACGACACGCCATCTCTCCTAAGTAGCAGATGCGCAAACTCTCCAGTTTCGGTAGGAGAGATTGCGCGGCCTTTTATTTAAACATGGCCGCTACTAAAACGAATCGTTGATGTTTACATTGTTAGTCTAGATTAGTAGCTTATGAGAAATCATTTAAGTTAAAAATATTTTGTACTATTGACATTGTACAGAAATTCTGACGAATAGCTATGAAAATTCAAGCATTTACTTTGGGAAAACAAAACAAAATAGCAATGCTTTATCTTAGACGCTCAAAACAATCAACGTGCACTTTCAAGTAGACACTCCACTACTGCTGTTGTACAACTACCTGGAGTCGCTGCTCCCTCACTCTACTCCTTCCCACCAAACCTCTATGTGCGCAATCTCTCCGACCGCGCCATCTCTCCTGGCTTTACCTTATAGATGCTTTGATAAAAAAAAATCAAGAATTGCGTGATCAAGGAGTTTGTATTCATCATGGATATTTGAGAAGACTCTGTATCGTTACGAAGTTTGTGAACTCTGACATTGCCTAAGTTAACCGCCGTTCTTTCACGCTCACTATCGATAATTAACTTATTCATAATTTCCAACACAATTATAAGGACTTCTAAATTTTGGACCAAACTTGCCCCTCATATCTTATGATATAAGCTAAGCCAATGCTTCTCGAGCAACATAAAATTCCCGAGCTTTATTTACAACTATCTCCGCTTCATATTATAATACCAAGCCCGATGCTTTTGCGATTTACTTATCCGACTTTGAGCCTTCTTAACCAGGTTATCTAAATCCTGACATGCAAATTTGTTCTCCGAATCCGACACTACGACCGACCGTTGAAAGGGGTGGGGGGTGATAATTTTTCGAACCAAGAACATTTCGACAAGTGTTTTTCCCTGTTGATTTGTGTACAGCTTTACGAAGAGCATAAGCAAAATTCTCCAATATGTGATCCCGTTTTGTATGCTGCAAACCAATGTAAGATGGCATTAACGTATGGTTCACTCCTCGGCCATATTAGATTGTGGCCTATAGGCACTGTAAAAACATGGTAAATCTCCAGCTTAGCACGCAGAGCCTTAAAAATGTCAGATACAAAACAGGGGCTATGATCGCTAAATAAGTTTACAAGTGCACAATATTTAGAAACGAAGTTATCGAAAATTGGGTTGGCGACTGCATTTGCAGAGGATTTTCTCAGGGGAAACGAACTCTGTCCACTTAAGAAAAATAATTTACTATTACAAGGACATTTCTATATCATTTAGGTTTAGAAATCAGATAAGGACCACTAATATCGAGACCTGCAGTCTCTAGAGGATACCTTACTTAAATTGATATTAATTTGCCGGTCAGACTTACATTACGATAATTAAACTTTTGGCACGTAATGCAGCTGGAAATATACCTGAGCACTATTTTCCTCATTTTGGGAAAGTAGCTCAAATCACAAATTCGGGCGTAATTTTTTTAATACCTAGGTGTATTGATAGTGGATTATCACGAAATTCTTTAAAGAGAACCTTACGAAGACTAGAAGGAATAAAAACTGGACGTTCACCTCTTGAATTAACAGTTTTAGAATGAAAAAGAAGGCCCAACAATTAATTTACACGACTGGGACCATTTTTCGAAGATGGCTGCATTTAAACTACTAACCTAATCTGGATTCTCTAAATAACGATACAATCCGCCAAATTCAGGATTTCCCTTCTGCTCCTTAATAAACTGCTTCCTTGATCTCAATACTAGCGATGACAAAACATAACCATTACCTCCTCACCCCTTCCATACATTCCTGTCGATTATGAGACAAAGCAAATATGGGGACAGGGATGACCACCCAACATTTTCCGTTTCATCCTTATGCTCAATATCCACATACTCAGCTAATTTTAATCTACAAGGTTCCAATCTCACAGACAAACCTTTATATCTTATTAAATCTGAATGATCTGTAATCAGCTTTGCCGGAATTTCATTAAAATAGCAACGAAGTTTATGTGATGCCAAAATAAACGGCAAGACACCACCTTTCCATAATAGAATAGTTGCGTTTCGCTGCATTTAAAAACTTTGAAGCATAAGCTAGAGGTTTACCTTCCTGGAGCTAATACTGCAGGAAACCCAACAGAACTCGCGTCATGGTAAACTTCGAACAGCGATAAGTTAATTTGGATGAGGAAGGATAGGAGAAGAAATTAAAGCTTTCTGAGCCTCAGCTGACCAAGTAAACTTTGTTATTTTCCTTTTCAAAGCATATAAAGATTAACATAATTCCGAAAATTGAGGAATAAATTTGGAAAATCAGACAACCATGCCCAAGAATGTTGCGATTTGTTTAGAAATTTTAGGGTGGGGGGACATGGAAATAATAGCTGCAGTTTTCTGAGAATCAGTTTTAATTCTGCTCCGAGTAATTTTGACACCCAAATCTTTTATTTCTCGCCCTAAAAATTTACATTTCTCTAGTTCGACTGTTAAACTAGCATTACGCAATAGGGTAAAATTTCCCTCAACAATTTAAGTTGATACTCAAAAGTGGTCGTCATGACGATAATATCGTCCAGATACACTAGAATTCGCTTATGAATTGAATTTTTCCAACGGAGCGAAAAAATGGCTAAGCCGATATTCGAAACCAGAACCTTTGACTTAAATTGACAATGCTCTACCGATTGAGCTATCTGGGCCTACAACCGACGGGCATATTTCGCTCAGATAATCTTATTTGTAATAGCATCTGGTCTGCCATGTAGACTGATCAACAGAACATACCGCAGGTAATGGAACATCATTAAATGATGGGTACGTAGATACACTTATGATATATTCTGTTGAGCTGTCTACATGGTTCTGGGTTCGAATCCTGGCTTGGGTATTTTTTTGCTCAGTTGGAAAAAAATCCATTCGTATGATATCTTTACCAATCAGAATGATTGAGGGAAAAAACATAACTCCCTTACCTAATAGAGGTTTAAGAATTTTATTCATGGCCTTCTGAAAAGTGTAGGAGGCGCTGGACAATAAAAAAGACATTCTTTTAAACCCGAGAAAAGTTCTTAGTAATAAAAGCAGTTTTCATGGCTATTTGAAAATAACTTGATGTCAAATCTAACGTTGGCAGTACAATTGCAATATTATTGATATTTGCTAAAATTCTGTCTGTAACAGAGACTGGATACCGGGATATTGGATAATAGCATTCAGTTTACGATAATCAACTGAAAACCTACAACTCTCAAGACACAAGAATTTGTACTATTATTCTTCCGACACACACTACCGGCGAAGCAATGGGGAAGTCAATGGACATAATAATGTCATCTTTTAACATCTATATGATAGTCAATTATACTTTCCTTAACTTAATCTTACCTACCTTCTTTAACCTAATCAAGCCACAGCTATAGCGTTGCAAAGCTTTCAAAGCCTCCAGTTTATTCCCGAAAATAAAAAAAAAACGGGTTTTTCCCAGGGAATGTATTGTAAAATTTGAAATTTTGAAAATTCCCGGAAACGGGATTTTTAAACTACGAATGTTTTAATGAATTTTGATTAAAATTTGATGTTTACATTGTTTTCATAAAAGTTATCACCATAAATTTGTGTAATAGCAATGAAATAAATAAGTCATGATATAAGTAATTTATTTCTATGGAATGCTTACAAGCAAATGAACATTCAACACAAGAATACTAAATGTTTTACCTAATTTAATCCACTTCAAAAAAACATGAAATCAACTTAAATATTGAGTAGAGATACTGTTCAAAAATTTTTTTCCTCCTTAAATACTTTTTAATGTTCCAATTACCTGTTTAATGATTGTGAAAAAAACTCTAATAAAAAATTTTCATATTTAAAAATAAAAACAGTAAAAATTTATAGAGAAATCAAACATTTTCAAATGCGGCTTTTTTTTTTGTCCCAAAGTGTAATTTATCAAATACTTCATTGTTTGAGGAAATAAAATATACCTCTGCATATAAAAAGTAATCATCAATGAATGTAACAAAATATCTTTTTGATTCTAAACTTTCAATTTCACCAGAACCACATACATCAGTGTATACTAAGTCAAGTGGTTTTCTACTTCTGCATTGTGTTTCTTTAGAAAATAATTTTTCGAAACAGCTTTTATGCAACTCGAACATTCAGTATGGTGCGAACAACTATTTTCAGTAATACCGAAAACTAAATAATCACTTTGGATTTTCTTAATGGATTCCAAATTTCTATGGCCAAGGTTCTAATACCATTTTAAAAATGTGGTTGGAATTTGAAGAAACAGGTAATATTTCTGAAGAACTATATACCTTTTATTTTGAGAGTACTATTTTCAATCTATATAAACCTTTATCAATTTTTGAATCTGAAACTAGGATATCATCTTTGAATGCAACTACATAATCTTTATCAGTATAAGATTAAACAGAGAGAAAATTACTATGTAGCATTATCTCATGTTACTTTATTTGTTTGACCATTAAGAGTTTCAATTCTAAATGTACATTTACCCTTCCCTTTAGTAGCTAATTCAGTTTTACTAGCAACTGCCAATTGTTTTCTTATTTGAATTCTTTAATTTGGAGAACAATTCTATAAAGAATTCGCTAAATGAACAGACGCACCTGAATCAATAAAAAAAGTCAATTTTTTGTTATTTCTCCTTTTGTTGAGATTTCATAACAAAACCTGAAGAATGATTCTTCTGTTATTTTGAAATTGTTTTATGAATATTTGTTTGTTTTTCAGTTTGGTTACCCGCGGTAGAAGCAGAAAAATTGTTCCGTTTCTTAAATTATTGACGTGATCTATAATTGAACAAAATTAGGCTTTAGTTTATTAGTATTTAAATGAAAAAAAAATTCACGGTTGTGATTTTTGCTTTTGTAGCGAGTACAGAACTTTTTGTTTATTCAAATGTTTGGTTTATCCCTATTACCTTTAAAAGAAACAGATTCCAATTTTGCTAACATTTATTTGGTTTCATTTCTCCTAACATACTCATCAATTAATTTGTTTTGAACATATTTTATTGATAATTCGGTTCAATCCTTGCTTTCAATATAGATTATAAAAGTAATTTAAGAAATGTTAATGAACAGAGGAAAATAGCCATTAGGTTATCATCTTTAATTCCTTCACCTATGCTTCTTAATTTTTCTGCTAATTTTAAGACAGAATTTATATGGTCCAGCATTTTCGTACTTTCTTTATATTTAATGGAATACAATTTCCTAAGAAGATAGTGTTTATTTGTTAAATTAACCCTTTTGGTGACAGATTTTAATGGATTCCGTGTCTTTTTAGCAATTTTTGCATAACGAATATAAATTATCTGTAAATCTGAGATATTAGGCAAATTAATGCCCTAGCATTTCTATCGTTTTTAACTCAGTTCTGGGCATTTTCTTTTTTAGTTTCAAATGCAACATCATAAACACCTCCCCTCTTTGCAGGATGGGGGGGGGGGGGCATCTTAGCATTAACAACTGTTCGATTTTTAACTTCCATATCGAATAGTTATCACCAGTTAATTTATGAACATAATGGTATTCTTTTAAACTAAAGATTATTATACGATAATACTTTTTTACTTTACAGAAAATATATAAACTAATTATCTTAGTAATTATATCAGAACAAAAATATAAACCATCAATACAATGCTATTGATAAAAAGAAAATATAAAATTGAGAAAAATTGCAGAAGTTACTTTTGGTTTCAAAGCAGGCCGTTCTTAAATATTCTTATTCTTTATTTAAAAGTATACTTACCATTTCAATTTTTATAATAAAATAATAATAAATTTCATTAATAAATTTGCTTAATAAAATTCAAAACCTTTTTAATATTAAAACAAAATGCTTTTTACTTAAAAAATAAGTACAATTCTTGCAATTTTATTTTATATTACATGACAAAATATAGCATTAAAAATATAATTTTTGTGAAATTTTAATATAAATTTTCTTTATTAATAATATAGAAACATTAAACAGACTGAGACAATTTCTAGTCTTATAATCAAAAGTGTTGGAATGTTATTTTATGAGAAGGCATGAATCACAGGCGTAGAGTTGCATGTGCTCGTGCCCCACCAATAATTTCTAAGATGAACTCTTTTTTTTTTCCCTTCTAATTAAAAAAAAAATCTTAGTTTTTTGATTGTCTAATATTTTATGGAATATTTAGTGTTTTTTTTTCCCTTTTTCTATTGTTACAGAAATAACGACACTAAGATTTTTTTTTCCCTTTAGGTTCTATTTAAAAAAAATAAAAATAAAAATAACAGTTTAACTCGTGTTACCAAAAGGTCATATAAAAACAGAAAATAGGGGGGGGGGGGAATCCATATTACGAAAAAAGACGATATATAAAGTCAACTTTCGTTGTGATTTCATTATAAGCGATTCGCGAATATATCATTTTTTTATAAATTGGACTGTACATTCGAATTTTTATCCTAACATTTTATTTAAGATGTGATTTATTTAAATGAATACGATTCTGTTTAATTTCTGTAAAAGAAAAATTAAAAAGCAGCATTAAATTGGTAATCGATCTCTATTGCACACATGCAGCATTTGTGTATAGAATAGAAATACATTAGAATGGAGCCCCACCAATAATTTGCAAAACTCTATGCCAGGGCTGTCCAACTTTTCAGTAAGCGCGAGTGCATTCCATCCAGTGGCAAACCACAGAGTAAGGAGATTTAAACAGAGAATCAATTCTCATACACTGCAATGGTAAATTCTTTAACATGGGATTACACATAGACAGTGGCGATAACTGCGGATGACGCAGAAACTACGGCCATAACAGAAGCGAGGTTTCTATATCGCTTATATCGGCTATATATCGCTTTCTTGTCGACAAATGGGGGAAGGGAAAAAACGGTGACTGCTTTTTGCTGCGTGCTTTTTAAGCCTCATTTTTGATATCATTTAACATCGTACAATCCGCAATTATTATTTTTTCAATGGGGAAGTTGCACTCACTTTAGATTATGCATTCTTTTATGTTTAATTGATGAAGACAACTTTACATACCTCAAAACTTAACTCGGAATCGCAAAAATAATTTAAACTATGTAGTTATTGGAGTTTTAAACTTCGTTAAAAGCAAAACAAAACCACGTGATCGGAAAACGCGACGGGATTGGTTTGACGTCACTACACATGAAACTGGGAATTCTGCTTAGAGCCGAGTGCTCGAAGGCTGTTTTATATTGTTTTCTATGTACTATAAACACCTTTTAAAGACTCGTTTACACAAAAACAAAAACAAAAATTAAAGTCAAAAGATTATTTTATCATATCTAAATATAATGCACTATTAATTTATACATTTGCATTAATTTTAATTGGGAAAAGTGTTGAAGTTGGTCGGATTCGAAAAATACAAAATTATGTCTTTCGGAAATAGTTTTTTATTTTTTAAATTCAAATTTGCTTTTAGGACAGAAAAACTGCATTTCATGTGGGTAAAAATACAGGAAGCTAAAGCTAAAAAGTACGTATATTGTTCACTTACTCTGATTTATTTAAACGAAATAAGAATGATACTTTTATTACAAAAGAAATCATAAGTAAAATCGCATTTATATAGTTCATGAAAATTCATTTTAATGCTTAATAATTCGTTTTAATATGAATATAATTTCGTGTTATGCAGGTTATATTTCGGATAAAAAATGTGCTCAAATTAATTATGAGAAAACGAAATTTTGAGCAACAATGCAGGAAACAAAAAAAAAATGCTTTACTTAATACTGATTTATTGAATAAAAATTTTAATTAAAAATTGACAATAATAATTGTGTATCTACTCTTCAGAAAAAAAAAAAATACTGCAACATACGAGAGTAAATTTATCACTATTGTCTTTTATTTTCTCTTTTTATGTACTTACTTAAAAATAAGTATTAAATTAAATATATTTTTTAAATACACATCTTTTATAAGCATCCAATGTTTATTTTGATAATCACGCCTCCTTTTATGATTGGAATTCCCAAAATAATACTATAATTTGGCGTGGCCACCGAAGCTTAATGGGAAAATTCACCGTTTTTTTTTTGTTTTGTTTTTTACGCTTGGTAGAAAATGAGAGCTAATAAATTTATTAAAATAAATGTATAATTTTTGCTTTTTTTTTTCTGTTTTAAGATATGGAGAGAGGGAAAAAAAAGAATTATTTAAACTATCTTTTTAGGATTGCTAAATTGATTTCTCAACGTATAATCATAATTCAATTAATATAGAAAAGTGTAAAAATAATTTGATTATCGTTTTATTAGTATTTGCTTACGTATAATTTTTGAATGGATGCAGTACTTTTTGTTTGTTTGAAATATAGTTTCTAAGAATGTCCAATTTTTAGATTTATCAGGTTCTAAAAATTTTATATCTTTATTTTCCTCAATGTTCTAACTTTCGTAAAAAATAAAAATAATGAAAATCTTGTTAAAGAAAGCAGTATCTTAATTTTGAAAATAAGCATTATACTGCACAAAGCTTTTTTAAAACAGAGCGAGATGTGCTGAGAATTTGAATATGTTGTTGAAGTAGAGCCCACTCTTTTTACTTTTGAAAACAGCCATCTCATTACACGTAAACTTTTTATAGTGACATATAACGAAATCAAGATATATTATCATTCAAGGTTTATTCTTTGTTTGAAAAATGCATTAGTATCATAAGGGCAGGGCATTATGTTGAGAGATATTATGCTATAATATCACAATGGTTTTTAAATTCAATTCACAGATAAGGCATGAATTTGTATGATTAATTTTTTTAATTATTTGGAAGGTATGGATTATATATTAATTTAGAAAAAAAAAATTAACATAGAACCAAAGAATAAAGAAAACATTTTAAAATCATGAACGAAAATTCAAACATACTACCATTCTTTTAATGTTTAAAATGTTAATAACAACAATAAAATTTAAATATACATAACATTGCTTCAAATACATTTAGAATTATTATATTTCTGCATAATATTTCTCTTTTGGCCTTTTTAATTTCGTAGAAATATTGTTAATTTATAACAGAAATAAAACAGATAATTTTTAAACAAAACATTATCTCTAATCTGCATACTTCTATAAAGCATAAAACCTTCAATCCCACATTCTGAAAATTTCACAAAACTGACAGTATTTAAAACAATTACTTGATTGTTTTGCCTGTGTGTAGTGTAGTCCAGAGACCTGTTCAGGAAGAAATTAAGTCCTTTAAAAGACCCTTCACAAAAATTTTCATATTAAAACAGGAACCTTCACAATACATTCCACCTTAAAACAAGATCCTTCACAAAATTTTTTGTCTTAAAAATAGGCCTTTCACAATTTTTCACAAACCCTTTTATAAGTTGACTCCACCCTCCCTAATGAAATAAATCCTATTTGTACCAGTTTATTTTATAATGTGCAATATATATATATATATATATATATATATATATATATATATATATATATATATATATATATATATATATATATATATATATAAGTATACCTTATTCTATAAAATACAATATTGTAGTACGAGTATTAACTTGTACATCGAGATCTGGAAATGAAAATTCTTAGAAACGCGATGGAATAAAAATATCACCTGGAATGGAATTCACAGTATTATTTATTCATTACAGCAATTTGCAATACTTTTAATTTGTTATACTAATCATTTTTAAGAAAAGAAAGAAATCGTCCAGCTTAAAGCAAGCCGCCCCCATAGGAAATAACAGGGAGCAATACAGCGAGGGTTTGTTTACATGTGTAGTGACGTCAGAACAGCTTTCGTCACGTGACATGGCTTTTTCCCGCCACAGCAAAAACTGCGTTTTAAAAGTTAATTTAATGAATTATACAAGTTTCAAATACATGTAAAAATGGTATCAAAATGTTCGTATTTTTACACTCTATCAGATGCAAGTTAAATTGAAAAACGTGCAATTTCCCCATTGCATGCATATTTATAAGCATATAAAATTCTTCGAAAGTTCCAGAAATTAGAATCATTAAATTAAACACGGTGTTATATAATAATAGTGTAAAATTCTGATGAGTTGCTTATTCTTTTAATTTTTTAAATAAACAGGTATTCATCAGCAACGAATAAATTAAAGTGGAAAGTAAAAATAAACGCTTTTAAAAATTGCAAAAAATATGAAAAGATGTTTATATTTCCCGAACAGATGCAAAAATATTTTCAAATATTTTAAGCAATTAATTTCTAAATTCTATTAAATTTATCGGCAAATTTTAAAACTATTGGTAATCCATATCGAAAATTTAGCATTCATAATTTTACGTCTAAATCCATTATGCAAATGTTCCATTTTCATTTCAGATAAAAATGAAATTTGAAAAATTGTCTGCATCCCCATAGAAAAGCATTATGACCTAAAAAAATGTTCTATATTTTCCGAACGAATGAACCAAATTTAACCAAAAACTATACAGCTAATTCCGGATACCTCCTACAAATCCTACTAAAAATCAACCTAATCGGACCATTTTTACGGAAAACAGACAGACGGAAACCAAAATCTTTTCGCGTCTCCACAGTGAGCCTTAACATGACGTTTCGGCAAAAATCTGTCAACACTGAATATATATAAAATATGTCAAACATTACGGAACTTGAAAAACAAGAACAGAAATAACACATGAAAATAAATCATAACTTACATTTTGAAGAATTATAATGACCTATTTGATCTTCAAAGAGTAATTTTAACAATAAATATTAATCAAGATTCAAAAATCAAATAGCGAACGCCGAAAATTTGCACCTGTGCAAATGACAACAGCAAAAAGCGCTAAGCAGAATAGGGTTACAATTAAACGGAAATCACGAAAAAAAATCGCCAAAGCGATGATTTAGTTTTTATGTCATCCGCTGCAGTCACTCTTTTCAGGCGAAGTTGGATCTCTGTTTAAATCTCCTTACTCTGTGCGGCAAACATTGAAGGGTGCCATTTTTCACATGTCTGGAAACATAGAACAATATTAACTCACTACAATAGGAAATATGGTTGTCAGTTTGGTCTCCTTTTTCATTCAGAAATTCCAAATTCATATAGGAAATTACGAAAGAAGAATGTTTAAGTAATCCTAAAACATCTGTCATTAAATAAAGTAAAAATTACTATTCGGAATGTCTGGTATGAATTTGGATTTTCTGAATTAAAAAGGACTTCATACTGGCAACCCCGGTAGGGAGTAACGATATGAAGGTGTCGTATAAGATGCACAAACACCTCACAATGTGAGCCATAAGGCCTCCTAGCCCTTGCTATGCAAAGCTAGATGTGAAAAATAGCTGCAGAAAAAAACATAAATCATAGTAAATTTAGAATTACATTTTCCTGAGAAAAGAGGCCTATCAAATTATTTTGTAGCGAAAGGAGCCAAAAATTCAAAGCCACTTATAATAAAAAATCATGTGGAACACTGATGATAAACCGGGAGGCGGCAGCACAGGCAATCACCTCATCGAGTTCACGGCTGAAATTCTAGAATTAGTTAAAATTCGATTCGCATATTAAAACGCAATCGGTCTGCCAAGTCATATCTTGGTGGAAAACAACTGAAAACCCGATTTTAGCAGTTGACTTGTAGGTTTACCATTGTGTTTTCCTGCACCCAAAAGTATGATAACATGGAGAATTGAGTGCAGGAAAACACAATGGTAAACCTACGAGTCAACCGCTAAAATTGGGTTTTCACTTGTTTTCCACCAAGATATGACTTGGCAGAACGATTGCGTTTTAATATGCGAATAGAGTTTTAACTAATTCTAGAATTTCAGCCGTGAACTCGATGAGGTGATTGTTTGTGCTGCCGCCTCCCGGTCTATGATTTTAAAGAAACATTTTTAAAAAATAGATTTTTATTTAAAAACTCTTAGTAACAGGAATCACTCGAAAGGGTGCCTTGAATACCTTTAAAGAGCGCCGCTTGGACAGCCCTGCTCTACGCCTATGGCATGAATACGAATTTCTCTCAAAAGTAAATAAAAATTAAAATAAGTTACAAAAATGAACGCAAATTTACGTGAACAAATACTCACTAAAATATGCCAATTGGCTGCAAACCCGATTACGGATCTTGTCTCTTTAATAATCGTATATATATTTGTGGAAATACATTCTTTTTCCGTCTATAAATGAATTAATCGGACTGTTGGAACAGTCATACCCAGCACAATACTTTACCATATAGTAAAATAATTTAATTTCAGACAGTTAAACAATTTTTTGCCAGACCTTACTACGGAAACCATACAGTTTGTTTTTCCCAATCATGAGATTGTCATAGCCTTGAACTCGGATCAACGGATATTGTTCATTGTTCGAGAGGATTTTGGCCAAAACAGATATGGCAACCATACAATTGTCTCCGAGCTATAGCGTCTAGAAGATATACTGTGGCAACCAGCTATTATAAACAGTGCTAAAAAATTGAAGCCGAGAAATGTCGAAAGATGCTGAACAATAAATATTGATCACAGCAACATCTTGTAGTTCAAACGTAAACATTGTACAAGCACTTATACAATGTTAACGTTTGAGCTACCAGATGTCGCTGCGATCGACATTTGTCGTTCAGCAGCGTTCGACATTTATCGGCTTCAAATTTTTAGCACTTTTTAACAGATTACTGGAATAGCCGGTTGCCACACTGTATCTTCTAGACGCTACAGCCAATCTATTCCTCTCAGATAATTTTGTTCAAGTGACTATCACTAATCTTTGTAATGTGGTTTCCCATAGTTCGAACAAAAGCTTCGGATCTGAGCATGTGCCACGAGCGAATGTCGCTACCCTAATATATAAGGGTATATTATTCTGAAAAAGAATAAATTAATCCAAATTTGGTAGTTTTTAATTGTAGCGAAGGAAAATCATACACAATTTAAAAAAAATTAACAGATGAACAAATAAGAATGTAATAAAGATTTATAATTAAAAGAAATCGTAAATGATATAACAAAATTACCGAATCAAATCGACAACAGGAGGCTGGAACACCGCATCTTTCGGCACTATAATTATCAGCACTGCATGCAAAATAGGGATTCAGTTTCCAGTCTTTGTAGCCTTCTTCACCAACACCACAACACTGAACCTTGTTCAAATATATTACAAAATTATCTCTTGAAAGAATGTTAACTAATACTGAATCAAAAACAATTTCAGGTCAAGTTAATTTGTATGAAAATAAATGTGAAACATTTTCAAAGTTAACTTTGAATAATGATTAAAGAATTCTACAAAAGCAAATTGTCATTAAAAACATTTTTCAAAAATTTGCCATATTCGCACTTTTTGAAAAATATTTGCGGACTTAATCGCTAAAAATATTTTGGCAAAAGTTTTCAAGATTTACAATTTTTGGGGAAAATAACAAGATTATTCCTACTGCAGTAAATATTTGTCCAGTATTTAAGAGCTTTAAGAATAATTAGTTTTCATGCCCAGTCCGGATTTTGTTCAGTTATTATTTAAAATCAACGTAAATATTGCTTAAATTAAATTCACAGTAAGAAGTTATCTTTCGGTATGGTTTACTTATTCGACAATTTTTGACTGATTTGCAGCGAGTACTACAGTAATACAAATCATGTGCTTGTGTGCTATTGAAATTATTCTAATTATTTTCATTTTAAATTAACAAGATTGTCCACTTTATCACGACAGAGCTTCCAACATCTTCGGTTTATGACTTAATTGCTCCATCAATTTTACCTGCGATTTTGATCATTACCAGAAGGGGGTAACTTCTGGCACCGTGCAACCTCTCCCACTTAGCAACCACACAGTAAAAACACTTTCCATACCACTGATTTTACATGTACGTATGTGGCTCGTATACGGCAGTTTAGCAGCAGAATATCTAACTGAATCATCTCTCTGGTTACGAACTCGACATTCTAACAATTCTGCTTTTTCGGACATGAATATGCCAACAACACGTGCTGTTAATCTAAATTTTGAAATTTCGACAGTTATTATAAGATTCTAGGATCCTTACGATTAATTGTGTTTTTTTGGATCACAAATGTCCTATTCTCGGAGGAGTAAATGCAAAATATATACAGATAGTCATATTTTAATATATAAAATTATGCAATGCTTACCATTGTCTGAATTTTGTTAATATAATCTGCTGCTTGTTCATCATCCTTATAAGTGATTAATGCGTTTTGCAGCATTTCTTCTATTTGGAAATGAGCTGTTGATGATGAAAACAGTACAACAAATGCGACGACACCTATAGCTATGTGCACCATGAGTAACATGAGAAGAACGACTAAATACTGAAAAAAATGTTGAAAAATACATTAATGACTTGAATCTTGTGCTAATTAATTTAAAATATGGCGTCGAAATATGAACAATGGAACTTTGCCACCAATGAAAGGATTTGTTAAAAGAACGCGAATGTATGAGATTTTCTTACTGTAAAATACAAGAAAAATTATACTTTAATAGTTAGGAATAATGAAAAAACTTACGGTTAAATGGTTAACCATTCTTAAATTTAGATACTTTTATCATTATATAAAAGAAAGGAGAGATATGAAATTACGGATTCAATTTCATACGAATGTACTTCCTGAATTATATCTTGTATTTGAACAATGTAAATTACATTAGTTATACGCACATTAAAGTTTAAAGATTTTTAGTTTGCCCTTCACGAATAACATCTAGATGAAAGATGAACTCAATCCATAACCGATTAAGAATGTCATAAATCACTGATGTGATACGGTGTTTTAGGTTATTATCCAAAGTTGTTGCTAGAGGTGGTTCTGTTTCTTTTACGAATCACGCCAAACAAAAATCACGTTTTATTGAACTCACGAATGAAAAAAAGAATGTGGCCGTCCCTTCGGACCCGCCACCGTCAGCTTGTAAATGATCCATAACCACAAATTTAACAACAAACAATAATTTTATTCAACAAATGTAAAGAAGGATTAGCAGTGAAGTGGGTAATTTAATAAGCTGACTTTAACTCAGTTAGTGCGACGAACACAAGAGGGCAAAAATTCACTTTCCCAACTTGCTAAATTACATAGTAACTATAAATCCAGTCTTTAAAAAAATGTATTACTGGCTTTAAGAATGGTTAGCACGCTAAATGATCTTTGACTAAGAATAGAAAATCCACTTAGATGGAAACTTAAACTCTAATGAGACCATGTGGATCTTAACACTTCTTTATTTCAATTAGAAAAGGTCAAACGCTTTATCGAATACTGCAAAGTTGCCATAAAACTGGCTCTTCCAATGTCTACCAGAAAAAAACCACTTCAAAACTACACGTGTCGTAGTACGAAGGAACTAAATTACCATCACTCTAGCAGCTTGGCAAGACTGGCTCTAAATCTCATTATTTTCGCAAAATCTACGCTATTTATAGTCACTATGCAAGCACAATCACCAACTTAATATAACTTCATAAAAAACAACCAAATTTCCAGCGACGTTTCACACTTTGTGAAACTTAGCAATAAAAACAGATCGAATAAGTTTCAGATTCACGCATAAAAAGTTAGCATCGCAAAACAGCACGATCCGTTCAAACTCATTCGATCACTAACGTTCCCTTAATAAAGAACAACTAAGCATACTGTCACAAATTTGTTTCATAGTAGCCATCTTGTTCTCGATTGAAGTTGTTGTGCATTAGACGATATTTGGGGACGCTCCAGTGGAGTATTTAATCAGGACCTTCAATTTTTAATGATAGCTAGGTCATTTGCATACGATCTGTGATTAGGTAGGTGTAAGCCTAGGAGGATAAAATAGAAGGAGTCGTCTTATCAATCTTCCCCCATGTAAAGTTTTAAAGACGACAAATTAGTTCTTTCCCCTTCTCCTGCATCCGCCATATTTACCTTTGGCCCATTTTCAGCAGTCTACTAGTGCAAGACGCGGCACAGAACAACCGCGGTCAAATATGACGGACACAAGGGAGTAAAAACAGCCGGCTTCATGTTACGTCACACATAACGCCTCCTCATATTTTATCCTCCTAGGTATATGCGTGTGAGGTTGAGCTCATAATTTTTAGTCATATACTGCAATAAACATTGTTCTTTGTTTGACAATAATTTGGAATAATATAAGAATTTACTGATAAAATATTAATCATTCTTAAATAAAGATCCATAACTCTTTCGTAGCATATTAAGATTCATCCATTACGTTACGTTGCATATCAAGATGGGTAAATAGGGTCCCCAAAGTGTGGCATATTGTGACGTGGGGTTATCAAAGATTGGTGTCAAAATTCATGAATTCAATATTGTTGCTAATGAAAATGTCCTTTTTTAGGTTGTTTTTAACTTGTTAGACATTCATAAAGTATTTTTGAAAAATTTCAATATTGTTTTAATCAAAATTACGCTGGCCTCCAAAAGTTAAGGTACAACCGGTTTTTTGCGTCTAATTTGGAAATGAATGAATATAAAACAACAAATTTGGAGGAAATGTGCGCTAAACTGTTATTTATTAAATGCGACATAGAAATTTACTTAAGTTAAACGTATAAATGAAATTACAACAAAAAAGCACTCATGGTGGAAAATTCCATTCTCGGAGAAATAAGTACATCGCAGTATTATGCAGTAAAATGAGACAGAAACATTAAAAAACTGGTTCTAATACAGAATATGTCCACCCCGGACTTGAATGCATTGGCGGCATCGACTTTCCATGCTCTCAATTAAATTGTCGGACACCGAAATAGGTAACGCTGACCAGACTTGGAGTAAGCCTTGTTCCAGCTCATTTAATGACCTTGGAAGAGGACTTAAAGCCGCAACCTGTCTTCCAAGATAGTCCCAAAGATGTTCTATCGGATTCAAGTCTGGAGAGCGAGCTGGCCATTCCATTCTCTCCAAACCGTGATCCTCAAGATAATCCTCAACAACCACAGCTCGGTGTGGTCTCGCATTATCATCCATTAGAATGAAACCATTGCCAATAGCACCGGCATATGGGTGCACATATGAATCAAGGATTTCATCCCGATATCTCGCACCAGTCACAGTTCCTCCATGGAACACATGCAGATGAGTGTGGCCTCCGAGTGAGATCCCTGCCCAAACCATGATTCCACCGTTTCTGTACCTGTGTGTTTCGACAGTGTCTGATTGATGGTATCAAGTGCATTGTTCTCTCCAGATCAGAAGACGTCCTGAATCGCCTCTAGTGTGAATCTGGACTCGTCTGTGAAGAGTACAGAAGCCCACTGTTGTCTGGTCCAGGTAACATTTTTTTTTGCCCAACATAAGCGGGACCTTCTCTGTCGTCTGTTGAGGGGGACACACACAACTGGTCGCCTTGCATAGAGACCTGCATTGTGAAGACGTCTTCGAACCGTAGTAGCGGAGATTCTTCTCCCTGATGCTGCAAAGTGGTCTGCAATGAGTTGCGGCACAGTAGTGCGTCTTCTCCTTCGGGCCGAAAGAGCTAGAAACCGGTCTTCTGCAGATGTTGTAACACGTGGGCGGCCTGGAACATGTCTTCTGGACACAGAATCTTCGGATTCTTACTGATCCCAGAGTCGTTGGACTACACTGCGAGACACATTGAGCCGTCTAGCAGTATCGGCCTGTGACACCCCCATTTCCATTCATCCTACCACCCGCCACCTTAATGAATCGGGCAAACGACTTCTTCTAGACATTTCTAGACTCTACTGGCTGTTGTGAACAAAACTGACAACAATAGTTCGAATACAACAAAACTTACACGCGAAATTACGAAAGCTTCGTAATTGCATATTTTCTCTCATTCACAAATACCTATTCTTTTCTATAAAATAAAAGTGGTAGCTGTAATTTTTGCGTAAGTTTTTTTAAAGCTTATTATTGTCATTCAAATAAACTATGAAGTTTAATCTGACTGCCATTTTTTGTCTGGTGAGCTTAGAAAAACATGTTGTACCTTAACTTTTGGAGGCCAGTGTAGATCTAAATTAAAAATTACAAAAAATTTTACGTCACAACAGGGAAAATGACGTCAATCGAGAGTGACAGCTTGTGACATACGGAGAGGGAGATGTAAAAACGTGAAAATTTCGTGACATAATTAATGGATGACTCCAAATTGTTGATCAGTAAAGGTAAGTGTTTTGGCTGGAAAAGTATAACAATAGGGGAACTGCGGGATGAATGGGACAAGGGATGGATGGGACATTCTCAATATTTCAGGCAATAAACATTTTTTTAGTTGCTTCCTATCATCATAGATGACACTATCATAGTGTGCTTCAGAACCAAAAGCAAGACCACATGGCTGTTTTCAATTTCCGTCAAAGTTGCATTTCCTGAAAACTTTGCTTAAAAGTAATTTTTTTATATTTGAAATTGTTTACATATTTTATGCATTATAAACATTTAAGGTATGTTATACTTATTTATTTCAAGGCTCAATATTGGTAATTAAAGTGAATGAATATAACAATTGTGACAAAATAATTTCTGAGACAAAATGGCTGACAATTGAATATATGCATCATGGGGATGATTGGGACATTTCATTCACATGAATGGGACTGCTTCATTCATCCCTAGAGGATACTGAAATTTTTTTTATTAAAAAGCTCTTTATTACTCTAAGCTTTTGCCAAGGAGGCATTTTTGTCAGCTTTTAGTACTAGCAATATAAACATAACCAGTGGTTTTAGGAAAATTACCATTTTCCTTTTTAACAGCAATACAATCACTGAAACTGATTTTATACCAGCTTATGCGACTAACAGACCACATTTAGAACATTTTAGACAGACCACATTTATTGTGTTACTGATATTTGCACATCCGTGCAACTTTAACTTTTTAATTCATTAAAATTTCAGTTAAAATATATAATATAAATTACAGTTTTTTAATGCATAATTAACTGTGTTTTCACTTCTTAGATTACTAACCCTGATATATGACATCCATATAAGATCATATATTACAAATATAATTACATATAAGTTTATAAATATAAATTTTAATTTGGTATCATTGAATACAGAGAGGAAAATATTTGTGTCCCATCCATCCCTGCTGTGGGGATGATTGGGACAGAGAGGAACTTTTTTTAAAATTTCATAATATATTTCTGTATAATAATAATCTTGAATAAATACTGTGCATATAAGATGTAGACAAACACCTAAAGTATGAAATACGATATATAATATTAATAATAACTTAAATAAAATATTTAAAATAAATATTTTTGTGAAAATGTCCCATTCATCCACTATCTCCCCTACTCAGAAAAAAAACTAATAATTAGAAAAAAGGTAAAGTTATAATGGTCTTGCTGAGAGCGTTACAGTGCATCAAAACTATTTAATCATTTAAGGTCATTGATGACATCTCGACAATGGGAACAAAGTAGATTTAACATCATGTTTATAACCATGTAATTTGTTTATTAACAAATATATAAGTTAACCTTTTTCTCATTTAAAACAGATATATTAAGGTTTATATATAATACAAAAACGCTTGCTACATGCGTAGTTTTATTAAGAGTGCAAATGTTTAATGTTTACTTCCCTGTTTAGAATTGTAAGCCAGTTAAGAAAAAAGTATTGTAGTAAACTTCTTTAAAATTTTTATGCAAATTGAAAACATATAATTTAGTAAGATGAAGAAAGAGTTTTCATTGTACTAAAAGAAATCATAGAAAAGACTGTAATATTTTAACTTATATCTTTTGAAATATTATAGTTACATTGATAATTTTAGATAATTCTAAAGAATCAAATTATCTATAAAAGTATGAAAAATCTCAACTCTCTAGATTTAATAGATTTTATAAAATGTGTACCCAAGAATGTAAAAAAAAATGCATTCTGAGAAAAGGAAAAAAAGATTTACATACATATGCGTACACATTTGTTTACGAACTTAAAGGTTTTTTTAGGGATTTACATATTGTGAAATAATACAAATTACCTATTTTCAGAATTATCTGGAGTCTGTTTTATTTTTTAAGTAAAAAATTAAAAATTTGAAAGTTTGAAGCATTTTAAGTCATTTTATATATTTTAAATAAATGATTTCGATTTGTAAATTTTAAAAATGATTTCGATTTGTAAATTTTAAAAATGATTTGTTTGCCGAAGATGTGTACAGTATAAAGATTTTTGTCCTTAGATGCATAGGAAAAATTATATTAATTAATCTTAAAACGATGCTAGAAAAAAATGTTTCACCGTATTTATCATGTATAATGTGCACCCTGTTTTTAATTGGAAAAATCGAAAACATTATTTCGTGTATAATTCTGTCACCAATGGGCCAATGGTACACCATCGTTTTGTGCCAATCACCATGTAAAGATGATCCACTCCGTGTGACGTTTTAAAAGTCATGAACTGGCCATATATTTCGTTGGTCGCGATAATTCGCACTATTTTAACGGCAGAAAATTCAGGAAATTTTTCTGTAGAAATCCTGACGCATAAAAAAAGAAGGAAAAATCTCGAACCTAAATTACCGTATTCAAACTAGAGATGTATTTGCTTAAAGTGGTAAATAGTACAGAAAAAGGCTTATAAATACATTTTAATATATAAATCGACTTGTTTCATACTCTCAAATAGCGACATTTTGAATTAACCACTTCCAAGTACCATTTCAATTAATTTCAGTTAACCAATGAAATAAATAAAGTACGTGACATCGCGCAAAAAATAACGTATATAAAGCAAACACTATTACTAAATTACGAGCATGAATAAGAAGGTGAAGAAAAACTTCAATGAGAAAAATTCAAAGTTATCTACTGCACAATATTTTCCTGGATTCTTTGAAAGTTTGAAATATAAATTTAGCAAATTCAATATCTGCCTTATCGCAAAACCTCCATAAAATTAAAAAACATAGTCTGCAGGAAAATAGATCCAATGGAGCGTGAACAACTATCAGGTGTTCATGAAATCCCTTTCACCAGGGCAGATGGAACATTGCAGTATTACATCGGAATGACAAACAGAAAGTTTTAAACGAGAATAAAAGAACATATGGCATATATCAAATACGACAGAAGAACTATAGTTTTGGCCAAACTACACTGGATAGAGCCTTTGTAAATTTATTTTAAAAATAGTAAAATAATTTATCCGTCAAGCTTTTATTTATCATGCATTATCTGTGAATTAATAGAAATCTATATGGGAAGCGAGAACATATACAAAAAATCAGCCTCCTTTGAGTTACCTGAAATTTGGCACGAGATGCTTTACAGATTAAAAACAATAGGAAAATAATAACTTTCACATTTACAGTTGTGCATTTTAAGCACCTGTTTTCATTATACATGAGATCTCGTCTCTTGCTTTATGTTTAACAAGTTCATTTTCTAAAATTTTGCGAGAATAGTTTATCATTATTGATCATGAAAATGCCGCCATTTGAGCGTATGAAACATGTCGATTTATATATTAAAAGGTATTTATAAGCATTTTTGTGTACTAATTAATCCCTTTAAGTAAATACATCTCTAGTTTAACGATAATAAGTGATTTTCTTATATAATTATATACCGTATTTCAATTTGCATATTTTGCCTCTTTATTATAATATACATACAAGTAATGTTTCTGCAAGATACAATATACTTTTTTCATGCTGGAATCTTAAAATATTTGACACCAGAAATATAACACTATTTGTAATTGGCAGAATTTGTGAAAGGCGAGAATAAAGGTGTTGTTCTGCGCACTTGCAGTTGCATTTATTTTGTTTTAGAAGAGTGTACGATTATGATAGGAATAAAGACAACTTACATCGCCACTTTCAAATTGCAAGTTTACAATATGCTGAAGAAAAGAGCAAAAAAAAGGCGGCAGCTCAAGTATTCGATGTTGGCGAGTCTTGCATATGATTAGGGAAGAAGGACGATGTAAAACGGATAGAAGTCTCATCCCAGAAGCAGGCATTTTCGTAGAAAACTTTGTAATTTTCCAGAAACAATGCAGTGATTGTATGATTATATAATGGATTTTCAAAGCTTAAGTTCCGTGATTTCTACAGAAATACTCAGATTCGAAGCCTATAAAACAGCTTGAAAAATCAAAATTGTCCCACTAGACTTTAAAATTAGTACTGGTTGAGATGCTTCATAAAAATAAATCGACGCTTCATAAAATTAAATTGACGCTTCATAAAAATAAATCGACGCCTGAAAATAAATCGACGATTCACAAAAATAAATCACGGAAAATGACGTTGCCTCAGAAGATTCCTGAGGAATATGAATAGCAGCGGACCAAATTCTTCCGGTTACGGTATAAGGCTGCGAGAGGAAAATAACTACATGTTCTCGCAAATTTTCAATGAGAGCCAAACTCCATTATGGCACAACATTCTAGATTCAACGACCATTCATCCCATTGGAAATGGGTTTGTGGAAGTGTGAACAAACAGAGGCAGACAAAAAATGATGCACCGTTGTGTTAGAAGCAAACATTGCGTAGACATTACAGCTGCATCAAGGCTGATGTAAGTAAATTTTCTCCGTATGTAATATTCAAATGAGAAAAATGTCCAAAAAGAAGTGTTTCCAATCAGTGTCATAGTAAGAGCGCAAAAATCAGATGGAGACTCATAGATAATGTCAAATTATGTTGTATGGAATCTGCAACCAGATGAATTATTGCGACAACCGTGAAAGCTTTTATAGACAGTTTCCATGCTTACACTACTGATGATGTGAAAGAGAAAATTCATCGTTCATGAGATACATTAGTGATACCCGGAGGAATGAGAAAAATATTGTATTATTTAGATGTCGCCTTTAATCGCCTTATTCAAGATTGCAGTCTGGCATGCGTTCAATAGATGGATGACATAAGCATCACACGAAATCATACCAAGTGAAAGGATCAAGTGCGCACTACTAGCGACAATTTGTGCGTAGACTCTTGAAACGTAGAACTTAATACCTGTAGAGGTGGTCATTAAAAGTTTCAAAGCCACAGAAATATCATATATAATGAACGGAAGTGAAGATTATATGACATATGAGGATATAGACTAAGCTAGTAACGATTCCAGCAACATTAGCAATAGTTACGATGGATTATGTGTTTGTGACAGCTTTGGTCAATTGTAAATTACATACAGAGAAATTTGAATGTGCGTATTTTTATTTTTCTATTGTTTTGTCGCACAATTCTTATCTAATTAAGAAGGGGGATACACATATGTAAAGATTTAACTTTATTTTTCAGTTATTCTAATTTAAGATAACATAAAATAATGGCCTTTTTCAGTCATTTTGACAGAAAACTCAGAAGTGAATTATATTTACTCATAATAAACAAAATGCAGCACATGTAAAAGTGCAATTATTTTACTTAGTTTAATTGCTACTCATATATTCATACAATTTCATAGAAAAATTAACGTGTCGTATTCATTAACTTAGTAAAAACACCTATGGTTTATATAGTTTTCGGAAATATCCTGTGTATAATGAGAACCCACTTTTTAGCTCTAAAATTTTGGAAAAAAGGAGTATACACAAGTAAATAGGGCATTCTCTTTTGATCGAAGTAAATAAAGCATATTTCTTTAGAAAGAGATGTGTTAGTTTTACATGAACATAATACTCCACTGCTATTCATATTCCTCCAGGAACTTTCTAAGACAACGTCGTTCTTCGCCAACCTATTTCTTTTTATGAAGCGTCGCAATTAGCACTAACTAATTTTAAAGTCTAGCAGGACAAATGCTGATTTTCGAGCCATTTTATGGGCTTCGGGTATTTCTGTAGAAATTGCGTAACTCGAGCTTTGCAATCACAGCACTTTTTCTGGAAAATAACAAAGTTTTCCACAAAATGCTTGCTTCTGGTGAAACTTGTTAAAATTTTACATCTTCCTTCTTCCATAATTGAGTTGGCAAGCGCAAGACTCACCAGCACTGAATATATGAGCTGCCGCTCCATTGCCGATTTTTTCATCATATTGTAAATCTTGAAATTTGAAAGTAGCGGTGTAACATTTGTTTATTCCCATCGTAATCAGACACTTATTTAAATCATTTATTTAAAGTTTATTACAAAGTTACATAAACATTTAATATTTTTGAGTGATCTTAAAAATTTTATCACACAAACTTCATGTTAACACAATATAGAAAGAATATGAAAAAAGGTCATCAGTGTATTAGAAAACTAGCTTATTTTATTTTAACATTTCTCACTTTGGAGTTGGTAGTAATTTTAAAAATAAAGGAGCTGGGTAGATAGGCATCGATTTTTGGCCTAAAGCTAGAGGGTATGCTAATATGTAAAAAGTAAAACATATGTAAAAACTACTATGGCATTACGAGCGCTTCATATAAGAAAGTCAAATCGATATAATTGAAGTACATTCATATTATTTGCTGAATAAATCTAATTTTTAACCTTATATATTTAACACATTTCAACAATCTTCAAATAAAAATAAATCAGAAAGACATCGATACTGAATTATATTAAAGAAAAAAAAATTAGACCTCATCGGATGCCAAAAATCAATGCTTGTCAAACCATCCTTTATTCTTAATCCTCTAAACTTTTTATTATAGAAAATAAATAATGATGAAGAATATTCAGAACGAAATTTAAAAGAAAAATTTATTTGTAATTATGTTAAGTATATACTTGCCCATCGAAGAAAGCACACATTTTCTCTTAGGGTGCCAACAAATCCAAACGTGGCTGTTATGAAGAGAAGTGTTTCCATTAAAACCAGCATAAAAGCTGGGCTAAACTGTACAAATATTAATTGCTGAATTGGTACAATTTGGTACATGTGCACGTACATACCAACTGCAATTCCAAGAATACCTAGAAGCTTTTAAACATAAATAAAAGATTTAATAAAATTCAAATACATGTAAAAATTTGCATTTTCATACACATAATGTAAAAAAAAGGAATAAATTAAAAAAAAAGGAAAGTCCAATACATTATTTTGTTGTAGTGGGTGTCCCACTATACAACAAGCAATTTTTGTATAGGGAAATAAGGGTCGCAATCGATTTATCCTGTTAAAAATACAGGGTGTCTCATTTCTATCAGAACAAGGATTTTTGTTCATAATATTAAAAATAATGAAGATATTTCAACGAGATTTTCAACAGACTTACATTGCTTTATATGAAATGTAGCAATATGACAAGAAGTGGTGGATATCGCCGCCATTCACTTCCAGATAGCGCTGAACAAGATGCTCCATATTGCGGAATGTATTTGAAATTATGTACAGATTACTGATTAAATTATCGCGTACTTCAAGGCACTTTTTGTGTTGCACCGCATTTTATACAAAGAAATGAAAGTCTGTTGAAATTTCGTTAAAATATCTTCATTTGTGTTAAGGTTAGGAACAAAAATACTGATTCTGTTTGAAGTGTATTTTTAACTGAATAAATGGCTTGTAATGTTGGTTTCCGATACAAAATTTGTTTATTGAAGTGCGTTCAACTACCCATATTCCATTTTTTAAACACCATGTAGATATTAAATTTTTAAGTTTAAAAAAAGATTTTAATGTCTAATTAAATATGTTAATGTCTGTAAAATAATTCTTAAAGAGTTTCAATAATTACAAATTTTGAATATGTGTTTATTAAATGAAATTTTACTTTAGACGGGACTTTTATTCGTAATCAGAATTTTTTTTTTTTTGTTTGATCTACAGCAGTGATTCTTAAGCGGCATGCCAGGAAAGAACTTTAGATGTGTCGCGAAAATTTTCAGTTAAGTTTTAACAAAATTATACGAGTTAACAGAAGCATAATTATATTTAAATTCAACATTCCAAATTATGCAACTTACTTTGTTATAAGGTTTAGTGTCCTAAAGTTGAGTTTCTTTCAAGTTTATTTCAGCGTTCGAATACTAATATTCCGCGCTCATCACTATATTAATTAGAAATCAGCTTTTCCAGAACGAATATTAATATAAATAAATGTCGTCTAGAATCTTCGTCAAGGAAGAAATTTAAGAACATGCCCTTCCAAAAAGTTTTACCTTTCAAAGAAGATATTCTAAAACTGGAAAAAAGTCGTGCTCAGATAAAAAATTAAATAATTAATTAAGTATAGAAGTATAATTTAATAACTATACTATAATTCATTTATAATTTTACTAAATTATACAACAATTTTGCATTATTATTATTATTATATTATTATTATTATTATTATTATGTATTGTATTATTATTATTATTATATATTATATTATTATTATTATTATATAGTATAATATGTATAATATTTTATATATTATAATCAACTATAATAATATTTATTATATATTATATTATTATTATTATTATATATTATAATATGTATAATATTTTATATATTATAATCAACTATAATAATATATATTATTTTTATTATATTACTTATTATTATATCATTATTTTTATCATTATATTATTATTATTATTTATCTACTATAATTTTATTATTAATTGTTAATATATATTGAAGCAAAAAGTTTAAAAATTAGTTTAGCGGAGTTTAAAATTTTTTTATTACGAATGCTAGTAAAATTCTCTGCTTTTATTGACTGTGGTGGAGCATTTTTGTTTCCATTATTAAATAACCCAAAATTATATAATATTCCTTTCATTAAACTTTTCATCATCATAATTTCAACGTGCGGCGAAAATTTAACTGTGGATCTAAGTGTTCCCTAACGTAAAAGCGGTTGAGAAACACGTCTAAAGAAAATTTCATCTATTTTTCAAAATCATATCATAATATAAAATCCCATAAGAGATCCAACAAGGTCTTTTTGACTAATGAACGATAATTGTGGTTAGAAGCTATTCTTCAATATAAAGTATGTGTTTAAGTGTTCCATATATCAAACTTGATAAATTTTTGTCAATACCAGGAACAATGCCAGATAAATTTTTGTCAATGCCTGGATCCGATACAAGTTTTGGAATTCTAATTCAGATTTCAAATAACGGACTTCGGTTTGATTTAGCCATATCTAAATAGATTTGAGTTATGCATTACTGTAGTTTTTTAAACCTAAAAAATCTCTTAAAACTTGCCCCTTTGCAATTTTTAAAAAATGAATCGAAGGTACAAGATACAAGTTGAAGAAGGTAGCAATTATTAAATTTCGAGAAAACTGAAATGTAATGCACATTTTGTTGTAATTTTTTTCTACTTGATAGCGTACGTTTAAAATGTTAATAGGTGATATTATATACTCCCAAAAAACGTATTCAGATTTAGTTATTAAATATTAAAATTTTTTATTATTTAAATTATTAAATATCAACATATTAAAAACTAAAAATTAGACTCTCATATTTTCAAGAATAGGTACAGGGCTGGTACAGCACCTGAAAAACCTGGAGAACCTAGAAAAGTCAGGGAATTTTGAAATTGGCCTAATAAGTCAGGGGAAAGTAAGGAAAATTCTATATTTTATGCAAAATCTGAAAAAGTCAGGGAATTTAATAAAATTTCATGGTAGCCACCAAATACGCTTTGTCCCATGACTGGTGGGAAAAATCTTCCACGTTTTCACAAATTCCAGTTTTTGTTTTGTTTAGAAATTTCATCTAAATCTCGCCTGCTCCTCAAAATTTCCACTTCCTACTCTTACCACTCCCACACATAGTTTAAGACTTTTAAAATCATTAATATACTCTTTTTTTAAAATATTTCTGCAATATTTGTTATTTTAAAGTGACAATTTATAACTAATAAATCATTTCAAATCTGCTCAACCTCAACCCTGAAATGTCTGCTCCCCCTTCCCCCTTTGTCTAAAGTTTGACTTGGGTGACTATCTAATAGTTGCTGAAGTGAACTATGGTTCAGTACAAAATATTGTATTACATTTCCCCCCCTCTTTTAGTTTGAAGAAAACTTTATTTGAAAGTTTGTAACTATCACAAATTATTAAGGAAAGCAATTCCTATTATAGTCCTAGGCAGGGCTTAATTTGCGCCGGAGCTCACCGGAGCTCAGTTGCAGTACTTCTCTGTTTTTAGTAAAAATTTAAAAATCGACCAGAATTCACCGGAGCTCATAAACACAGCGCTCCGGAGCCCAGTGCAATAACGCTTCCGAAAAACTAATCCTAAATCACCCTTTCCTTTTCCTCCCATCTCCATTTTTTTGCCTTCTTTTGTATCAAAACACTTATAAGTGACGTGATGTGTCGCTCACGTAAGAGATGGAGATGAAACGGGCTCTATTTTTAAATTAGTCTTCGGATTTGGACAGGCTCGAGCTCAATCTGTCTTAAATTCAAAATTTTATTTATTTCCATTTCACATCATTTTAATGCTATTTTGATCAAAATAAAGAGTAAACAGAAATAGTTTTTTCTATTCTGCATATCTGCGAACTGTTCATTTTTTGTGTTAACACTATTTCCAAATCATAATCCTGATCTTATTTAATCGCAGAATTCTGCGACTAATTAACAATAAGATTAGGCCAAGGTTTATATTTGAAAGTAATAATAACTAAAAAGTGGAAAAGTTGATAGTTAAGTATACGCAGATAGATGTATTTAAAATTTTTATTTTGCTAAACAAAAAAACAATGCTTTAAATTTTGAAAATAATGTACGAGATATGAATATGCAGATTGGAGTGACGGCGGGAAAGGGGGGGAGGGGAGGGGTACGCTACGGGTGTTAGTACTGCAGAATATTAAGGCTCCGGTACTTTTTTCCCTTAGAAATTAATCCCTGGTTCTAGGAGTAAGTTTTTCAAGGGGGGGGGGTGAATATTTGAAAATTTCAATCAATATTATCCGTAGTCTGAAAATTTTAGTATTTCCGAGTGATACAAAATTTATTTCATCTTCGGCGTGTACAGAGAACACTACACCACTAGATTGAAAGTTTCTTAAAATACACCTGGAAAAGTCAGGGAATTTCATCCTCCTATATATGAGTAGCAACAACGCCCCCTATATAAGAAAGCCGTGACACGCGTCACGAAAACGTCATACCAAAGCAGGCAAAACAAAGAAAAAAATTCGAACAACTTGCATGTTTCGATTTCATTGGCTCATAGAATTAATAATTATAGTTTACGACTAATAGTTAATATTCCACGAGCCATCGAAATCGAAACATACTAGTTGTTCGAATTTTTTTCTTTGTTTTGCCTGCTTAGTATGACGTTTTCGTGACGAGTGTCCAGGCTTTCTTATCTAGGGGGCGTTGGTAGCAACCCTGTAAGGTATCTCTATAGTTTAGCTTTATCATGTGGTCTATTATATAATAACATCCTCGTCCATATAATGAAACAACTTTCGAGAGAAGTGTGACATAACACCTACTTTCACTCGTATCTTCAATTATTGCCAATATAGTAACTAAAAAAGGAATTGGGATGATAAAATTAAATTTTGTTCCCTAAGAGAATAATTTTTAGCTCTATTTTGACTTTGTTTTAAAAAATTCTGAATACTTATTTTTTTAAACCAAATACTGTTTTTTTTTTCGTTGAAATAACTATAAAAAAAACAAAATAAATCTCGTCAAAACCTATTTAATATTTGGCACATGAAGTGTAGTAAATATAAGATGGATGAATATAAAAGGTTGACAAGCAAATTTTCAGCAAATTTTGCTGAAATTTTCTTATTTTTCTCTTGCAGTGTAGCAGCCATTTATAATTAAAAATGTATCAACTTTCAGGAAAAATAAGTAAAAAGCTTTTTTATTGTTTAGAAGCCGGATGAAATTGCTTGTAATTTTCATGCATATAGGAAACAAAGTGATTTTTAATTCTGACTTAAATATATGCGTTTTGGAATGGGGAAAAAATAAATATTAGAGAATATTAATAATATTTAAAAAGAATTAAATAAAAAATATATAAATAGTCGTTATGAATGAAATGTTTTACCCAGTACAAAATGTTTATAAAAAGCACACTGATCTTCATACATCTTGGAATAAAATCGTAATCCGTAGTCATTCTGAGACCTAAAAAGAGGAATACATAAAATAATAAGAAAAAAAGCATCATGTAAAATAAAATTAATTAATGGAACTCTCTCTCTCTCTCTAGTAAACCATACATGAACTAGTAACAGAAATATGAATTACAATTGTAAAGAATTGAGCCTCTACGTCCAGGTGCACTATGTGTCATTCTAGCATTTCCTGCGAGTACACTTAACTGCATACCTTCCCACGCTATTTTTGCCTTGAAGACAAGCCAACGCCGAATTCTATTGCACTGCGAGCGGAAAGTTCGGACAGTGATGCATTGGTGAGGTGGTACCCAAAGAGGGGTCTTATGCTTTGATCCTTGCCGAAGCTGTGGGAAAGTTAGCATCTGCGAGAGAAGCGATCTCTGCACACGATTTTTAGGTTTGCGCCCGAAACTTTGCCCTTTGTCTTAGAACGTCCAATGACGGACTTAGTGAAAACGAAACAGAGGGATCTCAAGGCTGCTAAGAGGCTGGAGAGTTTCGAGGGGCCCGCCACGACAAAACCCCGCCCCCAGAAGAAGTTCCCCTGCGAGGATGAAAAAGTTAGAGAGAGCAGTTGTTTGGAGAGATCGAAAAGAGAGTGGTGACTCTCTGGTAAAAGGGAGGAAGGAACGAGAGTTTCCGGACTTAACACAGTAGAAGCGCTAGTGAGGCCTGACCTCTATGTGTTTTGATACGGCAGGTATCAGGTGTAAATCCTAGTGAAGAGAAAAGCATGACCCGCGCTAGAGTGAGAGTTCTTAAACTCTGAATAATTGAGAACGAGTAGTTTTTCCGAAAGAGAAGGAACGGACGTGCCTTGATCCGTATGAACTCTGGCTAGAAGTTACGACTGATCGTAACATTTGGAGACTTTAGTTTGGTTCCAGTTATACTCAGAGTCAAGAGAACATTAATTTATTAGCGATTGACTCACGAAAAATAATCAAATGCTGTAATCAACTTTCTTGTACATATTTTTATTAGAATTAATATTGTTATACAATAAATTCTACTTTCTAATTTATGCGAGATAATTCTCTTTACCAAACGATCTGATCGCGCTACCATTCACCATATTTTATCGGGTCGGTATAGAGGAGTTATTACACAATAAACAATATAGTGAAATTTCTATCACACTGAAATTTTTGAGATATGACTAAATGTTACAAGTATTCTACACAAATCTAAGGAGTGTTAAAATTAGTTCCTTCCAACATCAATGCACTTCAGTAAGCGAATTTCCCGGAGATTACACAACTGTCCAAAATTTTAACGACAACAATAAATGTAGAGAATCATAAATTTTATACAAATCTATGTATTAATAAACATTATAGAACATGTATTTTAATCCCTTATTATTTTTTATTAAAATATTATTAAGAAGAAAAATACATGTAATAATGAAATTAAAATATTTCAATGATAATATTTATAATGACACTGATTATAAATTCGAATAGATACAATTTTAATAAGAATAGAAACCAAATTCATTTTGAAGACACTCAGCCACAGATTCGACATGCTTGGAACAAATTTTCTTAGTTATGATATGGATACAATTGTCCAGGATATTGTAAATAGTTTTCTCAAGATCCATAATGCATGAATATTATTTGTCATTTACATAAAACAAGTTCACTACTGCCCTACATTAATTTTTTTATGTCCATTTCGTAAGATCGAGATGGCCAATCAAATAAGGGGATATAGCAATCACTGAACAACTTTTTCAAAGCTTTTGTTGCATGGCACAATATATTTATCTGTTGTAAACTGAATCTTTCTCTTCCTGAAAGTAATTACAGTGGAGTATCTTTTATACGACGCCGAAGGGACTACCGAAAAACGTCGTATAAACGATAACGTCGTATAATCGATTTTTACTTCTAAAACTAGAATTAATTTTGTTTTCATTTAATTTTAATGTTTAACGTGTTGATTTACATAAATTTATGAATTAAACAAACCAAAACAAACATCCAAAAAAAAAAGGAAAAAAATATAGTAAGCATTTTTTAAATGCTACGTACCTTTATTTTTTCTTTTGATCATTTTACGTAGTATTACAGAAAAAAATGCCTATGGTTGTTTGACGTGATGACTGACGTTGAGTTGTAATTAATGATTTGTGCAATGGGTCAAGGGCCTGAAAAGTTTTTTCGCTGGTATTGTGGTAAACAAAATAAGTTCTTAATGTTTCAATGCAATTCACGGCATCTTGAAATGATGGAGAAACAACTTCTTGGCATTCCTCGTCATCTCCGCTGTCACTATGTGATTCAGACTGGGAGTTCTGAGTAAGATAACCAACACTGCAAATCGCTGACGTTATTACACCCTCATCACAATCCATGTATTCATCAATAGTTGTCTCTGCTCTGAGCAGATTCCAATCATCTTCATTGATTATTGTATCATCATCGTCGATTACATCATCACCCTCATTATCATCGGAATTTCGATGTGCAAATCTCACTTTTATGAAACAGTTTTTTTATTGTTGTCTTTGTTACCTGAGACCAAGCCAACGAAATCATATTCATAGCATCGAGAACACTTATTTTCTTGGGATTAGGCTCTTCAATGCTTCGAATAGCGAGTTGAACTAATTGTTTTCTATAATGAATTTTTAGATTCTTAATCAGTCCCAAATCACATGACTGAAGGTGACTTGTGCAGTTTTCAGGAAAGAAGTGAACTTTTATATTTTCAAAAAAATCAGTATCCGGTGGGTGCAATGGAAATCTGTCGATGAATAGCAAAATTTTTCGTTTTTGCCTCTTCATAACATTGTCAAGTTTTTTCAGCCATCAGGTAAAAATTTCAGTCGTCATCCACGCATTGTTATTGACATCATAATCCAGCGGTAGCGTTTTGATGTTCTTTAGAATCTAGTTTTTTTTTATTTTCCGAACACGAGTGAGCTTTTCATTTCCATCACAGTTTGCACAAAGGAGCACAGTAAGGCGATCTTTACTTTTTTTCCTTCCTTTACATTTTTTGCCTTTGTCAGCTAAAGTCCGATTCGGCATCAGATGATAAAAAAGACCCGTCTCGTCGGCATTGAAAATGTCTTTAGGTTGGTATTCACTTATTATGCCTGGCAGAATTTTGAGTCATTCTGCGACAGAATAAACTGGGACATCTCTCAATTCACCACTTACAACTCCACTCGTGATCCCGTGGCGCGCTTTGAATTTTTGAAACCATCCTGCTGTAAAGCCACAGTCTGCCAGATTCAATTTCATCGCGATTTCTTTCGCTTTTTCTATCAACATTGGATCACTTACTGGAATGTTCGACGCACGACACTGATTGAAAAACTGGAGCAAAACTTTTTCCATTTCAGGAAATTTACCCTCTTGCACTCGCATTTTTTTATGCCTAAGATCCACAAGCTTTTGTCTTTTCCTCAATTTTTTGGCGATCGTGAATAATGGCGATAGTCTTTAAGGTAGAAACTGGAATACCTATCATTTTAGACAAGTCAACTTTTGACCTTCCCGGTAAACTTTTACTATCAAATTTTTTCAAAATTTAATTTTTTTCTTTTACCGAGATGGACTGGCATTTTCAAGACATGTCTGATACTACTCGATATACTCTACATATACTCTGTCATAATAATATCTGTCATGTAGACTAAATGCGATATTTAAAAAAAATCAATTTCATAATTAAACATGCTGTATAGAGACCTTCAAAATGTTAAAATATGCCAATATTCCCATAATCGGGTTTTCATCATGATTCAATACGTTCCCCAAACTCATATATTTACTATTCTCTATTACTCATATTGATACTCTATTTGTATAATTCTCAAACATTTTAAAAATCCGTTAAACTTCCAATATGACGTCAGATTAATTTTCTTTTTAATTCTCTAATGACGTCATATTAAGCTGTTTTCTGTATTTGCACATACTCATACTCCTTGTATTATTGAGAAATGTTTGAAAATTTCCGTTTTATTACCAATATGACGTCATATTAATCTTTTTTTTAATTGGTGAAACTTTTTATTTCATTTTCATTTATCACGTGGAAATCTTTCAATAGAAAATTAATTACTACTGTAGAAGGAATTTTATTGTGGATTTTTAATTGTTAGCAACTGTTATAACGAAAAATGTTTAAATTTAATAGGAAAAGGCTGTTAGATTTTTGGTTTTTTATCTCTATATATTAAAATAATACGATTTTTTCAAATTTTATGATTTTGAGCTTCATAGTACATATTCTGCTATAAGTACATAAAATTTCATGCTTGTAAGTTATATAATTTTTGAGAACCAGCTCTGTGACAGACAGACAACGAAACGGGAGTAATAGGGTTTCGTGAGATGAACGAAACCCTAAAAACGTTGGATGGAGTCCGCAAAATAAGGGAGCACCAGTCACAGTTTGGGATGCTGTGCCAGCTCATGATAAGACTTATCAAGTTATTGTTTCTAAGGACTTAAAAATTGTCTAGACGCACGCATTTCATGACATGGAATATGATTGCTTTTAGGAGAGGAAAATTTCATTTTCTACCAATCGTATGATGCCTCAAAAGTTACGAAAAAGTGGTTCATTGATCCAATATTGATTGACATCCAATTATTTGATTAGCCACCTCGATCGCACGATACGAATATTAAAACAAATGAATGAAGTGCAATAGTCAACTTGTTTATGTAAATGACAAGCAATATTCGTGCATTACAGACATTGAGGAAGCTATTTACAATCATATAGTCTCATCATAATTATCAAAACTCTTTCCAAGCATGTTGAATCTTATGACTGAGTGTCTCCATAATAGGTGTATACTTACATTTCTTATTAAAATTGTATCAATTATAACTTATAATCAGGGTGCTTATAAGTATGACCATTACAAAATTGTAATATTTGATATATTGTTTTAAATATATATATTTTTTTTTAAATAAAAATGAGCAAGACAAGATGATGTAAATATTTGGATAAAAATACATCTTATATCATGATTATTAATACTTTTAGTGTGTATAAAGTTTATAACTTTTTAATTTTTTTAGTGCACTTATAATTTTGGCCAGGAGTGTATATGCTTCAAGTCATCCATTTCTTGAAAACAATAAGAAATGTACTTTAATAGTCTCATCAATCTCATCTTTGGACTGGAAACGACATCCACTTATTTTTTGGGGGGTTAAAAAATAGCTAAAAGTCATACATTGCAAAATCAGGATAATAGGGTGGATGTTGGACAACACTTTGGTGTGATTTATTCAAGACTGTCAATTTTGCTGAATGAGAAGATGCATTATCATGATGTAGAATGAGTGCTCCAAAATTTGCTTCTTGAAAAATTCCTGGAAGACGCGTAATATTGTACTCGTTAGCCGTAATTGTCTTCTGTCTAGCTTTATGGCTTTGATCAGTTGTACACTGTGTGGACAAAAAATTAGAGATACCCTCTAATAACGAGTTGGTCTACTTTTAACTGTGATCACAGCCGATATTCTTCTTGGCTTGGACTCAACAAGTTGCTTATACCGTTGCTGAAGAAGTTTGGTCCATGCTGAGATAATGGCAGCTGTAAGCTGGGTCACATTGGATGGTGGTGTGCCCAAGCTTTGTAGTGCTCTTTCGACTTCGTCCCACAAATGCTCAATAGGATTGAGGTCAGGCGACTGAGCCGGCCATGAAGGCAGCTTAAACTCTGATTGATGTTCCTCAAACCAATTTAAGACAGATTGAGCACGATGGCAAAATGCATTGTCATGCTGCAAGTGACCATCTCCATAATGGATTATTATAGCCATAAACGAGTGCACGTGATCGGTAACGATGTTGATGTAAGCTGTGCTGCTCTGAGTTGCGACCACAGATATCAAGGGATCCACTGTACCCCAGAAAAACATTCCCCACACAATAATTCCAAAGCCATCAACCTGAAGAGTTGTCTTTTGGAAGGAAATGTCCATGAATTCGTGCTGTTTGCGCCATATTCTGTTCTGACATCTGCATGATCTAGCAGGAGACGAGACACATCGGACCAGGCTACTTTTTTCCATTGCTCAAGTGACCAATTTCATCGTTCCTTCGTCCACAACAGGCGTCTTTTCCTATTTTTCTGCGATATCAAAGGCACTCTTGATGGTTTCCTGCTGCTAAAGACCATCCTTTGCAAAGTCAGTCTTGTTGTGCGTTGGGATATGCTTTGTGATGCACTTGCATTGATTTCAGCTGTAATTTGTCGTGTTGTTGCCCTTCTGTTGCTGAGGACTATGCGTGCTACTCGTCTTTCACCTCTCTCGTTCACCAGCATTTTTCGACCAGAATGGTCCTTATCGCTTGAAGATTTCTTTCTCAACTGCCACTCTCTAAACACCCGAGATACTGTTGGGCAAAAAAATCCCAAAAGACTCGTCATTTCAGAGAAGCTGTTTCAGCTCTTCTTGCACGAACGATCATCTCTCGTTCAAAGTCACTTAAATTTTTCATCTTACCCATTTTTTCGGTAACTACGTCGTACGAAGCTGAGAGTTCCTTACATAAGCAACTCTACGTTGTTACGTCATTCTACGTCACTGTCGGACTGGTTTACTTTCAAGTAAGAGGTGTCTCTAATTTTTCGGCCACTCAGTGTATAAGAAAATGGTATGCATTACTTTTTTCATTGCTTGTGTCTTTTCATCATTGTTGGTTTAAGGTCATCTTTCAAGGACCCATACTTTACTTTCCTGACGCGTTTGAACGTAAAAAAAAGTTATGTATGTTTCATAACCAGTTATGATTTGAGAAATAATGGGGTGTGCACCATCATTAAGTGATTTTAGGGATTTTTTACTGATTCTGGAACGCAAATGCTTTTCGATATTCTGTTAAATTATGGAGACCCAACGACAAACTAATTTTTTCATATGCAGTTCTTAATGAATAATTTTACGTATAACTACGGATACAATGTTAAGTTCCTTCTGTATCATTTGGTATGTACAGCGATTATTATCGATTAATATTTTTATATGACGGACACATTTTCTGGGACTACAGCTGATAAAGGTCTTCCTCTGACAAAATTCTGTAAACCATCTGAATACAATGGTACGAAATATAACTTCATTTTCATATGCTAACTTTAGATTTTGAACGCATTCTTCTTGATTTATTTATTAGCACCACATTAAAATCATAGGAAATCATAGCGCGATAATGCTTCCACGTCAACACTGTAACATATTGAAGGTGAGCTGTGAAATATTGAAGGTTAGTATGGGATATTGAAAAATCGGAAATTTTTCCAGCATCTTAGTTAAAATAGTTTCCCACGGCTAACAAGGAAAAGTCGGTTAAGCACAAAGAAAACAACAAGTCATCGGTTAAGCAGCCTTGTGACATAGCAGAAGAAAGAACGTGACAATAAAAATTCGCTATTCTACGGCTTTATTAATTGCTAAATTGCCTCCCTGTGAGGGCTCAGGCCGGCGCACAGTGGGGCGTTTTGAGGATCTAGGTGGACAAAATTATTGCGTTGAAATTTAATTAGGTTTTGCTGGGATTTCGAATGTATTAGTAATAAAATAACCAAACAGTGATAAATATTTGACTTATTTAATTATTTATATCATTATTATTATTATTATTATTATTATATTATTACTTATATTATTATTATTTTTTAAATTATAATATTGTATTGTCATTGAAACTACACATGTATTCAAAGTTTCAGCTCAATCGGATAATTAAAAGTGGTGAAAATTGACTTGCAAGATTTGAATTAAACACTCAGACGCACACTTCAAGTTAATATAACTTAATGATTCGCAAACTTTCGCAGGAGCTGTCTTAAGTTTTCAATACTTTAGTAATGGCACTTTGATTTAAAAAATGCTTATTGCTTAATAATGCTTAATACTGTATTAAAAGTCAAGATGAAGTTTGAAAACAAGATGGCGCTTATTTTCAAACAACAATAGGTTAAATCGTGTGACAAACATGTGACATATGTCCAGTAAACTCCTGCTTTCAAATAAAACAGAAAAGTCACGACTTGCTTTCGAACTTACAGAAAAATAATGCAACTGTTGAAAGTCTCTCAAATCAACTGCCTTCTTTACGGTAGTAGTTAATCGACACATCGGGTTTTTTCGACAAAACTCATACGGATCTCGACAAAAGAGACATTCAGCTACCAGTATACGCGGTCTTGTTAAATTCCGAGATAATCGGAAAAATGAATTTTGTCCACCTAGATCATCAAAACGCCCCATTGTGCGGCGCCAGGAAAAGTTTCCAGACGAGTCGGGGCATCAGGAGGGTCGTCCGTCGAACCAAGGGCCGGAACTCGTGAGGCCCTCCGAAAAAAACCTGCCTCAGTACAATGGAGAGAATACGTTCCTCATTTTTAAATTAAAGCATTAAAAGGTGAACTATGTAAAAAGAAATATTTCAGACAGACATTGATCTGAATCCAGCCTGTACTTCGTCATTAACGTCTTCGCGATAAGCGTCGCGTATACGTGCATAAATTGTTCAGAATCCTTGATTATTCCTACCAGTAATTTTTAAATGGAAATTTTACCTTATTTAATCAAAGCATTCCTGGAATTAAATTAGTCAAAAATTTCGATTTTGAAAAACTGGCGATAAAAGATTAAAAATTCTCTAAAGGACGCTTGTCGCGAAGGGATTATTAGAGGCGTTGAGAACCAGAGTGGATCAACCTCACTAGCTGTAATTTCAAGAAAAATTCTTTTCAAAATTTGTACAATTTTATTTTCAAACTCTTTTAGATCAGTTCTAGCAATGCAATGGGAGAAAAGGTCGAGCTTCTTCAGCAAACATATGGTGATTAAGTTGGCAGTGCCAGAGTGGACCAAGCCACTTGATCCACTCTTGCACTGGCAACTTTATATACAAATTACGTTGGCCCATCTGTTAAACTGGCTCAATCACTTGAATAGTTTCGAAATTAATAAAGTTCGCTATACATCCAATAGATATATGGCACAGCAAACATACAATGATTTGACTAATTTTTTTAACTAATTTTTCACAAAATGTGGGATAGTCCACTCTGGTTCTAAACAACTCAATTCTCGTTATCAGTTACATCACAAATCCCCCTCTAAAATGTTAAACATATGAGCATGGAATGCATTCGTGTTAAATGGATTATGATCCTGGATTCCTGTACCAAAACTGTTTTCTGTAGTGTTCTCTACAACCTTTTAGCGTTTGAAGCGTTACTGAAACACCTCGTGTAAAAAAAAAAATAAATAAAATATAATAATAATAATAATAATAATAATAATAATAATAATAATACATGTAGTATCATTTAAACAAGTATTTTTAAAGAAGAAAACAAATAATACCGGCTTCAAGGGATTGTTTATTACGTTCATGTTTTAGTGGCAACAATTTGTTGTTATCCACATTAGAGCCCTGTGTTTCGTGTCCACAAAAATTCTATTTGAGTTTAACCCATAACCCAATCCGAACACTATAAAAAGTTGACCCGAAGCACTTGAACACGAATTGACTCGAAATGAAAAAAAAAATTAATCCATATTTTAATGCGATTACGGAAAAACACTCTAGCATTATATATCAAACATAAAATTTATCATATATTCTAATACGAGCAAATCTTGTGTGTGTGATTATATATATCATCATCATCATCATCATCATCAACCGTTTTCAATCCACTGCTGGATGTAGGTCTCCCCCAGATTTTTCCATTGTTGCCTGTCTAGTGCTTTAGTCATCCAATTAACACCGGCCACTTTTCTGATTTCGTCACTCCATCTTACTTGAGGTCGTCTTCTTGGTCGTTTTACATCTCTGGGATACCACTGTAGGGTGTTTGTGCTCCATCTATTGTCTTGTCTTCTTGCAATGTGCCCAGCCCATTTCCATTTTAGCCATTTAATTCTCTCGATAATATCAAAAACTTTCGTCTGACTTCTTATCCACGTTATTCTCTTTCGGTCTCTTCTGGTTATGCCTAGCATACATCTTTCCATACTTCGCTGTGTTGTTTGTAATCTTTGTACCATCCGTTTTGTTAGTGTCCAAGTTTCTGCTCCATAAGTTAGTGCAGGCAAAACACATTGGTTAAACACCTTTCTTTTCAAACAAAGAGGCATGTTACTTTTCAGAATAATATTGTTCTTCCCAAAAGCACTCCATCCATTTGGAAGAAATGGAAGAAATGGATTATATATATATATACATATATATATGCAAATTTTATCTTAAAAAGGGCTCTAACGATTTTGACGAAATTTTGTATCCTACCGTTTTGGGACACCAGAAAACCTTTGGGTTGGGTCACATGTTCGCGAAAATTGAATTAAGGGGCCATTTTGGGTCCCCTTGGGTCAGGGTTGAGCTAATTGTATCTAAAAAACGGTTCAAACGATTTTGACTAAATCTTGTATCCTACCATTTTCAGACACGAAAAGACTATTGGGCTGGGTTACATATTCAAGAACTTTCGATTGGTGTGTCTTTTTGGGGTCCACGCGGGTAAAGTTAATTTTATCTAAAAAACGACTCTAACGATTTTGATTAAATCATTAAGCTAGGACACATGTACGAGAAAATTCGATTAGTGGGTCATTTTTGGGCCACTGTGGGTCAAGCTAATTTTATCTAAAAAACGGCTGAGACGATTTAGACTAAATTTTGCATCCTATGGTTTTCGGGCACAAGCAGACTGTTGGGCTACGTCACATGTTCGAGAAAATTCGATTAGTGGTCATTTTGGTCATGGGTCATTATGGGTTAGGCTACGTTTATCTTAAAAACGGCTCAGAAGATTTGAACTAAATTTAGTAAAGATCATAGATTGAAATACTAAATTTAGTATTCTACATTTTCAGGGAACGAGAAGACTATTGGGCTAGGTCACATGTTCGAGAAATTTTGATTAGTGGGTCCTTTTTGGGTCACTGCGGGTCAAGCTAATTTTATCTTAAAACCAGCTCAGACGATTTGAACTAAATTTTGTATCCTACGGTTTTTGGGCACGAGAAAATCATTGGGCTTGGTCACATGTTCGAGGAAATTTGATTAGTGGGTCATTTTGGTCATGGGTCATGATATTTGAACTCAAAACTAATTTTGACCGAGCATAGCTCGGTCTTCCCTGTTCGTCTTTTATGAAGAAGAATGAACATCGTCTCGCTACCATGTCAAACTATCGAATTTAAAAAAATGCATTTATTATTACTATTTAAAATTTGCCGATTGTCACCACTAAATTTTAATAGTATTCTTTACAAGGGTTGCCAGTTTGGCCTCCTTTTCATTCAGAAATTTTGAATACATACCAGAAATTTCAAATAGAAATATTTGATTTATTTAATGACAGACGTTTCGTGGTTGCTTAAAGTAAAAAAATAATAATTTTAATTTCCAGTATGAATTCGGAATCTCTGAATAAAAGAGAACGCCAAACTGGCAATCCTGTTCTTCACAGAAATTTTATTAGTATTATTACTAGGCGAAGATTTCTAATAAAATTTAGTAGTGACAATCGGCCCATTTTTAAAAGTAATGAGAAATGCATTTTTTCATATTGGATAGTTTGGCATGGTGGCGGCTATATAGATGACTCATTTATATTCAAATGGAGAATTTTCCTATTTAAAAAAAATATTGTGGAATTTCTTTTAAAAAATGGGTTACCAAACCCAACCCGCAAAAGTCAAAATACAACCCGAACAACGAAAATAATCGGCGCCGACTGGAACTAAGGGTTGAGACGTGTGCATGTAACATCGGGTTACCGACTCGATGCAGGACTTTAATCCACATTTATTTCAATTCCTTTTGTTGCAAATATCGCTCATTTTGACGCGAAGTTGACGGTGATAAATTACAATTTTTGACTTGTCTTTGTAAAGATAAAAAATATATTTACACAATACAACGGCTAGTATAAAAAAGTAGTACTGTGTATTTTAAGGAGAATCGATTCACTTTGAACCATTTTTTATTAATTATTTTATATCTTATTCACATATTATTAAATGATGTTATGAAGGAAAATAATTTAATCAAACAAAAAGGCAGATTTTGTAGTAAAATTGAAAAAAAATCAACTTTTTTTTTTCAAAATTTAAGAAAATTTTAAAACCACACTTCTCTCACAATTTTGAACATTTTGAAATATCTTTTGTTGCATACATTTCTTTGAAGTGTGATCTATAACTGTAAGGATCAGATTTCCAAAAAGTTATTTAATTTATGAAAAAAATAAATAGAATGTCATTAAATATTAAAAAATACAGTAAAAATGACTATTTATTTAACATTGTTTTTAAAACTATTTACATTACTGAAAATCTGATCTTTAGTTTTATGAAATACACCTTAAGAATCGCAAAAATAAATAACGAGTGAATTGAAAAATATTTGTTGAAGTTTCGTCACTTAGAAGGAAGGTCTGCTTAAGCGCACACTCAGAAAATTTCGAAAAAATTACAGAATATTTTTCTCATGTGGATATATACGTTTATACAAAAAATTGCTGCGGAATCTCGATATAACGTCCATATTTTTTTTCTCCGTGTTTTGGGCGATTTATCGTTGATTGGCGACACAGTGAAAAAAAAAAAAAGCTCTTATGATAAATAGGGAATCCTTTTAGGAAAAACTTTTTCTACTCTTCATATTACTGAACTAGTTAAAATAAGTTTAACTTAAATAAATACACTTTTGTAACTACAGTTTTGTCATATACATTTATATGTATATATAAAGAAAATTAAAGATCGTATTCTACGGTTTAGAACAAAATTGAAATTGATTAAAAATGCTTCAAACTAAAAATTAATGTCCGAGCATTGTCAATTTGATTTCGATATTTAGTGTCGGAGACAACAAGAGAAAAGTATTGCTGCCATAGGAACAACGATTTATTCAATATCAAAATATGTGTTATGAGAGCTTTCTTAAACGGACAGTTACTGTTAAAATATTCTTAAAACATATCCAGCAGGTGAAACAGTGTAAAATTAAATAACTTTAGCAATACGCAACTTGTATATATTTTATATAAGCTTATAGAAAAAATAATAAACTGTTTAATCGTTCAAGTTTAAATTCATAAAGTACTACGCATTTAAACACTCATTTAACCTGGAATTGCCAAATGCATTAAAATCGCTTGCGTTTGGTGAAGAAAAAATTTCCATCGCCAAATAGCGTCTTTTTGCGCCAAATACTCAAAAGTATTTTATTCTTTTTGCAGATTTTTTACTGGGATTCCTCAGCTAAATTTGATTGATCCTTTATAACGTACATGAGTATGTCTATTAGCATTTTTTTTTTCAAAATATTCTGAGTATGCGCTTTCAGGAGACATTCCTTGTTTTAAGAATATATTGATATATTGGAAAAAACAAACTGAGAAAAAAAATGAATTTAAATATTGCAACTATGAATCATCACTGCCCAGTGTCGCGTTAGAGGTATGTCTCTGGCAGTGAACTACCTGTAATGTACTATTTCCACCCCGCCCCCTGTCGCGTTTTCTGGCGGGTTCAGCTCCAGCTAAAATATGTATTTTTTTTTTTTAAGACCTTAATAAAGGGACCGGGAGGGACATCTATGCTCTACAGATCTGGTTCCCAGTCTGAGCAGTCCCTCTTAGGCATTCAACTATGAATCATTTAAAGGGAAATGGATGAAGTAAAAAGCCTATTTTGCATATTTTTTAACTATCGGATCTCTACGTCACTTCGACGGAATATAGAACGGATGCTCAATTCATTTTAAGCAAAGAATTGGAAAATTGATATTTTCACCATTTTTCTTAAAATAAAGGGTAGGTACTGAGATCCCTTAACACCATATTAAATTTTTGTAACGATAGGTAAATTTTTACAAAAGTTAAACACTATAAAATAAAATGAAAAAAACAAACATATCACTTTTAGATCCCAATGAAATTGAACGGGACTATCTGCAGGCAAAACCTTAAAAAAATAAAGAAAAGAAAACCAAAAGAAAAAGTATTACAATCGTTTAAGAATTATGGGTAAACAAACATTACAAAAAAAAAAAAGAATTTTATGACTTTATTTCTTGGAAGTCAGTTGACCCTACACTACACAATATTTTTTATTTGGAAGTATGTTTTTTAATACTCGTATTTAGGGTTAGATATCACAAATTTTAAAGAATAATACTTCGCCTTATTTAATAGCAGACTTCTGTGATTACATAAGTTTTAAATATACTGGTAGCCTAGTACTAATATTTTTTATTAAATGTTAAATTTTAATTGACTCATTTATGCATCACTGCGAAGTGTAGGGTTAAAATGAAAAGACTTCGTATCACTAGAAGTTATCAATTTCAAATTTCACATCATAAACTTATTTATATTACAATATGATTCGTTCAAAAATCAATTAGCTTGTAAGAATATTTCTCTTTTTACACACGTTTTTTCCTGATAATTTATCGTTAGTTATAAAAAGATAAACAACCGTTTTACAATTTTAAAAGCAAACATTTTTTTTTATTTAAAGTGATTGTTACAACTTTTTTCAAACAAATTGATTAAAATAAAATAAATTGAAGACTTATTTGTTAAGAAATATATTCAACTAAGTATGTATGAATTTTTATAAATTTGTCTTACATAGGAACTTTGGTACTTGTAAGACAAACCTTGTCAATATACTTGTAAGAGGAAACCTTGAGCCTCTTAAACTTGTAAAAAAAAAAAATCTCGTCTACGATAAATGAAAAAAAAAATCAGGTTGGATTCTAGGAAAAAAGAATTGTGCTACATACATAAAATATTTCGTTACTTTTCAACACTACTTTCATATACAAGTGTTATTTTTATGCTATTTCGATCTGAAATAGCCACAGCACTTTTAAGCCAAAAATAAAAATAAATAAATAAGGATGTTTTCCTTGAGATTTTTCCCTAATTATCTTTAATGATCAGATTGCATTCTTAAGTATTTTTTTATTTGCTACGGATGGACGACTTTATAAACGTTTCTCTAAAACAGCATGAATATTATCTTTAGAATTCAGTTTTAAAATTTCAAGTGTTTTAAATTTGGATCGAAATGTGATAATGTGCCTCTGTTAAAATAGGGAATATTGTGATTTTTTTTTTTAATTCAAAACAGTTCCAGATAATGCTAGCCAAGACCTATTATATTCAAAACCCTTAGGTATATATTGCAAAATGTCCTAATTTCTAATTTTTAAATGACTATAGAACGTAGGAAAAAAAATATTTATTTTAAATTAAGGGGTCCATGCTTCAATAAATATAAAATCCGTGGCGTATTCATCTTAACGAATGAATGCTAGATTTTTTCTATTTTTACGGAAAACAAGCTGTTCGAGAGGTGAAAAAAAGGGAGGGGAGTATTTTCTTTTTAAACATTACTTTAACATTTCAGTCAGAATTATGTATTTTACCAATCGTGACATATCTGGAGCACAAACGCAGTTTACCTATATGAAACAGTGTGATAGATATGATATAGAGACCCTTATAATAAATGGAAGATCATATATTTACTTTTTATGTTTGAATGTTTATATATATTAAAAAAAAAAAGAAAAGAAAAAGAAAAAAAAAAGAAATGTTACCACTAACTTCTCATTCACATTTCTATGTTTTTGCAAAAAACAAAATGTACAATATTTAGCATAATAGTGCATCAAATATACAACGCAAAACATTTGAAGCAAACTGTCCAGTCATTCGACCGTTTTTTTTGTAGATAACGTTTATTTAACCGTAATTTTTACTGATTCTGGCCAATGAGAACGCTTTATAATATGGCCAAGTAACCGTTATTTACAAAACGGTCGAATGACTGGACAGTTTGCTTCAGACTTTTAACAGTGTACTATATTAATGTTATTAAATAAATCTGAATGCTTCAATGGGAAGCAACGCTCACATTATACAAATCTATGGCACATGATGAAATATACAGTATTTATTGGCATGTATCATAAAATACAAAATAAAATGTAGAGTTAAGATATTTCTTTATTATATTCCCATAGATTTAATTGCTTGCATTTCATCAACTTTTCACACAAATGATGTTCATTACTGAGATAATTAACGAATAATTATGAAATACGAATTTAAAGCAAGATTTGTTTGTATTGTGAATAAAATACATTATACAAGTAATTAAAAAAATAAATAGAAACGACTTTTCAAGGGATTAATTCTTACCTAATTGCACTGATATTTACTTATTGCATGCCTGTTGGCGTATTTTAGCGAGAGTGGTTTGGCATAACAGTGTGTTTGTAGCAACCTTTTATAGTTATCCATGTTAACTTTAAATACCATTGTTGTCATGTGTATCGCTAATTTTGACGCGCAGTTGACGATAATATATTAAAAGTTTTGACTTGTCCCGGAAAAAAAAAAAAGAAAAAGAAACTATATTCCGTACGACGACAATTTTAAAAACATAAAATTGTACTGTGTTACCTTAATCAGGGCCTGTTTACCGAATAGGCCCGGGAAACACGTGTTTACCCACAGAAATACAAAGGGGACCCCAAAATAACTTTTTAGAGAAACAAATTCAATCAGGGTAAAAAATATATTTTTTCCTTACGAAACTTTTATCTAAAACTTATGAAGTTGGGTAACTCTAGTTAAACTCTATCTAAATTGATGTTTACTTTAAATTTTGATGGTAAAATTTCAAATTGTTGCAGCATACGAAAAATGGATTTAGTAAATAACAAGACAATTGGTAGAGGGGGGCCCCGAGAGTAACATCGGGCTTCCCCTATTTTTATGTCTTAAGCGGGCCCTGACCTTAATATTATATTCAAAACGTGTGATGATTGGCTAATGTTACAAAAAATAGAGCTTATAAAGTAAAAAATAAACTGATAGACAAACATGCTATTTTTGTATTCTAATAAGAATAAATATTCCAAAAAAACAGAAATATGAAATTCGAAGCATCCGCTCAAAAGTAATGTGTAGACATACATAAAAAAAAATATACAAACGAATTGTATACCCTCCTTTGAAAGAAGTCGATTAATAAACCATTATAGGGTTTTAAACAAATAGGAAACCATCTGAAAAGATTTTTGTCTGAAGAAATCGGACGTTCCCATTCATTTTCCGCTTTGTATCAATTACTCTTATACGATGTACATTACGATGTGCCATGATAGTTCTATAGAGGGATAATGACTTTATTAATTAGAGCAAGGCGGTTAACCCTGGTTATGTTTGAATTACCTATAAAAAATGTTTATGCTCATGAAACATTATTCACCCAACTGTAAAGCAAACAACTGAATCCCTTTTTCATTCATTACGACGAAACAGTTTTTATATTATTATATAAAACATTTCGGGGGTACTTGCATTGAATTATCTTTGTTTAGATTTTTCCAATATTTTGTCGAGACAGGCTTTTTGCCATTCTTAAAGTTTTTTGTTGATTTTACAGTATAATATTAGCAAATTACTGTAAAATTAACACTTTTTTTTTTGGTGTGTGTAAATAAATAATAAAGTCTTTGCACTCCATTCTACCGAATGCTGCTTCAGATGCACTTCATAAACGTATATCAATTTCATTATGTTTGAAATAGTTTAACAACTTTAAAATGCACTGCAAACGATTTTTCCCCATAGAATATAATGTAACGGAATACTTTTGACTGTCCATATAAACGATCTATAAATGCTACACACTTCATTTTCAATAGAGATCGTGCTATAGTAAACGTCAATAACATATAAAAATTATAGGGTAATCCGAGTATATTTACGAAAGTTAGAATACGGACAGACGGACAGAAAAAAGTAAGTCATAAACACTTTTCAACTATGTTGGAAAGTGTTAAAAACGAATACTCTTTAAAAGGTTACGTGATGCTATGTGATTTTAGCACGTAAATGATACGATCTAATGCCTAGTTTGTGGAATTTTTCTCCAGTTAATTAAATCGGTATTTTCGAGTATATAAAGAACTTAAGAGGTATGCAGTATACAGTTCAAAATAAAACTACTGACGATTAAGATTTTCTAATACATCGATTTTGAGTGGTGAAATAAAAGATGCAATATAATGATGGTTTCTGGATAGAGATTTTCAGAATGCATCAATTATAACTGTTTAAACCAGTGGTACTTACTACGCGACGGTTGAGTTCATTTTAAGCAGCCCTGCAAGTTGGGCGCATAATTAAAAAATATATATGTATAAATATACACAGATATATATTTTTGTAAAATGTATGTTTTAAAGACATCGAGATCGTTTCTAAAATCTGATACATTAAAAGTACAAGGCTTCTATAAAATTGCTTGCAATTAATAACCCCAATAATGGAGTCGAATATTGCAGATCTGGTCTGTATTATTTCATTTCACTTTCAAGAACCTTTCCACATACTAATATATTAGTTAATGGGTGTTATCGGCAGTTAATATTAAATTGTTAATATTGATTAAAACTATTAGTCACGTAATAATAATTAGTATATAATAGTATAGTTCATTATAATATATTGGACATATTGACTGCAAAAATGTACCGCCCTCAAGCTTAGTTCTCTACCAGATCCTGGCTGTTACAGAAGTTTTAGTGAGGACTAGCGGTTTAAACAATTTAAAAGCTATTTCAACCCCCCCCCCCCCAAAAAAAAAAAAAAAAAAAAAGCAGAGAAAAATATCTTATTATAGAGATATTTGTCAATAACGAACATAGTAATATATTAAATAAACAAGAGATTGATTTTTAATTAAATAAGAGAAAGACTGTTTTTTTTTTTTTTTTTTTTTTTTTTTTTTTTTGCAGACTTTACATAAAGATTTCAAATATGTTTGACTTTTACAAATTTGATATTTCTAAAAATAAGAAGCGTTATACAAACATTTAATTTATGCGAAATAAACTTAAGAATAACGGATACCCAGCATCATTTCTACAGCAAACATATAGAACATATTTTAGAAATAAACATTTGATACATATACACTACAGCAAGTATTTAGTAAAATTTAAACCGCAAATTATCCAATAACATCTTTCCTATTATTATATATTGAGCAAATGTTTAATCATATTTAATTTAACTATCCAATCGCCGTATATTTCCATTATCCAGCGAGCTTTTTTTTTCTTCTAAATTCCTCAGTTACGTATTTGCCAATGTCAGTTGAATGAACAGTTTCGCTTTCAGTTGAACTAATAGCTAAACAGTTTTCTTGGCTCATTCTTGATAAATTTTAAATTTCGAAAAAACATTTTCTAGTTTCTTAAATAGAATAGATAACGTAAGAATATTTATAAATGCTATCAGAGCATTATTTTTTTTCAGGTTATAATTAATATTCATATTTAAAAAAATATTCTAATTTAATACGTTACTAATATTTTTAAGGCAACAATTTTAATCCTGCTTCAAGTTATTTTGCCTTCAGCATCTTTATTTCCTAATTTGCCCTCAATTGGATTTTTTTCGATATGAAGCGCTTATAATACTGTCGTAATTTTTACATATGTTTTACTTTATTTTCCAAAACAAAAAAAAGTCCTTTCAGGAAGTAATTAATATTCATATTCAAAAATTTTCTTTTGTATAATATTTTTAAGGCACAATTTTAATTCTGCTTCAAGTTATTTTGTTTCAGTATCTTTATTTTCTGCCTTGCCCTCAATTGGACTTTTTTTAACATGAAGCCCTTGTAATACTGTCATAATTTTTACATATATTTTACTTTATTTTTCAAAAAAAAAAAAAAAAGTTCTTTCAGGTTGTAATTAATATTCATATTCAAAACTTTTCTCTGATATAATATGTTACTATTTTTAAGGCAACAATTTTAATTCTGTTTCAAGTTATTCTGCTTCAGTATCTTTATTAGAACTGAACTTTTTTTCGATTGGATTTTTTTTCGATATGAATCGCTTACAATGCTGTCGTAATTTTTACATAATATGTTTTACTTTATTGTCCACGTACTAATATATTTAAAAACTAGGATGGCTTTATCAGCGCTTTATATCGGTAAAATGTGAAATTGATAGAACTGAAATACATTAAAATTTTCTAAATTAACCCATGTTTCTTATCTTGAATAACACATTTAAATAATCTCTCTCTCTCTCTCTCTCTCTCTCTCTATATATATATATATATATATATATATTTTTTTTTTTTTTTGAAATTCATAGATATTATAATTATATATATATATATATATATTTTTTTTTTTTTTTTGAAATTCATAGATATTATAATTATATATATATATATATATATATATATATATATATATATATATATATATATAGACGTGTGTATCACTATATTTCACTTTTTTTTTTTTTTTTTTTTTTTTTTGACGTTTCATATGATGTGTTTTATGTAAATAAGGATAAGATTTGCATTAATATAAATATTTATTTTTTAAATATAAAAATGTTAAGTAAACAGTCATTTTTACTGTAATTTTACAAGTATTGTCGCATTTTATTTAATTGTTCTTAAATCAATCAACTTTTTTGAAAATGTGATCCTTACAGCTATACAGCGAATTTGTAAGAAAAACACGAAAAAATTGTGGCAAAAAGTTCAAATTTCTTGAAATGTGGTTTTGTAATTTTCTTATATTTATTTTAATTTAAAAGTTTTAATTTTATCATAAGAATTACATTTTTTCTTGATTAAATCATTTTATTTCATAAAGCCATTTAATAATATGGTAAAAAGTATTACAAAATACTCAAATTTTAAAAAAAGTTCATATTGTACTGAATAGCCTTAAATTAAAAACCATATATTTTCCCTTCCTTTTCATATTAGACACTATAAAAAAACAAATCGGTTTCATATGAGTTATCAAGTAGACACTTTCAAAAATTTTCTTTAATAATTACAATAGCGATATAAATGCGTGTCCGGAATTACAACAAATAAATGCGTATACAAAAATTCTACTTTGCTGCTATAAGTCGTACGTGCATCTGACTGAATATTTTCATAAATAATATAAGTAAATTTACCATTGTTCTTTTGATTTACTGGGTATTCTGTAGAGAATCATGCAAAAAATGATGAAGATGCGTTATAAAATGTTGCTTCAAAAATAATGTTCTTCATTGTATAGATAAAAATGTATCAAGAAATGTATGGCTTTTGAGCATCATTTGAAAATATGCCGACTGAAGATTACATTCGACTTATTTGAGCGAGATAAGAAAAAAACAAACATTTTTTTTTCTCATTGCATGAAAATATGCCGCCCAGCGTGCAGATTATGCTCGATTTATTTGGATAAGATGTGTAAAAAATAGAGAAGCATCTGAAAAACTGATTTTCTGTTTTTTATATGTTCAAACAGTGGCAAAATATAAATTACTTTATTTTATTCTTTCTGTCTTTCTTTAGTTATTTTTTACTTTGTTAAGGAATATCGTCGTAATAGGTTGGCCAGCCAGCCCTGAATCAAACTCTACAATTCAGCCAGGATCCTCGGGTATAGTCCTGCATCGAGTCGGGTAACTGGATATTCCCTGATCCCGAAAGACCCGACCCGCGCGAGCTTGGTTGACTTTAATTTGTTTTCTGAAGGTCGGTTTCACTCTATTTTTTTTTTTTCGCTTTCGGGTTGGTTGTTGCGGGATTGATTCAGCTTTTATTTTATGCAGGTGTGATTGAGCTTTTATTTGATTTTTAGAAGAAAGTTCATTATATTGATTCAAATGAGAAAATTGATATTTTAATGGGATTGAGTTACATATTAATTTTTTTTATTCATGAAAAAAATATTAGAGACATGATTGTAGACAATTTTATTCATAATTTCATTTAAATATGACACTCATTTTCTTTCTTTTGGTTCGGGTTGGTTCCTTTCTTTGGTTTTGATACGACGAAAACTAGTTCTTTGCATTTGGGTCGGGTTTCGAATTGACTTCAAATGAAATTTTTGGATTCGAGTGCTGTATAACCCAACCGTGTAGGACTATAACAACTGAATTATCAAGCTATCAAAATTAGGGTTATCATGAAAAATTTAAATTATATATTATCCAAGTAAGGCTACAGTTATTTAATATTCTGTTTATAGAGCTGCCAACCTCCTATTTTTTTCCACTCAAATTAAACCAGAAATTTTATTAAATAACAGAAGTTAATAGCGACATAAAAACAAGAAGCATTTCATTAAATATTTTTCCTGGTTCACTTTGTGTTTATTTGACTTGAAAAAATCCGGATGGTTGACTGCTATGTATTTAGTCCTACTGTTATTCACTTAGGTTTTGGCTAGTACGGGTTTAAGTCGCTTGAAAAGATTTTTAGTAATGAATTTCATTTCGTTACAATCTTCCGCTATGAAGTTAAGCTAATTGCATTGAATTTTAAATTGCATTTACTTTTTTTAGCTGACACATTACGCATTCCAGAGACAATGACGGGTTCATTACAAGCGTACAAGGGGTTAAGCCTTTCTGTTGTGATAGATATCCAAAAGTCTATGTTTAAAGTTATTAGGTACCAATTTATAATGAGCAAACAAAATAAATTGCAGACTTTTTCAAATCAGTGCCGGACTTTTTTCAATTTGTGCGGTGTTATTCTTAGTATCATATCAAATATCATATATTTTCCAACACATACGTAATTAATAATAATTTTGTTGTAGTTTGATATTATTTAATTTAGAATGGGAACATAAAATAGTTCAATTATAAAACCACATACGTTTCCACGTTGCTCATAGTTCGAGAAAAAACAAGTAGTAAATGTATTTTCAGGCATAAGGAACACCTCCTCCAAAAAAATCAATTGGGATCAGAAACCCGTAATGTTTTCAGATCGCCCTGCTTTTTAACACTTTCCAATCTAGTTGAAAAGTGTTTATGACTTCGGTTTGTCTGCAGTCTGTCCGTTTGTCCGTGCCCTAACTCTCGTAAATATACTCGGATTGCCCTCAAATTTTTGTATGTTACTGACGTTTATTATAGCATGATCCCTATTGAAAATGAAGTGTGTAGAACTTATAGTTTATTTACAGGGCCAATCAAAAGTATTCCGTTACATTACAGTCAATGGGGAAAATATTTTCAAGAGCATTTTGATGATGTTACGCCATTTAAAACATGGTGAAATCGATATACAATTATGAAGCGCACTAAAACATGGCTTTTGAAAACATCGAGCGCATAGCCTTTATTATTCACGTACAGAGTCACACAAAATAATTCTGTTACACAATCTTCTAAGGGGAAAAAATCGCAGCGTAGTTTAATGATATTTCATTATTTCAAACATATTGAAATTTATATGTATTACTGAAGTGCATTATAAATTGCTCACTGAAAAGTATGATGTGCATTGCGTTTATTATTCTCTTTCAGGGACACACAAAACAATTCGATTACAGTCTTAGTCCGATAATTACAGTCTAATGTGTGATAAGTGCGTTTTCAACTTTGGTTTGCGTTCTTAAATTTAACTAAATTTTTGCATAGTACGTGGTGTGTATAAATTTTGTTGATCATATACAAATACAGGACTACACAAAGGAATACGTAAGTATTACTGACTATGGGAGTGAATTGCTTAAGGGTATTTTTCATTCCGTTACGCATTTTCCTGCTGAACTATATTTAGTTGACTTATAGAAGTTTGTGGAATATAAATAAATTCATATACAAGGCCCCGCAAATAACAAGATACATTGTCGTTTATGGGTGGTAATTACTGGAAATAAATTTTAAGTTGCCTTATGCATTTTTTACCTGAATTAAATTTCAACATGATTCGGTAATGTGGTGTGTACAAAAGTCTTTAGAAAATATACAGGATTGTACAAAAAATTTCAAATGCATATCCTTCGATTGGTGAAAATTGCTAGATGTGAATTTTCTAACTGAACTAAATTTTATCATGCTATGTAGTATACATTCAAATCTATAGATCATATAAAAAGCTGCACAAAATCATTCGACTACTTTTGTGACTATGGAAGGTGATTGCTAAAACTGAATTTTTAAATGTGTGATGTCTCACAAATGAGTCATAAACAAATAAACATATTTTGAAAGTATGAAACAAAGGAAATAATTTTTATTTTAATTAAAATTACTTTTAGTTCTCTAATTAAAACTACATAGCATCATGTGGCCAAAATCTGCTATACATTCTCAGGGAAGCAGATATTGTGATTAGGCTCATGGTACCTAATAACTTTCAACAGACCTTATTGGATATATATCGCAACAGAAAGGTTTAAATCCTTTGAACGCTTGTAATGAACCTGTCATTGTCTCTGGAATGCGTAATGTGTCAGCTAAACCAGTAAATGCAATTAGCTTAACTTCATAACGGAAGATTGTTACAAAACGAAATTTATTACTAAAAATATTTTCAAGCGACTTAAACCAATACTGGTCAAAAATTAATGGAATAACAGTACTAAATACATAGCAGCCAACCTTCCGGGTTTTTTCCAAGTCAAATAAACACAAAGTGAACCAAAAAAAATATTTTATGAAATGCTTCTTTTTTTATGTGGCTATTGATTAACTTTTGTTATTTGATAAATTTCTGGTTTTATTTGAGTTGGCAGCTCTATAAACATAATATTAAATCATTGTAGCTTTACTTGGAAAATTCGTACTAAAATCGTTATTCAATACCGACGTTAATTACACGAAAAATCAGTTTCAGCTTTGCTTACCTTTGGTATTCAAATACCATTTGAAAAACAAATCTTATTAACAGAAAGTTTATGCCAATACAGAAGGGTAAAAATGTTCATGAGGCCTGTTTTTTTAGCCTAGCATACAATAAAAATATTTTGTGACACTTTTAATATAGTTTTATAAAACTGAACATAATAGGCATTAAAAATGACTTAACATAAGTTGATACAACTGTAAAATGGTTTAGTTGTTAACACTACAGAAATATAATTTAAAGAAAAATATAATTTCATATACATATATATATAAAATTATAAAATAAATATAATATAACAAACTTTATTTATTTTGAATACGAGAAAGTATTTTTCAAATACGAATTAATCGAGATACCAATTTTATATAATTTTTTTTTGTTTTACAAATCTTTATAACCCTAACATAAACTTATATCGAAATCAAGTAGTACCTTTGCTTTCTTTGTGTATAATGAATATATAAAATGTAAAAACAAAATAGCAAAAGTGGAAAAATAGCCAAGTTTGGCCACAAAACAGATCTATTAAACTGTTGCAGTATAGCTAGATACGTATTATATAATATTGAATAAACTATAAATTATATTATTATAAAAAAAAAAAAAAAAAAAAAATTAGAGGCCACTTTCGTAGTCTAATGGACCCTAGTCCTTTCCCTAACTGATAAAGCCCCTTCATTGATAACTGTTTTTTCTGCATCGACGACCTATAAATGAGGGGGTTAGAATGTCAGTGGAGTAAGTCGATATTTAGTAATTTGAGAAATGAAGGATTTTGTGAAACTTGTCGTATAGCCGTTGCATTAAGTGGTCCAACTTGTTTTGCCCTCTAACGACTCCCTAAGTGAACTACGAGTTATAGTGACTGTCGCACTGAACAGAAATTAATATACCTTCAATGAAAATGTTGTTATCCAGATTTTTCAAATTTTTGACTTACTCCACTGTTATTCTAACCCCCTCAAATATTATTCCAATGTGTAATTTTCATTCTTTAGATGAAAAAATAACAGAATAATCTAATGAAAAAAAGCTTTTCCTTGAAACTGCGGTATTGATATATTTAATGCCCTCTGTAAAGCCAAATTTAAATAATATTTTCAGCATAAATAAAAATTCAGTATAAGTAATTTACATACTCAGCAAACAAGCTTTCAATAAGCATAGTGCATTTTATTTTTTACAAATAACTTTAAAAGGGAAAAAAACGACTTCAGGCAATTATTTCTTAACCCACGACTTGTTTACAATTGTGCAAATCATTCATGTATATTCATGTATATCAATATTAATTACTTTTTTATTAACTTATTGCATGCCACTTAGCTTATTTTACAGACAAGGGTTTGGCACAACAGGATGTTCTGGTGACAACCCTTTATGGTTGTCCGCATTCAATTTTAGCCACATTGTTGTCAGCATTGCTCATGTTTTATGCACAGTAGAGTAGATGATCATTTTAAAATGTTTGACGTGTCCCTGTTAGAAAAAAAAAAGATACACGATACGACTACGATTTTTAAAATATAAACTTATTATACTTATAATATGTTACAATTATAGTTATACTTATTTAATTATACTTATAAAATTAATTGTAACAACATATTCAAATTTCGTGTTAATTAGCCAATTTTTGTGAAAGTTGGAGAAAGAGAAAAAAAAAAAATACACACGAGTAAACAAATATACCATATTTGGATTCTAGTGAAATTTATATAAAAGGACCAACAGAATGAGACCTTTGCAACAGAGAAAGAATTATCAAAATCAAATCATCCCTTCAAACGTCAACTGTATCCTAGGACATACATCAACAAGAACGAGAAATCATGCGTCAAGCATACATTATGTAACACTTTCCAACACTTCCAGAATACTTTTACAAATCTTTACCGTTTAATAACGTGAAATAAACAAGGTCAAGGTCAAATCAGGCGGAGAGGCCTACCTTTCGGCTTAAGCTCAACTAGCCCCGCCCATCGTGAAATAAACAATTTGGAAAATGCTTAACACATTAAAAAAACCAATTTCAGGAATTACCAACAATACTCGGAACAATATCCGCATTATTTTGAGCAGCCCTGTGTATGATCGATAGATTTATATATATACTACATGTAATGCTAAATTTTACTACAGTTAGGAAGCGCATAAGCACAGCTTAAAATTCCCCTTTTGGAATATCCGCCAACAAATGGAATGTACTGCAGATCTTTTGTACTGCCCTATATACGACCTACAGAATTTATACACACCAAGTAATAGGTAAAAAATTAGTTAAGTTTAAAAACGCTCTGCTTAACGGAAAACGCACTTCTGGCAATTATTGTTGACAGACAGTGCTTTAACCGAATTCTTTTGTGTGTCCCTGTAAATGAACGATGAATGCTATACACAGCACATATTCTTGTAATGCACCTTAGTGATATATATTAATTTCAATATGGTTGAAAAAGTGAAACATTATTAAAAAATCCGCAACCTATTTTTCCTCATAGACAGTAATGTAATGGAATTCTTTTGAGTATCCCCGTAAAGGAACTATGCACACCATATTCTAAAGTAAGCCATATTCTAAAGTATTGCATATCAGTGCTACATATCAATTTCCATATGTTTGAAATAGTGTATCATCATTAAAATTAACCTCAAATGATTTTTTCCCATAGACCGTAATGTAACGAAAATTTTTTGAGTGTCCCTGTAAAGGAACTGTAAGTGCTATACACTTCATTTTCAATACCGAACATGCCACAGTAAAGTTCAATAACATATGTCAATTGCATGACAATCCGAGTAAATTTACGCGAGTTAGAGCTCGGACAGACAGGCCGCAGACAGACAGCCGGCAGACAATCAGACAAACCGAATTCATAAACACTTTTCAACTGTGTTGGAAAGTGTTAAAAATACATTCAGACGAATTGTATAAACTTCTTTGTTGGAAGTCAGTCCTTTAAAAAAATTGTTTCCATAGTTCATTTCTTTCACATTCCTTGTATTTTACAATTTTGATTGAGGTCAAATTTGCAAAATCCTAAATTGCAATTTAGGATGATTTTCATGGATGATAATGTGGATACTGTCGATATTCATCTATAGGCGCCTCCCCGTAAGGGGGGGGGGGATGAAAAAATAGCCCTTCCTATATTTTCAAATTTAATGAACAAAAGTTTCTTATCTGTCAGTATTTAAAAAATATATATTATTGTGATATGATTTAAAATAATTAAACACTGAGAGAAAAATAAACTAAGGATTTTCCGTCAGTGGCTGATGGCTGTGAACCCCCTACCCCCTACCCCCTGAACCTCCGTGAAAGACAGTTTTTAGTTCTGTTTTCTTTTTGTGTTCATAAGTTTAAAATATATATTAAACGGGGTCAGGAGCGGACACCCCACCCCCTCAATGAAAAAAAAAATACTTTCAATTTTTCATATTGAAAAAGACTGTAGAAACTCATTTTGGGATTTTTAATAGGTGCTTTTTGTTACATTTCTGCATTGTTTAATAATAATAATAATAATAATAATAAACTTGTCGACTTGGCAAGAGATTGCGAACTCTAAAACTTCCAAACTCTTGCCCTCCCTGGATTTTTTTCTACAGGCGCCCGTGTATTCATTTAGTAAACATCCTTACATGGAAATGGCCTAGGCAGATCAACTAATGCGCAAGCAAACTGTATTCAAAGTGATTTTGTTTAAACAAATAATGAAAAATGGACTATGTTTAAGAAATTCTTTTTAAAGAAATGAAATTTTAAAGTCATGTTGCATAATATTTGGATAAATCTAGATTACTCTCATTTAACAATCAAATTCAATAAATTCTAATAAATCATTTATAAGATAAAATCTATAATAGGTATAGCAAATCAGCGTGCCAACGGGCCATTTGTTACCACTATTTCCAAATAGTGATCTTCATCATATTTAATTACAGAATTTGTAATTATTTTCTGCGATTAAATAAAGCTAAGATTATTTTTTGGAAACAGTAGTAGCAAGCGGTCCGCGTACGCAGGCTCGCCACCCCTGATCTATAATTTCAATACTTGCATAAAAGAAAAAAAATTACTTTCGCTTCAATTTTATACATACAGGGGTAGTACTAGCCCTAGATGATATTTCAGGACATACTTTTTTCGATATTTCAGGACAATTTCAGGACACATTTGCTTGGCATACTAACCAAAAAAACCCTTAACTACCTCTTCAATACTTATTATTATCATAAATAGTAGACTACATGCGCATTTTTTTTTTGTTGTAAAAGTATACATTTAAAAGAAAAGTAATTTTACCAGAACCCTTTGATCAAGCTGCTAAAAAATTGCAATTTTTGCTGGTAAAAATTGGGAATTTTTTTTTTTATGACAGAGACGAAAACAGTAAAATTGTTAAATGACTAATCAATAAAAATTGTGAATTTTGTTAACTGATCACAAAAAATTGCGATTTTTTTTTTGTGCAAATTGATAAAAATCACTATTTTTAACGATAGTATGAAGAAAATTGTGATTTTCGTGATCGTTTTGCATCAGTAAAAATGTACACCTACCCCTATTCGATGACTTCAAATGCCGATATAGCACAAAACTTGCAAAATTTCAGGAATATTAGGACAGACTACCATATTTCAGGACATTTCAGGACGTTTTTATTTTTTTCAGGAATATCAGGAATTTCAGGACAAGTACTACCCCTGTACATATAATTCATATGTTTAACTGTACTTTCCTAATAAAACAAAACAACACAAAATAAGAAATTAAGTTTGAATTATATTTCAACCAAAAATATAAACTAGCTATGACAGAGTAAATATTTCCTTAATGAAGGGTTCGGATGTAAAACATGGTAATTGACTTTTTTTCTGATTTTCGTGTAAAATTGTTTAGCTGCATCTTGACAACCTTTTAAAAGTACAAAGGTTATTTTTTACTCAATATATGCCATACTAAACAAAGGTAAATTATAGATATGAATTTTAATAACGAAAACCTTTTTCAAATATTACGTCCAATTTATTAAAATGTATCGCAGACAAAAAATGTTGCACAAAAGTCAACTGAAAATCCAACAAACCAGCTGTTTTAGAGGAAGCAATCACAATAATTTTATCTGTACTTTTCTTTAGAAAACTTGAATCTTAAATATCTGGAAACTTACATTCGGTTAGAAACCCTATTTTACATCCGAGCGTTTCAAATTTTTGTAGTAAAAGGACATACCTGGTCATAATTTCAGCCTAGTTTCTCAACTGAACATGCACGATCTTCCTTATCACTTATTTTAATGTTTGCTAAAGCACTTGAAGTGAGAATATTTGTTCAGCCAATGCGATTTTGTTCCTCGCACAGTTAGATATGTAATATGACCTTCAAAATATTTAATACATCATAGATTACAGCGATTTTAAGAAACGAATCTTATGACGAAAACGTAAAAATCAAAAAAATTTATTCTGCAATATTTTCTCGTGTTCTTCATTAGATAATTATATAATAGATTAGATCTTTATTACGTCTCTCATTTAATCTTTGATATAAAAAAGAAAAAAGAAAAAAGTTTTTTTAGTTCTTCAATTCTTTTTTAAGACTTTCTAACCAAATTGAAAAGTGATTATGACTTCGGTTTGTCTGTCCGTGCTCTAACTTGCGTAAATATACTCGGATTGCCCTGAATTTTCTGTATGTTATTGTCGTTTACTATAGCATGATCCCTATTGGAAATTAAGTGTGTAGCATTTATAGTTTTTTTACAGGGGCAGTCAAAAGTATTCCGTTACATTACAGTTAATGGGAAAAAATCGTTTGAAGTGCATTTTGATGAATTTACGCCATTTGAAACATGATAAAATTGATATACAATTATGAAGCGCACTAAAACATGTTTTTTGTAGAGTATGGGGTGCAAAGCATTTATTATTCATTTACAGGGTCAAACAAGACAATTCTGTTACACATTGTTCTACGGGGAAAAATCGTTTTCAGTGTAATATAATGATGTTTCACTATTTCAGACATATTGAAAATTATATGCATTACTGAGGTGCATTAAAAATTGCTTACTTAAAAGTGTGGTGTGCATTCCGTTTATCGTTCATTTACAGGGACGCACAAAAGATATCGGTTACAGTTTACTTGCGATAATTACAGTCTATGTGTGATAAGTGCGTTTTAAACTTTAGTTTGCGTTTTTAAGTTTAACTAACATTTTTCATAGTACGTGGTGTGTAAATTCGGTTAATGATATATACAGGGCTACACAAGGGAATTCGTAAGCATTACAGACTATGGGAGTGAATTGCTTAGGGTAGTTTTTAATTGTGGTGCGCATTTTTCTGCTGAACTATAGTTAGTAGACTCATAGAAGTTTGTGGAAAATAAATAAATTCATATACAGGGTCACTCAAAGAACAAGGTACATTGTCGTTTATGGTTGGTAATTTCTGGAAGTTTGTTTTAAGTAGCCTCATGCATTTTGTTCCCGAATTAAATTTTAGCTTAATATGGGATGTGTACAAAAGTCTTTAGATAATATACAGGGTTGTACAAAAGATTTCGAGTGCATTTCCATCGATTAGCGAAAATTTTGCTAAAAGTGAATTTTCTAACTGAACTAATTTTTATCATGCTATATAGTATATATCCAAATCAATAGATCATATACAGGGCTGCGCAAAATATTTCGACTATATTTTTGACTATGGATGGTAATTTCTAAAACTGGACTTTTAAATGTGTTATTTTTCCTATACTGTATTACTGTATACTAACTTATTTCACCTTATTTAACGGTGAAGTTTCGTTACAGTTTTCTGAATGTGTTGGAAAGTGTTTCATAATCTATGCTTGACGCATGATTTTACGTTCTTGTTATTATTTGAACTAGGGGATCAAACCCGAGTTTCTCGGGTCACAGAATATAGGTGATAAACGTTCTTTTTATTGAAAAATCTAATAGATTTTTTTTCATTTAATATATTTTGTTAGATTGCCAACAAATAACACCAAAAATCATTTTTATACGAAAAATATCAATTATGCAGTCAAATAAAGTTTTATAATGTATTAACTTTCGTATTAACCTCGTGCCAGGAGTTAATAGTTGAAGAAAGTCACCAAAAGCAGCAATCTTTTTTATTATTATAATTCCAATGGTTTAAGCGCGTAGTTTGAGTAAAATTTGTGTTTCATTTATATTATTTCATTATTTTATTTTTTTATTGATAAAGTTTTCATTTCATTATGGAATATTAGCTGGACATAAATGCTGAACTATTTATATTGTTATAAGTACAAACTGATTAATCTTTCGTAATTGGGCTGCACGCAATAGAGATAGATTTTTTTTAAATTCATGCTTGAAAATTACTTAAAAAATCATAACAAAAACAGTCAATTGAGATACAATTTTCCAACAAATTGCATTTGAAAGAACATTGTGTTTGCTATTTGACGGTATAAAAATTGAAGTTGTGCAATGTTTAGAATGTAAAAAAAACTGCCGCAAAAGCGAAGTTTATTGGTTAGGTGTTGCCACCGTCAATATGATGTCAGAGTTACTCACGGACATGTTTTTGCTTTACAATATAGATTCCTTTATAAGGAATACTTCTGAAAACCCAATCTGCAAAGAAGAAACAAAACTAGTCGTTGGTGGCCACCGAAATACTTACCCATCAGGGATATGCATAATATAAAATATGAAAATAAAACATGTGTAAACTATTTATAAAATGCATTGCAATTCGAATAAAATCGTGGCTTGATGAATGCTCTATTACTGAATTGCGTAAAAGAAATATCCTTATAACTCTAAAATTGATAACCATATTAACTAACGGTTTACTGCGTCGGATTAAGCGTCTCATGTCCAATTAAAATATATCTTTGAATTGAAATTTGAATGAAATACAGGGTCAGGAAAAATCGAAGAGAGTGGAAAACAGGATTACAAATATCTCGGCAACTCATTACCCGATCAACTTCATTTTTTATGCAAAATTTATATTTTCTATTGTCTTTTATATTCACTCCTTAAAATAAACAATTTCGAAACTTTTTATGTACCTTTTATCAGAAGGAATATTTCGAGAGTCCGAAAAAAATAGTTCCGGATAATCAAGGTTATTGAAATTCAATAAGCTTCTCCCCATTATTACATACTAAGTACATACCAAATTTCAAGTCTCTATCTCAATTTGTTCGAGAGATAGAGCGTTTACACACACACACAGACGGACGGCAATTTTTTTTTTTCTAAAAATATGTTTTTCGGAATCTCCAGTGTCTGAAACGTGTAAATCCGTCAAATTTTTTTTTCGATTTTCAAAACGATTAGAAGACTTACCCTATACTACGTATGATGGGTAAGTAAAATAGAGATATTTATATGAAATTGGAATTTTTCTTTTGTAAATGTCAACTATACGGTCAGTGACCTCATGTTATTTGGCATTTTACATAATTTCACAGTTATTCAGTTAAAAAAAAACTATTAATACAGCCAATGGACCGAAGCCTGTTTGTACATAAATTATCTAACTATTTTCTTATAAAAAAAAAACAGGACTTGCATGATATAAAATAACATATACAACAGCAAAACATCCTGGATGCACAAAATGTTTGGAATGTAGTTCATTACACATCAGCGAACTCAAAACAACTACTATTTGTATTTTTGTGGAAATTTGTCATTAATGAGTTGGTTCGTTAAATGAACTGTTAAAAAAATAAAAGTACCTTCCAAACATTTTTTGCATGACTTCTATGGGATAAACATCTAGGAATTTGTCATTACTTAAAATGTTTAAGCTAATTTATTTCCTCTTAAAATAATAGATCTACACATAACTTAATAACAGGAAAAAAGTGAGTAATACTCATGTTCAAATAATTAAGTTAATCCATTGTCATATCTGTCTTTTGATACTTACATAGAAACGAAAAAAAAAAACAATACTTTATCACTTTATACCGTGAAATTCAAAATAGATGCATTTGTGATTATCATTTGGTGATTATATTATTTGGTGATATCTTGGTGATTATCATTTAAACCGCTGATGATAGAATACACTTGCATTTACAAAAAGTATAGAATTCAAGTACAGCTTTTAGGTATGATATTTGTTTTACAAAGGGTTGTATACATATTAAAATAAAAAAATTATTTTTATGAGTCCCCCTTTTTTCCCCTACAATCTATATTTCGAAAAATGTTGTCATGTGTTTAATGGAGCAATTCTACGCCGACCTGAACTGCAGGTTAATCCCTTCGAGATCATGGTTGCATTTATGCATCTTCAAAAAGGTGCATACAGGATTTGTTTTTGGTACCAATGATAAAGAAAGGTAACATTTGCCTTTTTTAATTAGAACATTTTCGTGATGATATAAGTAAAGATAATTGTTTTTCTAAAAAAAGTGGTGTCAACCGAATAAAATTCGTGTATGGAACGGGTTAAGGACTTAACTGGGGGTTAAACGTGAAATTCAATTCACCATTAACTCAACTCTAATGAACTGAAAATAAAAATCGAAACAAAATCCAGTAACTCAACCTTTCTATAAACAGGAGGTTAGCTAACCGTGCATATGCAGCTGAAGGAAAGATGGCGGTCGTTTAGATTTGTACTTTCATGCTTTTTTTTTTTTTTTTTTTTTTTTTTTTTTAGCCAATTTGTTTGCCAAGTAGTAACTAAACGAAATGTTAATTATGAAAGAAATTAATATGAAAGAATGCAGTACTTTAAAATTTTTAGGCCTCTTTTGGATACTTTAGTTCTATGAACACAAAATTATATTCATTTGCGATGGAGCTTTCAAGGTTTATGAAGTTTACAGAGTTTTATTTTATTTTATTTTATTTTATTTTATTTTATTTTATTTATTTATTTATTTATTTTTTTTTTGGGGGGGGGGGGGGTGGAGCTGGGAGGTAGCGTGATTTAGGTAATAAAAAATGTTCTTAGAGTACAAATTTGTTAATATTTGGTTCAATTATTTTCATAAAAATAATAATTTAAAAGAAAAACAGTTTTCCTTCCATTTCAGCTTTAGCCTTCTCCCTTCATATTATTTTAAATATTCAGTTATAGAAGCAGGAATTCTCATTTAAATATAGTGTATATATGTTAATTAGTTCATAACAAGTAAATAATTACACTGGTTTACAAATTTAAACAATTTTTATATACTTTTGATGAAACACATATTTGCTTATTACACTACCTCTTACTAATGAAAGGCGGTATTTGAAAAAATTCTATCACATCACATTTTTTAAATTTTTACATTTTCCAATATTCACTTTTTTCACGTCGCATCACGTCAAATTCAACCTACCGCATTGTCAACTTGGATTCTACATTCTGTTTCCTTCTGTTTTTGTGAACTAAAGTGGTTTTGTTTTTGATAAAATGTCTAATAGAGTGTGTAAATTAAATTCTGATCGTTTTTGTCACGTTTGTGGACAATTTATATTCACAAAAAAAAGGAAGATCGATATAACAATGTTCTAAAACAGCATATTTGCATTATTTTGGATTCTCAGTGATTAATCAAGATAAAAAGTGGGTCCCACATGTTTTTTTGTGAAAGCTGTAGGCTTACTCTTATATGTTGGGCTTCGGGAGAAAAAAAAGTATCTTCATTTTGGATCACCAATGCTGTGGAGAGAACCTTCAAATCACAAAAATGACTGTTATTTTTGTTTGACAAAAACTGCAGGCTTTAATTAAAAAAATAAACATAAAATTCAATATCCTGACATTCCATCAGTCTCAAAACCGATATCGCATTCGGAAACTCTGTCACATTTCATATGTCAAGTGTGAGTTGCCAAGATAGGGACGATCTGTTTATAGAGGATGAAAATGATGACGAGTTTGTAATCGAAGATGATAAATTGCCACATTTAATAAACCAAAAAGAGTTGAACGACCTTGTCTGAGACTTGCAACTATCTAGATCTAAAGCAAAAATTCTGGCCTCTCGTCTAGAACAGTGGAACTTACTAACACCAAATACCAAAGTAACTTATTACCGAAATCAAAGTCAAATTTTCAGCAGTTATTTCACCAAAAAGGATGATTTTTGTTTTTGCCATGATATTCCCGGACTTTTTAATGCGATGAATCGAAATTATGATCCAAATGAATGGCGAAAAAATGAATGAATGAACAATGTCTCTTTTAATGAAAATGATACAATATCAGAATCACAACTTGAAAATATGTGGCGATTTAAAAGTAGTTAGTATGTTATTGGGCTTATAGAACAGGTATACCAAATATTCATGTTTTTTATGAATGTGGAATAGTCGAGCTAAAGAACACCATTACATAAAAAATATTGGCCTGTCTGAAATGAATTTACTCCAAGAAAAATGAATGTGAAATATACATCTTTAGTGGATCCGCAAAATATAATTTTGCCACTATTACACATTAAATTCGGCCTAATAAAAAATTTCGTCGAAGCCAAGATAAAAACAGTGCTGCTTTTAAATATTTACACAAAATTTTTCCAAGTATTTCAGACGCAAAATTAAAAGAGGGAATTTTTATTGGTCCACAGATACATAAACTGATGCAAGATAAATACTTTGAAAAACTTTTATCTACTAATTAAAAAAATGCTTGGGATTCCTTTAAAATGGTCGTCGAGGGATTCTTAGGAAATCATAAAGATGAAAATTATGAAAAAAATATTGCTGTTTTATTAAAAAACTATCATGCGATGGGTGTGAACATGTTTCTGATGATACATTTTCTCCATTCACAGCTGGATTTTTTCTCCGAAAACATGGGCGCCGTGAGTGACGAGCAGGGCGAGCGTTTTCACTTAGACCTTAAATTTTTTGAAGACACAAAGGTTTTTGGGACGAAAGTATGTTAGGGGACTACTGCTGGTCTGTTTTAAGAGAAACAGATCAAGAAAATTATTTAAAAAAAAAGGTTAAATAAATCATTTTGAATTTTTTCTTTTTATATTTCATGTTATTATTTTTTAAGTATTTAATAAATATTTTTAAAACTAGACGTGACAAATTTTTTTCAATAATTTTCCCGTACTCAGTGCACTAGAATCTATTAAAAAATACGCATTTCGGCGAAAGTATATAAACCGTGTAAACCAGTGTTATCTGTTAAACTATAATATAGTATAATAAATCTATTGAAATATATACTTTTGTTAGCTTTGACATAAATTATTTTTGTTTGAAAGAAACATTTTTCAAAAAATGTCTTGAAAATTTTCACACTACGCTAGAAAAGTTTTTGGTCATTTTCTAAAAATATTGTAAAAGAAATTAAAAAGAAATTCTCTTTTAATAATCTATACACGAAATTAAAAAAAAAATAAAAACTTCCCTGATTTTTTTTTCTTTAGCTACCGGGCACGCAATTTTATCAAGGATATTTTAATTGAATCTGTGATCAATTACTTTAGTTAAATTAAAATATATATATTAGAAATAAATATATGAAAATATATTTTATAATATGTCTTTATATAGTGCAACCTCCAAAATAGTTAGATTAAGCACGCCTAGTTAGTTATTCTCCTATTACTTCTTGATTCTGCAGCGGCTCAACGACAACAGCCATGAGAGTGGCAGAAAGTGAGTGGAATTTACCATCCTTACTACGATTGTAAGTCATTAAGTAAGTCACAAAAGATAATTAAATAATAACTTAGAATTATACTCACTTCAAAACTATTTTTACGAGCAGGGAAGACCGAGCTATGCTCGGTCAAAATTAAATTTGAGTTCAAATATCATGACCCATGACCAAAATGGCCCACTAATTGAATTTTCTCGAACTTGTGACTTAGCCCAACAGTCTTCTCGTGCCCGAACATCATAGGATGCAAAATTTAGTGAAAATAGTCTGAGCCGTTTTTAAGATAAAATAGCTTGATACATAATGACCCATGACTAAAATGACCCACTAATCGAAATTTCTCGAACATGTGACCTAGCCTAATAGTCTTCTTGTTCCCTAAACCTGTAGGGTGCTAAATTTATTTCAAATCCTCTGAACCGTTTTTAAGATAAAATAGCTTGACCCATAATGACCCATGACCAAAATGACCCACTAATTGAATTTTCTCGAACATGTGACCTAGCCCAACAGTCTTCTCGTGCTCGAAAACCATTGGATGCAAAATTTAGTGTAAATTGAGCCGCTTTTTAGATCTTGACCCACAATGACCCAGAAATGACCCACTAATCGAATTTCCTCGAACATGTGACCTAGCCCAATGATTTTCGCGTGCCCGAAACTCGTAGGATACAAAATTTAATCAAAATCGTTAGAGCCGTTTTTTAGATAAAAGTAATTTGACCAGCTTTAACCCAAAAATGACCCACTTATCGAAAGTTCTCGAACATGTGACCCAGCCCAATAGTCTTCTCGTGCCCGAAAATAGTCGGATACGAAATTTCGTCAAAATCGTTTGAACCGTTTTTTAGATACAATTAGCTTGACCATGACCCAAAATGACCCACTAATTGAATTTTCTCGAACATGTGACCTAGCCCAACAGTCTTCTCGTGCCCGAAAACCATTGTATGCAAAATTTAGTGTAAATTGAGCCGCTTTTTAGATCTTGACCCACAATGACCCAGAAATGACCAACTAATCGAATTTTCTCGGACATGTGACCTAGCCCAATGATTTTATCGTGCTCGAAACTCGTAGGACACAAAATTTAATCAAAATCGTTTGAGCCGTTTTTTAGATAAAATTAATTTGACCCAGTTGACCCAAAAATGACCCACTAATCGAAAGTTCTCGAACATGTGACCCAGCCCAATAGTCTTCTCGTGCCCGAAAATGGACGGATACAAAATTTCGTCAAAATCGTTTGAACCGTTTTTTAGATACAATTAGCTAGACCATGACCCAAAATGACCCAAAATGACCCAAAATGACCCACTAATCGAATTTCGAACTTTTTCACTAATCGAATGGTTTTCTGGTGCCCCAAAACGGTAGGATACGAAATTTCGTCAAAATCGTTAGAGCCGTTTTTAAGATAAAATTTGCATATATAACTACACACAAGATTTGCTCGTATTAGAATATATGATTTCTCAACATATTCCCAATATTTATGCACTTATATCACCGTTTTAGCAGTGCCCCAACACCAGCTGCATAACATTCTTTGGGTTGCTGTCTCAGCCACATTAGGACTTCAAGTTGAACCTTTTCATCATCTGTGAACATCATCTTGCTTCCAAGATGTTTTTTTAGTGGACTAAACAGATGAAAATCGCTTGGGGCTAAGTCGAAGCTGTATGGTGAATGTTGAAGAAGTTGCCAACCAAACTTTTGAAGGAAGCAAGATGGTGTTCACAGTTCGTCTGTTTCGTTAGAATTTGAAGCGGAGCAATTCAATCAGATAGAATATAACGTGCTAAAGTACACATAATTACACAGCTGGCAACCTTCCGGAATTTTTAAGTCAAATAAACCCACTGTGAACCAAACATTTTCCCTTAAGAAAGTTAGTCAAACAAGTACAAAAAAAAAAAAAAAAAAGAAGAAGAAGAAGAATTCACATTATTCAATTATTTTGTTAAATCAACCTTATGATACCACGCATGTTTTTTTTTTATTATTTAAAAAAAAAAAACGAAGGTTGGCAGCTATGTAATTTTATACTACTGTGTTAATTTTTTTAATTAAATTAACTTTCTTCAGTTATATGAGTGCTTTGCACTTGTTCATATTTTAATATTTAATTGTGATCAACTCTCTCAACTTTTTATAAAGCACCTATTTCAGCCACTTATTATTGTTATTATTATTATTATTAATTCAAGGGATCAAACAATACGTAACATTTATTTTGTAAACAGTAAACAAAAAATAAAATTTAGAAAAATCATTAGTCAAAAAGTGTCCGAAGATGCTACACCCAGTGATGTGGGAAGGGTAAATACCCAGCGTGTATAGGTATTTATTTTTTGGGTATATACCTGGATATTTACCCAAGCCTGTGGTAAATATATACAAAAATTGGATATTTTCATATTTCATTGTAAAAAATCATAATATTAAAATTTTTCCTGAAATCATTGGTTACAATGCTTCAAATGTGATAGCAGCTTTAATTTTAATTAAAGAAAAATACGCGCATGTTGTACTACAGAGTGGTCTGGCCCATCTTTTACATTTAGTGTGCTCTGATATGTTAAGATGCAAATAAATTAAGTTTTTTTTATTTTTTACAAATGTAATTGATATAAGGAACACCTTCAAATAAAGAACAGAAGAAAACTGATTCCTTGAAATTGCCAGAAAAAACTAAATGGGCAAGTTATTTGCATTGTCTTAAACTTTTAATGCTCAAAAGGAATAATAAATTTTGTATTTAAACGAGATATCTTTTTTCAAAATATTTTTCGAAAATCAAAATAAATAAGGACTTCTGAAGCTTTGTGTCATAGCACAAAGGAAATATACTTGTTAAATACACAGTAAAAATAAGCTAGTGCAACGCGTTTCAAAATTCTTTATTCATCAGTCACAAAAAGGCCGTCCGACGAACCAGAGAAGAAGAAAATTTTTCTTTCTGTTCGAACGTAATACGAGTAGTATGTAAATCACATCAATTGTACCACTTTGTAAGGGAAAACCGCGATTTACTTCAAAACGCAGAAAAATGGCCCTGTTCTTACTCTAACAGTGGACGAAAAAAAAAACTAAACTGTACTGGTATCCAGCCTTATCTAGAAATGAGTAGGAATGTTGGTATACAGTACGTGCACAAAAGCATCAATAAAACGCGTTAACCCTTAATATACCCTGCTCAGATAGGATATTTAAGATATCTTAGATTGCCGAACTCACTGAGAGAGTTCCACAAACTCAATCAGTGAGTTCGAACTTTCTATTGCTAGATACAGCCACTACCACTCACTTTGATTGGCTTTGGAGGTCAGCTTTAACTGATTGGCTATTGAGGCTGACTTTAACTTACGCGCATGCGCATATTTTATGTTTATTCAGTTTGCAGACACGGTGATGTTCAGTGAGTTATCTTAGATGAGTTTTGTAATGTGAACAGGTGTTCAATTCCGGGAAGGTATCACCTCAAAAATGGCGATCTAAAATATCTTAAATATCCCATGCGAACAGGGTATTGGAAAGCAATAGTGGGAAAGCTAACTTATGATGGGAAACTATTATCCCAAAAAATTAAAACGGGTTAAAATCATACAGATAAGTTTATATTACAAATTATGGCAGTTAGTGAAGAAGCTCAGTAGTCTTATATGCTAAAAAGAAAAATTTTAGATAATGTGTTTTGGATTCGTATTAAAAAAATGGTCTTCCATTTAATTGAACATCTTCAATCAAATGAACCTCAGATTAATTTAGTATTTAAAAAAAATTACAACTTAATATTGTGTCAGAACTACTTCTTGTATCTCTAAAATAATAAAGAAACTACAAAAATAACAACACTTTTTAACTTTACAAAATAATAAAAAAAACTTATAGGGACAAATTTAAGAAAAGAGAAAAAATCTGGCATTAGTCCTGTTCATCTTGCAATAGATATTTTAAATAGTGATGCAAGGAGGTACAGTCAACAAAAAAAAAAAACAACGATACATTTTAATCTCCAAACTGTCACAGAAAAAAACGAAAACTGGATTTTTTTTTCTGTTTAAAAAGTAATTTTAGGGGAGGTGGAAGGTCGTCTACAAACAGAAATTGTACCAAACTCTGAAATTTTCAATACGAATACCTAATTTGTGCATCATATTTCGCCTTTTCTTTAAATTTTACCTAAGAATTCTAAGTGGGAAGTCATTCGGTCAAGTAGTTTAGGTATTAAGACGGTTCAAGTTTGGAACTCCTAAAGTCAAATTCATTTGTAATAATTGCAAAACAGATTGCAATGCGGGTACTTTTTTTAAGCATAACTCAAGATCTACTTGGTGGAGGGATCTGTAAATTTATATTAGCACAATTCAAGCTTCTAGAAATCGATTTCTGATTTTAAAAATTCATCGGTTACAATAGAAAATTAATTTAAAAACATTTTTTTTTTCGAAGAAATTATGACTTGTAAGTTTTTTTTTTTTTTTTTTTTTTAACAAAATCGATTTCTAAATGCTGTGAATTGTAAAATTACAGCTTATTCCGAAAAGTAGTTCTCTCGTAAGGATTATCGTACATTTACATAAATCTTAATAGATCTTTTAAGATTGATTATTTATTGATTACTTTCGAAATGTACATAAATAATAAAATGATGAGCAGTTAACCGATTTTTAAAAAATGAAACCGTTTTAATTAACAAGCATTTAACTTTAACCCTATTTTTAAGGGTTTTCAAAAATTGCACGGTTCCATGGATTGGTAAAATTTTACCTATGTTTATGAAAGAGTTCCAAAAATTATTTAAACAATTTTAATTTAGTTCTAATCTCATTGCAAGTCAAATAAACCTAACTTGAGACATAAAAAAAAAAAAGGCTAATGAAAGGTTTGTTTGTATGTGATTATTAATTAACTTATTTTATTTAATAAAATTTCTGGTTTTATTTTATTTGGAAAAAAAAAAACTCGAAGGTTGACAACTATGTAATCCGTATATTAAAATAATTAAACTTCAGCAAATTTAAAAAAAAAAGGTATGGTGGAAAAAACTCAAGTAATAAAATATATTTAAAAAAAATAATAATACTTAACATGATTAAGTGCATAGAGTACGAAATAATTTGGGTAAATTTGACCTATTCCGTGGAACGAAGAGTTAAAACTGAATAATCATTTCATATTATTAAAACTGTTATTCTTTATTTGCTAAAAAAAAATATAAAATCATGCATCATATAAACTACTGAAAAATCTGACATGCTTATTCATTATAGATGTAACATATTAAAATTAAGAGTGCGTAATGAAAAATTTATGATAAATTTTTAATCAAATGAAAAGGTTTTTCGGGCATTCTATTTCTACAAACTCAATAAAATTTCCAGCAAAATTATTTTCTTTCCGAGCATAAAATATGAAAATTTAGGTGCCCGTAGTATTCATTGTTCATTTTTTTATTATTATTCATTAGCATTGATTAGGGGATTTTAAAAAAAAAAACTCGAATTGATGCTCCGTTATCAAACATAAACAAATAAATCTCTACAATTAATTTTCTTTCTTCGTTTTTGTGAATATGTTTAGACTTATTTTACATTGTTGTTTTGTTTTAAGTAGATATTTACAATGCACATTTTGTTTATAATATATACTTGAATAATTCTTTCAAATATTTTATTTTATTCTCTAAAAATATAAAATCATGCATCATACAATCAGTGTTCGTACGCTTATACCAAAATGTTTTAACAGAATTTTTCTATTTAGTATTTAAATAGCAGAAATTGTTGACACCTCATTTAATTCTAATACTTTAATTCTAATACTTTTCTCCATTTAAATAAGACGAAAAATTCTATTAAAAAATTGTGGTAAAAGCGTACGAACCCTGTACAAAGTACAGAAAAATATGACATACCTGGCCTTATAGATGTAACTTACTAAAAATAAGAGAGCATAATGAAAAATTCATGATAAATAAACTTTTTAACCAGACGAAATTCAGTTTTATCATTCTGAGTTAAAGAGATTTATATTCAACTGAAAAGATGTTGGTCCTTCTATTTTGTTACACGATAAGCCCGCTGACCCAAAGCGGTTAACTTAAGCTATGGTTGATGATCAGATGGGCAGAACATGAAATCAAGAAAACGACGGTCATGCAGAAGACTCGCTTTGTGATTCTTATGCTTAAAAGTTATGAACAAAAAACGCAAGCCTTTGTTTTGATGACACGCTGACATCTGAATCAAAAATACGATATCACAAACCAAAAATATTGGAATTACCATGAACAAGCTTTACCTGCCTATGATCACGATGGAGATTGAAAAACATCATAACGCAAATGAATTATTTTCTATTTTCTAATGTATTTGTTTGTATATAAAGGCTTTTTGTATATAAAGGCTTTTCAATAAATATACACGGTGCATTGTAAAAAAAGACAAATGTTTCTTAATCTACGAAAATATAATATAACCACGAACGAAAATATACAATAACCTCTTCAGAGTTACCCACGATTCCGAAAAGTGTTCTTTATCTTTAGAAACCTCAGAAACCGATATATTTTCGAGATTTAAAGAAGTATTTATAAAAACAAATTTTTCTTTGCTGCCACTGATTTTTGGAAACGTTTTCGAGTCGAATAGTTTTGATAGTCTATTAATCAGTTTTCTCAAATCCGAATATAGGTTTTTAGTAGGAGAGGCCCTCGTAGTATCTAGAACGACTTTTCTGCTTAACTCACAAAAATCTATATTTAATACTTGGAAATTTTTCCATAGAAAATTTCAAAGCAATTTTTAAGCAATTAAAATTTGAATATTGTGAATGCAAGGCGTGTGAAATTTTCTATGGAAATTTTTTTTCCAAGTATTAAATATAGATTGATTTATTCAATTATCGATGCTGGATTTTCTTTGATTTCGTGTTTGCCCCAGGGTTGGTGGCTCACAGAAAATATTCCATCTTATGCTGCGTTTGTAGCCTTGCCAACATGTTATAGTGCGAAAGTGGCAGGCTAAGTATCGTTCCCAAGTGGTTTAGTTGGTAGAACATCAGTGCGCTATACTGATGACCCGGGTTCGAGACCCGGCTTGGGTACTTTTTCACTATGTTGGCTATACGCCTTTTAAGAAATTAAAATTTGAATATCACGAAAATTGAACTACTAACCTCTTTTAAAACTGTTAAATTAATATGCACGCATGTTTATAATATTTACTTCTTATTGGAAGTATCATACATACTTAAAATTAGAAATTATGTCCAATTGAATCCTTTTCCTAAACAATGCAAATTAGCCTAAGTTACAAGAACACCAATGTACCTATGGCGGGTAATTGTTGTACCTTGGCGGCCTTAAAATTTTGAATTTATACTTTATAATAAACAAGAAGCATACATTTAAATTTTATAAAATAAACAATCATCATCAGATAACACTTGAGTTAAAAATCCATCGGTTAAAAATGCGCTTAAAATTGCATTTTTTTCCATGTGAAAAAATAACTCACAAATTAACATATCACTAATTCATATCACTTATAAGAATATACAGGAACTCTTTAAATTCCAAATTTTTTCCAAAATTCTAGTATTTATACATAAAATGAAAACACTTTTTTTTATTAATTATTCGACATTACAGTTTGAAATTTTGTCTAGCGCCATGGATCTAAGTACAAGGTAATTAATTATAGGGCCCTAGATACAAAATTAAACATTGGGTGATTTCACACAAATTGGGCTCTACTAAAAATTCCCCATGGATAGGTGATATATATTTGACATTGTATTTAGAACTTCAGATAACAATTAAAACTAGATTTTGTAATTAATATACCTTTTCAATAATAATAATTTTTAAAAATTCAGCTACAAAATTTGACTTTTGTGCTTTCAAACCAGTTTTACGCATTTAATTTCTCAAACGTCATTTTTCTGAAATTGAAAAGGACTATAACAAAAAAAACAGCAGGACCTTATTTGCTACCTCCCATTTATTTATTCATTTATTTGGGGAGGGTGTCGGCAAAGTCAAGCCAAGTAGTAAGCTATTACAGACCTTTGAGCCGAATATTGAAGTTTGTTAATCTTTAAGTTATTTTTTAATGTACTTTTTAATAATATTTTAATTTATGTTTTATTCAAATTCGTTTTTTATCAAAGATCTTGGTCAGATTTCGAAAAAGTATCGATTTAAAATTATTTTCCTCTCTGGAAATGCGATAACTTTCTACTGTTCTTTCTTTCAACCAAAACAGATGAGTTCTTTTTTGTCTATGGTCACCATTTTAAGTTTATAGTTCAGTCTAAAATAGAGTTATGGTTCTATACTGTACCATTTTATGGTTCATGCAAAATACCAAATCAAGGTAAACATTTTTACCTTATTATGGCTGCAGCCACTACAACACAAAAATTCGGTTCAACCCAGCTAGAAATTTTTAATGTACTTTTTAATAATATTTTAATTTATGTTTCGTTCAAATTCATTTTTTATCAAAGATCTTGTTCAGGTTTCGAAAAAGTATCCATTGAAAATTATTTTCCTCTCTGGAAATGCGATAACTTTCTACTGTTCTTTCTTTCAACCAAAACAGATTTTTTTTTTTTTCTATGGTCACCATTTTAAGTTTATAAGTTCAGTCTAAAATAGAGTCATGGTTCCATTCTGTACCATTTTATGATTCATGCAAAATACCAAATCAAGGTAAACATTTTTACCTTCTTATGGCTGCAGCTACTATACAACACAAAAAATTGGTTCAATCCAGCTAGAAATTTTTCTACAGTGTACGGTTCACAGAGTTATTAATAATTTTATAATGAATCAATTTCAAGGGTTCTCATCTAATTGAAATGCGGTACTTATGTCCAGTATTCATATTAGAAAAATTCTCAACATTGTAAAAAATGCTTTTTAAAAAATTTTATACTAAGTTTTTAGCATACGGGACAAAAGAAAATTGCTAATTATATTTAAAACATGCTAAATTATAATTGAAGTGGTCGGGGCAAAGAGTGCCAAGCCACATTTTTGAACTTCTGAGATACTTCAATTTGAAAATTTTGATCAAATACTCAAATTAAGATATATAACCTAAAGTTTTTTCGCCAAAGTTCTTAGTAACATTTGAGATATTCTGAGTAACAATATGGCATTACTTTAATGATATTACTATTACGTTTTTTGTAAATTAGCTATCTACATTGGGGGCATAAGCATCTGGGCCAAAAACGAAAGCTGTCACATATGCTGCCACCAAGTGCATTAGAAATAAATTATATGTTGGATATTATAATTTACAATATTAAGCAACAGATTACAGTGTTAGATTTATTTCACCGAAAATGTGGCGTGGCACTTTCTTGCCCCGACCCCCTCAATTAAATAACATTTATCATTTTTTTAACACCTACATCATCTCCTCAGCACGTATATATGTATATATATTTAATATTAATTAAAGACTACTTGAAGGAAAGAGCTTTAAATTCTGTATAAGCGCTAAGGAAGCATTTATTAATCGAATGCTTGAGATATTTTATAGGATGTGATTAATATTTTTTCTGAATATTAATTTCATATTTTATGTACTGAAATTGTGGGAATTACGAGACTAAGATATTTATGTTTCGATTTTTAAGTAATAAATTTGTACAAAAAGTCAGAATTACAAGATCATTATTTTGGAAAGTCAAATTTTTGGTCCAAATTAATTGAAACCTGGGCTTAAATATGAATAAAAAATAAAAATATTTTGTCAAAATTAGGCGTTTCCCTTGAAAAATAAATGTTAGTTCAAATTGTAATATCTAGACGGCCATTAAACCCTAATTTATGTACTTATGCTTACCATTTAATAGTAGATAATACATCAATTGATATCAGTATCTTTTATACAATGATTTGTAAAAAAATTAGTGAGAAGTGGTCCCTCTGCCCCCCCCCAAAAAAAAAATATATATATATATATATCATACACACACACACACACACATATATATATATAAATACAGCTTGATGTGGAAGTTTCCAGTTCTGCATGAAAATGTGTATTTTGTGAGTCTAACAACACTAAAAATTAATTTAAAACTAAAGTTAATGAATCTATATATTTAAAGCTAAAAGAGCATTTGTTCAGATTCCACATTCTTTTTTCCACACAAAAATGGTCTCATTGCGCATGTTTCAACTTTATTTTGAAGGCTCCTTCCCTCAGAAACGGGAAACATGTTTAGCCCTCACCTGTTTAACCTAGTGGGATTGAAAAGGGTTGATTGAAAACAGATGGAGGCGTAATATGACCATTGCGTTGAAAGCTGAAGCTTTTTTTTAAAGAACTATTGTTTTCACTACTAAATATGCATATTTTTTCGCAAGATTTTAAAGAGAGTTTGGATGCAATTATATTTATAGCCGATTGAAATTTCAGAGAGTTCGGAAGATGAGAACTATTTTTTAATTGCTATGTTAAAGGAGCCGATGCGAAAACAAACAAACAAACAAAAAAGCGAGAAGAAAACATTTCTTTTACAACTAGATAACAATATTTTTTCAAGAAATTTTTATACAGGCTGTAAAACCATTTTATTTATCACCAATAGAGATTTCAAAGAGCTCGAAAAAAAAAGAACTTTTTATTTTAAAACTATGAAACGACCCTACGTTGAGAAAACAAGAAAATGGGCGCTTTTATCACTAAATATCAATATTTTTTCGCGAATTTTTCATTTAAAAATATAATTTCATACAAAATCCGGTTATAAAGATATAAAATAATTAAAACTTGATTTTTTTTATTTACTATCACGGGCCCGGGCAACGCCGGGCGTGTCAGCTAGAACTATATTAATATGAAGATAATGTTATATAGAATTTTTAAAAAAAAGAAAGATTTAAGTTAGAAGCATTATTAAAAATGCTGTGCTTGAGGGGAAAAAACTATAAAGCTAATATATAAATAAGTATAAATGTGTTGTGCGAGCCGATGCTAACTTGACAACATCAATACAGACATATAACATGTCCAATGTAGAAATCGACATCGGACAGTTACATGTGTCTAAGCCCGGAATTAATTTTTTCAGCAGACTCGGGCTGAAAAATTCAGGCTTACACTTTATTTTACAAACTCGGGCCGGTCGGTACTGAACTTAATAATTTTTCCCAGGACGTGTCCAGCAAGCAATTTATTTTGTAAAAAAAGTAAATTCGATAATGAACTTCTGTTAACGGAATCTTTGAAAATATACTTTAATAAATTATAGAGAAACATTTTCAAAAATCTACTTTCTTTTTTTATTATACAGCAACAAAAGTTATGATGTATAACCATCTTTTTTTCTTTTATATTAAACTACATTATTTTTTTAATGTCTTTATTTGAATATAATAGTCAACTAAGAGCCTAAGTGATCATTAATGTTGCTATTCTGTATTCTATGGCTTGTGAACATATAGTAATATAAAATATACAGTAAAATTTTCCCATAAATATGTATGCAGTATTTATTTAAATGATCTTTACTGTCTGTTAAGAAAATAAGAATTTTTGTAGAAATTGAGTCGGGCCGGGCCTGATTTCATTTATTTTTTCACGGGTCGGGCCTGTTTTCACTGATATTTCAACGGGCCGGGTCGTAAATTGCAAAATCATAAACGGATCGGGCCCAGGCCTGGAAATTCTGGCCCATGCAGACCTCTAATCGGAAGTAAAGTTTGGGAGTTATCCTTTTCGCTTGCACATACACACACACACAAATCATGATTACAATAACTACACTATATATTCGGAAAATAATATGGAGAAAATATTTTAAAAATGGAAACACGGAAAACATTTTTTATTTAAGCTGGTTAATAACTTTTAAAAAATTAACATTTTTAGTAGATATATAAAGGATTTGTTTAGGGAGAAATTGTGTCCTTTAAAAGACCCTTCACAAGTTTTTTATTTCCAAACAGGGGCCTTCACAAAACTTTTCACTTTAAAACAGGATCCTTCACAAAATTCTTTGTCACAAATTTTGTGAAAAGAACATTTTCACAAAATTTGTCGCTCTCCAAACTGTAACTTTCACAAATTTAATCATTTCAAAGTAAAATCTGACTGTCACTTTTACATATATAAAGAAAATATGTATATTTTATTTACATATATCTTCTTTAAAATGTATAAACAAGAACCTGATTATGAAGATCATTTCAAATTCACAAAATTATGACTAGATTTTTCACAAATGTAAAAGTCTGTTCACAATTTCACAAAACAGGAACCTAGGAGAAAAGTCTGGACAGACATCTGTATATTTTTTTTTAACTTTTATTGAAGGAATGATACAGAACACTTCTTGGAAGAATCTTTAGTTGGAATAACATTAATATTGAAAAATATTTTTTAAAGCTCATCCTCCCCTTAACCCAGTGGTTCTCAACCTTCTTACCTATCGGCACACCTATACCCGCGATTAAACTTCCACGGCACACTAAAATTATGATCACAAAAAATATCAAAAGAATGTGTATCATTTTAATTTTATTTACAAACATTAACAAAATGCTCCATTAGAACAAGAAAATGAGCAAAATAAATTATGAAAAATTGTAAAAAAAATAGTATTAAAATTCTCATATAAATACATATTTATATATCACTACATAGTATAAAACAAAGTCGCTTTTTCTGTCCCTATATCCCTATGTACGCTTAAATCTTTAAAACAACGCAACGGATTTTGATGCGGTTTTTTTAATAGATAGAGTGATTCAAGAGGAAGGTTTATATGTATAATAACATCCATTAAATAGTGGAGAAATACTGTTATTTTTTAGGTTTTTAATGTGATGTCGTAAATAATTTCATTTTTTCCGCTTATACATTGCAAACGCAGGCTGAACCCTACAAGATTTATCAAAATAATGTACTAATTATTGTACACATTAAAAAGGTCTACAGAAAACACAAAGAGATGAAGGTTTTCAAGGTTAACCCGAAGCAAAGCGAGGGAGGGCCGCTAGTTTATTTATATTTCTCTTTAATGTACATTAACGTTTATAGAAGTATGTGAGGTTGACTTTTTTTAATTAAAATATTTTCTTTATAAGGTAGAATTTTGGGATAGGCAAAATCTTAAATCATCCAAATTTACAATATTTCAGGAAGCATAATTTCTTTCTAGAAAAATTAAATTTATTTAAAGAAGCGAAACCATTTCTTGTATGCAAATAGAGAAATAAACGTCTAAATAATGCAATTTCATGACACTAAACGTCATTTAAAAATAAACAGTATTATATGAATGATTAAGTATCGATAGTTTCGTTGATTATTAAAATTTTGATACCACTTGACTGAAAATTTTTGCGGCACACTTGAGCTCCTCTCACGGCACATCACTGTGTCGCGTCACACAGGTTGAGAATCACTGTCTTAACCCATTCGCGACGCGTGTCACGTAGACGCGACGTAAAAGGTGTGTACTGCATACAAATCTTAGTTTTTCACACCAGCAATTTTGAAATGCGATTTTTGCCTCATTTAATCACAGAATTTTTGCGATTAAATTAGGTAAATATTTAATTTTAGGAATTACTGGCGCTAAAAGATTAAAAATTGCATATGAGACGCTCCTCAAGAAGGGGTTAAATGATTTTTATATGGTAAAAGATAAATCTGATTGTCTGAAAATATACTTTAATTAAATATAAAGTTACAATAATCAGTAAAAAAATTTCAGCTTACCTTGATAACAAATATCACTGAATCTAAAACGCTTTAACGATTGCAAACACACAACAGTCTACTCAAACTCACCAATCCAAAATCCAAATGTGCAAAAAATGGTCTGCCGAAGACTTATATAGACCCTTGAGGTTCCAATATATTTTCTTTTGGAATTAAATAGTGGTTTCCGTTTATACAAAAAGTGTACAGTTATTCCATAATATTTTTTTAAGTCATTATTATTTTAACACCAATTACGTTAATTATATAAATTATTTAGAAAAATAGCGTAACGTAAACGGAAGAACAAGTAAGTGTTCAAGAATGATTTCAAGATTTTTTTTTATTTTTTAAATAAGTTAGTGTTATTTTAGTGACACAGTTTGTAACTCCACAGATCCATTTTTTTATTTTTTCCAATTTGAAATATGTTTGAAAAACATTTAATTGGATGTATATTTGTTTTAGCATAATCCAATAAGGAAGTGGATGTTTTTTTTTTCTTTCCATAGATAAATTACTGCTTTCAAAACTTCTTTTCATGCCCATGTTTTCGTAGCTATATTTATATTGATTAGAAAGATCTTCAATCATCTGAATTTAATATAAGTTACATGCTTATAAATAAAATAAATTATTTAGATCGAATTTAAAAAAAAATCCCCTTTTATATTATAATTGGACTATAAATAAAGTTCTTTATCAAGATCAACAAATAGGGAGTAAATTTTGTTAACAAAGCTATTTTCTACATTATTGAGAAAATATTTTTTCCAGTTAAAAATAAAAATATAAAAATATTTTTTGCCATTTCGAAGCATTCTTTCGTGGTTGTGATTTCACAGAAATTTTTTACATTGTTATTGATTGAAATGGTCATTTTTCTTTGAAAGCAGCAGATAATATAATATATTAAAGTTGTCCCAGATTACGTTTGCTACGTTCGCTTTCTTTGATGTGGTAAGGCGGCCTGTTTCATTGTGTTATGATTTCCTTAGCATGTCTAAGGTCAGAGGCAGGGCCTGATTACCAACGGGGCAAACATACACCAGTGAAAATGACTAGAAATTGTATCCTTATTCATGAAAGTAATTTTGCATGAATAGGTTGTTTAAATAAGGCGAAAATTTCTATTACAATTTACTGGTGGAAGTTTGCTTCGCTAGTAATCAGGCCCTGATCAGATGTGAGCAGAGGACGTCACTGACAGGTAGCTCACCGACTCTTTCTTTTGCTGATACTCCCCTTTCTTTTGTTGATGACCACAGAACCTTTCGAAAAGAATGGGCAATCGAAAGATTTACTTTGCAAGCATATAAACTGACCTTTACAGTTTAATTCAGTTCTAATGAGGATGAAGGGATCTATCTGTGCTGCCAGGTCCAGTGTCACGAAAAGCGGGACATCGGCTTCTAAAAAAGGACATAAAAATACACTAAACCCTATAAAAATGGAACGTGTCTACAACGGAATCCTGCCTAAAATGTAAAAATTTCCTTCTCTCTATCGTAGGAATACCTTACAATTATACCTGATAATACGAAAGCATGTTTAAAGTGGGTTTTTTGTTCCTTGAGATTCCGTCTTAGCAGGTTTTGTTGTACTAAACAAACACAACAATTTTATACAGTAAAAGCCGTGAAATCGAAATCACTAGGCATTGAAAAAAAATCATATTTAGCTGGTATAACTGTATAGTATTCCTATAGACACAATGAAATTCTTACATTTATAAGAGTTCCGTTATAACAGGTTCCATTTACACAGGGTTTACTGAAAAAAGTACAGTAAAACTTGTGAAACAGAATCGCTAAAACCACCAAAAATTTTGTTTTAGACAGGTTTCCGTCTAGGCTGGTAGATTTGTAAACGTATTTATTTTGGAAGGGACTGTAAAAATTTTCCGTTATAGATAAGTTCTGTCTTCACATGTTTGACTGTATTAAATTCCAATCGATCCAGGCTAGTGAATAGCATTGTACTAAAAGAAATGTAAAAGAATTTGTACATCATAAAATATCGGGACTTTTGGCGTCCCGCACAGTGGTTACGCGGGACATGTCTTGGAGCCCCTGAAAATCGGGACACCTGGAGACACTAGTCACATCTTTACTACACACTTTTGCTCTTTCTCAAGATGGAGTAAAAATTTTTGTATGAATGAAAGCTTTGAGAAGAAGAGAAAAATTAATTTAAAAATTTGAAATATGCCTAGTTCTACATTCAACAAACAACTTTCTTTCTTCAAGAATGATTTTCTTCGTATTTTGTTTTTTTCTATTTTTTTTTTTTTTTTCTGAAAATTTAAAACTTTCTAAATTGCAGCTTATGGTATCTGAAATAAATCTTGCGCATTTTCAATTATTTCAGCCACTTTCTTCGGAAAAGTAAATTATTGGGGGTAGCAAATCAATAAAATATTAATGCGAATAAAAAAAAAACTTTCACATCAGTGGAATGAATGCTTGGTATATTCCAATATATGACATATATCGGAAAATTTGACATTGTGTTTTAAAGCAATATGGAACTTTACCTGGAAATGTCCTTCCGAATTGCTGAAAACGATATGAACGCATTTGCGAAAATATATTTTCTAATGTGTCAGACAAAATTTGGGCTGTTAAGGCCTAACTCGTTTAGTTAATCATTTAGAGTAGGATTTGGTAAAGAACGCTATGCAATATACTAAAACTATCCCTGGAAAATTATCTAACTAACAATGCAAGTCTCTTCAAAATCTGTCAAGTAGAACTTTTTAAAAAGATAAATCTTTCATAATCGGGTTCACCTGATTACAGAACTTTCCCCCATAATTCTATAACTAAGCAACGGATAACGGACATGTATTAATATCCGTCCAGTAGAACTTAAAGAGGCTAATCTTTAATAATCGAGTTCACCTGATTTTACAACTTTCCCTAAGAATTCTATAACTTAGCAACACAGAATGAATTATATGTTATATGCTAAAACCTTTCCTGAACAATTATCTAACTAACAATTCAAGTCCTATCAATATCCGTCCAGTAGAACTTTTTAGATACGCTAATTTTTAATAATCGGGTTCACCTGATTATAGAACTTTTCCCCATAATTCTATAAATAAGCATCCTAAGGACAATATATTATATACTATACTAACACCTTCCCTGAAAATTATCTAACACTGCAAATTTCATTGAAATTCACTCAGCAGAATCTTTTTAAAAAGGCTAATCATTCATAATCAGGTTCACCTGATTATAAATCCTTCGCCCATAATTTTATAAATAGGGCACGTGGAACTATATGTTACATACTAAAATATTCTCTGGAAAATTACCTAATTAACAGTGCAAGTCCCATCAAAATCCATTCAGCAGAACTCAAGTTATAAGCAGGGCCTGATTATCCAAAAGGCACGTAAAGCACATGCTTCCCTTCTAAAATTTTAAAGGGACCCCAAAATGACTTTGAAGAGGGCTCTATAGCGTGTAATGAAAAATATAAATAATTAATATTATAAATATTTTAAAATGTAAACTATGATTAGATTTATTTTTTCCAAGAAATTCGAAAGGTTTTATACAGTGCAGATGTAACACATCGAGTTGCTACAAAGCTAATTTTATTAAAATATGCCTGTTCGTTTTTATTTCATTGTTACTCCTCCTAGAATATGGAACGTTGGGCAATTTCAAAAACGGAAATTTTAAGAAGTTTTTATTATTTATTAATTTTCTGATTATCAATGTTTAGTATTTAATTATTCATCCTCTAATATTTAAAACTGAATTTTGTATCCTACCATTTTCGGGCAAGGGAAGTCCATTGCGCTTAGTCACATGTTCAAGAAAATTCGATTAGTGGGTCATTTTTGGGTCACTGTGGGTCAAGCTAATCTTATCTATAAAACGGCTCTAACGATTTTGACTAAATTTTGTAACCTACGGTTCAGGATTACGAGAAGACCATTGGGCTAGGTCACATGTTCGAGAATATTCGATTAGTAGGTCATGGTTGGGTCACTGCCAGTCAAGCTAATTTTATTTAAAAAACGGCTGTAACGAATGTGACTAAATTTTGTATCCTACTGTTTTCGGGCAAGGGAAGTCCATTGCGCTCTAAGTCATATGTTCAAGAAAATTCGATTAGTGGGTCATTTTTGGATCACTGCGGGTCCAGCTAATTTCATCTAAAAACGGCTCTAACGATTTTGACTAAGTTTTGTATCTTACCTTTTCGGAGTACGAAAAGACCATTGGGTCCCATGTTTGAGAAAATTCGATTAGTGGGTCATTTTGGGGTCACTACGGGTGAATGCATTTTGTTATGTATGAAGGTTGAGACAGTTGTTGAACAATTGCCAGTAAACGAATTTGCAAAGTTGGCAATATTTCGTCAACTATAGCTAAATTTGGCGAAAGTTTGGCGGGAAAATCAACTTTCTAGATTACTAATGTCATAGCACATGCTTACCGCTAAATGAAAAAATGTGCCATGTTTCCGATTATGGCGACATTTTGCGAACAAATTGGATTTCAAAATCTGAAAGAATTTTCTGGATATTCCCATTAGGAGCCGAGATACATGATTCAATCAATCAAAATCCATAGAACGTTCTAAAAAACGGAATTTAACCAATCGAGGTTACATAGAACTTATTGTTATATGTTAGAGAATTTATTGTTACATCGTGTTGAACAAAAAGATAATTTTAACGAGGATAGCTCGGTCTTCCCAGCTGGTTGTAAATAAATTAAAGTAGAACTTTTTAAAAACAGCAAAACATTTTTAACAGTGCCATGTATTAATGCATATTTTTGGGAATTCTTCTGGGAATCTCAAATGGGCTTTATTGGCATGACGTCATAAACCACCATCATGTGACCTCCCTGCTATGTTTATATTTGTTTGTCTATGTATCGCATGCATACATTGGTCGATATTGTAAGAAATCACGTGTTGGTGATATTCTTACAATCTCGAGCCCAGATTCCCAATAAAGCCCATTATTTCTCATGACACGAGTGTTACTTTTCAAAGTAACGTCGATCAAAATCATCAATCATACACATTTTTTTTTTAATTATTATTATTATCTCAACCTAGTATAACGTCATAATTTTCATTACTACCCCAAGAGAAGATTTGAAATCGTTTCAGTCGTACAAAAGTAATCGTGCTTTTAAACCCTATTCTATTCATTTCACTCTTTTAGATTTGGAATATGTTAGAACATGTTCTGCCGACGCATTTACATCTTAAAAGTAAAAGCCATGTGAAATTTCAAGTGTCTAGCAATCGCCCTATGAACTCCAAATAAATCATAATTTAGAACATGTGTTTTATGTTCCTGCAGTGATGGAACAGTGTCGCAGCAGTGAACCAATTGACGCCACTAAATTTAAATAGTATTTGTCGTCTTATTCAAGAACAGAATTTCTGAGATTTTTAAGTCGAAGATAACTATTAAAATTTAGTGGTGACAATCGCTCAAATAGTGCGCCACTGTTCCACAGTACCAGTGTTATCCTGAAAGAAATTTTGGATTCGGTTCAGTGGGTCAAAAGTAATTTGGATTTTAGAACGTTTTCTATTCATTTACCCATTTTAAATTTAAATAATTAAAAAAAAAAAAAACCTATTCTGTGCGAGCCTTTGCGACTTTAAACTAACCTCGGTATCGAATATCAAGTTTATATCCCTATTAATTCTAAATAAATCATAATAAAGAATCATAAACAAAAATTACTCCTCATTTCAATTTTTTTAATTTCGAATTTTATAGAAACCATCCTTAGCGAGAGTTTACATCTCAAACGAAACCACCATGCAAAATTTGAAGTTCCTAGAACCAACAATATCACAGAAATCGCAATTTTAGAATATTTTTAGTTCCCTTTAAATTTCGAATTTTTTAGAAACTGTTCGGTTGCGACCAGACACTTACGTATTAAAAACGCTAGCCATGTCTAATTTCAAGTTTTAATTCTAAAATTAAAAAAAAAAAAACAAACATAATTTAGAACGTTTTCCTCTCATTTCGGTCTTTTAAATTTTCAATTTTTTAGAAACCTTTCTTAGTGATCATTTAAGTCAAAATTAACCACAATGCCAAATTTTAAGTGTCCAGCACCAAAAATATCACAGAATTTGAAACTTTAGAACGTTTTTCACAATATAAGAAGTCACATTTTATCAGACAATTAAATACACTAAACCAACATGAGTGAAAAATTGACCTGAGCCAGGACTCGAACCTGGGACCTTCAGCGTACCGTGCTGACGCTCTGCCACTAAGCTACCCAGATCGACATCCTAGCCAGGCAATTTCTCATTTTATTCATGTTGGTAAAATAAAGTAATCAGACGTAGTGTTTATGATTTAAAAATGTATATGTATAATTAATTACGGACCGATGAATGGTTATTCATTGCATTATGTCATCTGAAGCTGCAAACTGTTGGCCGATGACTGTTCCCAACATGAATAAAGTGAGAAATTGCCTGGCTAGGATGTCGATCTGGGTAGAAAGTAATCAGACGTAGTGGTTATGATTTTAAAATATATATGTATATTTAGAACGTTTGTTTGGTCCTAAACTTCGTTTTTATAAAGAAACTATTTTGTACGAGCGTTTACATATTAAAAATGACAGCCTTGGCAAGTTTTAAGTTTCTATCCCTAGTAATTCCATATAAATCTTTTAGAATGTTCTCAGTTTTTTTCCTTTTTTAAAATTTCTTTTTTTATTATTATTTTGATCCATCGTTTACATCTTAAAGGTAACAGACATGTTAAGTTTCAAGTTTATATTCTTAACAATTATACACAAATTGTAATTTAGAACAATTTTCCCACTCATTTTACACTTTTAAATTTAGAATTTTCTAGAAAACAACCACCAGGCAAAATTTCAAGTTACTAGCTTCTTCAATGTCACAAAAAAGGAATGTTTAGAATGTTTTGTGCTCCTCCACCCACTTGAGGGAAGTGGCACTGACATAAAATATCGTCTATATTAGAGTAGAGATTGTCACCTTCATTTTGCCATTTTTACTTTTGAAATTGGTTTGGTAGTTCCAGTAGTTTCCCCTACAAACAAACAAACAAGCCTGTAAAAAAACGTTTATTTTTCATAATATTAGTATAGTAAGAGAAATAAAACTATATATACCAAATTATGAAAAATTAACTAAAAAAAGTAAAATAAGCTATTTATCCAGTAGTCATCTCCTGATTGCCGACTGCTGAACATGTAAGCAAAACATAATACCCAATGGTCGGCCGCATTAAAATTAATAAAGACTAAGAAATTCACTTACTTTTTATACTCAAAAACATTAATTTATTTACCCTGCTAATATTCGAGCCTTATAATTTTAGAAAAGAATAAAAAATAAATTAATACTTACCTTTAAAAAAAATTGCCTGGTTGAACTTTTATCTTTTATACCAGGCCAGGCCATTGATTTTTTGTACGGGTTGGATCATTCCCGGGACTGAAAATTTCGGCAAATGCAGACCTCTAACCGACATATCTAATTTAGTTTTTTAATGTTTTTTTAAATGCTTCTTTCAGCCAGCATCCCATAGCTACTGAATATATGTTTCTTTAATAAACTTCAAAACATTCTGTACTGAATTGCAACTGATCTTAGATATAAAGAAACTAGAAGTATTATACACAGTTGTATTTTTTACCTAATTCTGAAATCAAAGGTAAAATAGTCTCTATGAGTATATTCAAGATGAAATAGTTGGCCTTAAAAAAAAAATGAGCCTATATGCGACTTTGGGAAGGAATCTCCCCAAGTGCCCTGAGATACACATTTCATCTAAAAATGTTTTTGTATGAATGCTTTGTATATTTTTCGTCCTACTGCTGTATAATTCTACGAAAAGTCAGTACAACCTGATTACTAGTACTGTGATGAGCTAACGTTCTTCCCTATAGTTCTATCTCCGAAGGGTTCATGGTTTCTTTGGGCATTTTATTACAATGCCCAGTTCGTCCATTGGGTCATAGGCGATGTTACAGGGAGATCTCATGCAGTCTCACTCTACCCCCACCCCTAGATCTGTCTGATTGGTGACAACTTTCAATTTCGCATCCCTACGATCATCTCCCACCCCACTCACATAGTTTACTTGCAAAGAAAGTAAAAAAAAAACAAGTGATATGGCAATTGCCTACATGTGTAAAGTGATAAGTATCAGAGATTTGCATTTAAAATTTGAACTGCTGTTGCAAAACGGGAAAAAAACTGGCGTTCAAACATATGATTCAGGGGAAAAATGGCACAAAAAAAAGAATAATTTTTTATAAAACAAAACGAGAACAAGAACAAAATTTCAAAGTAAATCATGCAGCTTCCATTAAAAAAGAATAGAGGCTTAAAAAAGGTGGCAAAGAGGACAAAAGTAAGGGCATTTGCAGTAGTTTGTTTATTGTTTTTATTAAAGTTCTCAAAAACAAACTTTCTTTTTTTCTGAAACATTTACAAATCATTGTTATTCATACACATATAAGAATACAAAATCAGTAGCATAGCTGGGTTTTAAGTGCCCGGGACAATTCGAAAACTTGAGCTCACTCCCTAGAGACTACTGTATAATTTCTTATACTGTAATTTTTAATATGATGATGTTTTGGAACTCCTAAACAATTTAGAGCACTGGGAATTTTGTAAGATCTTACAAAAATCCCACTTAAAATAATTCCACTATTCTAACATCCCACACAAAATCTTGATTTGGTCCCACCTAGAGTCTTCATGAATTAGATAGTCTCGACCCAAACCTGAAAATTCTATTAGCCCAACAAAAAAAAATTGTCAACACAAAACCGAAATGAAAAATAAATGAATTCATATTTTAATACGTAATTAAAATTAATAATAATAATCAGCAGTTATATCTCTAACATAAATTTTATCTTTTTATCTAGTACAATAAAAATATACCAAGTGTCCTAAAAGTTCCTGTACTGATGACATATGTATTTATTATTCACAAAACAGCAAACTTTAAAATGATTACTTTTATGCTAATGATAAAAATCACTTTTAACATCACGTAGGAAAAAATACTGAACTTACATTTATAATAAATGTTCAAAATATCCACCCCTTTCTAGGAGGCAAAGCTGAACTTGTTTGCGCATGTTTGTAGAAATGCATTTTAACATGCTGGGAGTGACGTCTTGTATCCTTTGAGTAATGTCAATTTTTAGATCATCTATTGTTTGAGAATTATTTGCATAAACTTTGCTCTTTAAATATTCCCACAGAAAAAAGTCCGGGATGCTCAGATCAGGGGATCAAAGTGGCCAAATATTTTTTTTTAGATGAGTCGATCGCCAAAAAATTCTTCATTCTGGCAATAATGAATCCACTTCTTAAAGTCCAGTGGCATTATCTCCTGTATCATTTTTACATGATAAGCACGAAAATGCAAAGATCTTAAAGTCTTATGTGTCGATCCACGAGAGGTGGCCATTTCTTGTGCCAAACACCTCACAGATTTTTGAGGAGTTTGCAATGTCCTTCGTTGAGTGTTTTGCAGAAAGGATGGTGTAAAACAACTTTCGGTCTTCCACTGAACCTGTATTATGAAATAGTCAAATGAGCCAATATAGCATATCTGTACTCGGTAAAGCATTATTTGGATATTAATATCGGAAAACATTTTTGCACCTTTCATACGATTTACATTCAAAGTAAGTTTCAAGCAGCGCAATTCTCTGAATGCGTGATAAGCTCATTTCACTATGAAGAACAAAATAACACAGAAATTTATTATTACACCAATTGAGCGTGAAAAGAACCAAACGATAAAAACTCAAGAATTGATGCAATGATAAGCAGATGATAAAATTTATTAAAAAGACCATTGCGTTCTTTAAGTTGGAGTATGGGATCTTTTAGGACACACCATAGTATATATTCATAAATATTCAAATACTGTAAAACATTTAAATAATGGAGATCTTGAGACCACTGAATTTGTCTCTTATTCGGAGGTGTGTGCGATTCAGAAGCAAAAGTATGCAAATATTTGTGTTGGGGATTGAAAAGTGTTTGCTAAATAGAGGTGTCCACTGTTTGGGAGTGACAGTCTTACTGTATATGTTATTACTTCTGAATAGCTGACACATTCCACGGTTCTGAGGTATCCGCTATTCAGAGGTTTTACTATATAAAAGATTTAAAAATTATTTTCTAAATAAAGCTTTCCACTATTTGGGAATGTCCATTATGAAACTCTTACTGCATATAGATTTTATTAGGAAAAATATTTTAGACTTTCTTTTGAAAAAAAACAGCCAACCAGAACATGACTCGTGAGAGTGTAAACCCAATCCGAAATAATGTAAATCAACCCAACATGAAGCAAAAATTAAAAAGTTAACTCAACCTGCAATTTAAAAAATTAGCCTCAACCAGTCTCGAACTGTGGGTCGGATTGAAACTTCCAAACTTCTAATATTGCCCCCATCCCCCAGTCCTGAAGACTCTCTGGATCTGCCCTTGTGTTACAGGATTTTTTTTCCTATAGAAATTTTTAGGAATTGAACTCTGCATGCATCGGTTAATAGTTTTATTTAATCTTTCTCTGTCATGCTACTGAATAAATTAGGTGAATGTATTACTAATGAATTAATTCTAATAATGAAATAATATTTATAGTCATGTGAGACTTCTCCTTCCCTCACATTTTTTTTCTAAAGGGTCCTTCGATAGAGGTTATGCTAAAATTAAAGGCCCCCCAAAAAGACAGGATCTGCATACAGGGCAGTTAAATAGTTAATTATAAGTTGAAATACCTTCCCGTCCCTTTTTTTCAGGGTGCTCCAAAAAATACCGGCAAAAGAATTTGGACATAATCTGTTTGACTCATGCTTTGTGAAAATGATTCAATGTATTGAATAGGAAAACATCTATTTTTGAAATAACCCTACCCTTTCAACATCAAAGAAACCTGATTCACATAGTAGAAAGTTTCGCAGGTAAATGGGGTGCGATTCATGACGCATAATTTTTCCAGGTTTTGGGGATCCTGGTTTTTACGCTGATAGTAAATGAATACTGTATGAAGGGGTGATTTCACAGTGGATTTGTAAGATACTGCTGGTGAAAAAGAATTAAACAATTGTAATATCGGAATCAATAATTTTAAAAAAAAAGACCCCTTGAAATCAAGATATATGCATTTTTATTTAAGAATGTTATGCTTTAAAATTGACTTCTATTAATTTTATCACACCCTGAAACAAATAGGAATTAAACATTGATTTTTATTTCACACAATTCCAAAAGAAACTATTTCTATTCTCAAAGAATACCTGTTTCATGAAATACTTTTTAATAAATGAAATTAGGCCTTTTTCTTTAATGTTTACGAGAATTATCAATGGCAACAAAATAATTATGAAGATTCATAACAGAAATTTTCAGACACATTGTAAAATAATTTTATATTCTCGAAGAATACTTCTTTCATGAAATACTGTTAAATTAATGAAATTAGGTTTTTGCTTTAATGTTTTAGAGAATTTGTAATGGAAATAAAATAATTATGAAGGTTCACAATAGAAATTTTAAGATACATTGTAAAATAATCTTATATTCTAGAAAAATAGTATTTTGCAAATTAGGTCCATTATTACATTTTTACCGGTAATATATGAAAAATAGTAATTTATATTAAAATAATAATTTTCTATTATCTTAACCACTGAGCCATGATTGCATGCCTTCGAAAGAGTATGTAAAGAAACGATAGGTAGCATGCAGGTTCATTCAGGGTGATGAGTTCTCGAGAGCAAGTGTTCATGATTTCGTAAAAAAAAAATATGAGTTTTAAATTTAATGTAACCAATAATCAAATTTTATGTTGCAGTGAAGGTGATTTATCCAGTTCAAAGTCACGTAGCAAGTTTCAGTGATGTAAATGCTTTATATTGTGCTGCCAAAGATAAAGTATCACAGAAAACAACTCAGAAATGGTTGAGCGGGGTCAATTTGTATACGCTTCACAAACTGGAATAGAGAAACTTCCTGACAAATCGGGGCTTTGTTTCTACTATGGATTAGCAGTAGCAGGTCAATCTGAAGGATCTCAGCAGTTTACGAAAGCACAATCAAGGCTTCTGCTACCTCTTGACATGTATAGACATTGTCTAAATATGTGTGGGCGATTCCCTTAAAAACAAAATGAGGGGAAGATATTGTGAAAGCCTTTCAATCTATTCTTTCAATGAAAAAACACATACTGGAACAGAATTTTCTTTTTCAAAGATTTTTAAAACAGGAAAGCGTTCGATTTTTTGTGATGCATAATAACACAAAAACTTCAGTAGTGGAACGATTTAACCACAGCCTGAAGAATAAAATTGGAAATATTCCACCCATACCCATATCCCTAGTAGAATTGTCTGCATCAATCTGCAGAAAGCTAAAATTTATCTGTGACAAAAGCCTATTAACATAGGAAATCATAGTAACCCTTAAAACAAATGCAAAATTTGCATTTATAAAATAAAATATAAGTACAATAATCTAGAAACATACAGCATATTTTAACAATTCGTTTTAAGCCCAGTATTTATTTTCAAGCTGTTAGGTCTAAAATAATCTGCAAAGCCGCTGCTGTGCTGCACTGTTTCTGCAACTGGGCCCATACCTATCGGTATACAGATGGATCAATTATTGCAAAGTTATAACCATACATATCATTCAACATCAAGAGACCCCCCCAGTGGATGTGACACGGGAAAATGAAAGCAATGTGTGATTTACCCTACACAGGGACCTGGAGAATGTGAAAAGAAAACCTTGCGTATTTCAACCGGGTGATGTTGTATAGGTGTCGAAACAGAAATTAACCTTCGGAAAAAAAAATATGAAACCAATTGGACTGAAGAACTGTTCATGGTAAAGGAGTGTGTACCAAGAGATCCCCCTGTCTATCAAATTAAGGACTTGTTAGACGTAGCCATTCAAGGAACCTTTTACCCTTAAGAACTTTAAAAAGTGCAACTGAAAGAGACATGTACGATTGAAAAGATTTTAAGAGAAGCACAGTTGAAAAAGACATGTGAAATATTTTATGAAGTTTAAGGGATATTTTAACAAATTCAATCAATGGATTCCATCAACTGATTTAACTTCTTTATAAGACCGAGCAAGAAGCATGAAAGATCATTCAGTAGTGTAATTCTACCTGAAGTTACACTCAGATAGTTCCAGGAATTACTTTCTGGGGAATAAAATTTCTCATTTTATCACATGATTACCTGCACCCATCAAACTCAAAGGAGAATGGGAAGTAGGACTCATGGAATTCATTTATCCCCACACCTGGTATAATGTAAATCAGAGTACAGACTTGAAAGGATTTGACTTGAACGATGGAAAGCTTCCCAACGAACACAGAACTTGCGGGCCGCTGATGGCTTCGTTAGCTTTGGCCCAAACTAGGAGATGAGGGGCCGCTATCGTTTGCCGTAACGGCAACTTAAAAAAAGTGTCACGCCGGCCGCCTTGTGGCCGCAACTCCATTGGCCATAAGTACATTAGAATGCCCATAATTAGGCCACTAAAGGTTAATCATAAATGATATATTGCCTAAAACAAGCCATAATTATACTTTAAATGGCTATTATTAATGGAAACTCGCCACAGCTAGCCCACTAAGGATCATAATGAATAAATGCTAGCTACAAACTTGCCGTAGCTATGCCACTTGTGGTTGTCAAAAAATAAATGTAGCCCAAAGCTGCCCAGAAAAGAGCATTTTATGGTTATTTTAAATGTAAACTAGCCTAAAGCCAGCCTCTGCCATGCCATAAAGATTATTTAGGCATAAATCAAAATTTATTCTACAAAAGAAAATAATTTTTAGATGGTTAATTAAATATAAAATGCTTTTGCTTGAAAAAATATAATCATTTAGGTACAATTTTCAAGAAAGTTATAAGTTCACATACCTTGAACTTTTTCAAAAAATTCCAAAATAGAAGAAATGACACAGTGAATTAAATTGTTTATTTATTAAATTACATATTTTTAAAATTTATATCTAATGCCATTTTTAAATAGCTGCATATCATATAAATTTTAAAAAGTATTAATTGAAAAATAAACTAATTAATTAACTATACCAATCATTGTATTTTGAATTTTTTTCAAAAAGTTCAAGGTAAGTGAACTTATAATTTTTTTAAAAATTGTATCAAACTGATTATTAGTATTTTTTCATGCAAAACATTTTTATCATTTAATTAACCTTCTAAAAAGTATTTTCATTTTTAGAATAATCATTTAAATTATGCACAAATAATTCATATGATCTTAACATGAGCTAATATATAAAATATGTTATGTTAGATTAAAATATATGCATTTCTTTTTCTTTTTTTTTCACTGGTTTTTACACATTTATTTTGTAAGTCTGTCAGCAATATATTATGCTTATTCATTAAAAAATCATTATTAAATCATTATAACATGTTATGCATCATTTTAATTTTATGATCGTTTGAGTTTAATGTTTATCTAGTTAACAAATAACAGTTTTAGTATGATTTTTCACAAATATTTTTTAATTATCCTTGAGAATTATTTGTAGTAATTTGAAATGTTAACAATATTCTAATGAATTTTTTAAATTTTATTAAATTAAATTAATTTTGATTTTTGTAAGTGAAATTTGCTCTGGGATAAACTTAACTTTCTTCACTTTGAAGAAGAAAAAAAAATTACTTTCGAAGCCGTAGTTTTTTTTTTTTTTTTTTTTTTCAACGTTAAAACAAACCATTTTAAGGAATTTAACGTGATACCGATAATTCTTAATGTTAAAAATTAGTTTAAACAATCTCTACAAAAATAAATTAATAAATAAACAATCATCTATTGGACGGAATTTTACACTGGGGGAAATTTTACACTAGTGATAAGAAAGAGATTTGATGAAAATTACGTGTTAAGTACACTTTAACAATAACAAAAAGAATAAACTGTATTTTAATTTAAACTGATCTAACTTTCGCGATATTTTTTATCATATGTGCTATCGGTAATATTATAAAGTAAATATTATCTTACGTTTGCTGAAATGAAAATATGTATAAAAATTTCTATGGATTCAAAATAATTAATATATAAATATTCTAATGTACATTAATAAATAAAATGATGCAAAACAACAAAAATTATAATGAAATAATTACATCTTTAAAGAATCAGCATAAAATATAATCAAACTTACGTGTTGTTCGTGAGATCTCTAAACAACTGTGTTTTGTTTACTCGATCGCTCCATACTAACTGATCAGTGATCATTCGTATCGTGAATCGTGACAAAGCAGAATTCATTCAACGCTGCGGCTGCGAGCAAAAATTCTTAGTATTCTCCCCCTTTCCCGCGGGCTTACGGACGGACTAGTATTTGACCTTGGAGTGATTTAAATCCCCCTCCCCCTCTCTCCATCTGACTCATCTAAAGGTTTTTTGAATAAGTTTTTTTTCGCTTGTTTCCGAGATGGATGCAAAAACATGACCTAAAAATTTGAAGAGGGGGGGGGGGGGGGTGAAATATATAAATTAGTAATGCTGTACAAATTCAGGGATTTTAAATTTTCCTTGTAACATATGAAACTGTAATTAAAAAAGTAATAATATAAGCTTTAAAAAAACTGATTTTAAGTTGCATAAAAAAATAATTAATAAGTATATAGTTAAGCTTAATAGATGTGCCTAGTAATGGCACGCCCCCCCCCCCCCCCTCAACACTGATTATAACAGATTCCAATTAGCTTCTTTTCGGCTTGTATATACACAGTTATTTTCATTTTTAAGCACGAGTTATTGTTATACAGATGCAAATAAATCGAATAGCATTTCTTATTTTCTGGTATAAGGTGACCTATACAGTGATCTTTCACTGAAAAAAAAAAAAAATTCAAATTATATTTATGCTTTTAAAGCCAATTTCTGAGACACGTAGTGATTTTTTTAACAGAAAGTGAAAAATGCTATTCGGTTATTTGCTATTTCAGTAATATTTTTTTTTTAATTACATGTTTATGTCTAAAAATATTTTATGTATCTGAAAGTTTTTCATTGCTTAGGCCGGGTAATAGGGGGGGGGGGATGGCGTTAGGCCCACTCTAAAGCGATTCTCTATGGTTCTAATAAAGTATTCATTTTTTTGTAAATTGTAAAAAGCATAAATAAATTCACACTGATTATTACATTTTAATGCGTTTATATAATTTTTCACTTGTTCTTTTTGGGTGAATATTTTTCTGTTGAAACTGAAAATAAATATATAAATAAATTGGCATTTAGCATTAAAACTTTTATTAGATATCTATATAGTAAGTATGCTTAAACAGTGCAATTTATTCCAATTAATTTCGTTTCGTTTAAAAGGGTATTTGGATATGTTTGCTATTAATTTTTGTATCTATTTATCTTTGCAGTTAAAAAATGCATGAATTAAAATTAACATCTATTAAATTTCACTGTAACATGCTCATAAAAAGTATTTATGTATACGTACATATTTTAGACTCAAAACGCCTTTGCTTGCAATTTATATAAAAAAAAAAAATACGTAAAAGTAAAAAAAATATTATATTTCTTTTTGCGCATATAATATAAATTTTGCACCCCATTTAAAACTTTCATCTGACATATTTTAACTATCGAAAATTATGTTGAAAAGAGGGAAGATTTTTTTTTTTTATATATCTTATAACCAATGTATCAAATACAATGCATTAGCCCTTTTCTTTTTACTTGATGCCAGGCTTTTAAAGCTTCGCCGAAAACTAATCTTCAAAGGCTACTAGACACTGATAATCAATTACTTTTACTCTCGCTCGCCCGTTATCAATAAAAATGGCGGTCAGCGGACGTAGTGGCGAGTCATTTAAAATACAACGGTGGCTGGGTACATATGGCCCCAAGTCTCTTTGGCCTTAATGTTGACAGAAGGAGGCCACAGATCTTGTGTTTGTTGGGTTATTGCTAGACTATTTCTACCAGGATTTTATGAGTCATTACCTGATATTTTGAAAGTAATTGATATACCAGACTTGGAAAGGAAAATAGCATTCTCATACAACTCTATTATGAGAAGAGTGACTATCAACGTGCAAAATAATGCCAAAGTCATCATTCATAGTGGTTTAGTTCAGATGTTCGGATACGAACCCAGCGAAATGTGACTGGAAAAGACGGCGAAGTGATTTGTGTCAAATTCTATCAACCATATTACTTACTGATTAGTCATAAATCATTTGATTCTTTAGAAATCATTATAAGGATGCACATGGGCAACTTGACGCCATTTGAATGTGGGCAATCATATGTGAAGCTTCATTTTCAGCAAAAATACCTCTAGTGATGTTTATTTCCTAACAGTGCTGCACAAAATCTTTTGAAGATTATTATACCCATCAGTCAGATAAACTATTTTCAAAGCACTACTTTACAGAGAGGTTATGGATTCGTTGGCCAAATTAGAGAAACACCTGATTTTCTATGTATTTTCTTGCCACACTCAAGCAGTGGAAAGGTGGACCAAGATTGTTATGGAAGCCGACATTAGTGATATCGGAATCTGGAGCTAGATATTATTTTATCTTGAGAAAGTTGAAATCACTCATTGTTATGCCAAAATTTAACACTAAAGAGATGATATGTAGATTGAATAGCTAATATAACAAAGGTGTGAAGAAGGGTGGAAGTCTATAGACAGCCACCGTAATATTTGCTTAAAATAAGCAAATAGGAGTTTTTAAGAGCTGTTTTTTTTTTTACTTTAAGCTATTTTATATTCAAATTGTAAAACTTCAACACATGTGCAGAACTGGAAAATAAATGAATTATCATAAAAGATTTTTAATGGTAGTTTAATTATACAAAAAGGAAAACAAAATTAAGTATTACATATCAAAACAAAAAAATTTTATTTTTACTGTACAGTTAAGTTGATGCTCCAATGAGTTGGAGTTGGTTGCTCCTAATGACCATATTACCATATCATATGAAAGTTACAAATTTCTTAATGTGATGACATAAATCTTTGAATGTTTGCCTGCTTACAAGATTGTTGCCAGAGTTTTAAAAATTCACTGTGTATACAATGAAGCTTCATAACATCATGTTATGAAGATCTTCTAACATAGATGAACATTGCTCTTTCATGGACACAACATAGTTCACGGACACTTTAACTACACTCATCTGTTCACCAGGCACATCTAACTTGGGATTTCCTAGCCTTTCTTTAAACCAGTTAAGAGGCTACTTCACTCAGATGAAAACACCCACTCGCTAATGTTAATCCTATGGAGGAAATATTTTAAGATATCTCTTTCGCATTTCAATATTTTTAAATGATTTTTTTTTGCATTGAATAGCTGTGGTCAATCTCTATGCATGTTCCATTGTACTTTTTCGATTTTGATTACAAGTTTTTTTATTAAGATACTTTCACTTTCGAAACCGGTTTTGAAAGTATCCTCAAAAAAAAAAAAAAAAAAAAAAAACCAACAAAAATCAAAAAAGTACAAAGGAGATGTGCATAGAGATTGACCTTAGCTATCCAATGCAAAAAAAAAAAAAAAAAAAAAAAAAAAAAAAAAATTAAAAATATTGAAATGCGAACGAGATATCTTAAAATATTTCCTCCATAGGATTAACATTAGCGAGCGGGTGTTTTCGTCTGAGTGAAGTAGCCTCTTAAGCCATCCAAAAATAAATCTAAACTTTCTTTGCATATTAATTTTGCAGTGCAATTCCTTTGGTCACCTTGTTTCTTTGCCATATAAAGTTGAATTGCAACTTTAAATTCTTCAATTAATTTTGTTCTGCTGATTCCTCATAATTTTCTCCAGCAATTTCAGTTTTTACTAAAGTTAGAACATTTCTCTTATGTTTCATGGGAATAACCATAGCATAGTGTACAAAGGGAGTTTCACGTTGTCAGTTCTTGATTCTGTCTGTGTGATTTACAAAGCCACATGAATTCTTTTAGCCAGTAAGTCACAGGTGCAGTATTGTGGAAGGGAGATCGTATTAGGAAATCGCATGCGTGACACAGCTTTAGACATGACAGTGTTGCCAGATTGTTATTGCATTACATTATGTTTTTTTAATCTCAAAGGTCTACTTTCAGATTTAAATTTAGACCTTCAAATGTGCCATTACTTTGATATTACCAGTTAAATTGGTTGCAGGTTATGACAAATTTGACTGTATTTACTTTTCACAAAAATGGGATTTATACTGTAACTTTTCTTGCAATTAATGCTACTGATTTTTACCAATAATGTAAGCTAAACTTGATGTAACAATTTGTATGGTAAATATATGTATATTGCATAAATAAAAATATTTTCTATTTTTATGAAGCAAAATATCATTAGAGATCTGGCAAATTGCACATCATATAAAAAAAATTCATAAAATCAAGTATTAAAACTGCTGCTTTGAAGCATTTTTTTGTGCATTGACAACAAAGAAATTTTTAAGAATTTTCTTATGAATATTTTTAATTCATTAATTATATGGATCTTAAGTAAAGTGAAAAATGCAAGCTATCGTAAAAAGTAAATGCACAGAAATTCAGATATTTTTAAATTAAAAATAAGTACAATAAGTCTGTTTTATTTCAACTAAATATAACAGATTAGTGCAGAATAACTCAGAAAAGTAGCCCAATGAGGTCATGAATGCACATCAATGCAAGGTAAGATCTATTCAGTAATGATATTTTAAGCCTTTTTTTTTAAAAAATGTATTTTAAGAATAACCCTCCAATCAAGAAAATATCTCAATTTAGGAATGCATGAATCAGGTCAGATTTCAATTACATAATTTATCATCATTAACATGCAGAATGTTTCTCACTAGCAAAGATGTCATTAATAAGAGATTAATTGTTAGGGTCTCTTTTCCCATGAAATGAGACATGTTCTCAATCAAACATGAAAAATTTGATAACTACAAAGATAATGAAAATTCTGAGAGTGATTACTAAAATGATTAGCTTTTATTACTAAAGAAACTTTTAGAGGCTGGGATCTCTTCAACAGTAATAGTATTTGTCCATTATCCTGATCTGTAATGTTTACACATGACCAACATTTTGAAAAGTTAATTTTTTTAATACATAATATTAATCCTTTGTTTTTCATAAGAAATTCATATTTTGATGTATATTTAACACTGGTAGGGTCAAATATGTCTGCAAGGTGTATAGGTGTATAAAATGTTATAAACCAGCCAGTAGAGAAATGAACTTTGAGCTTTATTCCAATAAATTAAGTCAATTTATATATTTAACTAAATCTAAATTGTACTAAAATAGAAATGTTTAAGAGTTTATACAATAAAAGTGAATATTAAAAGCCTACACTTGTCAGCATATAACACTTGCAAGCTAATGTTAAACCAATGGAATTTGTGTGTGTCAATGGTCTGTACAAATTTCTCATTTGCATTTCAATATTTTTAAATGATTCTTTTTGCATAGAATATCCAAGGTCTTAGTTTAACATGATAGTTTTAGAATTTTCAATTTCTGTGCAGTTTAATTCTGAGTACTTTTAATTGCAGAACATGTAAGAATCACCAGTGCAGGATGAAACTACAACAGAAATCGAAAAAGCTATCAGATTGCATTTTAACCTCAGATGTCCTATACAAATGAGAATTTTGTAGAGAATGTTTCAATTAATTTAACTGTAGCTTGCAAATGTTGTATGCTGACGTGAGTGTAGTCTCTTAAGGAATCCATTTAAGCTTTTTGAAGCTCTTCTTAAATAAGCCTTTCAAGGATATAATGTGTTGTGGTGATATCAAGAAAAAGTCAAGAAGTTTTTAAGAGCCTCAAAAAGAGTAAAAAAACCTTTTGAAGACATAAAAAATCCAAAACAGATATATAAATCTATTACCTTATATTTGATAAAATTTCTTATTTTATATTCATGAAACTTTCATCGTTTGTCACATTATTTCTTTGTATAATAATTCCAAAGCACATATAAAGATACATAAATATTTATTTTAAAATTTACATTGACAGAATGAATATGCTATGCTATGAAAAATTCATTATGAAAAAATTCATTATTCTTATAACTGAGAGTACAGATGGAACAGCATTGAGTATTCTAAAAGATATTTTATAATACAATTCATTCAATGAGTGCTTGGCAATATATTAGCAACGGATACCAGTTCCTATCGCCATGAATGTTCCAAAAGTTCCACCACCTTGGATCATCATTTTGCCTACACTTTGAATAAGTTCTCTTCCTCTGATACCATACCTAGAAATGAATAAACTAGGATTTAAAAATAGTACAATAAATATAAACTGCTAAATTCTGAATGAGAAAATGTGACAGAATGACAGGCACTTCAGTTTATGTTTGACACAAAGAAAAAACAAATACATGAAAATTATCAGATTTTAGTAAAAAATTTCTTTTTCTTTATATTACTAAACAATACCCACTGGCATGCAAAAATTAAAATCAATATATTTTTAATAAATAATGAACATAGTTTAACTATATCAAGCAACTAACTTTTATATTAAATATCTGGTGTATTGCCATATCCTTACTAATAAGACCAGACACATAGAAATTAATAATAGAAATACAAGAATAACCAGCCTCGATGGTCAATTTCTAAGTTTATACACTTGTAACCCACTAGATCCAGAAGGAAAGAACATGCTTGCCAAATCTCCCAATTTTAGTGGGAGAATCCTGTTCAAATAAACATATTTGAAACACAAATTTTATTTAATGAATGAAAATAATAAATTTAACCAATTCATAGAAGTAAGACACAGCTAATTAAATTTTCTAGTTCAAGTATTTTTTTTAATTAAAAAAAATCCAGAAAGTTGGTAAGTATAAAAGAAAGTAACAAGAAAACAAACACTTTATACATGATAAAAAATATACTTTTTCAGAGAGCTAGTGAAAGATTTAATTTCCAAATAATAAGGACTGATTCAAATTTTATTGGATATTGTGCTTTAAACTTTTATGCATTCATAAAATTTCTAAAGATACTCTGCATTTTAATTTCTTTGTAAGGCTATTTCCAGGTTCTATAGAACTACTGATGAAGAATTATATTTTAATATGCATCTACTGAGCACACTTCAGAAATATTGCAGCTCCTATTCTGCAAAAAAGAAAAAAGGTTACTTTATGTTCTTTATTACCAAGTTTCAAAATTGCCCAAACAGGGTTAGAAATTAATAACTCTAAGTAATGCATCAAATGACGCCTAAAATCTTTTTCTAGGTACCAAACAGCATTTCGTGGTTGCAATTTTATGTTATATCATATTTTCTCATTTCTTTTCACAAGCTTTCTATTTTTATGTGTTAAGAGCAAGGGGGAGGGGGCTGTACATATTAAACACTAAAACAAAATAAAAACTGGCTTTCTATAAGGTGTAAAACCCTATTAAACTACAATATTTGGATTCTAGAAAAAGGATCAACTTATTCTTTTTATAAAGCTAATTTGCATACAAAACAATATTTTGAAATACAGTGGAACTTCCCTTTAACGAAGTTTTCTACTTAACAAAATTTTCTGCAGAACTTTGACTTTGAACACCATTAGCATGTAAATTAATCTCCACATTACGAAAAACATATTCTATATAACGAAGTTTATTCCACTTTTGTACGTGTACAGAATTCAAATTAAACGATTGCTGTTCGAAGGATATGCAAATTTATTTCAGCGGATTCGATTGTATGAAAATGAACACATTTAAATTATTTCCATTCTGCTTGGTGCTAAATAAAACGATTATTTTTTACACTAAGAAAAACACTTGTTATCACTATTCTCCCACTCCGAGACTCCAGCGCTGACAGTGGGGGGTTGGGTTGGGTTGATTATTGACGGCCAATTATCTACGCTTGGGATATAGGCCCGGGGGGAGTGCCCTTCGTGGGGGTCTTTCCAAGGGAACCTAACCCGTATTTACGCATGGATAAATCCACGGCTCGAAGAAAACCACGAAAACTCCGAACGATTAGGCCAACGGGCGCGATTGGGATCGAACTCAGCACCTCCCGTCTACCAGCTTCGAGAGCAGAACCTCTCAGCCACTGGTGGGGCGACAGTGGGGGGAAGTCAAAATCTTTTTTTTACCTTCAATGATATAGAAGATGAGGTGTCGCAATGACGTCAAATGCATTGAAACAAAAATATCTATTAGAGTCAGACAGGTACTATTCTGACCTTCCATTGCTGATAGACAATTGCTTTGTACATCCAAAAGAACGTGCTTCAAAATACAAATCGAAGAACATCAAAGTTATTTTTGTTCCTGCCAATACAGCTAAACTTCAATCATTAGTCTAAGGAATAATAAAAAATCTTGAAGTACATTATCGAAAAAGACAGAAAAAAGCTGATGTAGTGAAAACATTAGTTTGAGATTCTGTGTATCAGAGATGATGAAAGTTTGGGCCAAAGCTTGGGAATGTGATGCGATCTCATCGACCGTACACAACTCTTTTGTAAAAGACGGCTTCATAATTAAAACTGAATCAAATGCTTCTGAATCCAATACCTGTTTGTCATATCTCAAAAAAAAAAAAAAAAAAATCATAAATTTAAGTTAATTTCTATTTAACGAATTTTCTTCATAACGAATTTTTTAAGTGTAACGATGAGACTTCGTTAAATGGAAGTTCCACTGTATTTACTTGCAAATGATAATGTAAAGTAGGAAGATACATCGCATTTGAAAACGCATGTGCTCACATGCAAGCTATGAATCTGCACTACATAGGCATAAATCTGCATCATGCTTTCGAAGAAGGTGTGCAAGAATTTTAGGGGGATAATCTCTAAGGTCAGTTTTATCAGTCATTGGTTAAAGTGAAGTCAACTTACAAGTGATTGACAGGTTCAAGGGACTCTAAGGCACGTGCCGCTGTCCGATCTTTTATCAAAAACTCTTGAAGTGCACACAGCGGAAGAAAAAACTTAATGCTAAAGTATGAATGAGAGTGTTTGTTAAACAGAAATTAAAGTGAAAGAAAGCTAGGTGTCAAATTGGATGACAAGGAATAATTTGTGGTCGTGAAATGCAACAATTTAGTTGTATTTGATGACTAATGACCACTAATTTCTAAACCTGTACCCAAATAATAATTATATTAATTAAAACAATTACAACTACTATAGTAATGTTCATGAAGTTAAAATTTGAAGCATCTCCTGCTAGATGAATAAGATTCAGATAAAATTTAGTACAACAAAATGTATTTAATTAAGAATCTTGCCAGTAATTTGTCAATTTTGAAAAACAGAAAACAAATTAGATGGGTCATGTGTCAGTTTAAGAAGAAAAAAAAGGACAGAATATTGCTTATAAAATTTTATTTTAATCCTTTAAAAATTACAAATAAAATATGAAGTATTTTTATAGACTTCCCCAGCTGTTTTAGGCAAATTATATGGATTTAAAAATACATTCTTGGATTGGTAAAAATATTTTATGAAGCCTTATTGTGTTTGGACAATGATAAAAAGTTATAAAATTATCAGCTTTGACATAAAGCAAATTTTTAAAAATATATAAATACACATTAATAAAACAATAAATATTATATAAATGGGGTGCAACACATCTAAATATTTAAACATGTATTATTACAGATGAATAAATATTTTCATGAAAAAAGCTTTTTTCTTTTGAGCTCCAAACTTTTTACCCTCCTACAACATTTAAACATCTTACAACAGTTAAAATATTAACTAAATTCCCTTTTCTACAAATGACATATGATAAGGAAACTTAGTAGTTTTGATAAATCAATTAAAAATATTAAATAGCAATTTTAAGAGTATATAATTCCCAAACTAGTAATATAGTAGTTAATAAATAGTTTTTAAAAACTAAGAATTCTTGACTTAAGACTAAAACATACCTATTCAATTAGAATCAAGATATTCCAACAAAAAATGTCCAAGCATTTCTAAAATCTAATTACTATATCTAAAATGCTACATTCTGAACTCCAAAGCTCATTGTAATACTTAATTCTAGCATATTGATATAATATCCACAGCATGATTTAAGAAATAAATTATGACATAAAAATTGTTATGTAGAAGTTATTTAAAACAAAGAGCTGAACAAAAAATATTTTTTTAGAGAGGTAACAACCCTTTTTTTTCATTCTAATTTTTTTTTACAAGAAAAATGATGGCCCTGGTTTTATGAATTCTAAAAGGTTAATTTAATTAGTCAAGGTGTCAACGATTAAAATCAAATGATTTAAATCAGTGATTTTAATCATGATTTAAATCAATTGATTTTTTAAAAAAAATCATTTTTTATTTAATCTCTAGAAATCCTCATGGAAATTTAAATCTCACTAATGCTGTCTTTTTTTAATCAGTACTATATTCCTCCTCTATTTTTATCCCTAGTCTTTCCTCACTTGACCATTCTTATCTATTCAAAGTCTCTTTTAGGGTGTTCCTTAATTCTACACCTGCACCCTTTAGGTGATAAAAGGTTTAGATTCTTTATCTGATGAAAACCTGTTTTCCAGTTTATTATTTGCACAAATCTAGGAAAAAAAGTAATCGGAAAAAAAGTAACTGAGTCAACAAGAGCGGAAAAAAAGTAAACGGAAAAAAAGTAATTGGAAAAAAGTAAACGGAAAAAAAGTAACAAGGTATAGATAAATATTGAATTTATTGATAAATAAGTGTTAAAAGATAATGAAGTAACATATGTCTGATTTATATAATTCCCGTAGGCAGATATTTGCGAATGCTATTAGGAATTGAGTAAAATCACCCCCTGAAAAATGCCCCATCGGTAAAAAGCTCCCTGATAATAAAAAAAGGGGGGTGGGGGGATAGGCTTCACGTTAAGATGGGAAAATACCACACATTTATGAATAACACGTGTTTGAATAAGCCAATTATAATTTCGGGTAAAGCACGTGCTACCACGTGTATTTACTAACCACGTCTACTAGGAACAATCAGAGCATTATATACACCATTTATTCTAATACGAGAGCAAAAATCTTGTGTGTGTGTGTGTGAGGGGGGTGGGGGGGTTATATATATATATATACGCAAATTTTATGTTAAAAACGGCTCTAATGATTTTGACGAAATTTTGTATCCTACAGTTTTGAGGCACCAGAAAACCGTTGGGCTGAGTCACATGTTTGAGGAAATTCGATTAGTGGGTTATTTGGGTCACAATCTGTCAGGATCAAGCTAATTGTATCTAAAATACGGTTCAAACGATTTTGACTAAACTTTTATTACCATTTTCGGGCACGAGAAGACTATTGGACTGGGTCACATATTTGAGAACTTTCTATTAGTGGGTCATTTTGGGTCAACGCGGGTCAAGTTAATTTTATCATGAATCCTGATTCTCAAATCTTACATATATTTCAAAACACTGGGATAATTTTGAGTATTAATAAAAATAATTTTTAACTAGGTATAAAGTTGTTAAAACTGCACTGTAAACTGAAATGTCTTAAATTCAGACACTTAAGTGTCTGAAACGGATGGTTAAAAAAAGAGACACTTTAAAGTGTCTTAATTTTTTAAGACACTTATTTGTGTCTGAATTTAAGACATTTGAAATTCCTGAATTGCGGCTATTTTCGTGCTCTGATCTGTCGGCAAAAAGTAGTCATTTCTGACCACAATTTTTTTAAGCATTAAATGCAGCCATATTTGACCGCATTGCATCCTCAATAAATGGGACTATATATGATCACAAAGAAGAACCTGATAAAAGCATGGGCCTATGGCCTCACTGCCCCCCCCCCCCCCCCCCCCGATTTTATGGGGCCCAAAATTTAGAATGCAATTTTCGTAAAGCTGATATTTTAAATCTCTTTCGGCATTGTACTGATTATATTCAATGTTTTGAGCTTTTACAGTAAGGTAAGATTGAAAACAAAAATTATATTTATCTAAAAACAGTAAAATCTCTCAATAGCGGATACTTCGGTAGCACAGAATTTTCCCGCTATTCGGAAGTGTCCGGTTTTAGAGGTAAAAGCGGATACCTCTATTTAGCGAAAATGCACCTTTTCAATACACAACACATACATGTTTAAATATTTTTACATCAGAAATGTGGACACCTCCGAATAGTAAACAAATTTTGTAGTCTCGAAACGTCCGCTATTGAAAGGTTTCACTGTTTTTAGATAAATATATATTTTTTGTTTTTAATCTTATCCTACTCTATAAGTTTAAAATATTGAAAGAAATGTCAAATTTGGGAAGCACCTAAATTCAGAGGGGAGGGGGTCAAAGCCGTGGAAGAGTTTGCCCGTGCAATAATCAGGTCTTGCTTCTGGAAGCAACCCAAACCTGATTTATAGTTTGCTAAATGGAGGTATATAGAGAACAAACCCAGCAGTCCCGAGGTATCCGCTATTGAAAATTTTAACTGCATAAATTCATTTTGCAGTTCATTTTCTTAGTAGAAAGTACAAGTTTCTATCATTTAAGTATGCTTTAACTTATTTTAACATTTGAATAGAATAGTTTAATAATAATAATAATGAAAAATCAAGTTTTCATTCTTTTTCTGAATGTATTATATTTTTATTCAAATATTAACATCCATAAAAACCATGCTGGTGTTATGAGACCTTCTTATTAAAATAAATAAATAAAAATAAATAAGAAATTTTTTTTTTTTTTTTTTTTTTTTTTTTTGTAAAAATGTTAAGAGTATATTAAAATTTGCTAAAGAACTTTTATTTTTATCTTGTACAGAGCATACTTAAACAGTTATACAAAAAGAACCAATTTAATCCTAAATTTTATTACAGAAATGAAAACAAAATATTTGTCTCTGCCATGGGCCAAACATGGTTCTTATCTACCCAATCCCCCCCCCCCTATACACACACACACAACAGCACCACCACTCTTTTTTTTCTTTTTTCAATTATCTTTATTTAGTTCCACATTATTTTGATTCTTTATTTAGAATCTTATTCAATAAGACTTTTTTAATTTTCCCAGTTCATATATGATTAAGTAAACTGATTTGGATTCTTTGTTTGTGTCGCATTTTGAAAATGGCTGTGTGTCCTGAAATTTAAATATGTTATTTAGATGGAACACAGTAAATACATATAAATACAGTTTTTGTATTTTGAACAAGTTTTCATGAGGAAATACTTAGAAAAAATCCATTCCCATAGGAAATATGAAAATCATTTATAAAATATTCAGAATTTTGCAACAATTTGATTCGGATGATTTTGTAATTCGTTTTCTTGTTCTATATTCCTCTTTAAGCAACAATGTTTTTAACAGTTTCTGAACATAAATTTAATTTTGTTTAACATGAAAACATTGACTTCGAAAATATAATCTGTAAGAGAATTAACCGATCTGTCACTAAAATTAAAAATTCATATACAAAAATATATCAATAAAGTGACTGTGTGGAAAGAACTTAATAACTCAATATCATTTAAAAATTATATATTATATATATATATATATATATATATATAACCATAAATGAAACATTACCATAACACCAACTTAAACTATGAAATAACGATTAAGTATGTAATTTGTTGAATGAAAGTATTTCCCAACACACTGAATATAGATACCAAAAACTTATTTAAAAGAAGAAGAAATTAAATTAAAAATTGAATAAATGAAATTGAATGAATGAAATGAAATCCGTGGAATTTAGACAGAATTATCAAGTCCCAAATGCCTAAATACCACAAATAAAATGAGTGGTTTCATCAGCATATTAGCCATAACATTGCTAAAGAATATGGTTTTGGGACTACCACTCATAAACAATGAATCAAACCTGTGAAAAAATAAAAAAATAAATACAATATTAAAAAGGAAAGACACCATACCTATAATATACAGATAAAACTTGAAATAGAGTCATAAAGTACATAATCCATTTGGATTAAAAAAGATACCTGTGCACCACATGAACCACACAAGAAACACAACCAAAACTAGGGAATGAATTGCAAAAAAATCATTACATGTTGCCAAATTTAGAATTAGAAAATGATTTACTATGTTGCCAGAAAAGATGTTAGAATAATATGAACATTATAAAGCAAACAGGAACATTAGTGCTGCCATCTATGTTGGTAAAAGTGAATATAATCTGAATAAAAAGTATTGGATGAAAATTAATGTTTAATAATTAAACCAAATTACTATCGGAAATGATAGCAATTAGTTAAATAATAAATAAATGAAATTAATTAATAAATAGAATATCTAATTATATTAAAGTAATGGATGTATTAATGAATAATTCTATGTTAAAAATAAGTTGTAAGATGGAAAAATTAATAATTAAAGCAACATAAAAATATATGTACCATTAAATGACAAAAACTATTAAATAACTGTGCCAAAAATGCAACATCACATAAATTAAATTAAAATAAAATACTAAATATATATTGGAGTTAAGATACAAAGAATTTAAAATTAATATTAATTAAATATTGAAATGAATTACTAACATATAATGTTTCTTCATACAAAGTTAAAAAATTATAAACACTTAATATAAGTGGTAAGGGTAGAACGTTTAATAAAAATTAAAACATATTATATTAACACTTTAGAAAAGTATACATTATATTAGAAGTTAATATGATATTGTCCACCGTAGGTATTAATCTAAATCATTAAATCAAAAACATTCTTAATATTAATGAATATAAATTCATTTAAATTAATTAAATAATGAATATGTAAATATAACTAAATTAATATACATATAAAAATATCACATCACAGTCCATTATAAAATGTGTAATATCAAACAATTGTGTAAATCAAAAAGCCCCCCCCCCTTTTTTTTTTAAAATAATATAAATTAACCATGCGTTTTTTCCGTACAACTCCGCCACACACCATCTCAATCCAACATCTACCCACCCAACCGTCCTGTTATATATATATATTTTTTTACTATTTTCTAAGATTATATGATTTTTTTATACATTTTTTAACGCATGTGTTAATTTGGTTGCAATTAAGATGATCATATGGACATTTTTTTTTTATATATAAATAAGATGATAATTGTAAGAGCTAGTTAATAGAAAGTGTTAGCTCTCCTTAAAAATATATATCTATTCTTTTTTAATAACACTACGAAAAGTTCATTCAAGTTTCAAAACTAATTAGGTGTTAAATATACATCTTAACTGTATGTAAGTAAATATATTAAATTGTATCTTTTTTCTGATTTCCATTTTTTATTTCAAATAACTTTTTTATTTAAAAAAAAAGAATAAAAAATCAAAATTAAAATTAATTTACATTTTCCCCAGGTTTTAGAGCGTAAAGCTTTCAAAATAAATTTGTGTCTTGAAATCTAAATATGTTATACAGATGGAACATAGGATCTAATTGTAGTTTTTATTTTTTGAGCAAGTTTTCAGATTAAAAAAAAATTCTGCAACTAAATATAATAGTAATTTAATTTTTTTAAATTAAAATTTATTTATAAAATATTCAGAATTTTATGATAACTTCATTTTGGATGCTTTTATGATTATTTTTCAAGTTTTATGTCCCCCGTCTGAGAGCTGTTTTTAAAATAAAATTTGTATATATATATATATATATATATATATATAACCCCCCCCCCACACACACACACACACGAGATTTGCTCTCGTATTAGAATATATGATGTATATAATGCTCTGATTGTACCTAGTAAACGTGGTTAGTAAATACACGTGGTAGCACGTGCTTTACCCGAAATTATAATTGGCTTATTCAAACACGTGTTATTCATAAATGTGTGGTATTTTCCCATCTTAACGTGAAGCCTATCCCCCCACCCCCCTTTTTTTATTATCAGGGAGCTTTTTACCGATGGGGCATTTTTCAGGGGGTGATTTTACTCAATTCCTAATAGCATTCGCAAATATCTGCCTACGGGAATTATATAAATCAGACATATGTTACTTCATTATCTTTTAACACTTATTTATCAATAAGTTCGATATTTATCAATACCTTGTTACTTTTTTTCCGCTTTTGTTGACTCAGTTACTTTTTTTCCGTTTACTTTTTTTCCGATTACTTTTTTTCCTGTTACCATTTGCACAAAGAGTGGACATTTTCAATTTCTATTGCAATCACAATTTCTTTCTTACTGTAGCACATGGTAATCTCTTGAATATTGTTACACTTTTGCTGTAGAAGATTTTTGATACTATTACTTACTTTAGTTAGTTTTGCTGTTATTACTTACATATTATTTAAGTTCTTAGTTAAAACTCTAAAAAAATGTCTGCTGGAAGGAAAAGGGATATAATTTAGTTTTATTTTAATAAGAAAATTGAAGTAGGTAAAAAAAGGAAGCAGGGCTATTTGCAAGAAATGTGGAAAAGAAATGCAAGGCTTGGTTGCAAGATTAAAAAATCATTTTTTTTTTTTTTTGTGGAAGCCAATATGGTATACATGAGGAAGTCATTAGAAACAGATACTAAAGACTACGTTGATGTTGTTAGCTATGGTTGCTCGGCACACATTTTAAACTTGCTAGCAAAGGATATGGAACTCTACAATGTTACAGCAGGTAATCATGTTATGCAGGTAATTAAATACTTCCGAAACAATCATTTTGCTAGAGCAAAATTTAACGAAAATAAAGGACGAAAAGGTGTTGGTCTAAGTATACCATTAGAAGTACGGTGGAACACCTTGTGTGAATCATTAGATAGTTATATTAATAACTGGCCTATTTTAATGCAGATTGCAGAAGAAAATAGAGATTCAATTGATGCAGATATACGGTCAAAGCTGATGAATATGGGCATAAAAAGAAACGTGGAAGATTTACTGCTTCGCTTAAAACCAATTTCTGTTGCTTTAGATCGAGTACAGAGAGACAACTGTAGCATTGCTGAAGCTCTTGATGTATGGAAAAAACTTGAACAAGATCTAAAGGAAAACAAAGTGCCGAGTGATTGCAAGAAATCTGCTGTGAATACCTCTTTCAAATACAGATACAATCAAGCTTTGACACCAGCACATTTCTTAGCATATCTGTTGTCTCCAACATTTCAGCCAGAAAACTTATCTGCAGTAGTAAAAAACAAAGCAATCGAATTTGTGAAGGAAAATTACACAGATACGTCTTTGATGGCTATTCTTTTAAAATTCATTGCTCGTGTAGAGCCATTTAATGGGCCCTTATTTGAAGAAAAGGTAGTGAAAGAAGTTAACACTTTACATTGGTGGAAGTCTTTAATTGTAAAAGACTGTGTTCCATCCAAGGAACTATTAATGCAAATTATCGCAAATTATGACTGCAAAGGCTACATCTGCAGGTGTTGAAAGAATGTTTTCAACCTTAGGATTTGTACATAGCAAATTACAAACTAATTAGGAGTGGAAAAAGCTGCCGAACTGGCTTTTCTATTCAAATCTCTTAATAAATAAATAATATTGTTGTTATTGTCTATTGTGTGTGATAAACTTTCTGTAGTTTCATTTCTAAAATCTTTGTTTTAAATTTGTAAAGCAAATCATTATATGGTCTGCCAATTCAGCTATGTTTCAGAAGCTTGGATAAAATATTTAAGTTTATTGCATGCCTAACAAAGAAATACTTTATTTACAAATTTATGATACCAAAAAAATAGGTATTTACCAGCTCTCTCTATATAGAGCAGTTAAATTTATTAAAAACATTGATTTACTTTGTTTTAAAAGAAAAATCCAATTTAAATAAAAAAAAATCAGATTTTTTTACACCCTGTAATTAGTAGAATAGCTTAGAAATGTTAAATTTAGTTCAGTAAAAAATTCCTGATGGCTCGGCCTACAGGCACAAGTAGATTTCGAAGATGCAGATCGTGGGGCGCTTGTTTATTGAGAATTGCAGAAGAAATGACCTTTTTGGCATGATGCGGTAGTTCAGACTGCCCACTTTGAAATCTACATGTGTTTGTAGGAAGAGCCGGCAGAGATTTTTTTGTTTAATTTTTTTTGCCTTAAAGGTTGGTCCTATAAAAACTTGTCAGTATAAAAGTTGTAGATAATATTAAGAGGATTTATAATAAATTTAAGCGGATTTAATATCTTGTGATTTGATGAAGTTATGAATTTTTTTCTTCTTAAAACCCCTATCCCCCCCCCCCCCCTTGAGGCCATTTTTAATTATATCAAAAATCTGTCATACATACATTTTCGGCCCTTTTCTTAGAAATAATAATAACTTTAAACAGATTCGATATGTATCATAATTAAGAAGTTGGGTTTTTTTCTGTTTTCACAAAAAGCCCCTCCCCCCCCCCTGGTTCAATTTTGCCCATTAACGAACTTGACCGAGATTTTATGCCCCTTGATTTTATGCATCAGTTTGGAAGAGATTTGTGGAGAATTATTGAAGTTATCGTGTCCATAAAAAAGTGATATAGATAGATAAAATTTTGAACTGGGGATTGATTTGGGTTCTGGGAGTCATGATCGGCATAGATCTGCAAAAAATTTTCAGAAATTCCAACATAGGGGAGAATGTAATAAGTAGTATTTCTTACAAAAATGTGTTATGCCATGGCTTCAGTAAGAGGATTGGTTGTTTTTATAGGCACAAAGTGCACATTGAGACATTCTAATCAAACATGAGTCAAAATATTAAAGATATAAATTGTAAAAAAGCTAATTATATATATAGTTATGAGACGCTTTACATAAAAAAAAAAAAAAAAACATTCAAAGTCTATATATAACAAAACAAACATATTTTGATGGGCTATCCATCCAGATTAACAATTATAGAACAGCATGAGACATTAAAAAGCAATAAAAGCAAAATTAATTGATAAAAGTGAGATGTGAAAATTGCTATATATGATGATGATAAAATCCTGCATGTTTTAAAAACATAAAAATATTTTCATTGAGTTTTCTCCAATGAGGTGGTGATGCTTTGAAATAGTCCCTGTGCTATACTATACCAGGTATTAGTCAAAGTGCAGGGCAATCCATTAATATATTTGAATAAGAAGGATTTAACTTTTTGAAATTGTAATTTTTAAATATTTAATGGTCAGCAAAACTAATTAAAATATATTAATTTTTAAAAAGTTATATAAATCTCAAAACATCATAACATACTTCATTTTCAATTACATTTGCAGTTAGAAAAATAAAAATAAAAAGATGGTGTTGTGGATATACCATCTCAGGAAGATCGCAGCGCCGGGCGAGACAAAGCCCTGGTGCGTTAAAAGCCCTTCAGAGGCTTGGGTGCGATGGTCGTTTACGCGCGTCGGCGACCCCCGTGGGCGCCTGACGGCGCAGGATAGTTTTATACCATCTCAGGAACAATGAAAATTAAGGCTATCTCAGTTGTGGGTGCAATCTGACCGCAGGATTCATCCCTCTCCTAGTAATTCTTTGGGGGATGGAGGAGATGCACACAGCAAAGATGATAAATGAAGTGACAAAAACTATTCGCTGGAATGAATTATGTATTTTGCATACTTTTATATCTTTAAAATTTTCATAGATGTAAGTTATTTAAGGCCAAACCACAGAGAAAATCAGTAGGCCCTGGTAGCGAATTAAATGCATATACCTATTTTTAGCCTTCTGAAGCTGGGAAGGGGGGGGGGGGCACATAGATTTTTGCCACATTAGCCACTCTATAGGTGCAACACTCATGATTGATTCGTACTGGAAAAACCTTTTTAATTGATTTTTTAGCATTGGGGAGTAACACTAACATGCACAACTTAAATACAAGTTCAAGTTTTAATTTTATTTGTACTTGTTAGTAATTTTAATTGGAAACTTTTACATAAAAAAGTTGAGTTTAGAAAACCGCCATGCAAGAGGATCAGGCCCTGGAAATTTGTACTTTCTCTACTCTCTCTACAGCCCTGACCAATAATTAAAACATTTTGACAAAAATTACCTTAAAGCTGAAAATCCACCAAACAATGCACCTGATGCTAAACCAACACAGAAACCTATGCCAAATCCAACTTTCATTCTGTCAAAACAACTAGGTCCATGAGAAAATCCTGATGTATTTGAAATCGGCATTTTGATCTAAGAATTAAACAAGAAACAAAATTATATAGTGCACAATTATTCAAACAAAATCTCACAAATATATTTTATTTTTCAAATGTGCTATATTTAAACAAATCTCTGAAGTACTTTTAGCCTGAACCTTCATATTTAAAATAGAGCACAGCAAGTTTTTTTTTTTTTTAATAAAGTTCTCATTTACTTTTAGGAAGGGAGGGGTGGAGGTGGCAATGTTAACACAGAATGTGCACCAGAATAAACAATAAATCTCTACCTATAATTAAGCCTTCAGCTTCCATGTTTCTAGCAATGTCAAAATGTATTTTTCATATTGACAGTTAAATTTATTATTATTTAGTAGAGTTACTGGATTTTGTTCAGTCAAATTTAAGCTTGCTGACTTTTTTTGTTTTAACCACTTAAAAAAAGCCAGTTGCAATTTTAAAAAGGCTGTTTTTTATTAAAATGAAATAAAATGGTGATTACTATTATTATTATTACAGTTTATTCACATTAAGTTAGCAATATATTTTTTGACTACTAGAAAAATATTATGAAGGCAATAACTAAAAGAAAAACACACATACAGATTTAAGAGATTGTAACTTAGGTGACAAGAAGACATTTTTGAAAAATGTGTCAAATATATCTCTTCAAATAATACACTAATTTGGAATAGTTATATTTCATTAAAAAATTATCATATCAAAAAAAAAAAAAAATGGTGTAAAAATTTAGAAACAAATACACATTATGAATGAATCCAAGAATGGTCAATATTGGGAAAAGGGATCAGTTGAAAGTTGAATCAGAGAAAGTATTTCTATAATCAGGAAATTTTCTTTACATCTAATTTTAGAACAAAAGAGAGAGAAAAAAAAGCTTCAAAAGTAAAAGCTACTCAAAGTTATAATATATTACAAGTTATGTGGTCATAACTTGTTTGTCATAACTTTGTCACTGTTTAAAAAGGTGTTTTTTTTTTAATTAAATGACTGTTTTTATATATAACTTTAAATATTTGTGGGGAAGGGGAGGGGGGAAAGAATAAAATTGTTACAAATCAGCACATGATTAAATACAGCCATTACAATTAAATAATAAAGATTTTTATGTAATATAATAAAATGTATCACTAAGCAATTTTTATTCAAAATTTAAATATTTCATTATTTAATGCCAATAACATAAAAAAAAGCCACAGATCAGTTAAAAACAAGTGAAGTACCTAGTATGTGTTTTTAAAATATACTGATACACTGACAAGTCACTTATTATACTAATGTTTTCAGTATTGAGAAATGATATATATATATATATATCATCATCATCATCAACCGTTTTCAATCCACTGCTGGATGTAGGTCTCCCCCAGATTTTTCCATTGTTTCCTGTCTAGTGCTTTAGTCATCTAATTAACACCGGCCACTTTTCTGATTTCGTCACTCCATCTTACTTGAGGTAGTACTTTACATCTCTAGGATACCACTGTAAGGTGTTTGTGCTCCATCTATTGTCTTGTCTTCTTGCAATGTGACCAGCCCATTTCCATTTTAGCCATTTAATTCTCTCAATGATGTCAAAAACTTTCATCTGACTTCTTATCCAAGTTATTCTCTTTCTGTCTCTTCTGGTTATGCCTAGCATACATCTTTCCATACTTCGCTGTGTTGTTTGTAATCTTTGTACCATCTGTTTTGTTAGCGTCCATGTTTCTGCTCCATAAGTTAGTGCAGGCAAAAACACTTTGGTTAAACACCTTTCTTTTCAAACGAAGAGGTGTGTTACTCTTCAGAATGATATTGTTCTTCCCAAAAGCACTCCATCCATTTCTTATTCTTCCATTGATTTCATTCATGATACTGTTGTCAGATGATATTTCCTGTCCAAGGTACGTATGATTTTACACTTCTTTAATCTCATTGTTGTTGTAGATGATTTTCTTTTTTGATACAAATCAATTGAACATCACCTTAGTCTTTTCCAAATTTATTTTTAATTCCACATTAATGCAAACTGCTGCCAAATCTTTTAGCATATTTTCCAATTCTTCAAGGCTATTACTGAAAATTAAAATGTCATCAGCAAACCAGAGATGGCTTAAATATTCCTCATTTATCCTAATCCCTTTGTTTTCCCAATCCAGCTTCTTGAAAATATTTTCTAAGACAGCAGTAAAAAGCTTAGGCAAAATGGTGTTTCCTTGTCTTACTGCTCTTCCAAGCTTGATCTTCGCTTTTCCTTTGTCCAAATGGATAGTGGCTGTTGCTTTCTTGTAAATCTTCTTTATGATATTTGATGTAAGGTTTGTCTATACCAATGTCCTCCAGAGAATCAACTACTGCAGATGTGTAGCCTGAATCAAATGCTTTTTCATAATCAATAAGGGCAAGGCAGAGAGGTAAATTGTATTCTTTATGTTTTTCTATAAGTTCCCTTACTGTTTGAATATGATCCATTGTGCTAAATCCATTTCAGAATCCTGCTTGTTCTCTAGGTTGAGCTGAGTCCAGAGTTGATTCAAGTCTTGTCGTTAAAACTTTGGTGAAAATTTATAAATCATTGACAGTGAACTATTGGACAGTAGTTTTTAATGTTCTCCTTCTCTCCTTTCTTGTAAAGTAGCACCATCACAGTATTATTCCAATCTTCTGGTATATCTGATTTCTCCAGACATTTGGAAAACAGTAATTCATCATTCATTCATTCCCAGTCATCACTGGGATTATCTCTTCAGTTTCTGTTATGTTTACTCATGGATCACATAGGTTGATTTCCCTTTGATCTTCACATTTATATAGATCGTTATAGAATTTTTCAATCTGGGGATTGTTCCATCTGCCCTCTTAAGTGCAAAAATACCTTTTCTTCCAACACACAGTTTGCGCTTAGCTGATTTTAAACTTTTGTTATTTTCTAGAATTTTCTTTACAAGATCACAGTTAAATTTTCTGTTATTTTCTGTAACACATTTTCTTACTGTTTTACATAATTCTGCTTATTCAATTCTTAATTTAGGATAGTTTTTCTTCATTTTAAAATCTCTATGTTTCTTCATCAATCTTCTTGTTTCTTCTGTTATTTTCTTTGTCTGCTTTACTGGTGCTTCACCAGCTATCGTCCTTGCAATTTCTTGTAGCGTATTTGTTATTTTCTTGTTCACTACTGTAACTAGCTCTTCTTTTAAAATTGACTGAAGTACTTGGAAACAATTTTAAGTTCCAAATTAAATTCTTCTTTATGTTTCTGGAGATTTATAATATCAACTGATTTCTTTGAGTGTTGCAAAAGCTTCATTCTTTCCACTTTAGTATTTAAAAGCAGTTTGCATCTAACCAACCTGTGATCACTTCCTGTATTGAAGTTATTGAGAATACTGCAATCTTGAATAAGATGCTTTTTGTTTGTCAAGATGTAGTCGATTTCACTTGTTGAGCCATTTGCACTACGAGATGTCCATTTTCTTTGTGGCTTTTTCTTGAAAAATGAATTCATGATATACATCTGTTCAAATTCTGCCAACTCAATCAATCTGTTTCCTCTTTCATTATGCATCCCATATCCATGATTTCCTACTAAGAACTCACCTTTCTTTTTTTCCCCAATTCTAGCATTCCAGTCTCCCATTATTAATTTTATGTAAAATTTTCCCTTTTGATGCATTGAAGCTACTTCTTCAAAGAAATCCTCAATTTCTTCATCAGTATAGCTAATTGTTGATGCATAAACTTGGGTAATTTGCAGCTTATATCTTCTTGACACTTGTACAACTAACCTTGCAACTCTATCTAATGCACTATCATATTCTATGATGTGGTTCTTCCACCTTTTATGAATCAAAAATCCTACGGCACTTCTTTTCCCATCTTCTGTACCTCTGTATTATAATACATGTCCACTGGCAAGATTAATCTTCTCTTCACCTTTAACCTAACTCTTCACCATAATCCTAGGATGTCCCAGTTGATTCTTTCTAATTCTTCTTCAAGTTCCTGTAAACGATATAACTTAATTAGCAACACCATGAAATGAACGGATATTTTCACCCATTTAAATTTACATTTTAAGCCACGATGAATACATATATAATAAAGGACAAAACATTACTTGTATACTTTTTAACATTAATTATGAGATTGTTAACTAGAAAACCCTTTAAATGCCTCTGAAGAGGACTTAAAGGAATCGACTGGAAGCAGAGACTTAATGTCCAATCCGTACCTTCCACTGGTGCAGCCTGTTAGTACCCTTGCCTAGTGAATGGAGAACGAACGCGGATGGGCTTCCTCCAACCCACTTGGCCAGAGTGGAGGAATTTGGCCACCTCCTCCCTTATTTTGATATATATATATACACACACATACAGTGTACTCTCGCTATCTCGAAAACCTTGATATGTCGAAAAATGATTTTTCCCCTTGATATTGCATATCTATCTAATGTAAATACTTATGTCGAAGAGTTTTCACTCAAAACCTTGTTATGTCAAAAAAATTTCGAAGTAAGAAATGAATTTTTCCAGAAAAATCACCATTTAGTTGTGTTGAAGCAAACAGATGTATGTTTCCAAGAATCTCTCACACCCTTCAATATTTCTTGGAGAGGTCAGGGGCGATTCCAATAAGTCCATCTGGTCACTTGAATGGCAAACAAAGGGAGTAAAAACAAGTGTGTCCTTTTCGTATGGGTGGCATTTTTGGGAGGAAGGAGTGGGTGGGTGAAGATGTATCCGCTAGCATGTTTTGCCAATTCACCTATCTTGCCAAGGGGAATTCAACTATCCAATCATTTGTCACTTAGGTTTGTTGCAGGGTTGGCAAGTTTTTGACACATGACGGTTTTTACCGTCATGTCAAAAACATCAAAAACCCATTTTTCAGTAGTGTGTTTTTACATTAGTATTTTTTTCCCTATTCTGTCTTTAATATTAAGTAGTTTTACGGGTCATTCCATGTCAAATCAACCAAAAATTTTCAATTTTCAACCTGACCATTTCAGATTTTACTGAAACCTTCAGGAATCATTCTCCCTGATGATAGAAATGAGAATATACTTTTATAATTTTTTTATCTCAGTAAATTTTCATACAGTTAATTTTTTAAATTTCAAAAAATCATCATTTTTTGGCTTGTATAAATGTTTTCAATTTTCAATTTCTCAAGTTCTATCAGGCGTAGAGAGTTGTTTGACCCCTCATTTTAAAGAGAAATTCATAAGGTTTAATTTGATATGAAAGTTGACTATGCATGATTTTAAAAAAGTTAATTTAATTTAAAAATTTAAATTTTTTTTTTTTAAATTTTGAAAAAAATATATGTTTATTGTAATGTTATAAACTTTAAATTCTGAAAGTTTTAGAGTGGGATCTCAATGGGATCAGCAGTTATAAAAAAAATAATGTTAAAAATGAATATAACAATGATCTTTTTAGCACAATCATAAAGTTGGCAAGGTGCCAACTTTAAAAAACAGCCCCAATTGGTGTTTAACATTAGTTTCTTTAACATAATTGCTGATCCCATTGAGATCCCACTCTAAAACTTTCAGAATTTAAAGTTTATAACATTACAATAAACATATATTTTTTTCAAAATTTTTAAAAAACACTATTTAAAATATTTTTAAAATTTAATTAACTTTTTAAAAACCAAGCATGGTCAACTTGCATATCAAATTAAACCTTGTGAAATTCTCTTTAAAATGAGCAGTCAAACAACTCTCTATGCCTGATAGAACTTGAGAAATATAAAATTGAAAACATCTATACAAGCCAAAGAATGATGATTTTTCGAAATTTAAAAAATTAATTCTATGAAAATTTACTGAGATAAAAAAATTATAAAAGTATATTCTCATTTGTATCATTAGGGAGAATGATTCCTGTAAGTTTCATCAAAATCTAAAATGGTCAGGTTGAGTCACTGGTTGATTTGACATGAGTAATTCAGTATCAAAAATACTCTAAAGTATATTTATCTATCCAAGAAAAACAAAAAACAATTGATTTAGAATAATATGTGTACATCTCTGTTAGAAGATCTCTGCAATAATCTTATGCTATTTGGCATAGTTTAAAAATAATTAGATTTTTTGAAGAAATCCTATAACCCATAAAAATTAGATTAAAAAAAAATTGTATAATTTCGGCAGAATTTCTTACACTGTTTAAAACAAAATAGCTTTCTCAGAAATTTCCTCAGAAGTAAGCTTTCAAGTGTATAATCCAATTTGTTCATTGATTATTTTTATTTCTATATAGCAAAACTTGATATATATATATATATATATATATATATATATATATAACAAAATATAATATATTTGGGTCATTCCATGTCAAATCAACCAGTGACTCAACCTGACCGTTTCAGATTTTTATGAAACTTACTGGAATCATTCTCCCTGATGATATAAATGAGAATATACTTTTATTATTTTTTTATCTCAGTACATTTTCATACAATTAATTTTTTTAATTTCGAAAAATCATATTTTGGCTTGTATTAATGTTTTCAATTTTGAATTTCTCAAGTTCTATCAAACGTAGAGAGTTGTTTGACCTCTTGTTTTAAAGAGAATTTCATAAAGTTTAATTTGATATGCAAGTTGGCTATGCTTGGTTAAAAAAAAAATAATTTAATTTTAAAATTCTTAAATTGAGTTTTTTAAAAATTTTGAAAAAAAAATATGTTTTTTGTAATATTATTATAAACTTTAAATTCTGAAAGTTTTAGAGTGGGAGAGATCAGCAGTTATGTTAAAAAAAACAATATTAAACACCAGTTGGGGCTGGTATTTAAAGTTGGCACCTCACCAAATTTATGATTGTGCGAAAGATAATATCTTCAGGGGTCGATCCATGAAAAATTTGGGGCCTATTTAGGGCCCCTTCAAAAAAATCTATTTAATAAAATGGGCCCCTCACAAAAATCAATTTGATAAAATGGGCCCCTTCACAAAAATCAATTTGATAAAGTGGACCCCTTCACAAAATTCTATTCCATAAAAACTGACTATTATTTATTTGTTATTTTGTGATGTTTTAAAATGTGTAATTTGTAAACAAACAAGTTCACCAGAGAGTAAAACTTCTGCAAAAGGACTTTAAAAAGTTTTTGTTTATAAATGCTTGTTTCGAATTTGATTAACTGGATTTAAACTTTCGTTACAAAATGTTTTTTTCACAAAAATAACCTTTACTTTTTACAAAATGGGCCCCAAGAAAAAAAAACCTGCATCGACCCCTGGTCTTATTAATTTTAAACATAATTTTTTTTTTTATAACTGCTGATCTTATTGAAATCCCACTCTGTAACTTTCAGAATTTAAAGTTCATAATATTACAGAAAACATATTTTTTCAAAATTTTTAAAAACACTATTTAAATTTTATTTTTAATTTAAATTTTTTAAATTAAATTAAATTATTTTTTTTAACCAAGCATAGTCAACTTGCATATCAAATTAAACCTTGTGAAATTCTCTTTAAAACAAGGGTTCAAACAACTCTCTACATCTGATAAAACTTGAGAAATTCAAAATTGAAAACATTACAAGCCAAAAAATGGTGATTTTTCAAAATTAAAAAAAAAATAATTGCATGAAAATTTACTGAGATAAAAAAAAAATCTAAAAGTATATTCTCATTTGTATCATCAGGGAGAATGATTCCTGAAAAGTTTCATTAAAATCTGAAAGGTCAGGTTGAATATTGAAAATTTTGGGTTAATTTGACATGGAATAACAAATTTTAATATGTTGTTGAAAGACTCTTAGAACTTAGAAAGACTCTCCCATACACACAGAGGGAATTCCCTTCTTCGGCCTCTATCCCTCGCACAGACAATTGATCATAACAAATACATACACACATCTTCCACTTTTTTATTACTGCCCACCAAATATCATAAAATATTAGTTACACTTTAAGAAAATTAAGATTTATGAAATATATGTTTCTCTTTCAAATAAAGCAAAAAACATTTACACCATACATAAGGCAAAAAACATTCAATCTATATTTAATAATTATTAAAATATTAATTATTATTAAATATATATTTGACATTAATATTCACATAAATATAAAGTTTAAGCAATTTATGTAAGCTTAAGTTATTAATAGAGTTTCAATACATTTGAGGGGTTGAAATCAATTTTGACTAGTGTCTGTTCTGTATAAATTTAGTCTTAACCAGTCAAAATTACAACCCTGTAGTAAAAGCTTTTCATTATTTTATTCTACTTTATGTTTGACTGAATATTAACTAACACCTCTCCAAATTAATTTTTGTTTTGATTGATACCTCAGAGAAAACCCTTATGGAAGGATGCCTTTTGAATGCTAAAATATTTCACCCAGTGCCTCTAAACGTCTAGGCACAGTGCTGCAGGTGAAACCATTGCTGGGGAGGTAGAGGGATAGTTACCGACAATAACAGGTGCAGCTGAACCAAGAATTCAAAGAAAATTTATCAGAATATGTCACAAGACATGACAAAGTGATTTTCCAAGATCAGGAAAACTCTAGAGCTGTTCAGATGGGATGTTAAACCATATCCACTAGTTTCACCACACATTGCTCACTTGTTTTAATCCATGCAGAACCACCTTTCTGACCAGAACTTCAATTCTTTTGAAGATATAGAACAAGTTGGAAATTGTATGTCAAACATCACAAATCAGGTGCGTTCGTACTATAACTAGTTTCAGTGAAATTAATTATATTGCCTGTTATTATGATATGATTAATTTCCGTAATAAAATAAGTACATTTTAAGTTGGCAACATTTTATATTTTGTTGACATTTATTGAAAATTCCATTGGGAAACTTAAACTTAGCTTTGAAATTTTCAGAACTTGAAATCCATATTTAGACTCTTTTTCCATTTAATATCTATTTCTCCAGAAACATCTATCCAAAAAGCTGTCAGTAGATTATATGATTACTATAATTAAACAATTTTAGTATACAAATTCAGTTTTTAAGTTCAGTAATATGGAAATAATATGACTTCATCTTAAATATGAAGTAATCACCATGGCAACCTACAATTATTACCTATCATTGGATATCATTGAATTAATTATGTATGACAGGATTTAATAAAATATGAAGGAAACTTTTATTAATATCCTTTAAGTTTTGATTCAATTTTCATAAAATTTGAAATGACTCGAGAAAATTCTGCAACGATTATATTTATTAAATTTCAAACCGTTCGGTTGGGTAGTTTTTGCACTGTTATATGCAGACAGATGGACGGACCAGACGACAACTATAGGTGCTACATATTTATATAATTACAAATACACCTAAAAATGGCTCAGTTCATGGATAAACTCAAAAGACGAGTCAGTCTTCCATTGAGGAATCCACATTTTAACAGAAAAATGGAGAAAAGTTAATGATGGATAATACTTTGAATAACATGTACTATGATGCAACATGTAATATCACTTTGTTTCAAAATAAATGCTCATTTTCACAAAAATCCTTTAAAATTAAACTAAATACCCAATATTAAAAAGAACTTAAAATATTAAAGTGAGAAAAAATTAAAATGCACTTACTTAATATTTTAAATAAAAAAGAGTATATTTATGTGTCTTCAGAAAGGCAATGAAAAATTGCAAACACCTAAAAAAAAAATGAAAGTAAATTGAATAGAAATTACATTAATTATATACATAATGATACACCCAGTGGCAGAAACACAACGACATAGTCACAGACAAAGAAAATCTCTTGCAGACAATTTCTGTCTGCACTAATGAAATTAATTTAAAACATTGTCGGCAACTTTCAACCGCGTGACCGCGATAAAAACACACGAATTTCGGCAAAGGAGGGCTATTATGACATTATGACACACATGAATTTTGTAAAAAGATTGCGGTAAAAACATGCGAATTTCGGCAAAAGATCAGGGTAAAAACATGCGAATTTTGGCAAAGAATCGCGGTTAAAAAAAAAATAATAATAAAAGAAAAAAGAAAAAACACTATTTTCATCAAACGATTGCGGAAAAAAATAATCGTGAGCATAGACAAAATTTACTGCATAAAAAGACTGCTAAAATATTGAAACCCAGTTCCTTTTACTAATGTCTAAAGATCGTCGCAAAATGAGAAAAAATGCTAAAAATTGCAAAGAAAATTGTAAAATAGATGTAGGAATTCCGAATTCCTTTTACTAATGTAGCAAATTCGCTGCAAAAAGCAAAAAAAAAAAATAATAATTAAAATACATAAAAAATTAAGAAAATTAGTCCAAAAGCAGGCTTTAAAGTGCATAACTTCAGACAAAACAACACTTCAGACTGTTCCTGCCAAATATTGCAGCTCTGCACTTAGCGGTATCTTCAGAAAACATCACACACAGACAAACATCTATGTATAATACATAAATTTTTAAATCTGAAACAATATACAGAACCAACTTTTAAAAAATTGGGTTAACCCTAACCCAAACCCAACCTGAAGGAATATAAACACAGCTTGAACTGAAAACAGAGATAACCGATCTGCATCTGATGCAGGATTTTAATTAAGACATTTTTCTCCAGAAGGGATTTCTGTAGTTGCGTCAGAAGAGGGAAATTTCTCTCATCCTCCACACCTCCCACCCTGGATCCTTTCAGAAAATTCTCTGTGAAGTTCATAAAATATTCTTTTACTCAGAATCACCCCTGGTCTCGGGATAAGCGTATCCTTCCCATTTTAAAAATCCTATAAAAAGTGAGATGATGAAATGTAACATCAAAAGTATAAGCATATTTGATGAGAATGTATCATGCTTACCATGCTTTAAATAAAATGATGAAAATTCCCTAGTTTAGTGTATTATTCATTCATTAAAATTACACACAAAATTTGCAAACAGATTATGAAATTTTAAAAGCTTGTCGCAGACAGCTACAGAACTTTCTGTCACTGGGATGATACAATGAAGAAACATATAAATTCTAAGACTAGGTTCTAAATTACAGCCCACACACCAATTTCTTTTCAAGGCTTTAATACCATTTAAGAATCATAGTTTTTAAAAAATGATAATAATAAACCTCGGTAATTAATCAGAATGGCGTGTTGATATGGCCATATTTGTCCATGTTTACAAGCTAAATTCAATGATCTATATAATGGAAAAATCTATAATGTGTGCAACCTCTCATCAACTCTGTGCATGATTAAAGATCTTCTCACAGGAGAGGCAGATAGGTTGGCAAGTTTTTGATAGTGTGACAGTTTTATATGGTTTTAACCATCATGTCAAAACTCCCTTTTTGACATAGTTTTTGACAATGACTGTCAAAAACCTAAAATTGAGTTCAAAAACTGTTTAAAATTATTTTTACAACATTAAATTTACAATTTTTCATAATTTATAGTGTTAGATACATGAGTAAACTTTTTGGCAGTTTTAGACATTAAAAAAGGCCTATCTAGAACAGCTTCCTTCACAAAAATCGATTTCATCGATTCCATAAAAACATACTCTCCATTAAGGGAGACCGGTACACAGTGGACCACTTTTTCAGTTAACATTTCTTTTCTCTTCAACAGACTGACCGATCTGTATGAAAATATTTTTTAATATTCCTTAAACCTTCTTACATCCATCATAATTTTCTCACAACATAGTTTTCAATACATTTTTCAAAAAAAAAAATTATATACACTTGTAAAGTGGACCACTATTAGGTATTATCTAAAATACAATATAAATCTATTTTTCATTAATCTAATTCTTTTTTGTTGTCCCTTCACCCACAAAATAACATAGTAATATAAATTTTGAAACAAAAACAAAAAATTAATTATATTTTGAAAATAATAACAGATTAATACAGGAACAATTGCAACTTAGTTGAAGTTATTACTTAAGTACAAAAAATTCAGCGCACATTAAAATTTGCAAATGAAATTCCAAAGTACTTATGAGTAAGATTGAGCCTGGAATTTTCAAGAAATAATTTTGGGTCTGAGAGCAACATTATGAAATCATTGACATCAACAGCAGATTCATCTACAGTTTCGGGAGAAATAAACTGATTTCCATTCAATTTGCATCTCATGAATCTTACTTGAATAGAATCATCAACAATTAGACTACAGTTATATTTATCAAAGGCAGTAAATACAAAACAAAATATTTCTTACTATGTTAAATAAATTGTTATTTTTATTTGTTTACTTTATTTTACAGTTAAATCTACTTTAAAACAATCTTTCTTTATAGAAAATAAGCTATTATTAAATATTTTGAACATTCTGCATTACAAGAGCAGAGTGGATTGTGGACCACTGTGTCCCAGGAGTGGGTGGTCCACTGTACCCCATGTTGAAGTTCAATAAATAATCATATTAATATTGTTTATAGCTTTCTTTTAAACATATTAACTTTAAAGTAACAAGTAAACAAGTATCTTAGCTTTGCAAAAAAGCTGTTTTATTTTATTTATCTACAACCTTTAATTACTAAAAATATAAAAATATGATGATGAAAAATTTTACTTTTAGAAGCTCAAAACAACCAATCAGGATAAAATAGTTCAATCTGAGCTAAACATACTTTCTGAAGGCTATAAATAATCATTGCAGTGCTGTTGTCTATTAGGATAGAAGAGAAGCTTAAAAAAAAATTTAAATAAATAAAATATTAGGGGGTGGTCCACTGTGTACCGATTTCCCCTAATTATTTTTATTTTGTTAGGTTTTAAAATGTATAATTTACAAAGAAAACAAGTTCACAAGAAAGGAAAACTTTAACAGAATGACTTAAAGAAGTTATCCTTAAATGCTTGGTTTGAATTTGAGCAGCTGGAATTCATCTTTCATAACAAAATATTCACAAAAATAATTTTTAGTTTTTACAAAATGGGCCTCAAGAAAAAAAATCTGTGTTGACTCCTGATAACTCAAAACGTGATTTTGGTTTAACAAATTACTTTGAAAATAATTGTAAGCTATAAATATATAATAAAATAATAATTAAAAGTATCGTTACATTAAAAATATAAACTAATCAAACTATTAAATAGTACTTGCAGATTTTCCCCCAGGCAGTTTCAGAAGGATGCTGCACCCTGCCTGCTCTTTGATATACAAAATAGCTCTATTCTTGCTCCTCATAGAAAAATTAGCACCCTTCTTGCCCCTCAGTAAAAAAAAAGAGTGTCTTTTCTCCTTTTTGTATTAAAAAATTTGCTTTCATAGTAAAAAATTACTCAATACTGTCTTAAAAAGAGTGCCTTGACTTTTAAATATTAAAGGTGACTTTAAAAACCACAAGTACACCTTTAACAGTAAGTGCCTTTAAGAATCTGAAAAGTGCCCTCCAGAATCCAGAAAGTGCATTTTTCTCACCAGCCCTGCCCTTTTTTAAACCTGGGAGAAATTCTGGTACTTGTATAATTTAATGTATAAAATTTTATATAAATAATATACTTATTTTTATATTGTTTTAACGTTTTTCCACCCAAAAAGGTACTAATGAACGGAGGGGTGTTTTTGCAACTAGATAAATCATAAAATCATATTCAAAGGTTGGAGTATCATAGTTGAAATTTATTCCAACAGAGCAAAAAATGCTGTGACCAGGACTCGAACCTGGGTCTGTTCATTATCACCTAATTACATGGTAAACAGGAGTTAGTTTCCACGTTGTATCACATTCATCATGTAAAGATGCTGTAGTTTTAGCCCAGATGAATAAAATTTGCACTGCAGTTCACAGCCATATCCAATAAATAAGAGAGAATTATGCCAACCAGGCTATTGTTGGGATAGCTTAGTTGGAAGAGCGTTGGCATGGCAAGCCAAAGTACCCAAGTTCGAGTCCTGGTCCCGGCAGTTTTCACTCTGTTGGAATAAATCTCAGCTATGATACTCCAACCTTTGGATAAGAAAAAGGTACTATTTTATAATGTATACAAATTAAATTTAACATAAAGAAATAGTTCTAAATAATTAAATTGGAGCTACCATAATAAAATGAAGATATATTATATATGAGTAAATATTGAAAATAACAAACCATCTTCTTTTAAGTTATTGACTTAAAGAACGTTTAATTATGTAGATTTCATATTATAATTCATTTAAAGAATTGTTGCAATTGTGGTTTATATTTAAATATGTACAAAAACAAACATTTAGAATCATTAAAAGTCTAGGTAACTTATAAACAGTCATTGAATAGTGGCTAATTTAGCTTTACACAAGCCTTTATTTATTTATTTTAAGCATAAATTAGATTGCTAAATTTTTTTGTAATAAACCAAATACTTAAATACTTAATAGTAATAAAGATATAAAAAGTACTTTGAAAAATGCATTTAATAGTAGTTTCAATATTTTTTGCTATTTTTCCTAGCATGGTCATTGACAAATATTTTGAATTACGCTATATTAATTTATTACAATTTAATTATAGTATGACTAAATAAAATAATATATAAATTATTATTTAAACAGTTTTTAGCTTGATATAATATAAAATATCACTAACGACTGCTAAAAAAAATGTGTATAATGTTTTTGACACTTTTTGACATGTCATGTCAAAAAACACTTTTTGACGTCGAAAACCCAACCCTGCCTGCTGGGCCCCTAGGCTTGACTTTTTGGGGGACCTTCTCCCCTCCTTCAAAGCGATATATTTCAGAGTTTTCTGGCACTAAAAATGGAAAATATTTTTTTTAGTGCAGGTAAACACTGAAATTTTCTAAAATTCAAAGCATCATAATTCGGTAAGCGTTAGTCATAAAAAAATGGGATTTTTAAAATTTCCTTCCTAGACAGAGAACAATATTTTCCTAAATATAGGGACCAGGTTATTAGGACCAGGGGAACATATAAAAAATATAATTTCATTTTTTAATTTACATATAGCCGCTTATAAAACAAAAGCTATACTTGATTTGTACACTTTTTGCAATTGCAAGAATGTTTCTATCATCAGCATTTGAAATGATAATCGCCATAGCCTCTATTTTGATTCATCCAGCATGATGCAACTCGTTTTCTTTCCTAATGGGTTTACAGTAAGTTAATTACAAATTAATCTATTTTCACATAAACATTTATATAGTTTCTAACCTCAAAAGAACTTTCTTAGTTTAACAATGATTTTTACTAAACTAAGTGGGCAAGGTCAGATGATCGCCCAGGGCACTAAATATTAAGGGGCGAAAAATAGACAAAATACTTGATTAAAACTTAATAGCTTCTTTCAAAGATATCATTTGTAGAGATGCACTCGCCCAAGATGCTGTGGCTACAAAAGCCACCTGTGTGTAAATTCATCACAAAATGGAAGCCAACAAATTGCAAGAATCCAATATTTTCTTCTTATGAATATTGAAAAAAAAAAGGGGGGGGGGGAAGTAGCATTTGGAACACCATCTAGATGTTAATTACCTACAAGATTCAATAAATGAGTAAAAAAGAATATTGCACATCATTTTTCTTTTGCGTAAAATATTAGCTTGATATGAAGAAAAAAACCTAAAAGAAAATCCTAGCACCGGGGCCCCCTTTCCTTCTGGACCCTTAAGCTTGCTTCGGCCTAATGGATGATTTGCCTCTGGATCTTCTACAGTATATGCATCTATAAATCAATTCTCCTTTCATATTATTAGTACACTGAAACTCCAAGTATCCAGACTAATGCCTTCTGAATACAATTTGGATAATTAAAGCAATCATCAAAACGAGATTATAAAATAAAAATTTCTCTAAAATTGCTTTAGTGATCTAGTAGTAACAAAAGTAAGGTCTAACAATGTTGAAAATAATACAACATACTACAAACAATTAAAAAATATAGAATTACAGCACTTAAACACATGTAGAGCTGTCTGTTGACCATGTACAGCAAAGTTAAATGTTTTGATGGAGATACTTGTTTGTATGCTGCCAGGTTCTACAACAATGCTATTACCGTAAAATCCGATTGTAAGCTTCCCATTTTTCAAAAACAAAAAGGGTAAATTTGGAAAGGAGGTGGGGGGGGGGGGGTATAATCGAGATTTAAAAAAAATGGCTTTAAAAAGCCATTTTTATCATTAATTTAGAAGTAAAAAAGGGGCGAGAATCTTCTGTATTTCAACAGATTTTTGCTTAAAAATAAAGGGAGAAAAAGAGAAAGAATCATTTAAATCCTCCTGCTTAAAATCCTTCCACATAAAATTTTAAATTTTTGAAAATCTTTTCTTTTTTCATATTTTTTTTCTTTATTTGTTATTTTACTGTTACAATAGATATAATCAATCGCCTAAATCTCCCTCAAAATTACACCATCCCCCTTTGAACCTTTCCTCTGGTACCAAAAACGCATAGTTTAACCTTTACCTCCTTAATTTTAAATTTCTTTTCCGACTTATTTAATACTATATAGTAACAATAAATACACCTAATCAACCACATAAATTATTCCTTCCTCCTAAAATCTCTGCCTCTCCCCCCCCCCTTCCTGCTCCAAATGCATCCTCATAAAATTTAAAATTTTCAATTTTTTCCCAGCTGAATTTGGGATTTTGTTGTAACAATCATTAAATAACCATTCAACATATTCTCCCCCCCCCCCAAAAAAAGTCCCTTTTTTCTTTCCCCCCCCCCAGCATATACTTTACAGTCTTAAAAAAAGTTCTGTCCCCCTCTATTTATAACTTCTATGCAACAATAATTAAACAATTATCTAAATTGCTTCTCACCCCCACCCCCCCAAAAAAAGAAAAAAAAATTCTGCTTCTGCCTTTTCTTTACCTCAGCGCACAAAATTTAAAATCTTTGAAATTATATTTAAAAAAGATTTTTATACTGTATTGTTACTATGTAACAACAATAAATAAATGATCATCTAATTCTCTCCTTAAGTTTCCATTCCCCATCTCCTTAAAAAGGGGTGAATTTCTAGACATTGAGAGGGGGGGGAGCGATCTTGGGGGAAAGGCAAAGAGAAGATTTGTCTTTTTCCTAGTTTGGCTGTTCTTACCCCTTGGGAGGAAAGGACAGAGCAAAAATTTCATAAGGTATGTAATTTTCGATGAGTGATACTTATATGAGATGAGTTATCTTACTACAAAATAAGAAATGGGGCAGCATTTTTTAATTAATATTAAAGATTTTAAACTATTTGCTGGGTGGGGGAATAGCAGGAGAAGTAGAACTTTTGAGAGAAAGGAGGGTAATTTAGAGGACTAAAGAGATCAATTTATTGTTACTAAAGAGAAACAAATATAGCAGATTTTTTTTTAAATAGAGTTTTAGAGATTAAAAATGTTGTATGTATGTGGGGAGGGGAGGGGACAGACATTTTTGGAGTAGAGAGAGTGGTGTAGATTTCTTCAAATAAGAGTTTTACAAATTTTAAACTGCGTATTCTTTGGAGTGAGGAGGAAATATGAATTTCGAAGGAAAGAGTTTGTAATTTAGATGATTTTTTATTTATTTATTGTTCATAGAGAGCAACAAATAGGACAGAAAATTTATTTTATTTTTAAAGTTTTTTTTTTTTTTTTTTTTTTGCTAGGTAGTGGCAAAGAGGAGGAAGCAGGAATTTTGGGGGTAGAGAGATAATTGAAATGGTTGATTATTTATTTATTGTTTCAACAAATACAGCATATATTTTTTAATAAAGAGTTTCAATGATTTTAAACTTTGTATCCTGAGAGGAGAGGGGGGGGGGGGGTGGGTGGAGAATAAGTTTCAGAGGGAGAGGAGGGGTTAATTTAGATGATTGATTATTTTCTTATTGTTAATAGAGAGTAACAAATAGGACAGAATAATTTTTTAAAATAGAGTTTTAAAGTTTTATTTGCTTGGGGGAGAAAGGGGGGGCTGACATTTTAGGGATACGCCGTCGGGGGGGGGGGGGGGGGATATGAAGTCGTGACGTCATCAATATGGCGTTGGAAATAAACAGACTGCAGTGCCAATTGAAATAACATTGACGTAAAAAATAAAATCTCCTAGGAATGATAATTTTCATATAAGAACCTTCAGGCACTGTTCTGAAAAGTTTAAGGTACGCTTTTCGTTATGAGTTCCCCAAACTTCTGATTTAAATTTGATCAATTTATTAAAATCTCATTAGCTTAACTCCGGTTAGACAAACATCACGGTTGTTTACATAGGCTGAATTGGTGATATTTACATTCATGTCTGTCAAGATATCTCTGTCTATCTCTACTTATAAGTAAAACTTTTATTTAATTTAAATTAATAATTTTACTAATTTTATATTTTTAAAAATTATTAAAGATATTTTATAATTTATAAATTATTATAATACATAAATAATATTTAAATTAAGCATATAAATTATATATTAAAAAATATATTAAATATATAAAATATATTAAATTATAATACTAAAATGATATACTATATTAAATTAAATATTAAATCAATTTAAATATATTAAATTAAATTAATATTATGAATAATTAATACTACTAATAAATAATTACTTATTTTAAATGATTAATAAATATAATTGATATTAATGAAGAATATAAAATTAATTATTAATAATTTTAATTAATAATTATTTTTATATTATTTATTAATATCAATTATATATATTAATAATTTAAAAGGATAAATAATTATTTATTATTAGTATTAATTATTCATAATATTCATTTAATGTAATATATATTTAATTTAATATGTTTAAATTATTATTATTATATTATAGATTATATTATAATTATATTATTATCAATATTTTAAATTATATTAATACTAGTATATAACCCCACCAAAAATGACGGATTTTTGATCTGCGTTCCATTTTCATAAGACTTCATAGAAAAGTGCATTTTAAAGCCGATAGATGGCGCCAAAACAATCTAGGTGTCAACGATTTTAATCAGATGATTTAAATTGGGGATTAAATCATGATTTAAATCAACTGATTTTCTTTAAATCATTGAATTAAATCAACTGATTTTTTTTTAAATCATAAATTTACTAAATGTTTAAAATTACATTAAAAAAATAATAAAATCTAAGATTAACATAATTTGGAAAGTTTCTATGGATATTTTACCTTATGAATAAACAAAAAAAGCTTTGAATAATTATTTCTAAATGCAAGGGTCTGTCCAGACTTTTTTCCCAGGGTCCTGTTTTTGTGAAATTGTGAACAAACAGCTTTTTATATTTGTGAAAAATCTAATAATAATTTTGTAAATTTGAAATGATCGTTATATTCAGGTTCTTGTTTATACATTTTAAACAAGATATATGGATGTAAAATACATATATTTTCTTTAGATATGCAAAAGTGACAGGTCAGATTTTACTTTTAAATGATTAATTTGTGAAATGTTCGGTTTAAAGATGGAAAAAATTTGTGAAAAACCTATTTTTCAGGCAAAGAATTTTGTGAAGGGTCCTGTTTTGAAATGAGAAATTTTGTGAAGAGTCCTTTAAAGGACCCAAATTTTTTCCTAAACAGATCCTGAAATGTAATTCCTTATGCCTGTAAAAAATTAAGTACAGTAAGTTTGTAAAAAGCTAGTAGATAATCCCTGTCAAAAATGACGGATTGTTGATCTGCGTTCCATTTTCATAAGACTTCATACAAACAGCATGAAAGGTTTGTATTGTAGAAAAGTACATTTTAAAGCCGGTAGATGGCGCCAAAACAATATTGTTCGCAACAGTGTTCATCTAGGATTCCTAGGATTGTTTAATCTGGATTTTTAATTAAGAACTTAAAACATTATAATAGGATATGATATACATGTTTTATAGGAAAAATATGCTGAACAGACCTGATTTCAAGTCAGGGCCGTAGCTAGGGGGGGGGGGGGGGGGGCTCAGTACCCCCTGAAAATTTTTTAGCCCCCCCTTGGGAAAGTTGCCAAGGCCACCAAATGAAATTCTGTTTCAAAAATCCAAATGAAACTCTATTCAAAAATTGAACTTAGTTTTGGGAGCTTTTTACAGTTTTGCATAAATACTAAATTGTAGTATTTGTTTAAAAACTGCAAATAAGTTCTTCAAAAGGCGCGCATCCTATCTTCATATACTCAGAATTAACAACTTTTTGCTGATGCAAACATTGACTTTTGCATTAGTTATATACTGATTTTTTTCATTTTGCAGCGTTTTTTATTATTAGCATAAAACAAAGTTATTCTAATGAGTTATAGGCTAATGTAAATGCAAGTGGTTTCAGCTTTTGACTAGACCAAAAAATAATTTTAAAATTCAAAATACACCCTTGATTTTTCGAATGCTTTTTATCGTATAAAAACATAACTTTAGAATCCTTAAGGGCAGGGAATATTCAGAAAAAAAATTAAAGGTTGCAACTCTTTTGAAACAGGTGAACTGTCAGATTTTTATTTACTTATTGACATTGTCACTTATTATTTCACTAGTATAATTATACATTGAAAATTTTCATTCAGCAGCTAGTGATGTAGTAGTAAAAAAACCAAAGGGCATACGATTTAGGCAGAGGGTATACCCTAAAAAGTATATGCTATAGAGTGTTTGAGAAGAGGGTATACGGTATTCCTTAAACCAATTCAGAAGGTATACGGCGTATCCACTGTATATCTTCCATTACATCCCTGTCTGCAGCCTTTACTTTTCTTAGCATCCAATAAAGTTATTATAAACAATTTAATAAGAAACATAGTGCCTACAATATGAATATGCACTAATTTACCTTTCGATATAATACTTTGATCATATATATCTGTGTTTGTGTGTGCATGTGTCAGAGAGAGATAAATAGTATGAGCCCCCCCCCCCCCCCCCTACATTTTCTTGAGCAACCCCTATTGTTTACTTCTAGCTACAGCCCTGTTTCAAGTAGAAGATATTATCATTTACCTGTGATATGTTAGCATAGGTTTTTCATTAAGCCTAACATGGGGTTTAACTACGGTTGATTCGCAGACCACAGTGATCCTGCTCGAAATGGAGACAGATACTTTTTTGGCTTTGGATTTTATTATAAGTAGATAGAAGATATTTATATTTAATATAAATTAATAATATAAATAAGAATATTATTACAAATTATAAATTTAAATTATTATAGTAACATAATTTTATTATTATTAATTAAAAATAATTATAATATAATAATGTGGACTAAAATATTAATTATTTAATAATTATAGTTAATATTTTGAAATAATTATTTAATATTAAAAACTAATTAATATTAATAATAAAATATTTATAATTATGATTAGTATTAATCTTAATAAATAATTAATATTATATATATAAATAATATCATAATAAATTATATTAAATTAATACTACATTAAATTAATAAGATAATGTATTAAATTAAAATACTATATTTAAATATATTAAATATATATAGTATTATAATATATAAATTATTAAAAATTACCAAATAACTTTTTTATTTTAATATGATTTTCTCTTTACTTATAATTAAAACATCAAATTACTTATAAGTAAAGAGAGATAAATACATCTTGACAGACATGAATGTAAACATCACCGATTCAGATGATGTAAACAACCACCATGTTTGTCTAACCAGAGTTAAGATAATGATTTATAAATAAATTATTCAAATTTAAAGCACAAAATCAGAAGTTTAGTGAATTCATAATGAAAAGTGTACCTTAAATGTTGCAGAACAGTGCCTGAAAGTTCTTAAATATGAAAATTATTATTCCTAGAAGATTTTACTTTTTATGGGTGTATTCAAATCCAAACTGCTTATTTTGAGACACATTTTTAAATTCATTTTTGCTCTAAAATGCATCCAATTGGCAGGTTATCTTATTCAGAAACTTTATAATGTCCCCACTGTCTCAATGTTTTGATAAAGGCAGAATATATTTCAAAAAATGCTGTCAAAGTAGACATTTTGAACCGAATTTCCCGAAGCGATAGCGCTGGAAACAAAAAAAAATTATCGTACTGGGAAAATAATTGTTTGTAATTCAATTTCTAATTAATTGAATGAAGAATAAAAACATGAGGCCCTTATAAATCTCTTCATAAATCACCTCACCAAGTCTCATGTTTTTATTTTTTTAAATGAGTCTGAAAATGTGTCTCAAAATTTTGAGTTGTTGAGCGTGGAAAAATATTTTTTTTTAATACCACCTTATGTCCATGTTATTTCAATGGGCACTTCGATCTGTTTATGCCCAACGCCATGTTGAAACATCACACTTCAGCGCGTATAGAGAGATAATTTAAATGGTTTATTATTTATTTATTGTTACTGGAGAGCAACAAATGGATCACAATATTTTTCTAAAGAGTTTTAAAATTTCTAAGCTGAAGGGAGGGGAAAAAAGCATAAATTTTGGATGGAGAGAGAGATTGCAGTTTAGAGGATTGAATTTTTACTTAAGTTACTAGTGAGTAGCAAAAATGTTGATTTTTTTCTATCTTTGCCTTGGATTTTTCAGGTCTGAGAGACCTAAAAGTAATACCAAAATCATACAATTTTCCTGAGTCTGCGTAACCCGAAATGGTAATGTTTCAGCTTTTTTTTCCTCGTATTTTTTGGATCTGTGTGATCGGCACACATATTTTTTCCTCAAGCCTATAGGATTCTAAATAATGTTGAAATAGTATAATTTTGCTTATTTTCTTCCTTTGCCTTGGATTTTTCAGGTCTGAACAATCAAAAATTAACACTCATTTTATTAAAATTCCTTTTTTTTTTTTTTTTTTTAAGAATCTGCAGGACCTAAAATATTGCATTTTAAAAGACAGGTTTCTGTTCTGTGGATAGAAAACACATCTAACTTATCTCTAACTGCTGTAGGGCAAAGGATGTGACAGTTTTATTACGACCTGTCTCTGCATAAGGCTTGCTGTAAGTAAAATGTGTATCACTAATATTTGGTGAATTTTTTGCTCTTTTTTTACTTCACATTTTCAAGTTTTCAATTCACTTTTTCCACTAAACATACTGATCTTAAAAACTAGTAAGAATTGATTAAAAATAATCTGGAAATCCGGGATACACCCAGAACACAATCACCCTTGTTTATTATACTTCCTTCGTCATACAACTATGCATAAAATTGTACTTCTGTTATTGTGGCACCAAGTTTTTGGAACTGCTGCCTGGTTAAGATGAAAATTTGTCAAGCTCTGGATATATTACAGCTTTCTCTTGAAAATTATCACTCTCTCTCTGTTATGACTTCCCTAAATTTGCTTGGATTGTTCAGGCCGTAAATTTATAATTCTTATAAAAAATAATAGATTCACTGCAAATTTTTAATTTATGGCAGTTTGCTTTGCACAAGAAAATAAAAATAGGACAGTTTTGTTTAAATAGAGCATTTATTTGATGATGGAAATAAAAATATGAAATGAGCAAAGTAAGTAACAGTGTAAGAGTATTTTATGTTTCATAACGTAAGCAATACTCTCAAACAGAAGTAGAACTTAAGAGGAACAATATTTTTAGAAAAATTTAAATGATCATTTGAAATTGCATTATAACATTTTAAAATGTTACACTTACAAGTACATAAGATAATCTTTTATCTGAAAGTTTCACAGTTAATATTTATTAAAATATCACTAATAATCTTTAAAAAAAATCTTTTAGACATAAATTGTTTATTTAAGGGAATTAAAAGTTATAAAAATTAGAGGTCTGTTTTTTGCCCTATTTTGGCTAAGATGCTTTACACTCACGCAGAAAAAAAAAAATAATCTGTTCAAAAAAGGAAAAAAGTCGCCAAATTTAGGGGATTTTTTCCTTTAATGGCAACCTAGCCATTGTATTAAGTTATTCGTTTGGCGCAGTCTTGAAAATCGCGCCAACCAAAAAGTCGCCAAACTTTTGTTTACATGTTTGCGTGAGTGTAAAGCATCAGTTCCCAGATTTTTTACTTGCTGGGAAATAGTGAAAAACGCCAAATTATTATTTTTTAATTATTGTATGTATATTTATTATTTTGTTACTACCACTACCAACTGATAAGATTATTTTCTAAAAGAAATATTAATGCACAAACATTTTCGCTGAATTCTGTAATTATTTCAACATCCCTTTTTTTTTTTTTAAATCACATATAATAACAGAAAAAAAATTCTGCATAAAAAAAAATAACAGAAAAAAAAAAGAATTATTTTAAAATGACCATACGTGTTTTAACATACTATCAAAAATAATTACAAAAAGTAAATAACTTGATTTTCCTTTTTACAAAATTATTGAGGTAGTAAAAAAAGACTCTTTTAAAGATGATTTTTTTTAAAACAGGAAAAATCCAATGTAAGTATCGGTTAAAACCATTATACTTTATATACTTGCCAACCCTGTGATATCATGCATTTGGCAACTGTGAATCATTCAAACTGTAATGATATTAATGATAACAAGAGCATTGACATTTCGAATCGTTAACAATGAATTTTTACCTCAGTATCAGTAATAATAATAAAAAACAACGAAGAAATTACGTATTAACTAAAGACACATGTGTACGTATTTTTGTTATGCCTGTATGGAAGGTTGGTTGGTAGAATGCAGCAAAAGACTTTCGTATGGTGATGAAACTGCTTTTGTTCAGAACCGAAGATCAGGCGGCGCGCGGGCGAAGGAGATTTGCGTATGGAGATCAGAGCAAGTATTTGTATTTCATGCTTTTATAGTTTAGAACAGGTAAAAACAACGACTACATATCCTTATCTTTCCAAAATAATAACCTCGTAATAGGAATACATGCCTATATTTACTAAGAAAAAATTCAAAATATTCATGAAAGTATCACGTGATCTGATTTACAGTCGAATTCTGTCATCGAGCCCGATCGCGAAATTCTAAAAGATAGTCACGTTTTAGCATTATTGGCAAATAAAGCCACCTCATTGACCATTCAGACGTGTCCTTTTCAGAGAGTAATCCCTTGGCGGTAGGGAAAACGTCGCCAACTCGTTTGTCTATTTCTATGATTAGAAAACGAAGAGAAAAAAATAAGTTGGTAATTTTGAAGCGAATGTATCTTCAGCTTTCACTTAAAATGAACCATTGAAAATATCTTAAGATAATCTGATGACATTTTATAAAACGAGAGTGGAACGGTTTAGATTTTAAGCTGTATAAATATTTTTAAATGATATGACAAGTATACTTTTTCAGAAAATGGAAATTCAAAATGAAATTTCGCTTTTTTTTTTTTTTTTTTTTTTTTTTTTTTTGCATTTTTAATCCAAAAGAATATGAAAATTCCCATATTGCTCTAGAAAATTTAATAACTGTCGTTAGAAAAACCTTCTTCTACAGTTTAAGATAGTATAAAAAAACATTTAAATAAATATATATAAGCTCTTATTAAATAAATATAAACGTCAATACTGAACATTTTCAAAAAATTTTGTCTAAACGAAATTAACTGCAAAAAACGCTGTAAGTTTTTAAATAAATTTCAAATATAAAGAATAAACATTACAAAAAATATTATATAAAAACTTTAGTATAGCTAAGTTGATTTTTCTTTTCTTATTTATGCTACGCTGTCCTTTTAAAAGAAATAGTATTTATACAAGAATAATCCATTAAAGCCTTATACTAATTTTTACTAATCTACTTCAAATAAATAATACTCTACGTCATCTCATAATATCGCTGATTTTTTTATTATGAATCTTATGGTATTTCGCATACGCGTACAGTTTTGAAAATTATTGGTGGGGCTCACTCTTTTTTACACAAATATGTGTATGTGAGTGTAAAAAAGGTCGATTGCCAATTTAATGTGATCTTTTTTAAACTCTCTTTTAAAGAAATTAAACATAATGGTATATTGATAAATAATCGCAAGTTAAATAAAACATTAAGTCAATATAAAAATTCGAATGTACAGACCCGTTTATAAAATGATACTCGCTGATATTCGCGAATCGTTAATAATAAAATGACAATGAAAGTTTACTTTAATAACACCTTTTTTTTTTTTTTTTTTTTTTTTTTTTTTTGTGTGTGTGTGTGTGAAATATGGATTTTTTTATTTTTTAATAAAAAATTCGAACGTTGAGCATTTTATTTTAATTTAAAAAAATAGATCATAAAGTGAAAAAGTTTTCCTAATGTCGTTTATCCTTAACAAAAGAGAAATAGGAAAAAATGGAACATTTAAAAATTCTAGAAAATACTAGAAAGTTAAAAAAGAAAAAAAGGAGTAAATTCAAGGAGTTATTGGTGGGGAGAGCCCCGCCACGAACACAAAAAACATACTACCCCTATTGGTATTTCTATAAAGGCTGTATTTTCCGAATAACCTTAATATGCATAGGCGTACGCAGGAGTGTGCAGAGGAAAGCTACTCCCTGCCCCCTCTCTAAATCTTTCAATAAGGCAAGAATTTAAAGAAAAAGTATATAGAATACAAGTATCAAAAGGTGCATGTAATTGAGATTGAACATGGTTTTCTGGTTATTGCATGATTGCAATATGTTTTACATTCTTTTATTTAATTTAACTTGGTTCATGTATCTAAAGATGAAATTTTGAAATCGATTTTTCGTACACTTCCTGAAAGGCTAGAATTATAAAAGATGTACAAAGGTGTGTTTCCGATGACAATACAACATTTTAATATATTTTTTAACGTAATTATAATTTTTTACTAAGGCATTTTAACGTAAGTAGGGTAAAGCTGGTAAATTGCCAATTATTATTTACATTTACAAGTGTAAACAGGTTACAACAACAATCGAGGTTAATGTTATGTGCCAAACCATGTTCTATAAAATATACCAACTAGCAGTGAAAATGCACCAATGAAATGTATAAACAATAAAAAGTAAAATATAAATAAATAAAAAGAAAACTGCCCAGTTAAACTGAGGGCATTGAGCTCACAGGCTATTCACACTAACTGTATATTATACTCTTATTTCAAAGAATTTGAAATAAGCCCCTCGAAAAATAAAGAAATCAACAATATTAAGGGGGGTCATCCCCCCGTTACCCCCCTCATAGTTAACTAATGAACCCCTTCAACTAATCAGGGAAGTCTCTAATTACAATGAATATATATACAAAATTTGAAGAAAATCGGATAATTCTGCATGAAAAACTCATTTATCTAAATTAGGGGGGGTTATCCCCCCTTTCCCCCTTTATACTTAACCAATGAACCCCCAAAACTATTCAGAGAAGCACATTATCACAATGAACCTATATACAAAATTTGAAGAAAATGGGATAATTCTGCATGAAAAACTCATTTATCTAAATTAGGGGGGGGGTATCCCCCTTTATACTTAACCAATGAACCCCCAAAAGTATTGACAGAAGCACATTATCAAAATGAGCCTACATATAAGATTTGAAGAAAATGGGAAAATTCTGCACGAAAAACCTATTTATCTAAATTACGGGGGGGGGTTGCACCCCGTTTTCCCCCTTTATGCTTAACCAATGAACCTCTAAAACTAATCAGGGAAGCGCCTTATCACAAGGAACCTATAAACAAAATTTGAAGCAAAACGGTTATTTCTATCAAGAGTTATCGCGTTACGTACGTACATACATACATACAGAATCGGCGGGCACATAAGCTCTCAGGCTTTGATAGCCTGTGAGCTAAAAATAAAGAGCGTAATAAAAAAAAATATGCTTTTATCAATTAATACTTTAAAAATTAATTAAATTATGATTATACCTTGTGAAAATAATTTAGAAATCCTGAATAGATAATATAAATAATCCTTTTTCTCTTTCCTGTTACCATATGTTAAAACAAGAAACAGAGCAAAAATTAGGATTCTTAATAAATTCACTAGTTTGTGCTTTCCACCAAGCTTAAATAAAAGCGGTGAATTTTCCATAATCGGGGTCCACATCAAATTAACACATTGTAATAGAAATTTTTTGGAACAACATGATTTTCAGTCATGAAATCAGGCATGATTTTTACAATAAACATTCAATGCTTATAAAAAAGTGTTTAAGAAAAAACTTTTTTTACTTTCATACTTATTTTATGGGGGAGAGAACCTTATATGTTTTTAGCTACAATGCCTTTCTTTAAAATAAAAGTACATGATAATTAATTCATTTCCCAATTAATTTGGGGGAGGGACGCTCGTCCCTTACCCATTTTTATCCAAACTTGATAAAAATAGGTGATGTTTTTTTTTCTTACAGAATTTTTCTTTTACCGTTTTTCTGGTGTTGAAGATAATTTTCATTCCTTCTCCCCTCCCTCATAGCATTTTTTTTGTACTATTTACACTAATATTTAACGAGAATTTATAAATTTTTAATATTTTTATACTACCTTAAAGTCTAGAAAAATTCCTTTCTGATGATACTTATTAACTTTTTCACGGTATAATATACAATTGTTTGCTGTGGGGTAATAATAATCAATGAATAGCGGCCATACTAATTAAAAATTATTATTAGTCATGCTTTTTTTAAATTATTTACATTTAAGAGATGAAAATCGGACACCAATTTGGATGTAGCATTCAAACATTTAAATTTTTTTGACATCATCTACATCAAGATCAGTCATTAAAACGAAACTGAAATTATATTTGTAAGCTGTTCAATTCCCGAAAATTTCCAAGATATATAGAAGTGCGCCAAATCTAAAACGCCAAGCACCAACCGCATCTATGGCACGTGACTGATAACAGCTAATGAGAACGCAGTTCAAGCCAATAATGCTAAAACGTGACTATCTTTTAGAATCTCGCAGCCCGATCAGTGTTCGAGAGAATGTGCATGTGACGTCACGAAGCCGTAAAGAACGAACGGTAGGCAAAATATACGCATGCCTACTGTATAGTTAGCTGTGTTATATGCTTATTATTCATATTTTTTAAATTAATTATTCATTAATTTTGCCTTTTTTAATTGCAGCGGATAGCCCAAGGTAGGTCCTGATGCACCTGAGGCTCGGATTTTTTATTTTTTGAGACCCCGGCCCCCTGGGGCCCCTTTAAGATTTTTGCCCTAAATTGTTAATAATTTACCCAATTTTTATCCGATCCTCATCGTTTTTGGGGCCTTTTTTCCGTTTAGCTTTCACCCCCATTTCTACGTTCTAGTTATGACCCTGGCCCCCTAGGGCCTGGTACGGGGCCCGTTGAAGTTTTTGTTTCCTAAACTGATAATTACTTGTCCGCTTTTAATCCGATTTTCTTAGTTTTTAGGGCCTTTTCTTCATTTAGTTATTTCCCCATTGCTACTTTCTAATTAGGACCCTTCATCTTAGGGCCCTGCTCAAAACTATCGGCTGGCCCCTTTTTGGGCCCCCTACTATAGTTCCCTTAAAAATCGTCCGATTCACTAACTTTTTTTTTCTAACAACTTAGAACTTCCAGCTACTACATGAACAATAAAAACAAAAACAAAAAAATTCGATGAAGAACCGGACCCCCTGGGCCCCTTGAAGTTTTTGCTCCCTAAATTGTTAATACCTTGTCCCCTTTTAATCCGATTTTCGTTTTTGGGGCCATTTCTCCATTTAACTTTCCCCCCATTTCTTTCCCCCATTCCAGTTAGGAGCGTTCATCTTAGGGCCCTGATCAAAACTATCAGCTGGCCCCTCTTTGGGCCCCCTACTATATTTCTCCTAAAAATCGTCCGATTCACTAACTTTTTTTTTCTAACAACTTAGAACTTCTAGCTACTACATAAACGACAAAAAAAAAAAAAAAAAAAATAGGAGAAGATCCGGGCCCCTCGAAGTTATTGTTCCCTGAATTGTTAATACCTTGTCTCCTTTTAATTCGATCTTCGTTTTTGGGGGCGTTTTCTCCATTTAGTTATTTCCCCATTTCTACATTCCAGGTAGGACCGTTCATCTTAGGGCCCTGCTCAAAACTACCAGCGGCCCCTTTTGGGCCCCCTACTATAGCTCCCTTAAAAATCGTCCAATTCGCTAGCTTTTTTTTCTAATAACTTCTTAGGATTTCCAGCTACTACATGAATGACCAAAAATTTCTCGGACAAGATCCGGGCCTCTGGACCCCTTACGTTACCCATAACTTCTTAATTATGATACGTATCGAATCCGTTTAAAGTTATTATTATTTCTAGGAAAAGGGCCGAAAATTTATATATGACAGATTTTTGATATCATTAAAAATGGCCTCAAGTGGTTGGGGGTGAGGGGGGTAGAGAATAGGAGTTTAAGAAGAAAAAAAATCATAACTTTGTCAATTCACAAGTTATCAAATCCGCTAATTTATTACAAATCCTCTGAATATTATCTACAACTTTTATATTGACAAGTTTTTTTTATAAAACCAACCCTTACAGGAAAAATTTTTTTGTGTGCTCCGCCTACAGACACAGGTAGATTTCGAAGTGAGCGGTCCCAACTGCCGCATCATGGCAAAAAGGTCATTTCTTCTGCAATTGCATCTTCGAAATTTACCTGTGCCTGCCTGTAGGCCAAGTTGTCAAGGATATTTTTTTAAATATTAATCTTCTTTTTCGGCATCAACTTACGTTTACTCACCACAGTCGTAAATTAGAAATCGCGTTACTGTTAAAGATAAGGGGTTAAGTTTAGAAAGTGAGGGGGAGGGAATGCATCTGTAAATTAAATATCGCGTTAATGTTAAAGGAAATTCGTTAAATTTACAGGGGTGCATATTCCACCGCCTGGGGACTCATTTTTTTATTGGGTTCTAAGGGCTCGATTTCAACAGGGTTTGGTTCATTCGACTCGATATTGAAAACTTGAGGTTTTTTTTTTTTTTTTTTTTTTTTTTTTTTTTTTTTTTTTTTATTTATTAGCATGGGCGCTAGTCAGTTCGTTATTAATAAATGTTTGGTTCGATTTTGAGTAACTGGATATCATATTTTGTTACAAAATGTTATTTTTCACAAAAATATAACAAATTTCAGAAAAATAAATTTTATTTTTCACAAAATGCCCCCCCTCCCCCTCCAAGAAAAAAAAACTGCATCGACACCTGATTAAATGCTTTTTAAATGGTAAGGTTTTTTCAAAAACAAGGCCTCTATTTTTTTTTTTTTTTTTAGATTAAATTATATAATTCGCTTTTACCAAAAAAAAAAAAAAAAAAAAAAAAAAATGTTTCTTAAAAAAATATCACCCTTAGTACTTCATTAAATGTTTCATATAAGTCAATTTTTTGTTTTGTCCTGTTTTTATACATATTATTAGAATAGTAAAAATATTTTTTTTAACCTAAGGAATGTTTATTTAGTATAAAAATTATTTCAGCTAATAAAACCGAATTCTGACAAAACTTATGCTTCAGTTTCATAGATTTCCTTGTCATTCAGAAAATAAGCAGTTTTGATTTGAGAACACTCATAGGTATCATCTTAATCGATCATTTAATCTGAATATAATGAGATTTGTAAACATTTTCCGATTAGCTCAAGCAATAAAAAGTTACCATACGAACAAGAACAACTTGAACTACAAGTAGAAAAAAAGTAAATAAAACGTCAACTTTACGACATAATTTAAAAAAAAAAAAAAAAAAAAAAAAAAATCTTTCTTCTACCAGCTACAACAAGTTGAAACGCTTCTTGAGCACTTGAATTCTTCCCTGGAAACTTTTTTAAATAAGTTTCAATATCTGATGAAGCAACCGATGGCCAAAAAGCCATATCTGCTTTCCAATCTGCATCCACAATAATATACGGATCATCTAAAATAATAACACTATTATTCGGTTTGACAAATCTAAGCTTTGTTAAATAATCTTGATTAGCAACAGAATCTAAGTTCTGTGCATAATCTGATAAAAGAAAATTTGTTTTTGAATAAATATGATCCATAAATTGAATGCAAAAATTTCGCTTTCTCATAGGAAACCGTAGGAAATAGCGCATTGAGCGGAAATGTTTTGCCTACCGAAGAGGCGTGGTCTAGTGAGGAACCAGTTTGTTGACAAACATGCACATTCTCTATTGGGAATTCAAGCGCTCGAATACGCCATCTGGTGGGGAAAATCCCTTGTAAGCCCATTGCATTACATGCATTTTTAATTTGTCCATAATCATTATTTTATTGCACAATTTCAGATTTCATGTGATATTTGTGCTCTGTGTTTATATAACAACGTAAATATTATCCAAATTTGAATATCTAACACTTTTAAACGCGTTTACTATAAATAATGATTTCAATGGCACTTTAGCATTAGTTAAAGGGACAATTTTCCTGTAGCGACGGCTGCGAACAGCGCCTCTATAGGCCGTTTTAAGTTTTTAAGCCGTTTTAAGTGAGTTTCTGGAACTCCTCAGTGAGTTGGCAGTCTGTAAGTTATCTTAACTATCCGATCCAAGGGGTCTCTCAATAGGGTGTAATCTCGTTCAACCTCTTCTGTAATCAGTGTAATCGTACTGTAATCAATTCTTAATCACGTCATCACATATAATCGGTGGTAATCAAAGAAATCTTAATGTAATCAATTGTAATCTTAGTATAATCTCGAACTGAAAATCTAGTTTGTACCACTATGCCGCGCTTTTCACGAGTAGCCACTATTAAGACGGAACTTGGAAACACAGAATCTTTCAAGGGAGAGTGTTTTGGTTTTATTATTTGTTTTTGTGGTTGGTGGGTTCAAACCCCTGTCGCGCTCGTCGACCTAACCGTTCGGAGTTTTCCGTGGTTTTCTTCGAACCTTGCGTAAATACGGGTTAGGATCCCTTAAAAAGACCCCCACGGAGGGCACTCCCCCCTGGGCCTATATCCCTCGTGTTGATAATTGGCCGTCATAAATCAACTTTAACTCAACCCAACCCATTCGAAGTCGACCCGAACCCCACAGAAAAATTCCATCGAACCGTAACCCGATCCTAAAAGGAAAAATTAATACCTTCGAGTCCCAACCCGACCCGAACCAGAAAACTGAAGTTATCCCGAAACCCGCCCAGAACCCGACAAAAAATCCATCGAACCGTAACCCGATCCGAACCCGACAAAAGAAATTCCTTCATGTCGCAACCCGGCCCGAACTTTAAAAGTCGAAGTTAACCAGTAACCCAACACGAACAAAACATAAAATATCCATCGAACCGTAACCCGATCCGAACCCAAAAAATACATTCCTTCGTGCCGCAACCCGAGACGAACCTAAAAATCGAAATTAACCCGAAACCCGACACGAAGCAGGAAAAAATTTCCATCGAACAATAACCCGATTCGAACACGACAAAATAATTTCCGTCGTCATGCAACCCGACCAGAACCTGAAAATTGAAGTTAACTCGAAGTCCGACCAGAACCCGACAAAGAAAATCCATCGAACCGTAACCCGATCCGAACCCGACAAAATAAAATCCGTCGCAACGCAACCCGATCCGAAGCTGAAATTTCAAGTTAACCCGAAACCCGACCCGAACCTGAAAATTTAAGGTAACCCGAAACCCCGACCCAAACCCGACAGAAAATTACCACCGTGCCATGACCCGATTCAGATTTAAAAAATCCGTTGAACAGTAACCCGATCCGAACCCGACAAAATAAATTTCTTTGTCTTGGAACCCGACCCGAACTTGAAAATTGAAGTTAACCCGAAAGCCAACCCGAACTTCAAAATTCAAGTTAATCCGAAAGCCGACCCGAACCATACAAATAAAAATTCCATCAATACGTAACCTGATCCGAACGCGAAAAAATAATTTTCGTCGTCAACCCGATCCGAACCAGAAAATTGAAGTTAACCTCAAACACGACCCAACCTCGACAAAAAAATCCATCGAACCGTAACCCGATCCGAACCCGACAAAATAAATTCCTTCGTGTCATAACCCGATCCAAACCAGAAAATTCAAGTTAACCCGAAACCCGACCCAATCCAGACAAAAAATACAACGTACCGTAACCCAATCCAAACCTGACAAAATAAGTTCCTTCGCGTCACAACCCGATCCAAACCAGAAAATTGAAGTTAATTTGAAACTCCTCCCGAACCAGGTAAAGAAATCCAATGAACCATAGCCCAATCCGAACCCGAAAAAATAAATTCCTTCGTCTCGCAGCCCGACTCGAACATGAAAATTGAAGTTAACCCGACCGAATCTGAAATTTATGCTAACCCGAAACCCAACCCAAATCTGAAAATTTAAATTAGCCCGAAACCTTACCCGAACTCGACAAAATTAAAAAAATCCATCGATCCTTATCCCGGTCCGAACCTGACAAAATAATTTCCGTCATCTTGCAACCCGACCCGAACCTGAAAATTGAAGCTAACTCGAAACTCGACCCAAACCGACAAAAAAATCCATCGAACCGTAACCCAATCCGAACCCGAAAAAATAAATCCCTTCGTCTCACAACCCGAGATGAACCAGAAAATTTAAGTTAACCCCAAAACCGATCCGAACCTAAAAATTTAATTTAACCCGAAGCCTAAAAGCAGAAAATTATTTTGTCAGGTTCCGATCAGATTACGTATCGATGGATCTTTATTTGTTTGGTTCGGTTCGGCCTTCGGGTTAACTTCAATTTTCTGGTTCGTGTAGGTTTGCGAGACGAAGGAATTTATTTTGTCGGGTTGTGATCGGGTTACGGTCCGATGGATTAATTTTGTTGGGTTCGGATCGGGTTTCGGCTAACTTATATTTTCAGAACTCATATATTCAGAATATTTGGGTCGGGTTTCGGGTTAGCATAAATTTTCAGGTTCGATCGGGTTTCGGGTTAGCTTCAATTTTCAGGTTCGAGTCGGGTTGCGAGACGAAGGAATTTATATTTAGGGTTCGGATTGGGCTACGGTTCGTTGTACTTCTTTGTCTGGCTCGGGTCGGGTTTCGGGTTAACTTGATTTTTCTGGTTTGGATCGGGTTGTGACACGAAGGAATTTATTTTGTCGGATGCTGATTGGGAATGGTTCAATGGATTTTTTTTGTCGGGTTTCGGGTTAACATCAATTTTCTGGTTCAGATCGGGTTGCGTGACGACGAAAATTATTTTGTCGAGTTCTGATCGGGTTACGTATGGATGGATTTTTATTTGTCTGGTTCGGGTCGGCTTTCGGGCTAACTTCAAATTTCAGGTTCGGGTCGGGTTGCGAGACGAAGAATTTATTTTGTAGGGTTTGGATCGGGCTACTGTTCAATGGATTTTTTTTATCTCGTTCGGATCGGTTTAGCGCCAACCTAACCGACAAGTCGTTTATTTTAAAAACACTAATCTCGAGTCATTTTTAAAAACTAACCACCACCCGACTGTCGAGTGGTGGGCGTAAAATTGGTTACCTGACTCAACTCCGAAAATCAAAATATTTTCCCCTGCAGAAGAAAATTTTTTTTGCCTACCTGAAATTCGAAATACTTCTACCCTAATCCGACCCCCCCCCCCCCAAAAAAAAAAAAAAAAAAAAAAAATCTGTAGTTTAATACAATTATGAAAAAATAATCTACAATCATTTTTCTAATATCAATTCTACCTTTTATGTAGGGAAATAAACATGTAAAAAGACTTTCTTATTTAAATATTTAGTTTTTCATTTGAAACAGCAACGTTAGAGTTTTATTGCAGAATCAGACTAACCCGAACACGACGCAAAAGTATCAAAATTCAACCCGAAACAATTACAGTCAACCCGACCCGAATCCAACATCAACCACAACAAAAAAATTAGCTCCAACCTGAATCGCGGGTCTATCCGGGTTCAGGTAAAATCGGTTTACCCGACCCGATACAGGATTCTAACCTGAAACAATATTCTGGACAGTTTTTTTGAAAAAACAGGTTAACCCGAGCCAGACACGCAAGAATCAAACTCAACCCGAAACTGAAACAGTTGTAGTCAACCCGGCTTTCAAAGAAACAAGTCAGTACCTACATTACCCACGAGTTGAGTTTTTTATAAGCTAGCCCCAGGTAATTTTTTAAAAAACTAACCTGCCCCGACTCGGGTCGGGTCGGGTCGGGTCATGGGCAGTTCCCTAACCCGATGCAGGATTCTACTAGTAGGTCAATAACCTCATCCCAAGCCTCTTCACAGTGGAAAACTGTGAAGAGAAAAAACAGAAAATCATGTCTCAGCCCATTAATAACTAATATGAAGGATTCCAAACAGCTACTCCACTATGTGGAAGAGGTTATGGAGTCCGACAGCTGTGACTCGGATACAGATGAAGAAAATACTGTTTTTGAAGAGTTTGAGCCAACATGATTCTATTTTGTGCTGCGTTATTTAGATATTTTATACTTTTTTTGATAAATGTTACTTTACAGAATGTAAAGATTTGTTTGTGTTTTTTAAACATTATTGTGAAGTAATTTTAGTGATTTTAATTACATGTATCATCCTATTACTTTTTTCACTAAACTGTGTTGTTTTATTTATTTATTTTTTTGACAAGGTTTTGGATAACTTCTTGCATAATTTTATGTTCTTTATTCACTTTTTCTTGGCGCAGCATGTTCCAGAAGGGACTTTGTGCCATTAAATCCAATTCAACCAACCAACCAACTAGTAGGTCAAAATATTTTTCCCGACGACAATTGATTTTGGATCCCGGATCCCCCTATAACACCGCCCTCGACCTCGAATATGATAAATCTTGAACCGAACAAATCTCCGAATCGGGTCCTCGCCGCCTTGGGCACCGTATACCATTTTTTAAATTATATCGCGCTACCATACAAACTAATAGAAAAAATAACGACTACTGTAGTTTCGCAACTTGTAGCACGCTACTTCCGATTCCGACCCCTGGTTACACCCAACTAGAGCCTTGATCGTGTAATAGGTAAAATTTGGGGCCTGCAAATTTTATTTAAAAACAACCCGAACCCCGAGCCGAGCCTAACAAAAGTTTTTGGTCCACTCGCCACCCGATCCGAAAACAAAATACTTCCACTTGAACCTGAAATGCTTCAATTTGAACCCGAAATATTTCAATTCAACCCGATCCGAAAGCCCCAATCGGAGAAAATTGATCCAAAACTTAATGTAATTATGGAAAAAAGCCCTTAATCATATTTCTAATATCGATTTTGTCCTTTATGTTGAAAAATAAACATGTAATTATTCATATTCAAAAATATATAGATTTTCATCTAAAATAGTTTGGGTTGTATCGACCCGGACCCGAAAATTCCGTTTAAAACCAACCTGAAATCCAACCCGAACTCCCACGAAAAAATTTATTTTGACCCAAATTCGACAAAAAATGTTCGTCGACACCCGACTCGAAACAAAAAAAATAATTCTCGAAACAATTAATATTAAAAAATATATGGTTTTTCATTTTTGGGGATTAATTTGAGAAATCGGGTCAACCCGAACCATACCCGGAAGTGTCAAAACCTAACCCGAAACAGTTAAAGTTAACTCGACTCGAATCAACCCACAGTTAAAATATACAAGTCCGACCCGCAACAAAAAGACTAGCGTCAGTCCGATTCCGATACGATCCAAACCACGAACCGAGTCGGGTTCTGTTTGCCCCACACGATGCAAGATTCTACCCGCAATTCGAGGCCGATAAAAAAAATTTTCGTCCTTCGCATTCCGACCCGAATGAGAAATATTTCAAACCAAGCCGACCCGAAATCAAATATTAAATTACAATTTTTAAACAGCAAAATTAAAAGTGTCGGGTCGGGCAAGTGCAGTTGTCCTGCCAAAACAAAACTAAGAATATTATGATGACTTTGTTTAAGTTAAACGAAATGCATCGAGATGGAAAACACGGCCACCTAACAGATAAGCTGACATAAATCGTTTTCTTTCTTTTAGGTAGATTTCGTAAGAAATACTCCCTATTACATTCTCACCTAAGTTGGAAATTTTGAAAAAATTTTGCAGATCTACGCCGATCATGACTCCCAGAACCCAAAACCACCCCCAGTTCAAATCTTATATATATATATATATATATATATATATATATATATATATATATATATATATATATATATATATATATATATATATATGTGTGTGTGTGTGTGTGTGTGTGTGTGTGTGTGTGTGTGTGTGTCTGTTGGCGATGGCTACTAAAATTTAGCCCACCTAGAAGGCTGGAAATTTAGATTTAGGTAGTCCAAACCCTCTCCTGGTGCAATATTACTTCAGAATTTTAATATTTTAATTACTTTTTGAAATATTAATTAAAATGCACAAAGAACTCTCATCAAAAATACGCTTTTATTCTCTTGGGTTGGTTGGTTCACTGGTTGGTTGCATCGATTCTTCACAGAAGTAATTAAATAAACCAGAGTAGCTATGCATAAATAAGGATTTGTAACTAAATAGTGTCAATATGGAGTGAAGTTATCAGCGTAGAGGAGCCATGCGAATGTCGCGCCACCTGTACATGACAAATTACACATACGTCCCACTGATTGAAATATTTTCCAGGGACATTTTTCTTCATGACAATTAGTCGAGTTTAGGTTGTTTTTTTGTTTTTTTTTAACATGACATTTATTATTATGATGGAGATTGTTAATACAGAAAACTTTATTTAACAGATTCTTTTTTATATTTGCGGGAATGAAGAGGGGCAAGGGTCTAATTACATTTAAGCTTCAAGGTGTATTTCTAGAAAGCAGTTACAAGAATTTCCGAATAATAGTGTAAGCCAAATTTCAAATTAAGTTCCTAGCTTAACCAAATGAATCAATCTTTAAAGATGTATTGTGATCCTCCTAATTAGTTATTTGCTGAAGGCCACTTGAACAACCCCCCCCCCCCCCCTCCCGGCCCGTCCTTCAAGGTTTTTTCTCTAACTCTGCTCTGTTTCCATATCTCAGCAACTATCTTTTCGATTTCAACGCAAGTGATTTCAAACATTATGATTAATTTAATAGTCACTCTTTATAACATTAAACTAAATTTATGAGTAGCGGTTACCACTATTTACGAATAACAGTTTAAGCCAAATTTGTAATTAAGTTCAAAGCTTAAGCAAACGAACGAATTTTGAAAGATGCATAGTGGTCCTCCTAATTAGTCATTTGCTGAAGGACACTTGAACCCCCCCCCCCTACGGCCCCTCTTGCAAGGATTTTTCTCTAACTATGCTCCGTTCCCATATCTCAGCAACTATCTTTCCGATTTCAACGCAAGTGATTCCAAACATTATAATTAACTTAATAGTCACTCTTTATAACATTAAACTAAATTTATGAGTAGCGGTTACCACTATTTCCGAATAATTGGGTAAGCCAAATTTGTAA